>CM066032.1:1357525771-1358121753 GCA_033557465.1 Ichthyophis bannanicus
AGTTCAACGCTGGTGACCTGTATATAGGTACTGGAAATATGATCAATGCTGGACAACCCTCACAAACAGGGAGCTAAAAAAATAAACAATAAACTGTAAAATGGAAAAATAAATAAATAAAATGGTGTAAAATTGTGCCATGTTAACAACAAATTAAAAAATATATATATGTATAACCAGGCGTAATGAGAGAACAATTAGATAAGATCATAAACAAACTAAACAAGGCTAGAACTGCCGCTAAAATCCACATTATTGTAGATTATCATGATTTATGTTTGGTTCTTGTATACATATGTGCAACTATATAAATGTATAGTCATTTATTAAGTTACAGTTATTGATTAGTTACATTATTATGATTTTATGTTGTTTTATGTTTTATTATATTATGTGTGTATATATTTTTGAGGTCGCTGTGCCCTGAGAAAGGCCATTGGCTGAAACATGTGTTTGGTTAAACTTGGACACCAATAAAGCTCTTGTTTCTCCCAGTGGCGTTTTATTCTCCTGCTTTTTCTGTGCCTTTTACTACTACTACTACTACGACTTATTGTTTGTGTAGTGCTACACAGTGTACGCAGTGCTATGAATCCTCACTTATAGGTGATGTTACTAATGGAGCCTGGTGCAGGAGCAGCTTCCCAGCCTTAGACTTTTCCTTAAACTTTTAGAACTACTCTACTACACATGCATGCCTGTTCCTGCCTGCCACTATCACATGGGACTGCCTCAGTCTATAATTATTATTCCCGGTCAGAGTGCCTAGTGAGGTGATGTGCAAAAAAGAAAAAAAAATTTAAACATGAAAAACCTTACTGTTACAGTAATGTTAAATGGCACCATATGACATTGATAGGAAAAATGTGAAGAAAATATTATAAAAAGTTGAGGAAAAGTCATGGTAAAATATCAAACACATAGCAGGTGAGGGGAGCAAATGATGTGTCTGCTCATCTCTGCAGAAAAACAAAGAAAAAGGTGGTCCTGCACAACAGTTGCAGGTGGGAACAGGTGCACATATACAGTAGAACACTTCCAAAAGCTTTGGGAAATATCTAAAGCTTGGAAGCTGCACCAGCATTGGGCTCTATCAGTGGCATTACCTATACAGGAGGACTCACTATCCATAGAGAATGGTAGGTTATAGATAAACATGAAATTGCTAACCTGTTACTGGTTAATCTCTGTCAGAACACTGGAGTAATTACTAAATGGTCCAGGCAATTTTTTGCTCTTGAGTTTATCAATTTGATCTATTACATCTGCTAGACTTACAGTGATGTGCTTTAGTTTCTCCAAATCATCAACATTATTAAAAGATTTCCACTGTAGATATGATAGCGAACATTCTTCTCAAGGATCAAGGCAAAGAAATAATTTTGTTTTCTATTATTACCTTAACATCCTTGAGCATGCTTTTTACTCTTTAGTCAATCAACTTCCTCAGGGGCTCTTTGCTTTGGATGTACTTAAAAAAATGTTTAGCATTAGTACTTTCCTCTAAAGAAAGCTTTATTTCAAAGACTCTCTTGCTGATTACTATTTTACATCTAATTTGCCAGTGTTGTGCTCATCCCTAGTTTTTTCATTAGGGTCAGCAATCTATTTTCTGAAAGATGCCCTTAGGCTTTCACTCACCATTAAACCATACTTGCCATTGTTTGACCTTCTTTCAACCTTTTTTAATTACTGGAAGATATATCTGGACTTCCATAATGGCATTTTAAAATAATGAGTACCTATCATGCAAACGTTTGACCGTGACAACTGTTCTTTTAGGGTTTTTTAAAATTTTTTCATTCTATAACAGTTTTTGGGCCCGATTTTCTGAAGGCATGTACACAGTTAACAGCCCATGTTAACCATGTAAATGCCTAAATCGGGGATTTTCAAAGGCACCTACATGGCTAGTGCCTTTGAAAAGTCCCGATTAAGTACCCTATGCGCCCCGATGCTATCCTGTTAGTATCAGGGCGTGTTGGGGGCGTTCCAGGGCAGAACAGAGGCGGGGAATGACACTAACCGGGTAGCAGCAATTTTGGATGCTGCCCGGTTAGCGCTCTGTGCCTTAAAGATAGGTGAGGAAAACTATTTCCTATCTTTAAGGTGCCGGGGCTAACCGGGCAGCATCCAAAATTGCTGCTGCCTGGTTAGGCCTGGCAGCTTTCCAGCTGTGCGGCAAATCCCGGATTTTCACTTCCATCACCATAGAAGTGAAAATCCAGGGTTAAGGGGTCAGTAGGCAGACTACGCGTTACGGCGCTTAGCCCTGAACCAATGCAACATCAGGCCCTTCATTTTTAAAATTAAATTCTTACAGCAGTATTTTTTAGCACCTTCCTTCCAATGATGACAATTTTAATCATACCATGATCACTAGTGGTCCCATCACCACCAATACATCTTCCACCAGGTCCCGTGTACCTGAAAGGACTAGATTTGAATGGATCATGAACCAACTGCTCCAATAAGACATTTTCCCAATCAGTACTGGAGTAATTAAAATCTCCCATTATTATATGTTACCAAATATGTTAGCCTTTCTATTTTCTGTTAGCATTTCATTGTCTATCTAGTCATCCTGTCCAGGTAGTTGGTAGTATACCCCTACCACTATGCTCCTCCCCATCACACATGGAATTTCTGTTCATAAAAATTTCATGTTGCATTTTGTTTCCTGAAAACCTTTATCTTCTTTGACTCTATGCTGTCTCTTAACATAGAGTGCCAATCCTGCACTAATATGATCCACCCTGTCATTTCAAAAGTAATTTGTACCCTGGTATAATGGTGTCCTATTAGCTGTTCCCCTTCCACCAGGTTTCCAACATGCCTATTTTATGTCTAATGCTTCTTTTACTGACATGCATTCTAACTATCTCATCTTATCTTATCTTTTAGATTTATGGCATTCAAATAAAGACATGTTAAAGAATGCTTTTTATTGTCATATACAATCTGCATAGCAGTTGATAGGGTTAACTTTGAATCATTTATATTTCTCTGTTCATTTAAACACTCAAGGTCAGCTTCAGCTTTAGTTTCAGCTATTTTGGGATATTCTAACATATACATTTTGCTAGTATCTCTTGAGTATACCTTACTCTGGAACCATGCATTTTCCCCAAAAATCCAGGTTAAAAGCTGCTCTATCTCCTTTTTAAATGCTAGCACTAGCAGCTTATGCCACCCTCATTAAGGTGGTGCTCATCATTTAAGAATAGCCTCCCCCTTCTCCAGAATGTCACCCAGTTTCTTGCAAATCTAAACCCTTCCTCCCTGTGATTATATCCTCTCATCCATGCATTTAGACTCTGGAGTTCTACCTTCCTCTTGAGTCCTTTGCATAGAATGGGGAGCATTTCTGAGAATGTTATCCTGAAAACTCTGTATGTCAACTTTCTAACTACAGTAAAAGCTTAAATTTGGCTTCCAGTACCTCACTCCTGCACTTTCTTATGTTGCTAGTACCCATATATACAGCTGGCTCCTCCCAAACACTGTCTAAAATCTTACCAAGGTGACCCATGAGGTTTATCATCTTCTCACCAGGCTGATAAGATACCAAGCGATGCTCACTCCCATCAAAAACCCAGTTTTCTACATTCCTAATGAATGAATCGCCAACTAAAATGCCACCTTAGGGGAGAGGTTAAGATAGCATCATGAGTGGACACAGTTGTAAGCTTTGAAGACTAGGAATGCTTGAAACTTACCCAGGATTTGTGCTGCCAAACTATGAGTAATTGCAAGGGGAAACATCATTCTGATCCTGCTGGTGCTGAACGCTCCTTAATGGGGGAGTCGGAAAACCCTTGATTCCTTTGTGATTCTTGCAGGCAATGGTAAAGCTCTATTTGAGGGGATGGTGATGGAGGGTTCATATTCTGCAATGCCATGCCACGTTTAAATACATCCATGGCATAAATACACAGGAGAATCTCTTTCAATTGAAGACAAGCTCTGCTATGAGAGGACATAGAATTAGGGTGAAAGGAGATAGACTCAGGAGTAATATGTGGAAATATTTCTTTACGGAAAGAATGGTAGATGTGTGGAAAAGTCTCCCAGTGGAGGTGGTAGAGATGAGGACAGTGTCGGAATTCAACAAAGCACACGACAAACACAGAGGATCTCTAAAGGAAGATATGTTGATATGGAAGATAGTTGATATGGATAGGCAGACTAGATGGGCCATGTGGTCTTTTTCTGCTGTTATGTTTCTATGTGCAAAACTAAACCATTTGGAGAAAATGTCGCCAAACAAAACACAGACAGAACCACAGCAAATACAGAGCAAGGAACCCAAAATTAGAAACAGACAAATGCAGGCAAAAACTGAACTGGAAACTCAAGAAAGTAATTGCACCGAAGACTCTCTGTGTAGTGCAACTGTAGAAAAATGGAAACAGAAATGCATTTCCTCTTGTGCTGAGCAAAATACAAAGACATTTGTTGACTGGACATTTAGGGCCCGATATTGCATTGGGTAGGGCTATGCGCCATAGCTGCATAGCCTGCCTGCTGACCCCTTAACCCTGGATTTTCACTTCCGTGGCAACAGAAATGAAAATCTAGGGTTCGCCACACAGCTGTTAGCCCCGGCACCTTAGAGCGCTAATTGGGCAGTATCCAAAATTACTGCTACCCCACCCTTACATGCCCTGATGCTAACCGGATATCATCGGGGCGCACTGGGGACTTAATTGGGGATTTTCAAAGGCACTAGCCATGTAGGTGCCTTTGAAAATCCCTGATTAAGGCATTTACACGGTTAACATGGGCTGTTAACCATGTAAATGCCTTCAAAATTGGGCCCTTAATTTTTTTTCCAGAAGTGTTGTTCTCATTCTCTCTTTTCAGGTTCCTTCTATCTATCTTTGCAGGCTCTGCTGTCAATTTGCCATTTCTTCTTTCCTGTCTTCTTCCATTGCACCCCTAGACCTGTTTCTGACATGATCTTTCCCTTTTAACTGCTTCTACCATTTCTTTCTTTACTGCATTTCTATTTACTCAAATTTCATCCATCTCACCCTCCAATCCTCATCTCCCACTTTTTACTTTTACCTGTCTAGCTGCTTTCCTTCTACTTCTCACTTCCTTCCTAGCTCGCCTCTCCACTCTTACTTTTTTCCTATTCCTCCCATTCCCTGTCTATCTGCTTCCCCAGCCTCTTATTCTATGTCTTTCATGACTTATTTCCTCTGTACCCACTGCCTCTCCAACCAAGCTCTCAACACCTCACCAGACTCATCCCCTCCCTGTCTTCAGTCCCTTTCTTCTGTCTCTTATCCCCATGCAGTCTTCGAGTACCTCCTTTCAGCACTTTCCCAGCTCCATTTGCATTCTCCTCTCTTTCATCTCCTTGTCAACATGCCCAGTATCTTCCAGTCTAGCATCTCATCTCCCCTTTTCTCTCCTCTTCCTATCCATCCTGCATCCCCTCTTTCTCTCCTCCTTCCATCTGTCCAGCACTGCTCCTTTCTTTCATTGTCCCCTCTCCCTCAATCATCTTCCCTTTCTATCATTACCTGGGGACCCTTTCACAAACTTTATATATCTTATTCAGCCTCTCATCATCTCATTAACCCTATCTCCTTTCCTGTCATTCATCTCCACCTCCAGTTTCTTTCTTATGTCTTACCCCCTATCTAGGCTCCCATTCTCCCATTTACCTCCCCCCCCCCAAATCCACTCTCTTTCACCTTCTTCAAAAACTTGCCTTTTTCTTCATCATAGAAACATAGAAATATGATGACAGAAAAAGACCACATGGCCTATCTAGTCTGTCCTTCCATAACAACTACAACAGTCCCCTTTTTGCCTTTAGAGATCCTCTGTGTTTGTCCCATGCTTTTTTGAATTCAGTTACTGTCCTCATTTCTACCACCTCCACTGGGAGACTATTCCACGGATCCACCACTCTTTCCGTAAAGAAATATTTCCGCATATCACTCCTGAATCTATCTCCCTTCACCCTCATCCCATGTCCCCTCGTAGCAGAACTTGCTTTCAATTGAAAGAGGCTCTCTCCCTGAACATTTATGCCACGGAGGTATTTAAACATCTCAATCATATCACCTCTATCCCGGCTTTCCTCTAAGGTGTACATATTAAGATCCTTAAGTCTGTCCTCATATGCTTTATAATGAAGCCCACTAATCATTTTAGTAGCCACCCTCTGCACCGACTCCATCCTGTTCACATCCTTTTGAAGGTGCGGTCTCCAGAATTGCACACTGTACTCCAAATGAGGTCGCACCAAAGACTTATACAGAGGCATTATCACCTCCTTTTTTCTGCTAGCCATTCCTCTCCGTATGCACCCAAGCATCCTTCTAGCTTTTGCCGTCACCTTTTCTACCTGTTTAGCTACTTTAAGATCATCAGACACAACCACGCCTAGGTCCCGCTCTTCTTTAGTGGACAAAAGTACTTCACCCCCCATACTATATTGCTCCCTTGGATTGCTGCAGCCCAAATGCATGACCTTACATTTTTTAACATTAAATCCCAGCTGCCAAATTCTAGACCATTCTTCAAGCTTAGCTAGATCCCTCCTCATGTTATCTACCCCTTCTGGGTGTCTACTCTATTGCAGATTTTGGTATCATCCACAAAGAGGCAAACCTTACCTGAAAGCCCTTCCGCTATATCACTAACAAAGATGTTAAAAAGAATCAGACCAAGGACAGATCCCTGGGGCACACCACTGATAACATCCTTCTCCTCAGAGTGAGCTCCATTTACTTGTACTCTTTGTCGCCTCCCACCCAACCAATTTCTAACCCAAGCAGTAACTTTAGGGTCCATCCCTAGGGTGCTCAGTTTGTTTATAAGTCGCCTGTGAGGAACAGTGTCAAAGGCTTTACTGAAATCTAAATATACCACAACTAGGGCTCTCCCTCGGTCCAACTCCCTGGTCACCCAGTCAAAGAAATCAATCATATTTGTCTGACAAGACCTGCCTCTGGTGAATCCATGTTGCCTCGGATCCTGTAATCCGCTGGACTCCAGAAACCTCACTAGTTTCTCTTTCAGCAGCGTTTCCAATAATTTACTCACCACCGAAGTTAAACTAACCGGCCTGTAGGTTTCAACCACATCCTTACTTCCGCTTTTGTGTAAAGGCACCACATGAACCTCTCTCCAGTCCTTTGGCACCACTCCCGACTCCAACGAGGCATTGAAAAGGTCAGTCAGTGGAGCTTCTAGAACGTCCCCAAGTTCCCTCAGAATTCTCGGGTGTATTCCATCCAGTCCCATCGCTTTGTCTACTTTAAGATGAGATAGTTTCTCACGAACACAGTCTTTCGAAAATTGTTCAAGATGTCCTTTGCTTCTGTTCCTATTTATGGGTGTTTTCTGAGGTCCTGCTCCTGGTTTTTCATCTGTGAACACAGAACAAAAATATTTGTTAAGCAAGTCCGCTTTATCCTTATCAGCTTCTACATATTCCTCCCCTGCACCCTTGAGTCTGACAATACCACTTTTGCCCTTCCTCTTCTCACTAATATATCTGAAAAATGTCTTATCCCCCATTTTATTGCATTGGCTATTTCCTCCTCCTTTTGAATCTTTGCCTTCTTGACTACTTTGCTAGCTTCTCTAAGTTTTTCCAAATACAGATGCCTGTCTTCCTCTCTCTGTGATCTCTTGTATTTCATGAAGGCCTCCCTCTTTCTTCTTCACTTTTTCAGCTACTTCTTTCGAAAACCATAGTGGTCTCCTTTTCCTTTTACCTTTATTTACCATTTTAATAAAAAGGTTGGTTGCCCTTAAAATATCCCCTTTCAGTTTTTCCCACTGTTTTTCTACATCCCTCAGCTGTTCCCATCCAACTAATGACTCCCTGAGGTATTGGCCCATCTTTGCAAAGTTAGTCTTCCTAAAGTCTAAGATCCTCGTCTTTGAATGGATTCTAACAGCCCTAGTCCTAATACTGAACCACACCATCTGGTGATCACTGGATGCAAAATGATCTCCCACTACAACATCAGAAACACTTTCACCATTAGTAAGCACCAAGTCCAGTATGGCCCCTTCACGTGTGGGGTCTGTTACCAATTGCTTGAATAGTTCTCCCTGTAGAGAATCCAGGATCTCCTTACTTCTAGATGATACTGCAGCAGGAATGTGCCAATCAACATCTGGCATATTGAAATCTCCTATCAGTAGCACTTCCCCTTTCCTAGCAATGCTGCACATGTCTTCAATTAATTCTCTGTCCACCTCTTCCTCTTGTGAGAGAGGTCTGTATATCACACCAATGTAAATAGATTTCTCTTTCCCTCTTTCTAGTTTAACCCACAATGCCTCCCCTCTCCCTTTTAAGCTCTGTAATTCCAAAGCTTTAATAGTAGTTTTTACATATAGTGCCACGTCTCCTCCCCTGTCCTTTCTGAATAAAGTATAGCCAGGTATAGTTACATCCCAATCATGGTTTTCTGTGAACCATGTTTCTGTAACTGCCACTAAATCCAAGTCAGCCACTCCCACCAAAGCTTCAACATCAGGGATCTTATTTACCATGCTACGGGCATTTATACACACTGCTTTCCATATGTTACCCCTGTTACCCATTTCCATAAAGTTATTTAATGTATCACCTACCTGGGGCTTTCTTCACCCGTCCCCAACGAATCTAGTTTAAAGCCCTCTTCAGTAGATTAGCCAGTCTACTACTGAAGACGCGTTGACCTTTCTTGGACAGATGGATGCCATCTCTGCTCTGCAACCCTCATCTCTTACCCTCTCCATAGTCCTCTGCCCCTTTCTCCCCTTCCCCATCATCCATTCCCCACCTTTCCCCATATTACCTTCTTCTCTTCCCCAGCATCTGCATGCCTACTTTCTCAGAAATTCATTCACTGCTTTTTCTCCTTCTTTTCCTGGCAGCCATCTCTCTGTTCCTTTATCTCAATCTTCCCCTGCATATGTCCGTGCTTCTCTCCCCTTACAGTATCTGTCCTTCTGTTTCTTCTCACTCCCTATCATCAGCCTCCTTTTTCCACCACCACTATTTGACAGCATCTCCCAACCCCAGCATTAGTATTTGCCAGCATCAGCCCCAGCACCCTTTTCTCAGCCTTAACATCGGACTCCTTCTCCTACCCCATCCATTATCATCTGCCCCCTTCTCCCATCCCCATCCTTTGTGTCAGCCCCCACTCCTCTTCCTTCTAGCACCAGATCCCAACTCATCCCCCAGCCTCCTTATCCCAGCCTCAACATCATATTCCTTTTCCTACCTCCATCCCTTAGTATCTGCTCCTTCTCCTATCCCCAGTCCTATTCTCCTAGTGCCAGCATCGGCCCCCTTCTACCATCCTCAGCCCCCATATTATCCTCCAGATCAGACCCCTTCTCCCACCCCTCCCTTAGTATCTCCCCTTTTCCCATCCCCAGCCCCTGTATTAGCCCCCAGAACCATTGACTGTAAACCACTCAGATGCAACACTAGTGGGTATAATGGGCGGTATATTAAATGTTTATTAATAAATTAATTAATTTTAAAAAATGTCAGGTCCCAGTATCAGATTGGCAAAGGGAAAAGGATTTGGATTAAGCTCACGCCTTTCTCAGAAGTTCAAGACAAGTTACACTCAGGTATAGTAGGTATTTTCCTATCCTTGAGGCAATGGAGGGTACCCAAGATCACAAATAATGGCAGATTTTGAACCTGTCTTCCCTGATTCTCTGTCCACTGCACTAAACATTAGGCTACTCCTTCCACTCCCATTCTTTACTATCTGCCCTTCTTCCATCCAAAGCCCACTTGTTAGCTCCCAGTCCTCCCATATGCTTCCAAGCATAGCAATTATCTATAGAGCAACTGCAGCTTGTTCCTTTTGCTCCTGCGGCTCTGCCTGCCTTTCAGCCTCTGGCCGCCAGCATGGAACAGGTGTTTAAATGGGGGCGTTGCCAGAGGCTGGGAGGGGGAATGGCTGGCAGAAGCAAAATCCCATCACTGTAAAGAATTTTGGAAGCAGGTGGGATAAGGAGGCTGGAGCAAACATGACGGCTAAGAAGGGGTAGATACTAAGGGATGAGGTGGGAAAAAAAGAGTCTGATTCTGGGGCTAGAAGGGGATTGCTGCACCCCCTTAAGCAGCACTACTGTGTCACATTGCTCATAGAGAGCCCTGCAAGGGGTATTGGAAGGGAAGAAATGTATGTGATGAGTAGGTAGTGTTGGCATTTCAACATCACAAGAGGACAGCCTGCAAAGGCAGGCCAATAAAAGAGATGACAGTCTTACTGCACATATCCTGCAGTAAGAAGCAGAATCTACAGTCATTCAGATGACTTTCAGGAAACTGGATGCTCTGGTATGGCCCTTTGTGAATTTCTATTTTGAAGAAATGAATAAATAAAATGGAAAACTAAAGGCAGTTCAAATTATTTTTCTAGTAAATGGTTTTATGTATCAATTAAACATGTCTCCAGGACAGGGTTGGAAACCTTTTCTGAGAACATACAGAATACTGTAGATTATAACAGCGGACGAACAAAAGACTACTGACCTTGCTTATACTAAGTTGTGATGATCCATCCTGGAATATCATAGTTATTATCAGTGCTGTGGCTTGTTTTATCTTTTCTAATAATTGTACTTTTTCTTCAGATCCCAAATACCTACAGTCAGATACTTCTAATTGTGACAGTCCTTGCACAACAGAATAACTCCCACACTTATCTTCACTTATATTAGCATCTTCCTTCAACAGTAACATTTTTTCTTTCATATGCAACCAGTGATCCAGTTTTCGTTTAAGAACCAGCTCTTTTCCACTCTCTCCACCATTTTTTTCTTTTGGTGTTGATGAACATTGCTTCTCAGATTCACATTTGTGTAGCACCAAACCCTGACAATTTGTAAAGGGATTCATGTACTCAGAAGGAAGTGATATAGAGTTAAATAGACTTTCCTTGTAGGTTAATTCTTTTCTTGGTTTCACGTTGTTGGAGTTGTTAATAAACGGTTTGCAATGATTAATGATGTTTTCATTGCTGCATCTATGTGAGTTACCTGCAGAAAAAGAAATCTTAAAGTATTAACTATAACAAATATTTCCTGACCCTCCTATGATTTTGCACAATAAAACAGAGTTGATTACATATAATTGTATTCTCTGTGGACATCAGGATAATTAGCCACACAAATGGAAGACATCATCAGTTGACACCAATCCAAAGCATTTATTTTCAAGCAGCAAAAAAGCCCATCTGGCTTGCTGCTGCTGTGTAGGCCCTCTTAATCCTACAATAATTTAAAACAGAAATCAAATCCAGAAGGGAACGTGGGAGGCTATGTGCAACTGATTATTCTGCTGTCCATGAAGAACAACTGCTACAAGTAAGCACATATTTTTTACCATAGGCAAGCAGGATGAATCAGGTATGTAAGTGGGAATCCCTAGCTAAGAGTTGCCTTCCAAACAAAAAGAGAAATAACAGCAACAAACCACCAGTGGAAAAAATGTTTTAAGAGTTATTTTTTCAGGATAGATAATGGTTTTACCATTTTTAAATAATACATATAGAAGACAATTTAAAATAATGCAATGGGTGCAGGGGGAGCATGAAGTTGAATTCTATCCTTTAAAGGCACCCTAGAAAATAGACTGACCAAACCTATTGTCAAGAGTCAATGTCTAAACAATCATAGCTTCTTGTTCTTGTTGCAGATTTTTCAAGACTGTGTTGCAAAAGTGAGCAAATTCTGTGGCAATTATGTAGCACATTTTCATAAATGTACATATTAAATTAGGGAGGCTTTTTACTTTAAAAAATATTTTTAAAATTATATGCTGATACAAGAGGAAGTGATTTTGAGTCCCCAGTTATTGAGAGTGAGGTTTGTTAAGTATTTTATATACATAAGGCTGAATGTCAACACTGAGTGGAATACCTATTTGTGTAGTTCTCCTTGACCTCTGAGCCACCTTTGACACCATTATCATATCATCCTTTTAGAATGGCTGTTGTGGCATACAAAGGTGTATGCCAGGACAATTGGACTCTCTGGACAGTAGGGGGAGCTCGAACCGGTGTCTGAGAGCCCTAGCATGCACTGGCACGTAGAGATGGGGAGAGCAGCAGCCAGCCAGCACCGGAGGAGTGTGAGCGGGAGCTCCACCTCTTTCCTTTCAGCCTGCCCATACCAGCTGCCTTTAACGGCTTTAAAGCCATCACTTCCACTGGTGCGCCCGCGCCAGAGGGCCCTTAGGTGTAGGACCGTGCGGGGCCGTTTAAAATGCTGCTACATTGGTTCTGCTTGCTATGGAGATTGGAGCGGTGGAGGGGTGATGTCGACAGTGGAGATTGTGAGTGGGAGCTTAAACACCTGGTGGTATGATATCTACCTCTTCAGATGCTATGTGGAACATTTCTTCTTGTCTCCTCTATTCCTTTAACTATCACTGTATCTCTTTATTCTGTCCTATCTAATTAATGGCGTTCTTTTCATATTTTCTGTAACTTTTCTGTAATATTGTAAACCGCTCTGATGCTTTGGCTTGAGCGGTATATCAAATGTAATAAACATAAACACTGGTGATAAGTAGCTATAAGAAGCCACATTTCACTCAAGACTGGTGTTAAGCTCTACCTTAAAGCAGGTTAAAGAGGTAGCCCAACCAGCTGGGTATGGTCCCAGCTGGCAGCATAAAAGCTATGTGAGGACCAGTGAAAGAAGCTCTGTTAGGAAGAGGGGACTTTATGACTGGCTGAAAAGGGCTAGGACACAGCCAGAACTAACTGGAGCATGCATCCATGAGCTCATGGCAGCTGGTAAACCTGGCATGAAAGGTGTAAGCTGAAAGCTGGGAGTAAGCAGCTGCTAAACCTGGCATGAA
Source organism: Ichthyophis bannanicus (assembly GCA_033557465.1). NCBI lineage: Eukaryota > Metazoa > Chordata > Amphibia > Gymnophiona > Ichthyophiidae > Ichthyophis > Ichthyophis bannanicus. The sequence goes on from CM066032.1 coordinate 1,357,538,634, forward strand.
AGGTGGGAGTAGGCTGCATTAGAAAGCCAGGAAGCTTAGTGGAGCCTGGAAGCCTAATATCTCCAGTGGTGAAAGAACTGGTTAGAATGCTTGGCTCAATCTCAGAACAGAAGTAGGTTTATCTCCCTTTTCTCAATAGGAGTGAGTTAAATTCCCCAAGCAAAGACAAACTAGTGAGCATTTTGAATGCCGAAAGTTGCTTATTGTTCAGAACCACACAACAGTGGATGTGGTGCACAGCTGCAAGGTAAGCCAAAGGTTATACTTTATTATCCATAAAAGTGCTCTCAAAAGCAAATGTGCTTACCTTATAATTAAACTCAGTTAAAAGAAGAATGTGTAACTGAGAGAATTGTTGTTAATGCTGAACTGCTGTTTTACTTCATGGATGCTTTGGCTGAATGCTAGTGATTTACATCTCAGTAGCAGTGTGTGTGCCAGGACTTGGCAGGAAACCTGACGTTTTACCTTGTGAAGGTTGCTGATTTAAACTAGTGTAAAAAATAAACTGAGTCTAAGGGCCCTTTTTACTAACACCTAGCATGTGCTAAGTGCTGCATGGTCTGTTTAATTTCTATGGGCTGTGTAGTAGATAGGGCCCCTTTCACTAATACTTAGCACCTGCTAAAAGTTTCATCTGACACACAAGAAATGCATGAAGTAAATTGTTCCCTATGGTTTATTAGGGAAAGTAATTGAAGTGCAGAAGGAACACTTCATCTGGCTGCCTTGTGCCTGAGGTTTAAAGAGGTTTGAAGAGCAGATTGCTTGCTACAGACATTGTCTTGTTAGCCAGAAGCTGGAGAACTTAAAAGTCTCTCTTGCATTGTGTTGGGAAAATGTGTCATTTAAAGGTTTTATTCTGAGAACTTGCATGCTCAATATAACTTCTATCTGAAAGTGAAGATACTACAGCTATCCTGATTTAGTTTGAACATATATTTGAGTTATTTTCAAACTCAGTGATAAAACGTATCTCAAACTGAATGTTGTTGGAAATTTAATTTGGCTATTATATTCTGAATCACTACCAATCAAGGAAATAAGTGGAAGCAACACATGACAAGTTATTCCAAAGCTCGTGAATGAGCCCTAGTACCTCCTATTGGTCACACTCCAAACTGTCATATTAGAAGCAAGATACAGGGGTACTTTGAGGGTGAAATCTAATGGTGCCTTTGGAAAAAATAAAAAGCATTGATAACTACAATGGACATTCCCTAAGGATCTATTTTATCACTCTTTTCTTTGCAATCTTTATTTCCAACCTTGGTCTAGGATAATTAGATCATTTGGTCCTGACTTATATTTATTTTGACAGAACCCAGATTTGCTGTCATTTAGGTCCATATCAGTCAGAAAACTTGAAAAATTACATACTTGTTTTCAGGCTTAGCAAGAACAGGCTCAAGCTTAATGTTTCAGAGATTAAAATAATTTGGAATCAGAAAACGTCTATGCTATCCAACCTGTATTAGTGCTAGAAGATATTGTTCTATCAATCAGATAAAAAACCAGAGTTTTAAGAACCACAATAGACGATGAACTTTCAAAGGATTTTGAGGATAGTACAAGCATTCTTTGGCCAAGTATGATTGTTTCAAAATTTGTATCCTAACTGAACTTCAATGATTTGTTTACTGTGACCCATACCTTGATTTTAACATGAGAACATAAGAAACGTCATGCTGAGTCTGATCAAGGTCCACTGAGTCCAACACCATGTCTCCAACAGTAGTCAGTCTGGGTCACAAATACCTAATTTTTTTTGGAATCTGCTGGGTACTTGTATTTTCAGGGATGAGCAACGGATCTTCTCTAATCCACCTGGCTAATATATTTTATGGACTTTACCTCCAGGAACTTGCCCAAACCTCTTTTGAATTCCAATATGTTAGTCACCTCAACTACATCATCTGGTAACAGATTTTTTATGCACTGCATGAAAAGAATCTTTCTACTATTTGTTTTCAATTTGCTGCTCATTAGTTTCATGGAGTCCCCCTTTTGTTTTTACATTGTATGAAAACTTAAACAACCATTCTCTATTTTTACTGTTCTACCCCAATCAAGATTTTGTAAACTTCAATCATATCCCCTCTCGGTCACCTTTTCTCCTTTTTTTTAAGGGAGATGTTCCAGCCCCTTTTTATCATTTTTATACCGTACTTTTCTGAACCTCTTCTTGTTCTGCTATATCCTTTTAGAGATGGAATGGCCATCTTTAAATGGATATAGTTGACAAAGTACTCAAGGTGCAGCTGCACCAGGGACATATACAGAGACAGAATGATATTTTTGTAGTTTTTCTCCATTCTTTTTTAAAATCCCTAATACTCTATTTGGGCTTTTTAGCAGTTATAACACACTGAGCAGAAAATTTCAAGACGTGCATGCCTCCATAATCCTTTTTCTTAGATGGTGTCTCCAAACTCAAAACCCAGCATGTTTTATCTGTAGTAGGGATTTTTTTGTTTGTTAAAACTTTCTATACCGCCGTATTCTGTATAGCATCAGAGTGGTTTACATCAATTAAAATTACAAAAACAGAAAGAAATGCCAGTTTAAAATAGGAAAGTAGCAAGAATTAAAAAGGCAAAAAAACAAACAAAAGGGTGCAAACTCTACCCTCGGCCAGCAGTCCTGGAAAACTTCTTTGAAAAAGTAGGTTTTCAAGAACATCTTAAATTTTACAAGAGCATAGGAAGGGAATTCCATAAGGATGGGACCAAGAAATATAATGCTGACTGACAAGAGGCTTCCATGCGAGCAAGAGAAATGGAAGGAATGATTAGCGGATGTGCATTCTGGAAACAAAGAGTGTGAGGACGACATTAGAGGGTCAGCAAGGTAGAGAGATAAATAGGAAAGCCAGTGTAGAATGCTTTGTGAGCAAGCATAAGTATTTTGAAATGGAATCTGTATGAAAGTGGGAGCCAATGATGCTGGAAGGAAAGGGGAGTGACATGGTCCTATCTAGAAGCGTTGGTCAATAAATGGATAGTAGTGTTATAAACCAGTTGCAATAATTTATTTAGATTAGTGAACCGGAGACCACAATAAATGGAGTTACAGTAGGTAAGGCAGAATGTGACGAGGGCGTGTAAGGTCTGGAAAGAAAGAAATGGTTTGACTGATTGATTGATTGAATTTGGCATAATGAGAAGAATGAGGATCGGACTGTGGCAGCTACTTGTTGACCAAAAGACAGTTGGGTATCAAAAATAATGCCTAAGTGCATAAAAGAATTAACCAAAGGAATAGCCATACCATTGATCTGTGGACTAACTGAAAGGGATGAAGGACTTTTTGAAATCGAACAGCCTGGGATTTGTCGGGGTTGAGTTTGAGATGATGTGATGCCAGTCAAGTGGCAACTGAGTCCAAACATGTATTGATGGATGAGAAATCAGAAGAAAATGGTGTGATAGAATAGTAAACCAGAAGAAAGTCACCTGCATAACAAAAGCAGCTGATACCGAGATCCTGGATCAGCATCAGAAAGGGAGAGAGAAAAATACTGAAAAGAGCAGGGGAAAGGGTTGAACCTTGGGGAATAACACAGGAGAACCTCAAAATAGAGAATGTGTTATGGCTGATTTGGACATGGAAAGTTTTTGTTCCTGTAGAAATGATGAGAACCAGTTGAGGAGATGATCTTTTATACCAATTTTGAACAAATGTTAAATAAGCAGGGAATGATCAATGACATCATTTCTCTACACCTCTCTGCTACATTTGATCAAAGCTATTTTATGTGAATCCAGGTTGCTATGAAGCTCACTGAGCAGAGCTGTTATAGCAGCCTCCATGCTATGATTATTGTGGAAACCCAATTGTCTCAGGTGAAGCAAGTTAGTTTTTCTTCAGCTCTGATTTTATAATCAAAACTATCTTTAATGTACCATTTTGCACTTGTCCACATTAAATTTCATCTGACATTTAGCTGTCTATTCATCTAGTCTCACAAGATCCTATGCACGTCAGACTAAAACTGCTCCCTGACACGAATAAGGAAAAAAGTGCCCTTTCTCCCCCTTCATCCCCTCCTGTAAAAAGAGACAGAGGCCTCTGAGGTTATTTAGTGCCATCGATACATCTAGATTTGCAAAATGGCAAACATACATGTGTAAGTGTGGACATTTCCACATACCAGCAGTAAAACGCAGGCACTTTGTGTAAGTTGCTAGGTTTGCAACGTTGATTTCTCACATTTGTATTTTTGTAAAATGGTTCCTACTATTGCACATGGATGCTCATCCCTGTGCATTCCTGCACTTCCTTCTTTAATACAAAACACACATCCACTTTGAGGGATGGGAATGTGTCAATTTTACATTGGACTTACACATGCCCACGCTGTCCTCTAAAATTGACATAGATTGCATATATTTTCACTTGAACATCGCTGCAACCACATAAAAAGCCTTTCTAAAATGTGCCTTCACAAATATTACATCAGACCAGACTAGATAAGAACATAAGAAATGCCATACTGGGTCAGACCAAGGTCCATCAAGCCCAGTATCCTGTTTCCAACAGTGACCAATCCAGGTCACAAGTAAATAGCAGATTCCCAAAAAGGTACACAGGTTCCACAATGCTTGTCCCAGGGTAAGCAGTGGATTTCCTAGGTCCTCTTTAATAATGGTTTATGGACCTTTCCTCTAGGAACTTGTCCAAACCCTTTTTAAACCCAGCTACATTAACAGTTTTTCCTGCATCCTCCAGTAACGAAATCCAGAGTTTGATCACGTGTTGGGTGAAAAAATATTTTCTTAGTCTTAAATTTTAGCTTCATTGCATGTCCCCTAGTCTTTTTGTATTTTTTGATGGTGTAAACAAACGGTTTATCTGCTCTACTCCACCCCTCAGCTGTCTTTTTTTCCAAGCTGAAGAGCCCTAATCTTTTAAGCCTGCCTTCATAAGGGTGCCCTCCCATCTCCTTTACTATTTTGGTGGCTCTTCTCTGTACCTTTTCTAATTCTGCTATATCCTTTTTAAGATATAGCAACCAGAATAGCACACAATATTCAAAGTGCGGTCGCACCATGGAATGATACAGAGGCATTATAATATCCTTGGTTTTGTTCTCCATTCCTTTCCTTATGATTCCCTAGCATTCTATTTGCTTTCTTGGCTACCACTGCACACTGGGCAGAGGGTTTCAATGTATTATCCACGATGATGCCTAAATCTTTTTCCTGGCTGGTGTTTCCTAATGTGGACCTTTGCATTGGGGTAACCGTAGTTTGAGTTGTTCCTTCCTAGGTGGATAACTTTGCACTTGTTCGTATTAAATTTCATCTGCCATATTTCATGTCTTAAAAAAAGATGGAAGGAAGACCAAACAACTGGCAGTATGGTTTAAAGGTGAGAAGTAACCGGCTGTTGGAGTTAAAAAAAAAAAAAAAAAAAAAAAAAAAAAAACTTTCAAAAAATGGAAAAATGATCCAAGTGAAGAAAACAGGAAATGGCATAAGCACTGGCAAGTCAGAAGCAAAACACTGATAAGCCAGACAAAGATAAAATTAGAGAAGGTTGCCGTGAAAGCAAAAACTCCTACTAAAAGCTTTTTCAAGTACATTCAAAGCAAGAAGTCTTTGAGGGAGTCAACTGGTCTATTAGATGAAAGAGGGGTTAAAGGGACACTAAGGAAGGACAAAGCCATAGTGGAAAGACTAAAAGGCCCTTTTAAAAAGCAGCAATAAGTGATTAACGTGAGTTTTAACATGTGATAAATTCCCATAGTAACGCTGCCATGGGGCAAGTGCAGACAGTGCAGTCCAAAAAACATTGCTGTCTGCACTTACCAAAGGATGGTGGGATTGGGGCTGAAAGGGGGCATGTCAGCTGGTGACAAGTAGCTCTCCACAATGCCACATGCTAGCTGTCACAACTGCCAATAGCTTTGGCAGAGGTTTTGCCAGCTCTGCGCTAGAATGACAGCCTTGGCCGGTGGTTTACAAGGCGCGGCTCTATTCTTTCCCCTCGTTTGCACCCGACGTTGCCAGTCTCCTATGGTCAGTAGAGCAGACGAGCAGGGTTTTTTTCTCCAGGGCACTGCAGACATTGCGCAGGAATCGACTGAGGTAAGGCATCCTCCACGCTGCCCGACTTCATCTCAGTGAGGAAAGTTTGAGTGGCGAGCGGGCCGCGTGTCAGCAGCACAGGAACGGGCAGAGCTGCCTTTTCAGCTTCTGGATAGGCCCGTTTGTCTTGGCAGGAAACCTTGTTTTGCACTGGGGCAGGTTTTTTCTAGCTCGGGGTCCCTAGGAGGAGCTAGTTATTAAATTTGTGGATTGAAAAGAAAAAAAAAGCAACCCCCATTTGTCTTTTGTTTTTGTCTTGGTTGGCTGGGCATAGCTCTGAGACTCTGCCGTTAAGGACTATCAGGTATGCCTTCAAAGCCCCGTTGCTTAGTCTGCGGCTCGCGCAAGGGTTCACTGACAGAGTCAGGGGGTCTGCAGACCATGTGTGCTGGAAGCAGCAACCATGGAGAACCCTTTAGGGGGGCTGCAGAGGGGCAGAAGACTGCGCTGGAGGTGCAGGAGTCTGCTTCCCTGGATTTACCGTCAGGCGAGCCCATGGCAGGTCCCTCATCCGGATCTCCCCACTTCTCAGCCAGCATTGCTGGCTGGGCTAGAGGCCATTTTTTCTTCAGAATTTGTTGCCCTGATTCAGCAGGCCTTCGGTGCACAACAGGGGGGCCTGGCAGCAGGTTCTGCTGGAAGTAATAGGGGTGAGAAAAGACCTTTTACCCATCTCAGTACTGAGATAGGAAGTGGCCCAGCGAAGAGGGTCAGAAAGGAAAGGGACCAGAAGGATCCCTCGTTGGACATGGAGGGAGGTCACTCCGAGAAGGGGGAGCTCGATGACGAATTAGAAAAGGACCTTGAAGAGGGGGAGATCACGGAAAGAGAGGATCAGGCTAGGGTGGTCCATTTATTCCAGAGAGAGGAACTACCATCACATCGCAGAGTCCCTGAGGGCTCTCAATATGCCAACCCTGGGGCCTGCAGAGGTTGCTACATTGGAGGATTCATTGTTACAGATGTTTCATATTTAAGTCACCGAAGGTGGATGCAGCCGTCTCGGCTGTCACGAAGAAGACTATGATTCCAGTTGAGGGCAGTGCCACACTCAAAGATACTCAGGATAGGCGACTGGAGGCCTTGTTGAAGCAAGTCTTTGATGTCAATGTGTTGTCTTTACAGGCTGCCATTTGTGGAGCTTGGGTGGCAAGGGCTTCCCTACGCTGGTCTCAGAGGGTGCAGGGGGACCAGGGGGAGGCTGCCGCCGGCGACGGGGCAAGACTAGAATCCGCAACGGCGTATTTAGCAGATATCCAGTATGACCTCATTAGAGGTCTATCGAAGAGCATGGCCTCGGCAGTCACTGCTCGCCATTATCTTTGGCTACGCAATTGGGCAGCAGATGGCTCTTCCAAAATCCAGGCTAAGCAAGCTTCCTTTTAGGGGAAAATTACCATTTGGGAAGGACTTGGATAAACTGGTGAAGGATCTAGGAGAATCCAAGGGGGGTCGGCTCCCGGAAGATAAGCAAAAACCAGGAAGATCTTCCGCAGTTTCAAAGAGTTGGCAACGAGAGTTTCAAAGATTTCGATACCCTAGATTCAGTCAGGCTCAAAGAGGATGCTTTCCAACCAGGAATCAGGGGTTTTGTGGGTTTCGAGGAGCAGGAAGGGGCTTTGGAGCGCCATCCTCTTCCGTGAATCTGCGAAAGACCCAATGAAGTCAGGGGGGCTCAGGCAGGATTGGAACCCATAGGGGGTCGCCTGCAGGATTTTCTTCCTGCCTGGGTCCACATTACGTCGGACAGGTGGGTGCTGGAAGTCATCCAAGAAGGGTATGCCTTGGAGTTTCAGCAGCCGGTAAGAGAATTCTTTGTACAGTCCCCATGCAAGTCGCCAGCCAAGTGCGCCACAGTGAGGGAGACGGTCGACAGACTGGTCGAACTCAAAGCGGTGGTTCAGGTTCCACAAGACCAACGCGGGTTAGGTCGATACTCCATTTATTTTGTGGTGCCAAGGAAGGACGGGGCTTTTCGTCCAATCTTGAACCTCAAGGGACTAAATCGGTGTCTCCGAGTATCCCATTTTCATATGGAAACACTGAGATCGGTCATAGTGGCGGTACAGAAGGGGGAGTTTCTCACCTCCCTAGATCTCTCAGAAGCCTACCTGCACATACCCATATGCCCGGAACATCAAAGATTTCTTTGGTTTGCAGTAACTATGGGACATTTTCAATTTTGGGCATTGCCGTTCGGGTTGGCCACAGCTCTGAGGACGTTCACCAAGGTGATGGTCGTCATGGCGGTGGCATTACGAAAGGGCGGCATGCTAGTGCATCCGTACCTGGACGATTGGTTGATTCGGGCAAAGTCCCAAGGCGAGAGCGTATCGGTGATGGCAAAGGTGGTAGCCTTCCTTCAAGATCTTGGTTGGGTGGTCAATGTGAACAAGAGCAAGTTGGTTCCATCTCAGAATTTAAGAGTATTTAGGGGCCCGCTTCAATACGAGGGCAGGAAGAGTGTACCTTCCTCATCAATGAGCTCTCGGATTGCGGCGCTTGGTTCGACGATTTCTGGGCAGATCAGCTCCCACAGCTTGGCATTACCTGCAATTGCTCGGGACCATGGCGTCTACAATAGATCTAGTCCAGTGGGCAAGAGCGCACATGAGGCCATTGCAGAGGGCACTGCTCAGGCGTTGGTCTCACCAGAACGATCACTTGACCAAGAGGTTGCTCTGCTTACTGAAGACGCGTCAAGCACTACAGTGGTGGCTTCATACAAAGTACCTCGAGGACGGGGTGTCATTGGAAACACCTTGCTGGCTCCCGCTGACGACGGATGCCAGTCTGGTCGGTTGGGGAGCTCATTTCCAAGGAACATTCGCCCAGGGCCAATGGTCGGAGCATGAAAGGGCTTGGTCCATCAACAGGTTGGAATTGAGAGCGATGCGGCTCGCGCTGCAGGAGTTTCATCTTTCCCTTCGCAACGCAGCCATTCGAGTGTTTTCCGACAATGCCATGGCGGTTACCTATATCAATCGCCAGAGGGGCACCACCAAGTGCCCCGATGGAAGAGGAGGCCGAACAGTTGTTCAAGTAGGCCGAGCAAAATCTGCTGGCGGTGTCGGCGGCACATGTAGGAGTGGACAACGTGTAGGCCGATTTCTTGAATCGGGTGAAGGTAGACCCCGGGGAGTGGATCCTGCATCCGGAAGTGTTTGAAATGCTCGTAAGTTGCTGGGAAACACTGGTGATGGATCTCATGGCGACCTTCCAGTCGGCAAAGGTCGATCGGTTCTTCAGCAGAAGAAGAGAATGGATGTCAGAGGGACTGGATGCCCTGATCCAGGCCTGGCCGGAGGATGGTCTGTTCTATGTGTTTCTGCCTTGGGTACTAATAGAAAGGGTCATACAGTGCACAGAGCGTCACGGGGCAGAGTAATTCTGATAGCACCGAATTGGCCGAGGCGGCCATGGTACGCGGATCTGATGAGGCTCTTCGTGGAAAAGCCTTGGTGGAAAAGCCATGGCGGCTTCCAGTTCAGGCGGATCTTCTGTCTCAAGGGCCACTCCACATGCCTCAGGTGGGTCGATTCTCGCTTACGGCCTGGCTCTTGAGAGGGCTAGGTTAACGGCCCGAGGATATTCTTCTTCGGTAATTTCTACTTTGTTAAGAGCAAGGAAAAGGTCTAAGTCCTTAGCCTATGTGCACGTCTGACGAGTCTTCGAAGCCTGGTGTGCTGGCAATCAAGTACAAGCGATGAGGGCGTCGATTCCGCAGGTGTTAGAGTTTTTGCAAAAGAGTTTTGATAAAGGTTTGGCAGCGGCTTCCCTACGGGTACGCGTAGCAGCTTTGGCATAGGGGTAAGGTACGCGGTGAGCCGTTGGCCTGTCATCCAGATATCAAACGTTTCCTGAGGGCCGTGTCTCTTCTTCGTCTGCCCTGTAGGCCGATGGTCCCAAGTTGGCATCTTCTTCTAGTCTTGGAGGCGATGGTCAAGGAACCGTTTGAACCTTTGTCTGGAGCGTCTTTAAAGGATCTTACCCTTAAGGTAGTGTTTCTGGTAGCCATGTGCTCGGCAAGGCGCATTTCTGAGTTGCAAGCGTTATCCTGTAGAAAGCCCTTTTTAGAGTTCAACGAGTCTAAGGTAGTTTTGCGGCCCGTGCCGTCTTTTCAGCTTATGGTGGTCTCGGTGTTTCACGTGAATCAGGTAATCACCTTGCCAGTATTTGGGGGGACTTCAGCAGATTCTTCTTCTCCACATCTACATCGTTTGGACGTGAGGAGAGCGTTGAAGATCTACATCCGTAGAACAAAAGCTTTTAGGCGGTTCGATTGTCTTTTCGTGCTCTACGGAGGTCCAAGCCGGCTTCTAAAGTCTCCATAGCTAGATGGATTAAGGAGGCCATGGCGTCCGCATATATTTTAAAGGGCAGAACTGTACCCGAGGGGCTGCGGGCTCATTCAACGAGCGCGCAGGCAGCTTCCTGGGCTGAGTTCCAGTTGGTACCTGCGGTAGACATTTGCAAAGCGGCTACCTGGTCATCGCTGGATTCTTTTATCAGGCACTACCGTCTTGATGTTCAGGCGGAGAGGGATACCTATTTTGGATCAGCGGTGCTTCAGGCTGGTCTAACGGGTCCCTCCCATTGAATTGCTTTACTGCTCTGTTACTTACCCAGAGTTGGGACTAGACTGGAGGGAATATTAGGAAGAGTAAATTAAACTTACCTGCTAATTGTAGTTCCTGGAGGAACTCCAGTCTAGTCTCATATCCCTCCCTGATAGGCGAGTCTGAAGCAACGAAGCTCTTAGGTAAGAATTCAAGATTATGGGCTGGGAGCTTCCTTTTCTCCTCGTTAGGGGGAGTGACTGGACCTCAGTACTCCTTGCAGGGGAGGGTAAGGAAGGGTAGGACACCCTCGTAATTGTTTTTAAGTTGAAGTTAATTAGAGAGTTAGGATATGTTGATAAAGTTAATACTTAATGGTTGCTCCGGTGAGTCTGCTTTGTCAGTAGGTTACTGGAGTGAGGAGGCGGATCCAGGATGGATATACCAGTTATCATCAGGAAAAAGATGACGTATTCTCAGTCTCCAAGCTGCTGTGAGAGGTGCACAACCCAGAGTTGGGACTAGACTGGAGTTCCTCCAGGAACTACGATTAGCAGGTAAGTCTAATTTACTCTTATATAATTGTCCCAAACATCCCAGTATCCTGGCTAATACACCCCTTCTCCTAACTCCCTTCACGCACTTCGTCACTTCATTATTCTCTGTGCCGAGGCACTACATATGCAGAACATAAACATTAATAACAGTATCAATTCTCAACAAAACCAAACACACACACAACCCAGGATCGTGAAGGAATCCCTTCCACACTTCGTATCCTCTGTGGGGGGGAGGGGAGACCTATCAGTATTCCTCCGGAGTCATCCCCCAACCCTACCCTCGCCCACACCACACAGTCCCTTCTCAGTTGCTCCATCATACCACATACCATATCGCTCTACTGCTCCCTCTTAACCCACCCCCTCGTTCCCACTGTGTAGCATACACTTTGAATGGAGACCATAGCTGTTCATATTTCTCCACCATTCCTTTGCCCAAAGCTACTCCCCGCTCCAATTCCATGATGCAAGCTACCTTCTTATACCACTCTAGTGCGGTAGGGGCCTCGGTGTTCTTCCACTTTGCCACAATAGCCAATCTCGCCGCCAATAGAAGAAGCTAACCAGAGATTTCTTATTCAGACAAACCTCTGGGGGTCCCTCTGTGTATCCCAACAGCAAGAGCACCGGGTCCAACTCCAGGGCCTCACCCGTCACTGCCCTGGCCACGGCCAACACCCCCTCTCAGAAGACCTGCACTTTAGCACACTCCCAAACTACATGTAACAGGGTCCCCCCCTTTTAGCACACTCCCGCCAGCATTTATCAGTCTTTGAGATGCATAGCATGAAGCTGGCTGGGTGTGAGACAGATCAAAATAACCATTTATATTGTGTATTTAAGTGTGCAAGGCATATCGTGATTCTTGGGATACTGATCCATATTGCCTCCCATTGTTCCGCTGCCCAACTCCTCTCTAAATCTCTAGCCCAATCTCTCTGGTACCCATGATAACCCCGGAGCTCCCCCTGATGCAACCTATACAGCTGGGCCACCAACCCTTGATTCTTCCGGGGTCGTATAAAAAAAGATTCCATCCAATGCGGCGATCCCAAATACCTATTCCTATAGGATGCCAGAAAGTGCTCTATCTGGAATAAAGAAAAAAACCTCGGAGGGCTCTGCTGACATTTAGCAATAACCTCGTTCCTCGTCAAGTACCCCCTCTCTCCAATAAAGTCCAGCACCCTTTCCATGTCATTCTCCTTAAGCCACCTGAACCTACCCGGATCCATCGCATATGGCGAGAACACCTCTCCCTGTGTCATAAACGCCAGTTGCAAACTTGCACTATCAAAAGACACCTTCTTACAAATTTTCTGCCAGGCCTCCACCATCAAGCCTAGTATCGGATGCGTCTTCACGCCCCTACTTTTCCCTAAGCCGCCAGAAAAGGGCAAGGCCCCAATACTATCCAGAGCCACTTGGGCTGCTTCCAGGGGGATCCAATGCTGATGAGGATACGCTTTCCACCAATAATATACAGATTGTATCTGCGCTGCCCAATAATACAACTTGCAGTTGGGAAGCGCCAAGCCCCCTGCCTCTCTCTGAGCCATCAATGTTTTCAGAGCAACCCTCCCCTCTCTTCCCACTCCATATAAACACCACTATTAGTCTATTCAAATCTTTAAAGAAAACATCTGGGATTCGGCACGGCAACATTAAAAATAGATACATGAGTCTTGGAAGCACACTCATTTTCACCACATTAATTCGAACCAACAAGGAGGGTGTCAAATAAGACCGGGTGTGCACTTCCACTCGAAATTTCTTTAGCAATGGGGGGGAAAATGCAACTGATACAGTTGTGAAAGCCACACTGGAATTTTCACCCCTAAATACCCTAGAGATTCCTGTTCCCAATTGTATGGATACTTCTCCTCCAGATGCTCTCTGGTGGCAACAGACACATGAAATGGGAGAATAATAGATTTAGAGATGTTCAATTTGTACCCCGACATCCTTGCAAACTCCTGATATTCCCCTCTAAATGCTGTTAATGAATGCTCCAGATTGGACAGGAAAGAGTAGTTACTCACCTGTAACAGGTGTTCTCCAGGAGCAGCAGGAATCAGTCCTCACATATGGGTGATGTCGGCGCTGACGGAGCCCTCGTGCAGAGCATTTCCCCAGCTTTCAAAGAAAGCCTTTGGGAATGCAACGCGCATGCGCGGTCCCCTTCCCGCCCAAGGGTGCCATCTTGCTCAGTCTGATGACATAGCTAAAAGACAGCAAAAATCTAAATAAAGTATATGACTGCAATTCCAGGGGAGGAGGGAGGGTCGTGAGGACTAATTCCTGCTGCTCCTGGAGAACAACTGTTACAGGTGAATAACTACTCTTTCTCTAGGACCAAGCAGGAAGTCAGTCCTCACATATGGGACTCCCCAGCTTCAGGCTACCGGGAACACAAGCTGAAAAATAATCTCCCTCTAGAGCAGGGGTCTCAAACTCAAATTGCTTTGAGGGCCAAATGAGGACTTGTAAAGTAACCCGGGGGCCGCATAAGACGCGGGGCCTCATTTGCATAAGGGACCTCATTTGCATAAATATTTGCATAATGTTACCATACACTAACTTTTAGTAAACATGCCTCTTTAATGAGTATGGATAAAGAAAGACTAAAAGATTTAGAAACAAGAAGACAATAATTAAACTGGGAACCCCAAAAGCCAAACTTGGAATGTACAACAACACTGTAGAAATAAAACTATAAATTAATTTCCTCTTGTACTAAACAAAGCGCAAACATTAATGATGCACATTTCCCAGAGCTGACATATTCCAGTTAATAAATTCAAAATAAAGAGATATTTTTCTACCTTTTGTGCATTTTTTTCAGTTGCAATTGTTCCAGCCACTTTCTTCTGGTTTCTTCATGTCTTCTGCTAACTCTCCATCGTCTGCTTCCATTTGCCCTTTCTTCTCTCCTAGTTTTTTTTCCATTCTCTCTCTACATCTGCTTTAACATACTAATCTTTCTCCTTTTTCTCTTTCCTCATTCCTATTTCATCCACTCAAATTTTACCCCTCCATCCTCAATCCCCACTTACTCTCACAATACCTGGCCAATTGTAGATTTGTCTTCTCTCCCAGACAAAATATTTTTCCCCTCTCCATTTCACTTTCCCAGCTCCATCCCATTCTAATCCTCCCCCAACATCAGCTCCCTTCTAGTTCCAGCCCCACCCAGCATCCGCTCCCTTCTAGTCCCTGCATCAGTCCATTTCCAGTCCTATCCTAGCCTCACCATCAGCCCATTTCCAATCCTAGCCCCCCATCAGCCCATTTCCAATCCTAGCTCCCTCCCCTCACAGCCCATTTCCATTCCAAGCCCCCCTCCCCATCAGCCATTTGCAGTTCAAGCCCCCTTCCACTCAGCCCATTTCCAGTCCTAGCAACCCCCCCAGCACATTACCAGTCCTAGACCCCCCATAGCCCATTACCAGTCATAACCCCCCCTGCCAATAGCCCACTTCCAGCCCTAACCCCCATTACCCCATTTCAGTCAGCCCCTCCATAGCTCATTACCAGTCCTAACTCCCCCCATCAGCCCACCTCCAGTCCTTCCTAACCCCCACCTGCCCATTTCCAGTCCTAGCCCCCACCATAGCCCATTTCCAGTCATAACCCCCCCTGCCAATAGCCCATTTCCAGTCCTACACCCCCCCTGCCAATAGCCCATTTCCAGTCATAACCCCCCCTGCCAATAGCCCATTTCCAGTCATACCCCCCCCTGCCAATAGCCCATTTCCAGTCATAACCCCCCCTGCCAATAGCCCATTTCCAGTCATACCCCCCCCTGCCAATAGCCCATTTCCAGTCATTACCCCCCCCCCCCGGTAAATAAAAAAACAACCTGGCTTCTGCTGCTGGCTTCTGCTGCAGCAGAAAATCAGCTGTCCCGCGGCCCCTTTCCCTCTGCGCGAGAGCCCTGAGTGTGCTTCCTCTGCGGCATGCTTTTTAAGCCGCGAAGAGAGTATTTCCCTCTCGCGCGGCTTAAGCCTATTCACTTTTCAAGCCTCGCGAGAGGGAAATACTCCCTTCGCGGCTTGAAAAGCACGCCGCAGAGGAAGCACATTCAGGGCTCTCGCGCAGAGGGGAACGGGCCGCAGGACAGAGCAGCAGAAGCCAGTTTTTTATTTTTTTTTAATTGACCGTCGATTCGGCAACGGCAGCAGCAGAAGCCGTCGCGGGCCGCACAACCTTCTCCCGCGGGCCGCATGCGGCCCGCGGGCCGCGTGTTTGAGACCCCTGCTCTAGAGCGTCAACATCCGTGAAAGAATCCTTTCTGAGAACGCCCCCGTACGGTAGCTGACACAATGGCCGGAGGGTAGGAGTTGCGTAAACCTCAAAGAGATTACGGAGTACCGCCTGTCCGAAAGCACTGTCCCTACGTGACTCTCTCTCTCTCAAGGCAGTAGTGAGCCACAAAAGTCTGGCTTGAAGACCAGGTAGTGGCCTGGCAGATGTCTGCCAACGGAACAGAGCGGAGGTGGGCTACTGACGCGGCCTTTGCCCTGACACAGTGGGCCATGACTCGACCCTGCAAGGAGAGGCCGGTTACCCTGTATGCCCAGGTGATACAATCCGCTACCCAAAGGGACAACGTACGCTTGGAGACATGCAACCCCAGTTTATTAGGGTCAAAAGATATGAAGAGCTGAGCAGCCCTTCGATACCCCTGCGTACGGTCTATTTAAAAGGACAATGCCCTTCTACAGTCCAGGATATGTAGGACTGTTTCAGCCCGGCTGGCATGTGGCCTGGGGAAGAATGTTGGAAGAACCATCTCCTGATTGAGGTGGAAAGAGGAGACAACCTTCAGAAGGAACTTAGGGTGAGTCCGCAAGACCACCCTGTTCTTATAGAACCGTGTGTACGGTCTATCAGAAACCAGAGCTTATAGTTCACTCACATGCCTGGCCGAGGTAAGAGCCACTAAAAACAACGCCTTCCAGGAAAGGAAGCGTAAATGACAAGTAGCCGTCGGCTCAAATGGTGGGCAAGTAAGTTGCTGCAAGACCACATTTAAATCCCACTCAGTGGCTGGTGGACGGATCGGAGGCTTGAGCAGAAGCAGGCCTCTGAGGAAACGGGACACCAAGGGATGGCCCGACAGAGATTGGCCCTGTACCTGCGAGTGGTGTGCCGATAGAGCACTGAGGTGGACCTGAACAGAGTTGGATTTAAGGCCTAGGTCTGAGAGGTGGAGCAGGTACTGCAGCACCACTGGAACCAGGCATGAAAAAGGATCCTCCTGGCGCTGAGCACACCAGGTGGAGAACCTACGCCACTTGAGGGCATAAGATTTCCGGGTGGACTGCCTCCTAGAGGCCAAAACCACCTCTTCCACTTCCTTAGGAAGAAGTAAGGGGGCTAGAACTACCCTTTCAGCAGCCAGGCCATCAGATTGAAGGGTTTGAGGTTGGGGTGCAGGAGAGATCCCTGACCCTGAGACAGGAGATCGGGTTGCACCCCCAGAGGGAGTGGAGTGTCCACCGCCAACTGCAGAAGGAGTGGAAACCACGATTGCCTCGGCCATCTGGGGGCTACCAGAATCACTGAGGCCTTGTCCTGAAGAACCTTGAACAAGGTTCGGGCCACTAAATGCGTGGGAGGAAACACATACAGTAGGCCCATAGACCAAGAGATTAGAAACGCATCTGCTGCTATTCGCAGAGGATGCGGTTGGAACAGAACCTGGGTAGCTGACGGTTCAGTGGACTCGCAAAGAGATCGATGGTTGGAAGACCCCATCTTAGAAAGATCCCTTGGACCACCAGAGGATTCAACTGCCATTCGTGAGGCTGTAGAATCCTGCTCAATCTGTCTGCCAGGCAAGTTTCCTGGACAGGCAGATAAATTGCCTTGAGAAACATGTTGTGTTTGATTGCCAAGGAGCACAGGGCCTGTGCCTCCTGACACAGAAGTTTGGAGCCTGTGCCTCCTTGCTTGTTCACGTAGAACATTGCCACTTGATTGTCTGTCTGAACTAAGACAGACTGGTGAGAGAGGACATGAGAGAAAGTCTGTAGAGCTAAGCGGATAGCTCGCAACTCCAACATATTGATCTGCTGTGTGGACTCCCAAGGAGACCAGAAGCCCTGAGTGCAAGCCCCCTGGCAATGTGCACCCCAGCCTTGAAGGGAAGCATCGGTTGTCAGCACCTGTGTGTGAGGAGGGGCCTGAAAAGGTACCCCCTGGACCAGGTTCGGGAGATGTAGCCACCACCGTAGGGAGACTGCCAGCAGTTTGGACACCCTTATCTTGTCTTTCAAGTTGCCTGTGGCTTGCACCCACTGTGCTCTGAGGCACCACTGAGCAGGTCGCATGTGCAGGTGGGCATTCGGAGTGATATGGACCGTGGATGCCATGTGGCCCAAGAGCCTTAGGAAGTTTCTGGCGGAGACCAGAGAACCGCTCTGGAACTGTTTAGCAAAGCCATCAGTCTGTGGGCCCTGTTCTCGGGCAAATAAGCCTTCGCCTAGAGAGTATCCAGTCTTGCCCCTATGAACTCCATGTCCTGTGAGGGGAGCAAAGTGGACTTTGCGAAGTTTACAACGAAGCCTAGATGCTGGAGAAGAGAAACAGTGCGAAGGGTGGCCTGTCTGGCCTCCTGTGGAGACTGACCCCTGATGAGCCAGTTGTTCAGGTATGGGAAGAGAAAGATGCCCTGGTTTCTGAGATAGGCCGCCACCACCGCCAGGCACTTGGTGAAAACCATGGGGGCGGGGTGAGGCCAAATGGAAGTACTCTGTATTGAAAATGACTTCCCCCCACTACAAATCTGAGATATTGTCTGTGGTCTGGATGAATGAGGATGTGAGTATACGCATCCTTCAGGTCTAAGGAGCATAGCCAATCTCCCTGCTGGAGGTAGGGCAGCAGTATTCCAAGGGTAAGCATCTTGAACTTTTCCCTCTCCAAGAACTTGTTGAGGTTTCGCAAGTCTAGGATGGGCCTGAGGCCTCCAGTCCTCTTTGGTACCAGAAAGTACCTGGAATAGAAGCCTCGCCCCATCAGGTGGTGAGGCACCGGTTCCACCGCCTGCTCCTGTAGAAGACTTGCCAACTCCTGAAGGAGGAGGTTCCTGTGCAGAGGGAGTCCTGGAGGCTCCCCTGGAAAATAGGAGGGGTGTAACTGGTTGAAATGGAGCAAATAGCCCTTTTGGACTATGCTCAGTACCCAGGTATCCCCTGTTATGGCTGACCACCTGTGGGCATACAGTGTCAGCCGGCCTCCTGTGCTGAGAGGAGCCAGCTGAGGAGGAGAGGCTATGCAATGGGAGCCAAAACCACACTCCCTGCTGTGCAGGAGCTGATGGCTTGGGGGTTTTCTGCCTTTGGGGCCCATGTCCCTGCCCCTTGGCCTGCTGACCTTGATGGGGAGCTGTAGAGGCCTGAAACAGAGGGTAGGATTTGTAGGCAGTAGCCTTCCTCGGGTAAAAGGGCTTTTTCCTCGAGCCCTTCTTCTTCTGAGAAGGGGCAGAAGTTTTCCTGGACAGCCTTGTCCTGGTGAGAGTCTCAGACTCGAGTTCTGCAGCCTTTTCAGCAATGGGTTTGCCAAAAAGGTTCTCACCAAGGCAAGGGACATCGACCAACTTGTCCTGTACTCATGGCTCGAGGACCGATGACTGTATCCAGGCCTGACGGCGTGCACCGATGCCGGCCACGGCTACTCGGGCCGAAGCCTTGAAGCCATCATAGGCTGCTCGAGAGATAAACTTTGAGCACTCTTGAATCCTAGATGACAAAGCCTTAAACCTCTGCAAAGGTTCCTCGGAGAGGCCAGCTGAGAACCCAGCAATCTCCTTTGCCAGATCTCGGAGGTACATGCCCATGTACAGCTGGTAAGTCTGGACACGGCAAGCCAGCATAGAGCCCTGGAATCACTTTCTACCAAGGGCATTCAGGTTCCGGGCCTCCCGGCCGGGGGGCACCAAGGAGTGCTTCTTGACTCTTCAGACAATGCATGGCCGATTCCACAACAATGGAGTGGTGCGGTAGCTGTGCCTTCTGGAACCCAGGGCTCTTACGGACTCGATAAATGGAATCGACCCGTTTGCTGAGAGCCGGTGCCTCCCACATGCGGAAGAGCAGCCATTCCAGCATCGGAGGAACCGGTACAGTAAAGGCCTCCTTAGGCGGAGAGTCATACTGGAGGGCCTCGAGCTCTTCAGCTCGAGGCTCCTCCTGGGGATCCGCAGGGAAGGCCAAGGCTTTGGCCATGTCCTGCACGAAGTCCGAGAACCGGGTATCCTCCGGTGGGAAGCGTCTCCGAGGCTTGGACTCCGGAGAGTCCAATGGGACGTACTAGGTCCAAAAAGTGTCCGGGGACTCCTCGTCCTCCGTCTCCCACTCCGACCCCTCCGAGGAGGAATCGAGCGGCTCCGGCCAGGCATTGATGCCATCTGCCCCGACGCCGAGGGTATCGGCGTCGACGACCTCGGCTCCGAGCGGGAGGCCGAAGGGGACCTTGGCCGAGGATCGACTCGAGACCGCATCGACTCGAGGATCGGCTCGGCCTCCGGGGTCGACTTGGACGTCGAGGTCCCGGTGGTCGGAGCAGATGCACCAGTCAAACCAGTGATCAGTACTCGCTGCTGCTCCATGAAGGCAGCCAAGCTGCTCTCCAAGGCCGTCAACCTGAGACTCAGCTCAGGAGACTCAGCAGTCCCCGACTTGGGCCCTGACGGCGTCGGGCCCGACGTCGGCTCCCCTGGAGGGGAGTCTACGAGGACAACAGCACTCACGTGACTCGTGGACTCCGGCTCCACTTGATGGAACTTGGCAGGCCTCTCCGACTCCGAGGACCTGGGACGGCGGTCGGGACTATGCGAACTGGCCCTCGAGGGGCCAAGAGCGTCCACCGACACCGCCCTCATGGGTTTCTTCTTCCTTCTGTGTTCCCGAGAAGGAGACCCCCTTTCAGAGGAGCCTCAACGGTGCTCGGGGTTGGACTCCCGAGATGTCGAGGCCTCTGAAGAAGTCCAGGCCCGGTCGGACAAGGAGTCAGAAAAAAGTCTTTCACGCTGATGCTGACGGCTCCTCAGCACCTTAGAGGACATTTTGCCGCATGGGACACAGACCACCGGGTCATGGTCGGGCCTGAGGCACCGGAGGTAGCAGTCATGTTTTCGGTGAGAGACACCAGCTTCTTACACAAATCACACTTCTTGAACCCGCTGGCAGCCATCGGGGAAAAAGGGCCCCTGCAAGGTCAAAAGACAGGGCTGCCAGTGAAAAAGAGAAAAAACGTGAGTGCTAGTCATAAAGGACAAAAAACGAAAACCTAGCTCCGGGCCCAGGCAGGAAGGGGAACCGGCATCGAACCAGGCAAAAACCATGAATCCAACGCAGGAAAAATCAACTTTTTACTGGGTGACAACGACACACGTCCGTCGGGCTCCACAGAAAAAAGAAGACTGAGTAAGATGGCACCCTTGGGCAGGAAGGGGACCGCGTATGCGCGCTGCATTCCCAAAGGCTTTCTTTGAAAGCTTGGGAAATGCTCCGCACTAGGGCTCCATCGGCGCCGACGTCACCCATATGTGAGGACTGACTTCCTGCTTGGTCCTGGAAAATAAGAGCATATCATCCGCGTACATCGCTACCTTATGTTCCACATCTCCAACCCATATGCCCTGAATCTCCGAGTTCATACGAATCGCCTGCGCAAAAGTTTCCAATGACAAAGCAAACAGCAAGGGGGATAGGGGACACCCCTGACAAGTTCCTCTACACAACGCAAATCGCTGAGTCAACTGCCCATTCACCCTCAGTCTCGCCGTAGGCTGACTATAAAGTGCTGTAATCACCTGTAGGAAGCTCTGCCCGAAATTAAGAGCCCGCAAGACCTTCTGTAAAAAGAACCACTCAACACAATCGAAAGCCTTTTCTGCATCTAAGGCTAAGAACGCAGTTGGTTGCTCCTTCATCCGTTCACAGTGATATACCAGGCCTAGCACTCTTCTCACATTGTCAGACCCATTCCTCTCCGCTATAAATCCAGTTTGGTCTATATGAATAAGCTCCAGGACCAACTTATTGAACAGCATCGCGTAGATTTTGGCCAACAACTTTGCATCCGTATTCAGCAACAAAATCGGTCTATATGATCCTGGATTACACGGGTCTTTTCCTTTCTTATGTATCAACGTGACGTGCGCCTCTAAGAATGACTCTGTCACCCTACCTTCCTCCCTAACCCTATTGAAAACCCTGCACAGGATCGGCACCAGACTAGACTCTCGCTTTATAAAACTCCGGTGGAAAGCCATCCGGGCCCGCCACCTTATGAAGGGGCAAGCTCTGAATGGCCCTTCCTATCTCTACCTCAGACACCGGACTATCCATCTCCATCTGTGCTCCTCTGTTAAGCCTTTACCAACCTTTCCCTGCAAGTATTCATCAACTGATTCCTCTATCTCCCCAAATTCAGATAGGTATAGCTTTGTATAGAATCTTACAAACACCTCCTCTATATCTTTTTGCTGTTGCCTCACCTGGCCCTGTTCGTCTCTGACCTGCAGAATAGTATTTTGTTCTCACCTTTGTTTCAACTGATGTGCTAATAAGCAATCTATCTTCCCCACTCTAGCATAATATGTGCAATTAGGCCTCCTGACCAGCAACTCAATCTCCTCTCTCAAAAAGCTATTCAGCTCCCCTCTTTTAATCACCAATGTATTTGCTGTCTCATCAGAGGGCGACTGTGCCTGAACAGACTCCAACTGCTTAATTTCTTCCTCTAATTCCTGCTTATGCTTACCTCTTTCTTCCGACGTGCCCCCGAGCAATAAATAACCCCCAAAGAACCGCCTTTAAAGCGTCCCACAGTATCAACGGTGATGTGTCTTCACATCATTGTGAAGCAAATATTCCTTTATAGCAGCCACAACCTCACTATCTCCTCCCCCTTTCGCTATCAATGAAATGTTCAATCTCCAAGTCAAGCCGGACCCCACTACCCCTCTATCCACCCCCAACCACAAATGCACCGGAGCATGATCTGACCATGTGACACTACCTATTTCACATCTAGCCACTCGAGGACAAAGCGGCCTCTCCCCCAAGAAATGATCTATACTTGAATAAGATCCATATGTTGCCGAAAAGCAGGTGTATCCCTTTGCCCCAGGATTCCGCCATCTCCAGATATCCACCAATCTGGTTTTCCCTAATAGTGTTCTGAGGGCTATGCCCCCGCCCCCCCCCCTCCTCGGCCCCCTTGCAATAGGTGGTCCTCCTCCCTACTTATCACCACATTGAAATCTCCCCCATATAAAATTGGGTAGGTGGTCCAGCTCCTAAGCCTCTGAATAAGTTGTGACAAAAAACCTCTCTGTCCCGTATTGGGTGCATATACATTAACCAAGCAGAGCTTTAGCCCCTGTATCTGCATCTCCAACGCTAGCCCTCTGCCCTGCATATCCTTCCACTGACATTGTACTTGATATTGGAGGCCCTGTTTTATCACCACCACCACCCCTGCACTATTGGATTTCCCCGGAGAATGAAACATCTCAGACGCCCATCTAATCCTCATCCCCGCTATGTCTCTCTTTGTCAGATGGGTTTCTTGAAACAGGTAAATGTCTGCAGAGTAGGTAGGCAACTCCTGCATTCCTAATCTTCTTCTCTGCGGGGTTTGCATCCCTCTGACATTGAGGGAAGTAATCTTAACACTCATTACCCCTTACCTAAACAACCCCAGTTCCCCCTTGCCCTCCTCCCCAGCTTGTGCAGAAAGCCCGTCACGATCCTTAACATTTTAACAGCATAAACAGTACAACATAATTCAATGAACACCTGAACCATCAGGAGGTAGTGAGGGCAAATACAGAGACAGAATTCAAAATGGCATGGGACAGACACAATGGATCCATTTATAGCAACAGAATAAAATCAAAATAAACTGAACCATCTAACTTCTCAACAAATAGGGGTGTCCTGCATGGAGCATGGGTTCAACCCTAAACAAAGACATGGGGAGGGGTGGCCTGCACAGAGTGGCACCTACTCTTGCCATCTTACTCCGGCCATCTTACTGGGCAGACTATATGGACCATACTGGTCTTTATCTGCCGTCATTTACTATGTTACTATATGTTATATTAGAGGGCACCCTCCAGAAGGTGCCAGGGAGCCAGCCCCACGAGGTGGGGGGGGGGGGGGTGTGCCAAAAAAGCATCTTTCAGGAAATGGAAAAAAGAGCCAAACGACAAAACCTGGAAACAGCACAAGCACTGGCAAGTCAAATGCAAGGCATTGATAAGGCAGGCAAAGAGAGAATTTGAGAAGAAGCTTGCTGCGGAAGCAAAAACGCGAAATAAAGACCTTTTCAAGTACATTCGTAGCAAAAAACCTGTGAGAGAGTCAGTTGGTCCATTAGATGATAAAGGGGTTAAAGGAGCACTAAGAGGCGACAAGGCGATAGCGGAGAGACTGAATGAATTCTTTGCTTCGGTCTTTACTGAGGAAGATGTAGGGATGTTACACATGACTGAAGTGGTATTTAAAGGTGCAGAAGAATTTATTTTTATTTATTTATTTATTAACAGCTTTTATATACCGCACTTTTATCATCAGCGCGGTTTACATTTTAACAACTTTGTACTTAAGCATGAAACATATGTCAAGTTTACAGATAACAGGATATGAAAACATGGATAACTGGGGTTAAGATAAATAAGATATTAACAACTATTTACAATAGATTCTCAAATGTTTTGCGTTCTAAAGGTGGGGGTCTGTGAGGTTTTGATCTGGAACAGGTAGTAAATTCAGGAACTTATTCGGCTAGCCATGGTCATTGGTTTGTGTTAATTGAAGGAAATATCGATACATTGGGAAGATGTCTTACAACTATTAGATAAACTGAAGAGTAGCAAATCACCTGGGCCGGATGGTATACATCCAAGGGTGTTGAAAGAACTGAAATATGAGATTGCAGAACTGCTATCAGTAATCTGTGAACTATCATTAAAATCATCTCTAATACCTGAAGATTGGAGGATCGCCAATGTAACACCAATTTTTAAAAAGGGTTCCAGGGGTGATCCGGGAAACTACAGACCAGTGAGCCTGACGTCAGTACTGGGAAAAATGGTAGAAACCATCATAAAGAATAAAATTACTCAGCATGTAGATAGTCACAACCTAATGGGAGACAGCCAACATGGCTTTAGACAAGGAAGATCTTGTCTTACTAATCTGTTATGTTTTTTTGAAGGAGTGAATAAACAGGTGGACAAAGGTGAGTCGGTTGATATTGTGTATCTGAACTTTCAGAAAGCCTTTGACAAGGTCCCTCATCAGAGACTTTTGGCAAAACTAAAGAGTCATGGGATAGGAGGCAGTGTACTATTGTGGATCAGGAACTGGTTAAAAGATAGAAAGCAGAGGGTAGGGCTAAATGGCCAATTTTCCCAATGGAGAAAGGTGAATAGTGGTGTACCCCAGGGATCTGTGCTGGGTCCGTTCCTTTTTGACATATTCATAAATGACCTGGAAAGTGGAATAACGAGTGAGGTTATCAAATTTGCAGATGACACAAAACTATTTAAAGTTGTTAAAACCCAAGAGGATTGTGAAAAATTGCAAGAGGATCTTGATAAATTGGAAGACTGGGCATGAAAATGGCAGATGAAATTTAATGTGGACAAGTGCAAGGTTATGCACCTAGGGAAGAACAACCCAAACTATGGTTACACGATGCAAGGTTCCACATTAGGAACCACCACCCAGGAAAAAGATTTAGGCGTCATTGTGGATACCATGTTAAAACCCTCGGCCCAGTGTGCAGCAGCGGCCAAGAGAGCAAACAGAATGCTAGGTATGATAAGGAAAGGAATGGAAAATAAAACAAAAGATATTATAATGCCTCTATATTGTTCCATGGTGAGACCGCACCTTGAATATTGTGTGCAATTCTGGTCGCCGTATCTTAAAAAGGATATAGCGATTTTAGAAAAGGTACAGAGAAGAGCCACCAAAATGGTAAAGGGGATGGAAGAATTCTCCTATGAAGAAAGGCTAAAAAGGTTAGGGCTCTTTAACCTGGAAAAGAGACGGCTGAGGGGAGATATGATAGAAGTCTATAAATTAATGAACGGAGTGGAACGGGTAAACGTAGATCGATTGTTTACCTTATCAGAATATAGAAAGACCAGGGGACATGTAATGAAGCTACAGGGTAAACTATTTAAGACTAATAAAAGAAAATATTTTTGCACTCAACGTGTAATCAAACTCTGGAATTTGTTACCGGAGGATGTAGTAAAGGCTGTTAGTGTAGCTGGGTTTAAAAAAGGTTTGGACAAGTTCCTGGAGGAAAGGTCCATAAACCATTATTAAGAAGTGACCGAAGATATCAATGCTTGACTCAGTACAAGCATTGTGGAACTTGTGTCTCTTGGGGAAACTGCTAGGTACATATGACCTAGATTGGCCACTGTTGGAAACAGAATACTGGGCTTGATGGACCTTGGTCTGACCCAGTATGGCATATCTTATGTTCTTATGGGGGGGGGGGGTCTCCTACGGCTAATCTCACCGATCCTGGCCTCCTCCCAGGGTGTTGTTAACTCATTTCCCCTCTGGCAGCCTGGGAACTCACATATGGCCCCCACCACCGTCTTCTGGGTCAGGTTCTTGTTCTGAAGGCGTCTCTTCTAATCAGACAGTGCATCCCCCCGGGCCCCCATCCCTTCAGGACTCCCGCTTCCTCCCCCCATAACTACTACCCACCCCACCCATATCACTCTCCCTCACCGCTGTGTCCCCCTATCACCATAATAACATCCTACAGTTCATTCTATTACATATCAGTCCGGCGCTGACGCTGTTGTTTTGGCCTCCTCCTCATCACTCCGGGCAAATGCCACCACTACCCTCCAGTGGTTCCTCTCATAGCTCTTCATGAGACCCTCCTCATTTAGATCCCATGTCTTCCCATCTCTGTTCCTCAGCCTCTCTCCAATCAACGGCAGATCATCTGGGAAATGAAGGTGCAAAAAGTCTTTCACCTCTTTAAGCTCTTCAAAGAAAATCCGCTCCCCCTTCCAATCCACCTGCAAACGTGTGGGATAGAGCAATGCCTGCGGTACGTTATGATTTGACAAATGCCTCTTTACCTCTCGGAAGGCTTGTCGCTTTTTATCCAGTTTAGCACTGTAATCCGGGAAAATCCACACTTTCTATTCTGATAAGCAATCGGCCCGAGCTTTCGGACCTGTCATAAAATCCAGTCCCGATGGTGAAAATTTTAAATCTTGGCCTGTCTCTAGGCTGACCTCTACCCCCAGAAACTCTGTGTGCTCTTTCCACCACCAGGCCCGAAGGAAGCGGGGGGGGGGGGGCGATCCTGAAACCAGCTCTGCAACAACTGCTCCACGTGTTCAGTCATACCTTTCTCTCCGCCTCCCTCCGGGAGGCCCAAAATCCTCAGATTCGACCTCCTAGAGCGATTCTCCAGGTCGTCCACCTTGGCCCAAAGCTTTTTCAATTGTTCAAATTGACTAACGTCATCTCTCTTAAGCACCTGCACTTCATCCTCCATATCCGAGATCCACTGTTCTGCCTGCTCAATTCTGTCCACCGCTGCCTGCAATTCAGCATGGACTTCCTGCAGCTCTTCCTGGATGGTTGACAGTCTGCCTGCCAGATCAGTACTGCTTTCCTTGATTGCCCCTAAAACCATGGCCATTTCGGGGGGTACTAAGTCCAGGCTGCCAGCATCCGCCATGCTCCCCGGCGTTATCAGGCCCTCGGCCGCACGCGTTTTGCTGCCATCTTGCCCTGTTAAGCATTCTGCTATCGTTGGTTGCCGCGATGTTCACGCTGCCTTCACCGCGCTTGTTTGGCTTCTGGCTGCTTTTTTTGGCTTCCGTTTTCACCGCCATCCCTTCCGCATCCATATTGCTCTTTAGGTGAAGTGGGTACTAAATTTTAATAGCACTAGTAGCTACAGGGACCCGGGAGAGCTACCGCCGCACGTCTCCCTCTCAGCTCTGCATCACGTGACCCCTATAAGCATGATTTAGTTTCACATGCATTCCTACTTCCTATTTTATAAAGCAAAGTACACGTACTTCCTATTTTATAAAGCAAAGTACACTCCTCATCAGGAGTTAGTGGGCCTGTTTCCTGAGTGCAATTGAAGCCTGCATAAAAAGGCTGCTTTGCCCTGCCCTTTTGAGGCTTTCTTAACCAGGGCTCCACACATCAAACAGTAAGTAAGGATTTGAGGGTTTCTTTGTTTGGTTTTTTTTGTTACATTGCTAGCTCTCTGACTGGGAGCTCTTAAAAGGGTTTTGTGTATATTTTTTAAAGCAAGGTTATTTCATTTTTGCTGTTTTAGGGGAACTGTACTTGAGCACAGTAGGTTGCTGAACTCTGTAACCTCTTCAGGTTCAGGAACTGCTAACACCTCATCAGGAGTTAGTGGGCCTGTTTCCTGAGTGCAATTGAAGCCTGCATAAAAAGGCTGCTTTGCCCTGCCCTTTTGCGGCTTTCTTAACCAGGGCTCCACACATCAAACAGTAAGTAAGGATTTGAGGGTTTCTTTGTTTGTTTTTTTTTGTTACATTGCTAGCTCTCTGACTGGGAGCTCTTAAAAGGGTTTTGTGTATATTTTTTAAAGCAAGGTTATTTCATTTTTGCTGTTTTAGGGGAACTGTACTTCAGCACAGTAGGTTGCTGAACTCTGTAACCTCTTCAGGTTCAGGAACTGCTAACACCTCATCAGGAGTTAGTGGGCCTGTTTCCTGAGTGCAATTGAAGCCTGCATAAAAAGGCTGCTTTGCCCTGCCCTTTTGCGGCTTTCTTAACCAGGGCTCCACACATCAAACAGTAAGTAAGGATTTGAGGGTTTCTTTGTTTGTTTTTTTTTGTTACATTGCTAGCTCTCTGACTGGGAGCTCTTAAAAGGGTTTTGTGTATATTTTTTAAAGCAAGGTTATTTCATTTTTGTTGTTTTAGGGGAACTGTACTTCAGCACAGTAGGTTGCTGAACTCTGTAACCTCTTCAGGTTCAGGAACTGCTAACACCTCATCAGGAGTTAGTGGGCCTGTTTCCTGAGTGCAATTGAAGCCTGCATAAAAAGGCTGCTTTGCCCTGCCCTTTTGAGGCTTTCTTAACCAGGGCTCCACACATCAAACAGTAAGTAAGGATTTGAGGGTTTCTTTGTTTGGTTTTTTTTGTTACATTGCTAGCTCTCTGACTGGGAGCTCTTAAAAGGGTTTTGTGTATATTTTTTAAAGCAAGGTTATTTCATTTTTGCTGTTTTAGGGGAACTGTACTTGAGCACAGTAGGTTGCTGAACTCTGTAACCTCTTCAGGTTCAGGAACTGCTAACACCTCATCAGGTGTTAGTTCCCTCCCTACCCACCCCGACTCCCACCCACCCCTAGTGAGCAGTCTTGCTTTATAGGGCACCTCCCCCTTTAACACTTCACAGTGAATTGGACCAGCACATTTTGAATATAATTAAGGAGATCTAACTGCTTTTTCTCTGAAAGGACAGCTGCGAAACCAGCTGGTACTTGGTAGATCTCTCTCTCTTTTGCTTTAACAGATACCTAAGCTCCACAAACAGAACAATGGCTGGGAAAAATCGTATTGCTAAAGCTGTTGCCCCCGTTACAGCTTCTGCCTCGGTCCAGACAGAGGTCCTATTGCCAGTTGAAGAACCGGTTCCATGTGCAGGGTGCCTGCATGCTGAAGCTCTGAGGAAACAAGTGGAGGAACTCAGAGAGGAGGTGGCGAGGCTGAGGAGCATTCAAGACAGTGAGAAGTACATTGATGAGATGCTGCTTGCAGCAACCAGGCTCTCCAGCACAGGAGAAGATGGGTGCCAACAGAATGTCGATAGTTGGACAACAGTCACCAGAGCCTGCAAAATCACCAATCCAACTTCTCCAGCCCTTGAATTGAAGAACCATTATGCAGCCCTGGAAGTGGAGGAGGTGAAAGCATCCCTGGAAAGGGAAGAACCAGAGTTCAAGTACCCCATAGTTGCGGAATCAGTGTCCAGAAGGAAACGAAGGGTAGTGGTGGTTGGAGACTCTCTTCTGAGGGGTACTGAGGCATCCATCTGCCGACCAGACTTGATGTCCAGAGAGGTATGCTGTCTGCCTGGTGCCAAGATCCAAAATGTTACGGAGAGTTTGCCGAGACTCATCAAGCCCACTGACTATTACCCAATGTTGCTAATCCATGTTGGAACAAATGATACTGCCAGGTATACCTCGGAACGTATCAAAAGTGACTTCATGGCTCTGGGACAGAGGGTGAAGCAGGTAGGTGCACAGGTGGTGTTCTCTTCAATCCTCCCTGTTGAGGGTAAAGGCCAAGGCAGAGAGGCTCGCATCCGCGGCGCCTGCCGCCCCGACGCTGATGGAGTCGGCGTCGGCGACCTCGGTCCCGAACGGGAGGCCGAGGGTGACCTCGACCGAGGATCGACTCGAGTTCGCATGGACTCGAGGATCGGCTCGGTCTCCGGGGTCGACTTAGACGTCGACGTCCCGGCGGTCGGGGCAGCGGCGCCAGCGAGGCCAGCGAGCAGTGCCCGCTGCTGGTCCATGAAGGCAGACAGTCTGCTCTCCAAGGCCGTCAACCTGAGTCCGAGCTCAGGTGACCCAGCAGCCCCCGACTCGGGCCCCGACGGCGTCGGGCCCGACGTCGGCGGTCTCGGAGGCGAGTCCAGGAGGACCACAGGACTTACCCGAGCAGGCAGCTCCGACTCCAGGCGAGGTCGCTTCGAGAGGTGCTCCTTCTCCAAGGACCCGGGACGGCTATCGGGGCTATGCGACCTGGCCCTCGCGGAGCCAGGAGCATCCACCGACGCCGCCCTCGCGGGTTTCACCTTCCGTCGATGGTCCCCGGAGGGAGAACCCCTGTCGGAGGAACTCCGGCGACGGTCCGAGCTGGAACCTCTGGACGCGGAGGCCTCCGACGAGGTCCGGGTACGGCTGGGGTCAGCGAAGATCCTATCCCGCTGATGCCGCCGACTTCTCAACGCTTTGGAGAACATTTTGCCACAGGGCCCACAGATCATTTCTTCATGATCCGGGCCCAGGCAGCGGAGGCAATTGTCGTGTGTGTCAGTTAGTGACATATTTCGGTCACACTGACCACACCGCTTGAAACCACTGGCAGCCATCGGGGGAAAAAGGGGCCCCGGCGAGGTCAAAGGACCGGGCTGCCAGGGAAAAACCGAAAACGAAACTGACTAAGTCAGAAAAACCGAAAAAGAAGAAGAGGACTCGTGACCGGCGTCGCGAGTCCGGGCGGGAAAAGACCGGCGTCGAACCGAAGGAAAAAAGAGAGAATTATGAGTAAAAATCAACTTTTTCGCGGGGACACGACGGGTACGTCTGTAGGGCTCCGCGGAAAAAAGAAGACTGGCTAAGATGGCACCCTTGGGCGGGAAGGCGACCGCGCATGCGCGCTGCAATTCCCAAAGGCTTTCTTTGAAAGCTGGGGAAAATTGCTCCGCGAGGGCTCCGTCGGCGCCGACGTCACCCATATGTGAGGACTTACTTCCTGCTTGGTCCTGGAGAACAAATGATACTGCCAGGTATACCTCGGAACGTATCAAAAGTGACTTCATGGCTCTGGGACAGAGGGTGAAGCAGGTAGGTGCACAGGTGGTGTTCTCTTCAATCCTCCCTGTTGAGGGTAAAGGCCAAGGCAGAGAGGCTCGCATCCTGGAGATTAATGCATGGCTGCGTGGATGGTGTCTTCGAGAGCGTTTTGGTTTCCTAGACCATGGGATGCTGTTCCAAGGGTTGCAGAGCAGAGATGGCATCCATCTGTCCAAGAAAGGTCAACACAACTTTGGTAGTAGACTGGCTAATCTACTGAAGAGGGCTTTAAACTAGATTTGTTGGGGATGGGTGAAGAAAGCCCCCAGGTAAGTGAAAGCCCCCAGGTAAGTGATACATTAAATACCTTTAGGGAAATGGGTAACAGGGGTAGCATATGGAAAGCAGTGTGTATTAATGCCCGTAGCATGGGAAATAAGATCTCTGAAGTTGAAGCTTTGGTGGGAGTGGCTGACTTAGATTTAGTGGCAGTTACAGAAACATGGTTCACAGAAAACCATGACTGGGATGTAACTATACCTGGCTATACTTTATTCAGAAAGGACAGGGTAGGAAGAAGGGGAGGAGGAGTAGCACTATATGTAAAAACTACTATTAAAGCTTTGGAATTACAGAGCTTAAAAGGGAGAGAGAGGAGGCATTGTGGGTTAAACTAGAAAGAGGGAAAGAGAAATCTATTTGCATTGGTGTGATATACAGACCTCCCTCACAAGAGGAAGAGGTGGACAGAGCGTTAATTGAAGACATACGCAGCATTGCTAGGAAAGGGGAAGTGCTACTGCTAGGAGATTTCAATATGCCAGATGTTGATTGGCACATTCCTGCTGCAGTATCATCTAGGAGTAAGGAGATCCTGGATTCTCTATAGGGAGAACTATTCAGGCAATTGGTAACAGACCCCACACGTGAAGAGGCCATACTGGACTTGGTGCTTACCAATGGTGAAAGTGTTTCTGATGTTGTAGTGGAAGATCATTTTGCATCCAGTGATCACCAGATGGTGTGGTTCAGTATTAGGACTAGGGCTGTTAGAATCCATTCCAAGGTGAAGATCTTAGACTTTAGGAAGACTAACTTTGCGAAGATGGGCCAATACCTCAGGGAGTCATTAGTGGGATGGGAACAGCTGGGGGATGTAGAACAACAGTGGACAAAACTGAAAGGGGGTATTTTAAAGGCAACCAACCTTTTTGTTAAAATGGTAAATAAAGGCAAAAGGAACAGGAGACCGCTATGGTTTTCGAAGGAAGTAGCTGAAAAAGTGAAGAAAAAGAGGGAGGCCTTCATGAAATACAAGAGATCACAGAGAGAGGAAGACAGGCATCTGTATTTGGAAAAACTTAGAGAAGCTAGCAAAGTAGTCAAGAAGGCAAAGATTCAAAAGGAGAAGGAAATAGCCAATGCAATAAAATGGGGGGATAAGACATTTTTCAGATATATTAGTGAGAAGAGGAAGGGCAAAAGTGGTATTATCAGACTCAAGGGTACAGGGGGGGAATATGTAGAAGCTGATAAGGATAAAGCGGAATTGCTTAACAAATATTTTTGTTCTGTGTTCACAGATGAAGAACCAGGAGCAGGACCTCAGAAAACACCCACAAATAAGAACAGAAGTGAGGGACATCTTGAACAATTTTCAGAAGACTGTGTTCGTGAGAAACTAGCTCAACGTAAAGTAGACAAAGCGATGGGACCGGATGGGATACACCCTAGAATACTGAGGGAACTTGGGGACGTTCTAGCAACTCCACTGACTGACCTTTTCAATGTCTCGTTGGAGTCGGGAGTGGTGCCAAAGGACTGGAGAGAGGCTCATGTGGTGCCTTTACACAAAAGCGGAAGTAAGGATGTGGCTGAAAACTACAGGCCGGTTAGTTTAACTTCAGTGGTGAGTAAATTAATGGAAACGCTGTTGAAAGAGAAAATAGTGAGGTTTCTGGAGTCCAGCGGATTACAGGATCCGAGGCAGCATGGATTCACCAGAGGCAGGTCTTGTCAGACAAATCTGATTGATTTCTTTGACTGGGTGACCAGGGAGTTGGACCGAGGGAGAGCTCTAGATGTGGTGTATTTAGATTTCAGTAAAGCCTTTGACACTGTTCCTCACAGGCGACTTATAAACAAACTGAGCACCCTAGGGATGGACCCTAAAGTTACTGCTTGGGTTAGAAATTGGTTGGGTGGGAGGCGACAAAGAGTACAAGTAAATGGAGCTCACTCTGAGGAGAAGGATGTTACCAGTGGGGTGCCCCAGGGATCTGTCCTTGGTCCGATTCTTTTTAACATCTTTGTTAGTGATATAGCGGAAGGGCTGTCGGGTAAGGTTTGCCTCTTTGCGGATGATACCAAAATCTGCAATAAAGTAGACACCCAGGAAGGTGTAGATAACATGAGGAGGGATCTGGCTAAGCTTGAAGAATGGTCTAGAATTTGGCAACTGGGATTTAATGTTAAAAAATGTAAGGTCATGCATTTGGGCTGCAGCAATCCAAGGGAGCAATACAGTATAGGAGGTGAAGTACTTTTGTCCACTAAAGAAGAGCGGGACCTAGGCATAGTTGTGTCCGATGATCTTAAAGTAGCTAAACAGGTAGAAAAGGCGACGGCAAAAGCTAGAAGGATGCTTGGGTGCATACGGAGAGGAATGGCTAGCAGAAAAAAGGAGGTGATAATGCCTCTGTATAAGTCTTTGGTGCGACCTCATTTGGAGTATGGTGTGCAATTCTGGAGACCGCACCTTCAAAAGGATGTGAACAGGATGGAGGCGGTGCAGAGGGTTGCTACTAAGATGATTAGTGGTCTTCATTATAAAGCATATGAGGACAGACTTAAGGATCTTAATATGTACACCTTAGAGGAAAGGCGGGATAGAGGTGATATGATTGAGATGTTTAAATACCTCCGTGGCATAAATGTTCAGGGAGAGAGCCTCTTTCAATTGAAAGCAAGTTCTGCGACGAGGGGACATGGGATGAGGGTGAAGGGAGATAGATTCAGGAGTGATATGCGGAAATATTTCTTTACGGAAAGAGTAGTGGATCCGTGGAATAGTCTCCCAGTGGAGGTGGTAGAGATGAGGACAGTAACTGAATTCAAAAAAGCATGGGACCAACACAGAGGATCTCTAAAGGTAAAGAGTGGACTGTTGTAGTTGTTATGGAAGGACAGACTAGATGGGCCTTGTGGTCTTTTTCTGTCATCATGTTTCTATGTTTATAAAATACACTCCAAGGCTATGCATGGCAAAGTACAGTATGTTAACTCTGCAGAAGTTTATAAATTACTCACTTAATGTAGACAAGTATAAAGTTAAGTACTTAGGAAAGAACAACCCAAACTATAGCTACACAATCAAAGGTTCCACTTTAGTAGTCACTATCCAGGAAAAGGATCTAGACGCAATCATGGGTAATAGTGGAAATCTGCTCAGTGTGCAGCAGCAGCCAAGAAAGCTCATAGAATGCTAGTAATTATAAGGAAAATAATGGAGATTAAAACAATAGATGTCATAATACATCTGTTTCGCTGCATGGTGCCACAGCATCTTGAGTATTCTGTGCAGTTATGCTCACAGCATCTAAAAGCTATATAGCAGAACTAGAAAACATATAGAGAAGGGCAAGAAAAATGATAACAGGGATGAAAGAATCCCTCTTTGAGGCTTAAAAGGTTAGGACTCCTTCAAATTGAAGAAGAGATGGCTGAGGGGAGATATGATAGCTGTATATATTGAGTGGAGGCAAATGAATAAACAAGAATCAGTTGTTTACTTCTTTGAACTTTTCTAAAGGTCAGGGGACATGCAATGAAGCTACTAAGTAGTATGTTTTAATTCAAAGAAAATATTTCTTCACTCATCATGTAATTGGGATCTGGAATTCATTGTTGGATGTAGTAGAATCTGTTAGTATAGCTTGGTTTAAAAGAGGCTTGGACAGGTTCCTGGAAGAAAAGTCCATAAACCATTATTAAATTGGACTAGGGAAGTTCACTGCTTATTCCTGGGAAAATCCACATGGAATCTGTCTCCCTTTTGCTTTCCTGACAGGTTCTTGTGATCTGGATTGGCCACTATAGGAGATACAAAGGCCCATCAAGCCCAGTAGCCCTCGATCTGACCCAGTATAGTAAGTCTTATACTCAATTTTTCTGTTCTGTGTGGTTCTCTGCTATCCGTATGTTTGTGCCTCAGTGTTCCCTGCTGATCTGTATTGTTCTCTTATGCCTATATACTGTGTGTGTGTGTCTGTCTGGGTGCATGTTCACTGCTGTAGGTATAAGTGGAAGGTGTCACTGGGTGTTGGTGGAGGGAGGCAGGAACTATGAATGATCTGAACATATGATTTGCACTGGCCATGCTGAATAAGGCCAGCAGGTAACACATGAGAACCACCAGGAGGCATCCAGATCAGAGGGTGTTCAGGCCCAGCACCCAATTCCTAAATGAGCAATGCCTCACCAGGTTCCTATTTGACAAGGCAGCAAGCCACCATCTCCTTCAGGATCTAGAGCCACTCCTCCACACTGTAAGGCCATATCATGCCTTTCTATCTCAAGATAACCATGGCCCTTGGCTGTCTTGTGCCACTGGCTGTGCCCTTGACTGTTTGTTGTGTTGGCTGTCACAGCAGACCTCAGTCAGCCATCTCGCAATGCATCTCACGAACACCACAGAATATGTAGCCTTACCTCAAACACTGCAGCAAAGGCAGTTAAGTATGACTCAGGTCTTTCAGGTAGTCAGATTCCCAGCTATATTGGGGATCACTGACTGCACATGTGGTCATCAGGCCTCCATGAGGGATACAGGCCACCTACTGCAACAGAAAGGCATTCCACTCACTCAACATGCAAGTGTCCAACTGGGTCATCCTCTCCATCTGTGTGAGGCAGGAGCACATCACACAGATGGAGAGGAGTAGTACAACAGGGCCCACAGACATACCTACTCTATGCTTGAGAGGACTTTTGATCTGCTCAAAAGCCATTTCCGGTGCCTGGGCTTTCCTACAGCCCAGCCAAGGTTGACAGATAGATATTTATTTTTTCCATTTAACTTTATATTAAATTCATTCCATATACAATACAAACATTTTCTTAACCCATCAATTTATATTTTTTACAACAACCCACCATCAACCTTGCTGTTCTTTCCTGATATCTATAACATTGCATATTATCTAATCTTGAACCCTCCCCCCACCTTCCCTCCCCTCCCTATTGCTCCCTTTCCTTTATTCGTTCTTATTATCTCTCAACTTCTCTCTCACAATCATTACTTATAGATATGTGCATTCACCAGCTAACTCACTGTCGATGCTTTTGTGCTCCGAACAGTTTTACCTCAGCAGCACAGGAATAAATAGCTCAACCAGAGCTCTGTGATCCTCTGTCTTGAAGGACTAGAAGAAGGGACTGTTACTTCTGGAGAGAGATCTGCAACTGTGAGTATATACTTCTGGTAATTTTTCTAAAAGGAATTCTTTGTATTAAAGCTAATTAATCTGTGAACCCACTATTTTTTTGTTAAATCAGTCAGGGCCTAGTAGCAGCAGGTTTTTTTTTTTAACTTTATTTTTATTACTCACCAATTCAGCAAACACAATATCCCGAACAAAAAAAAAAAAAAATTACAACATTTCTGCACACATCATCCATGATGTCAACAAATCACATAACCTTCCAACTGGCATAATTTTATATACCCCCATTCCCCCCCCCGCCCCCTCCAAACAGCATCCATAGACATATATAGAACAATATTACTTAGTGGCCATCCATGTAATATACTTTCCCCACACTTGAACAAACTTTTGTGGGCGCTCCTTCTTCAGCGCCGTAAGCTGACTCATCAAATAAAGGTGGTCTAAGGAGCTATAGTACTCCTCTAAGTTAGGGACCCCCACCTGCTTCCACTTCTTAGCAATCAACACCCGCAAAGCTACACACCCCAAATTCACAAATTCCCCCTCCCACCTGTTAAGCTCTTCCGGCAGAACTCCAAGCAACGCCAGAGCTGGCGAGGGCTGTATCTCCTTCTCCAAAATCTGGCCCAAAAGATTGAACACCTCCACCCACATTCCCTGAAGCAAGTTACACTTCCACCATATATGCATATACGATCCCCTTTCCCCACATTCCCTCCAACATTGGTCACCTGCGGCATGATACATCTGTTTCAAACGCACAGGCGTCAAATGCCACCTATACATAACCTTATAATTGTTTTCAATTAAAGAGATTGCCAATAGGCCCTTATATCGAGATCGATAGATTTGCTTCCATGTGTCCTCCCCCCACTCAACCCCCAAATCATCCTCCCACCACCTTTGAAAGGGCTCCTTTCCCCCAACCTCTTGCATCATGGCATAAAATTTAGTCACAACCCCCCTCCCGCCATCCCATCAGAAACATCTGCTCCACCTCGGTAGGGTCTCCCCGCAAACCTGGTACTATCTTATGTTGGATATAATGAGTAAGTTGTTGAAAACGAAAAACATCCTTATCTTCCAACTGGAATTGCTCCTTCAAAGCCGTAAAGCTTTTCACAGCCCTACCCTCCAATAATTGACCTATCTACTCTAAACCTTTCCGTGCCCATTGCATATACGCCGTGGTCCCCACCCCCGGCGGAAAGGCCGGATTTCCCCTTATCGGTATCAGCCTCGAAATCCCCTCCTTACCTAGCCACACACATTTCCATTTGTTCCACACCTTCAAGGTGAGCCGCACAAAAGGGTTTTCCCCTTTGAAACCTCTATTCCCATCCCTGGGCAGCCATAAGAAATCCCCAATCGGGCCCCCCCTTAATTCCTCAGACTCCATCCACACCCACTCTTTTTTCTCATCCCCACACCAATCCACACAGGCATTCAATCAGGTGGCCTCCCAATATCTCCCTAAATCCGGGATCGCCATACCCCCACTTTCCTTCCGACGAGTCAAAATTCGCCCAGCTACTCTGTTTTTTCTCGAACCTCCCACATATTTCATAAGCACCTGTTGCCATTTCGCTAAACAACTCTTTGACACCCAGATTGGCAACACAGTAAACAGATAAAGCCACCTAGGTAAAATCACCATTTTTACTGCTGACATCCACCCATACCAGGATAACCCCTTACTCCCCCAGCTGTCCAATTCCTTCCTAACTGCTTTGTCCATTGCGCCATAATTAGCCTCAAACAAACCCTGCTCCTTCGCCGTTAATTGTATGCCCAGATAGGTAATACTGTGCCGGGCCCATTTAAATGGGAATTGTTCCTTAATGAGGAGCACCGTCTCTTCCGGAACCGAAATATTCAGTATCTGGGACTTAGTAGCATTAATTCTAAACCCCGAATATTCCCCAAATTCCACTAAAATATCATATAGTGTAGCTAAAGACTTCTGCGGCTCAGTTAACATAAACAGTAAATCATCTGCAAAGAGAGACACCTTACTTTCCAAGGCCGTCCATCTAATCCCTTTCACCTCCCCACACTCCCGTACCCATTGGGCTAAAGGTTCCATTGACAATACAAACAAAATCGGTGATAAAGGACACCCCTGCCTCGTGCCCCGCCGTAACTCAAATGCCTCCATATATTCACCATTGATACGAATCTTCGCCCTCGGTTGGTTATAGATCGCTTTAACCCAACTCAGATAATTCCCTCCTATTTCCATCCTCTCCAGGACCTTAAAAAGAAAAGACCAAGATACGCGATCGAATGCTTTCTCAGCATCTATTGTTAATAATAACATCTGTTGCTTCCCTCCCCACATAGCATTCAACACTTTCCGTATATTATCAGATGTGTGCCGCCCAGGCACAAAACCCGCCTGGTTCACATGCACTAAGTATGGTAAATGGGGTAAGATCCTATTAGCCAAAACCTTAGTATAAATTTTAAAGTCCGTCCCCAACAATGAGATGGGTCGATACGAGCTGCATAAAGTTAAATCTTTCCCCTCCTTTGGGAGCAATGTTATGCCCGCAGTGCGCATGGTGTCCGGCAACACACCCTCCTCCGTAAAAGAGTTAAAGAGCCTAGTCAAGATTTCCCCCAACACTTCCCCAAACTTTTTATAAAATTTGTTGGTGTACCCGTCCAGCCCCGGTGCCTTATGCGACGGTAAGTTCTTAATTACCGCAAGCACTTCCCCCATCTCAATGGGCCGAGAAAGCAGCTCTGCTTGCCCCACACTCAGACTCGGGAGTTCCATGCTTAAGAAATCTTCCACCCCCCTCTGCACACCTCTCTGATCCGATGTATACAATTGTTTATAATACTCTACAAAACGCTCTTGCATTTGCCCCAGCTGGCCAATATCCTTCCCCTGGGCATCCTTAATTTTTGTTATGTAATTTCGCTGATGCTGTTGTTTCAGCCTATGTGCTAATATCCTACTGGGTTTATTTCCCCATTCAAAAAAGACTTGTTTTAGCCTATCTTGGGCATATGTAATCTCTCCAAGCTCCAACTCACCTAGCTCCTTCCTCGCCTGTACCAAGTCACTCTGGCCCGACCTACCCAACTCCCCCCGTTTTTGTACACTCTCCAGTTCCCTGATCTTATTATATACTATCTGCTTTTGGCGCTCCTGTACTTTCTTCCAATAGGAGCCAATGGATATCAATTTTCCTCTCACCACCACCTTAAGACATTCCCAAAGTGTTCCTATTTTATACTTGGCTGTATCCTTAAACTCTAAATATTCTTTAATATGTTCCTTCACTTGCGTAACAATCTCCGGTATCTCCAACAGCGACTCAATTAAACACCACCCCGAGCCTTTCCTAGCAGTGCCCCCCATCCTAATCTCTACCCAAAACGGGGCATGATCTGACAACGTGCGCTCACTGATCTCACACCCTCCCAGATCCTGTACTAGTGTCTTGGCCACCCACACCATATCCAACCTAGACAGAGAGTCATGCACAGGGGACCAATAAGTGTAGTCCCTCCTCCTCCCTTTCAACTCCCGTCACGCATCCACCACCCCCAACTGTGCCCCCATAACTTTCAGCGCTCTCCTACTCTTAACATTTATTTATTTATTATTTTATTTGTGTGCTTTTCTATACCGCCCCTTCCAGAGATCAGGGGCGGTTTACAAGGAACTTAAAACAACAATATAGCAAAACAGTGCAATATTGCATTACATTAAACATTAGGTGAACATAAAACTAGATTACATAAGAACTAGGTTACATGGAAAACAATGTGTGGGTTATTAACATAAAAGGAAACATAAAACTATGTTACAAAGAACCAAAAAGTAGCTTTACATGGTTAGCAAGAGATTATAATAGTTATTTGCGATCATAAGTACAGTGTTGGGAGTAGACTAACTTGGGTGGATATGAAAATGGAATTAGGTGGGGTAGACTTGTGTTTGGTTTGTTGCATGTTTTTGTGTAGTAAATTTGATTTCAGGTTGTATGTTGCTATAGTGTTGACTAAATAGGTAGGTTTTAAGTTCCTTCCTGAAAGTTGTAAGATCTTTAATCTCTCTGAGGTTTAGTGGCAGTTTATTCCATTGGCTGGGAGCATAATATGAAAAAGCAGTGTTGGTGGTTATTTGTTTTGATTTTGTCACTGCAATGGGAATTAATAGCATGTTGAGGTTAGTTTTTCTTCTGGTTCTGTTTTCTTGTGGGGTTTGGAGTAGAGTGGCCAACTGTGATGGGGCTAGGTCATTAATGAGTTTAAAAGTGGTAACAAGTGTTTTATATTGAATCCTACTATAGATAGGAAGCCAGTGGAGAGCGTATAGGATAGGAGAGATGTGATCGAATATTTTAGCTTTCATAATGATTCGAGCAGTGACATTCTGAGCTCTTTGAAGGATGTGTAAATTCTTTTTGGATGTTCCTTGGAGTATGCCATTGCAGAAGTCTAAATGTGGCATAATGAGAGCCTGGACAACTGTTCTGAAATCGTTGATGTCAATGAGGGGTCTGAGTTGCTGTATGGTTCTCAGTTTGAAAAATATAGTTTTGGCAGTCTGTTTTATGTGGTTGGTCATGCTTAGGGTTTTGTCTAGTGTAACTCCAAGGTATTTAATTTCAGACTTGACTGGGAGAGTAATGTTCATAAGGTTGATGGAAGTTGGAGGGGTGAAGGTGGTACTTCTGGTTACGAAGAGTGCTTCGGTCTTTTTGAAATTGATATCCATATGGATTGAGTGGAGCCATTTTTCAGCTTCAAAGAGGCAGGTGGCGATTTTGTTGAAATTAAGGTTAGCTATGTCTAACGGGGCGAACAGCATGATGTCGTCTGCATAGATAAAATATTTTAGATTGTGGCGTTGAAAGATTGTACAGATAGGTTGTATATAAAGGTTAAAAAGTAATGCAGAGAGTGAGGATCCTTGTGGGATACCCCGTTCTTGGGGGAATGGTAGTGAGGGGGAATGGTCTAAATGGACATATTGGAAGCGATTAGAAATGTAGGACTTAAACCAGTTAAGAGTGGTATCTTTTAAACCTAGTTGGGATAGTCTAGATAAGAGCGTATTATGATCAACGCTGTCAAAGGCTGAGGAAATGTCAAAGAAGATGAGCAAGAAGGTCTGTTTTATATTATCCATACCTCGGATAAGTGAATCAAGAAGGGATATGAGTAGGGTTTCTACTCCGTGATATGAGCGAAAACCATACTGGTATTCATCTAAAGGGAAGTTGGTATCAATATGATCCTGAAGTTGTGTCTGAGCTACCTTTTCAATAATTTTGGCCAAGAAAGGTATGCTGGCAATGGGGCGGTATGAGGAAGGGTCAGAAATGTTAAGGGTTTTATTTTTTAGTAAAGGGCGAATCGCCGAGTATTTCAGATCATCTGGCATGAAGCCTTGAAGTAGAGATTGGTTTACCAGCTTTAAAATGTATGGGGCTAGTTCGGATTTTGTTGTTTTAATCCAAGACACCGGGCAAGGATCAAGTAATGACGTGGTGGTATTGAGGTTTGATATAATCTCTATCAGTTGTTTGTTGGTGATTGTATGGAATGAGTTCCACTCCGTGATGGAATTTGGTGTGGGAGAGGTCAAGATAATGCTTGGACGGGCGTTTAGTTTAAGCTTATTAGCAAAATGGTTTGCAAGGAGTTGTGGATCTATTGGTGTTTTGTTAGAGGTGTTATCGGGAACCTTAGTTAGAGATTTAATAATCTCAAAAAGTTCTCTGGGTCGATTGATGGCCTTAGCTAATGTTTTAGTGCGGAATAGCCTTTTTGTGTTGTTAATGGCTTCCTTGTAGGTTTTAAGGCTTGTGAAGTATTGAACCCTGAGTTCAGTGGTTTTTTTCTTCCTCCACTTAGTCTCCAATTTTCGAAGGTTTTTCTTTAGTGTAGCAAGCTCAGAGGTGTACCATTTCTCAGTCAATTTAGATCTAGATTTTCTTTTATTGGAGGTTGAATATTTAGCTTCTGCCTCTATAATAGAGTTCCAGGTAGAAACAAATTCGTTAAGATTGTTTGCGGTGTTGTCTAATTTTGGGGAAATAGATTCCAGAAAACTTTCCTTGTTAAACTGGCGAAATCTTTGTTCTGTGAATTTGGTGTTACCTTGAGTAGAGTTGGTGGGTTGTAAAGGGAGAGAGAACTGTATCATGAAATGATCTGACCATGGTACCTGAGTTGTGGTGGGTGGAGTAGGAGTCGATGAGAGTGTGAAGTGTGATGGTATGAATATTAAATCAAGGGTGTTACCTTTGCTGTGAGTGGGGAGGGTCATTATTTGTTTAAATTCCATTTCCTCCATTGCTTCAAGGAAGGATAGGGCATGGCTATCTGGTAATGAGGCAAGGTTAAGATCTCCTAAGATAACAGAGGGCTTTCTCAGTGAAGAGTTACATGCAACCTCAAGTATTATGTCTAGACTATGTATGTCAGGTGTGGGGGGTCTGTAGATAAGGCAGATGGCCATGGTGTGACTTTCAATTCTGAGGATATCAATACCATCATGTTTATCTAGTAAGGTAGGCGAAAGATTGAGATGAGTTTTTGCTATTATAAGAACTCCGCCACCTCTTTTTCTGTCTCTGTTATTGTTGAGTATGGTATAACCATGTACTCCTAGTTGGTTAAGGAGAACTGAGTCAGATTCATTTAGCCAGGTTTCAGTTATGCAGAGTAGGTGAGGATTTTTATCTATAATAAGATCGATTATGATAGGGATTTTATTCCTAATTGACCTGGCGTTGATAAGTATGCAATTTAATTGTGTTGAATGTGTAGTGTTTTGTATGGGGTTATTTATTGGTGAAGTGTTCAATTGGATTAGCCTTTGAACATGAATGTGTTGGTTTGTGCGTGGTCTGTTTATAGAGGGGTCACCGATAATATATTTTTGTGTGTTGTGTCTGGGTTTGTATGGAATGATAGGAATGTGTGCTGGCTTGAGAATATTTGTGGTTGGAGTTAAAGAGTGAATGGGAGGGGTGTGAGAGAGTAGAAGCCCTAATATGAGCATTAGAATGTTTAAGGTGAGTGTAAGAAATCTTTTTAGATCCATAGTTAGTTATGCAGGTGAGGATAAAGGGTCGGAAGAAAGTGTACTGTGGGTAATAGGTGCAAGCTAGTACTAAAATATATAGTTTATGGCAGTAATAAAGTATTATGAGATTTTTGAGATACAGAGGGCAACAACCGCTGGTTAAAGTTATGAGTTTGACAGTGAGAGAATTATATTATTAGAAAGTAATTCAGTTGTTACTTGGTTTCTTCAGCAGGTATATATCTGTTAATAGCAGTTCCCGGGGAACTGGGTGGTTACTGACAACAGTATAGTGTGTATTATGTTACAGACAACAGTATGATAGCTTAAATTCAGTTGGTGATCAATCATTAATCATTGATCATTAATATCAGCAGTACTAAGGCTAGTTATTACTGATAACAGTATAGTGGCTAGCTATT
Source organism: Ichthyophis bannanicus (assembly GCA_033557465.1). Classification (NCBI taxonomy): domain Eukaryota; kingdom Metazoa; phylum Chordata; class Amphibia; order Gymnophiona; family Ichthyophiidae; genus Ichthyophis; species Ichthyophis bannanicus. The sequence goes on from CM066032.1 coordinate 1,357,582,366, forward strand.
ACTGACAACAGTACAGTGGCTACTTATTGCTGATTCAGCTGGATATTCATTAATTATTACTGGCGACAGTAAGGTGATTAATTATTACTGGCGACAGTAAGGTGATTAATCATTAATAGCACAGTACAAATAAAAGTTATTACTGGTAACAGTACAATGGCTAATTATTTCTGGGGTCTTCCCCCTGGAATTATCCAACATATGATTACTCGTTAAATTAAAATCTCCCCCCACTATTAGTTGACCCTCCACAAATTCAGTCACCCTTCTAGTCAATTCCACGAAGAAGGCCCCTTGTGCCACATTTGGCCCATAAATATCACCAATGTAAATTTCTGATCCTTTATTTGTATCTTAACCATCAGATAGCGCCCTTCCTTATCCTGTTGGATCTCCTGTACCTGATAAGGTACATGTACATGCACTAAGATGCCTACCCCCCCTTTTTTGAGCTCAACACGATTGGAAGCAAACCATCGTCCCTGGAATTTTTTATTTGCCATCCTCCACTCGTCCCTTTTCAACAAGTGGGTCTCCTGGAGGAACACCACATCACCCTTCAATCTACTGATCTCTTTGTACACCCTTTGTCTCTTAGTTGGGGAATTTAAACCTCTCACATTCATTGTTACCACCCTTAATTTATCCATCAGCTCCACATATTACACTCACCCAGATCCTACGCTGTTTGGTTGGAGCAGCCCTACCTAACCCCCCCTCCTCCCTCCCCCCCCTCACACCCCACCCCCCTCCCCCACCCTTCCAAGGCTCCCTCGCCTCCAGCTCACGAGGCATGACTCACCAGCCCGAGCCCCTATTGCTTCTTCTTATTCAAAGGGCACCCCCCCCCCGCCATCACCATTATATTACTTATTAAACAGCACACTTTACATCGCCTTTCCTACACAGGCATTAGGCAATAATGTCCAGAGAGTCCACTACTCCATTTCAACCCTCAGACTCCACCGCCGTCTTCTGTTGTTGTCTGCGCAGCCGCCGGTCCCCTTGGGGTGCTCTCCTCCAACCACTTTCACCCGGCCTTTTACTCGGTGCTTTAGGGCGATTCATCTGCGAAATCTCAGGTATCTCCGTCCACCCAGCATTCTCCATTGCCTTAACTGCTTCCTCAGTAGTTTTCACATATGACGTGACACCTTCTATGCAAAATTGCAGTCCAAACGGGAACAGCCATTTGTATCTAATGGCCCTATCCCGCAATTGCTTAGTAATCTGTGCAAAGTCTCTTCTCTTTCGCATCGTAATCGCTGAAAGGTCTGCATAAATCTCAAGACGCTGGTTTTCCCATTTAAAATGCTTTACTTTCCAGGCCGCTTCTACCACAATAGTTTTCGTGGAATACTTGTGAAAACACACTATAATGTCTCTATTGAAGCCCTCCTTTTTGGAACCCAGCGCTCTGTGGGCCCTATCAATCTTCCAGCACAGGCCCTCCTCCGGTATACCAGCCTCCAGCACCAGCTGTTTACACACTTTTTCCACTATTTGTGCACAGTCCAAGTTCTCCGCTGTTTCTGCAATGCCTCACAGTCTGATATTCGCCCTCCTGGAACGGTTTTCCAAGTCTTCCACTTTAGACCATAATTCCTCTTGTTCCCCCTCCATACTCTCAATCTGCTCTTGCAGTTTTTGCAACGTGCTGTCCTGCGTTTCTACTTTACTCTCCAGATCTTCCAGACGTTGGCCCACCTCACGAATTTCTCCACGCAGATCTTCCATCCAGCCCTGGATATCTGCCTTAAACAGGGACATATCCTGTCTGAGGGTGGTAAACCAACTTTGTAGCTCTCCCCGGAGTACCTCCACATCACTGCCCCTCTGTTTCTCCACCTTTGAGGCCTCCTCATCGCTGCCTGCATTCACCGCCGCCATCTTGGCTTTCCCCGCAGCTCCCACCGCCGCCGCGGTTTTATAGGCAAACGCCTTTAATTCAGCGGTACCTTTTTTCATCCCCGGGCAGCCTCGCGGTTCACCCGACTTTCCGCTGATTTTCCGACTCTCCAGACCCCGTGGTCGGGTTAGGGGTGCCCCTCAGAAACACTCAATCACGGAGCCCCATGCTTTTGCTGCCTCTCAGACTGGTGACATCATTTCCTCTCCGGCCTAGTAGCAGCAGTTTAAGTTTAAATATAAAACACAGAGGAGAACTTTCTGGTTACATTTGGAACACAGCAGAGAGCTTGTAGTTTAAATTTAATAGTCACTCAGGGCCTAGTAAAAGCAAAGTAATTTTATTTTAAATTTAAAGCACAATGGAACCCAGCAGAGAGCTTGTAGTCTAAATTTAATAGTGACTCAGGGCCTAGCATCAGCAAAGTACTTTTAGCTTAAATTTAAAACACAGAAGAGAGCTTTAGAACCCAGCAGAGAACTTGTAGTTTAAATTTCATAAGAAGTTAGAGCCTAGCAGCAGCTAAGAGCTATAATTTAAATCAAATCAGAATATAGCTTACCTCAGCAGCACAAGACAGGGTACTGTGTAGCAGCCCTCTTTTAATAAGTGCTATTTCCCTCCCTCCCTCCCCACACCCAGCCACTCCTGGGATAATCGTAGCTTTATAGGTACTTACACATCTTAAAAAGACAGGAGGTGCTCTCAGGTGAAGCTCATTACCCAAATCAGTCATACACTAAGGACCTGAGATTAGTTAAGCTTCAGGTGAACAAGGTATATTACACGTATTAGGTACAGTTTTATTAGTATAAATATCCATAGCAACCCTTAGTAAGTAAAGAACTTAGATCTAAACACAAACTTAAAACTAAGATGCAGACAGCAGTCCAGCAGCGGGATGGGGGCTTTCCAGTCTTTTGCATTGAGTGTCACATGTATGATTTTCTCCCAGTTGGTGAGAGGTCTTACGTGTGCACTAGGTGCAAGGAGCTCTTTGCTCTCAGGGAATGAGTCCGTTCTCTAGAGGCTAAAGTAGCAGACTTGGAAAACATAAGACAGAGAGGTACATAGACGAGTCCTACAGGGATATAGTCCTGAAGTCCCACCTCCAGTCTGGCAGCCTCCCTGTTGCCATGGAGGAGAGAGGTCACGTGACAGGAGAGCATCACCCTGGTGTGGCAGGAAGTGATCCTGTAACTAGGACCTGTCCTCCAGGTGATGTAAAACCCTCTTGCACCGAGGAAGTTTCTCCAGGGCCATATGCCCATGAGGGAAGGGTTAGGACAGCCGTTATAGTTGGTGATTCGATCATTAGGCATGTAGATAGCTGGGTGGCTGGTGGACGTGAGGATCGCCTGGTAACATGCCTGCCTGGTGCGAAGATAGCGGACCTCAAGCGCCACCTAGATAAGGTCTTAGATAGTGCTGGGGAGGAGTCTGCTGTCTTGGTACATGTCGGTACCAATGACATACGAAAATGTGCTAGGGAGGTTCTGGAGGCTAAATTTAGGCTTTTAGGTAGGAAGTTGAAATCCAGAACTTCCAGGGTAGCGTTCTCCGAAATGCTTCCTGTTCCAAGCGCAGGACCCAAAAGGCAGGCAGAGCTCCGGAGTCTCAAAGCGTGGATGAGACAATGGTGCAGAGATGAGGGTTTTGGATTTGTTAGGAACTGGGGAACATTCTGGGGAAAGGAGGGGCTCTTCCGAAGGGATGGGCTTCAACTTAACCGGGATGGAACCAGGCTGCTGGCATTAACCTTTAAAAAGGAGATAGAGCAGCTTTTAAACTAGATATTAGGGGAAAGCCGACAGTCGCCCAAGAGCAGATGGTTCGGAAGAATGTATCCTTGAAGGATACTACCAAAAGCAGAGAGGTTCCACAAAAGAGTAAAGTAACCCAAATGCCCTCAAGTATGGAGCAGACAGAGCTTAAAGATCCCAAATTACCAATGTCTAACAATAGCCAAATTAATATGAATAAAATACATTTTCTAAAATGCTTGTATGCAAATGCTAGAAGTCTAAAAAATAAGATGGGAGAGTTAGAATATATAGCACTAAATGAAAGGTTAGATATGATTGGAATATCAGAGACATGGTGGAAGGAGGACAACCAGTGGGACACTCTGATACCTGGGTACAAACTATATCGTAATGATAGAGCTGATCAAATTGGTGGAGGGGTTGCTCTCTATGTTAGAGAGGGCATTGAGTCAGAAAGAATTAAAGTTTTGCAGGAAACAAAATCTGCTGTAGAATCTATATGGATTAAAATTCCATGTAAAAGGGGGAAGGCAAGGACAGTGGGGGTGTACTATCGAGCGCCTTGCCAGAATGACCAAATGGATGATGAAATGCTCAAAGAAATCAAGGAAACTAACAAAAGTTACAGTGCAGTAATAATAATGGGTTATTTCAACTACCCCAGTATCGACTGGGTCAGTGTCACGTCAGGACATGCTAGGGAGATAAAGTTCCTAGATGAAATAAATGACAGCTTCTTGGAGCAGCAGGTTCATGAACCGACCAGAGGGGAAGCCATATTAGACCTAGTCCTTAGTGGAACACCAGATCTAGTGCAAGAGATAAGGTTGTTGGGACCACTTGGCAATAGTGATCATAGCATGATCGCCTTTGATTTAATTAGTGGAGGAGGGATAGTAAGGAAATCCACAATACTACCTTTTAACTTTCGAAAGGGAGACTATGATAAAATGAGGAAAACAGTTAAGAAAAAACTAAAAGGAGCAGTTGCAAAGGTTAAAGATGTACATCAGGCTTGGCTGTTGTTGAAAAATACTATCTTGGAAGCCCAGACCAGCTGTATTCCACGCTTTAAGAAAAGTGGAAGGAAGTCCAAAAAACTGCCAGCATGGTTTAAAGGTGAGGTCAGAGAGGCTGTTGTTGCCAAAAAAGCATCTTTCAGGAAATGGAAAAAAGAGCCAATGACGAAACCTGGAAACAGCACAAGCACTGGCAAGTCAAATGCAAGGCATTGATAAGGCAGGCAAAGGGAGAATTTGAGAAGAAGCTTGCTGCGGAAGCAAAAACGCGAAGTAAAGACCTTTTCAAGTACATTCGTAGCAAAAAACCTGTGAGAGAGTCAGTTGGTCCATTAGATGATAAAGGGGTTAAAGGAGCACTAAGAGGCGACAAGGCGATAGCGGAGAGATTGAATGAATTCTTTGCTTCAGTCTTTACTGAGGAAGATGTAGGGATCTTACCCATGAGTGAAGTGGTATTTAAAGGTGCGGAACAATTGAAGGAAATATCGATACATCGGGAAGATGTATTACAATTGTTAGATAAACTGAAGAGTAGCAAATCACCTGGGCCGGATGGTATACATCCAAGGGTGTTGAAAGAACTGAAATATGAGATTGCAGACCTGCTATTAATAACACAGGTACACTAAAAAATTTTTTTTTTAAACTGCCTCTAATTTTTCGATTGATTTTTACGTTTTTTGGTGCGCTGAATCCAAATCTGGTAACCAATTTGCTCCATCACGTACAGATTTTTTGCTACATTGGGTTAGCAGTTTGAGGTGAACGTTTCAGATTGAGTGCGATCGAGATAAAAGTTTCTTGGATGAATTCTTTATACTAATTGTTTAGTAGTTATTCAAATAAGAATAAAGAAAATTGTAACAAGGCAGCACATAAGAATAGAGTAATGTCAACAAAACACACTGTGATGGTAGCAAAATTGTCTGCACTTAAAACAGCCACATACATGTGCACAAACATTGAGCATATAAGAGCGAGGTTAGACACAAAGCAAAGCAAAGAAATGTGCAAAAAATGTTGTACAGGTATGTATGTAAGAATAGAAAGCGCAAACCGCACCATTGCAATACATGAAGACAAACACCCGATGGTGTGAAAATAAAATTCTAATAAATGAGATCCGACACTGTGGTAATAACTAGCAAATTTTTATTTCAAAGTTTAGTAAAAACACGATATTTGTCAACACAGTTTAGATTTTAAAGTCATTCTTGGGTCAATCAATCTCCTGGTGGGCCCGTTTCTTCTTCCCCCGAATGCTTCTCTTGGTGCGCTGCTTGGCGTATTTTTCATCTGGGGTTTCCCGCAGCAGCAACCAGCAGAAATCAGCCATCATAGTGGTGTTCCATCTTCCTTGGTACCTTCTCTCTGCGTCCTTGATGTCCTGGTGAAACCTTTCACCTTGTTCTTCACTGTACGCCCCCATGTTTTCGGGAAAGTAGTTCACATGGGAGTGCAAGAAATGGACTTTCAGGCTCATGTTACAGCCTTGTTCTTTGAAGGCATTGAGCATCCTGGCAACAATATCCTTATAGTTCTCATCCCGCCTGTTCCCCAAGAATTTGAGAACAACATCCTTGAAGGAATCCCAGGCTTCTTTTTCCTTCTCAGACATCGTTTCAGCGAATGCTCCATCTGAAATGAGTTTCCTTATATCAGGGCCAACAAACACTCCTTCCTTTAGCTTTGCTTCAGAAAGTCGGGGGAACTTTGAGCAAAGGTACCGAAAGCACTCACCATCTTTTGGAAGGGACTTGATGAATTGCTTAATGAGACCCAACTTAATGTGGAGAGGTGGTAATAGAATTTTATCACGAGGTACCAAGCTCTCATGAAGAACATTTTTCTCACCGGGTCTCAAATACTCCCGAATTGGCCAGTCTTTTTTCCCCCAGTGTAGGTCGCGGGCCCGGCTATCCCACAAGCAAAGGAAGCAGGGATATTTGGTGAAACCGGATTGCTGCCCTAATAGCATGGATAGAATTTTAAAGTCTCCACAAATCATCCACTTATGCTCATCATAACGAATCTTCTGAAGAATCAGGGCCAAATTCTCGTATTTTTCTTGGAGAATAACAGAGTGAGCAATAGGAACTGAAGCGAATGTGTTGCCATTATGAAGAAGAACACCTTTTATGCTGTCTTTTGACGAATCAATGAACAGCCGCCATTCAGCAGGATCATACTTGAGTTTAAACTTTTCCATCACTCCGTATATATCGTTGCAAAATACCAAATCTTCCTCTTTGCTGAAATACTTCAAAAATTGTGTCTCGTGGTTGCGGTACCAATAAAAAGTTGTTCCTGGTGACAATAGATTTTTCTGTTTAAGCTGAGAACCTAGCAGTTGGGCAGCATCTTTTGGGAATCCTAAATCCCGGACTAAATCATTCAATTCAGCTTGAGAGAAAAGTTCAGGTTTCGGATCTGGTTCAGTTTCAAACTCGGAAGTACTGGACTCATCGGGAAAAGCCATCTGATGAGTCTCATCATGATCAGAACCGTCCACACCAATATGATCCAAAGATTTTGGTGGTTCAGGCACAGGTACTTCGTTGCTATGAGGCATAGGCCTAATTGCTGAGGGAAGGTTGGGGTAACTTATTACGTTCTTATTTTTTAAGTTGTATCCCTTCACAATGCAAGAGCAAAAATAGCAGTCACTGCTGTAGTCTCTTTGTTCACGCCACATCATAGGTATTCCGAAACGAAATGCTTGTTTTTTACCTTTCATCCATAAGCGTAGATCTTCCTCACATGTCTTGCACACTTTATGAGGAGCCCACGGTTTATCTTGATCGCCTAACTTCAAACCGAAATAGGCGAAATATACTTTTTTAATAAATGCAGAAATGTTCCTCTGCCGCTTTTTCACGGTATATTCCCCACAAATAAAACAAAAACTGTCCGGAGAGTTGACGCAACCTCTGGCTCTGTGAGCCATCACAAATACACAGCACTGCAAACTACAACTGTAGTGAACCACTTCGGAATAAAGCTGGATTACGACTGAGCAAACAAAAGGTAATAATGAACTTGCAAGAAACTGCAATTTGATAGGAACGTTCATGTCGCAACCACCGTGTTTGAGCGAGCGAACGAGGCGAGGCGAACAGGAAAGAACATGCACCAGCGCGAGTACTGGATTTAGCCCCCCGCCTCCCAATTGTCCTGTTAATGTATAAAATGAATACAAAACACTCTAAAATATCATGAGGGAGTGTTTCTAGTTAGTTAACCATTACAACCTCTATTTTGGGCCAAGAAAATAAACTGCAGTCGGCTAAAAAGAAATTATGTGAACATTCCTTATATGGGTAAGAAATCTAATTTTGCAAGAAAACGTGACGTGATGGAACATTTTGGCTATTTTTCCTGGATTCAGCACCCCAAAATCTATAGGAATCAGTTGCAAAACTGGAGGCAGTTTTTTGGTAGTGTACCTGTGTAATCTGTGAACTATCATTAAAATCACCTCTAATACCTGAAGATTGGAGGATCGCCAATGTAACACCAATTTTTAAAAAGGGTTCCAGGGGTGATCCAGGAAACTATAGACCGGTGAGCCTGACATCAGTACCGGGAAAAATGGTAGAAACCATCATAAAGAATAAAATTATTCAGCATGTAGATAGTCATGATCTAATGGGAGACAGCTAACATGGCTTTAGACAAGTAAGATCTTGCCTTACTAATCTGTTATGTTTTTTTGAAGGAGTGAATAATCAGGTGGACAAAGGTGAGTCGGTTGATATTGTGTATCTGGACTTTCAGAAAGCCTTTGACAAGGTCCCTCATCAGAGACTTTTGACAAAACTAAAGAGTCATGGGATAGGAGGAAGTATACTATTGTGGATCAGGAACTGGTTAAAAGATAGAAAGCAGAGGGTAGGGCTAAATGGCCAATTTCCCCAATGGAGAAAGGTGAATAGTGGTGTACCCCAGGGATCTGTGCTGGGTCCGCTGCTTTTTGACATATTCATAAATGACCTGAAAAGTGGAATAACAAGTGAGGTTATCAAATTTGCAGATGACACAAAACTATTTAAAGTTGTTAAAACCCAAGAGGATTGTGGAAAATTGCAAGAGGATCTTGTTAAATTGGAAGACTGGGCATCAAAATGGCAGATGAAATTTAATGTGGACAAGTGCAAGTGCTAGGAAAGAACAACCCAAACTATGGTTACACGATGCAAGGTTCCACATTAGGAACCACCACCCAGGAAAAAGATTTAGGCGTCATTGTGGATAACATGTTAAAACCCTCGGCCCAGTGTGCAGCGGCGGCCAAGAGAGCAAATAGAATGCTAGGTATCATAAGGAAAGGAATGGAAAATAAAACAAAAGATATTATAATGCCTCTATATCGTTCCATAGTGAGACCGCACCTTGAATATTGTGTGCAATTCTGGTCACCGTATCTTAAAAAGGATATAGCGATTTTAGAAAAGATTCAGAGAAGAGCCACCAAATTGGTAAAGGGGATTGAAGGATACTCCTATGAAGAAAGGCTAAAAAGGTTAGGGCTCTTTAACCTGGAAAAGAGACAGCTGAGGGGTGATATGATAGAAGTCTATAAATTAATGAGCGGAGTGGAACAGGTAAACGTAGATCGATTGTTTACCTTATCAGAATATAGAAAGACTAGGGGACATGCAATGAAGCTACAGGGTAAACTATTTAAGACTAATAAAAGAAAATATTTTTTCACTCAACGTGTAATCAAACTCTGGAATTTGTTACCGGAGGATGTAGTAAAGGCTGTTAGTGTAGCTGGGTTTAAAAAAGGTTTGGACAAGTTCCTGGAGGAAAGGTCCATAAACCATTATTAAGAAGGGACCCAGGATATGACTGCTTGAACCAATACAAGCATTGTGGAACCTGTGTCTCTTGGGGAAACTGCCAGGTACGTATGACCTAGATTGGCCACTGTTGGAAACAGAATACTGGGCTTGATGGACCTTGGTCTGACCCAGTATGGCATATCTTATGTTCTTACTATGACCCGCACCCCTTCTCTCCTGCTTTCCATTTTTCCAACCATCTCCATACATTCTTCCATTGTTCCACACCCTTACCCCCTTTCTCATGACGGAATTCTGTCAGTCTACGCATCTAACACAGCTCCACCATTCTTCTAATAAAACCTTTGCTCTGAGGTTTCCCTGATCCTGTCCAGTGTTGTGCTAATTCGCATCTTGCGGCCACTGTACAGTGATTCAGTACCCCCCACCCCCCTTTCCCTCTCCGAGATATCCTTCTCCAATTGATGTAGAAGACAAACCTCTGGAGTTTTTTGCAATTTATAGCCTGTCATTTCATAAATTATCAATAACACCTCTTCCCAATATCCCTGAATCTGTCCGCACTTCCACCACATGTGTAACATATCTCCTCTTTCCTGACAGCCTCTCCAGCACTGGTCAGATAGCCCCAACCCCGCTCTTTTTTGATGTTTCGGTGTCCAATACCACCAGTACAGTACTTTATAGGCATTTTCTTTTATTTGAGTGGCTATAGATATTCCTGCTACGGTCTGTATTACCTTATCCCATCGCTCCTCATTCCACTGTACTTCTAAGTCTTCCTCCCATTTTGTCATAAAGTCTAATTTGCCCTCTCCTCCCTCCATTAGCCCTTTATAGATCTTAGACAATGCTCCTTTTTGTCCTAATTGTCCTGAGAAGAGGGCCTCAAACCACCCCGTTACTTCATAAGTCCCGCCATACTCTCTGCTGCCGCACAAAGTGGCTGACCTGGATATAACTGTAATAATCATTATTATTAGATAACCCATATAAATCCTTAATGCCCTCAAAATCCCTTAACCACTATCTGGGAAATATGTGTTAGTCCCCGCTGTCCCCATCTGCGCACTGTATATACCCCTGGCCCGTCCCCTTTCAAAACCTCATTAAGACTCTGACGAAAGAGCCCTCCCTTGGGCAATCGAGCCACCCTGACCCACAGGAATACACAGACTACCTGAAGGCCAAAACAAGCCAGGCCAGCATAACCACAGACCCCCATACTTCAGATGGCGCACCCCATGTGACCCCTTCACCCACTCCAACGCAAGCCAGAAAGGATGCACAGCACATCATCCCCAACATAAACACCACCACAGCACCTAATGACCCTGGTCCAGCATTTTGGATAAAATCCCTGTGTGCTGACCTCAGCCCTTTTCTAACCAAACTCATAGAACTATCATTCTCAACTGGGACCTTCCCCCGAAGCCTGAAACAAACAGCCATCAGACCACTACTAAAAAACAACAAGTTGTACCCTGCAAAGATGGACTCCTACAGGCCGATCTCAAGCATCCCGCTTCTAGCAAAAATTATTGAGAAGATTGTCCAACGCCAACTGCATCACCACATCAAGACCAGCGCACCCCTCAACCCCTGCCAGCATGGATTCCGGGAGTCTCACGGCTTAGAGACGCTGCTGACCACCCTATTCAGTACATTAACCATAGGATTGGACAACATCAGACATGGATTTGCACTAATCTTTATGGACATTGCTGCTGCCTTCGGCTCCGTCAGCCAAGAATTACTCCTGACACGCCTCAGGGAGAAGGGCGTCCACGGTACAGCTCTGTCCTGGTGTGCATCGTACCTGACAGACAGATGGCAGCATGTCCGTTCCGGCCCCTCCACCTCCACACCTTTTCCGCAAGAAAAAGGCGTGCCACAAGGATCCTCACTCTCAGTCCTACTGTTCAACGTTTACATGCAACCCATCTGCGACCTCATCCGATCCTTCAACATCAACTGCCTGATCTATGCCAACGATGTTTTGCTATACATGCCAATCTCGACAGATCATCCAGACCTCTCTCCGCTATCCACCTGCTTCGATGCGGTCACAGATTGGCTGCACACGCAGAGGATCAAAAATTTCAAGAAAACCGAGATCCTCTTTATCACCAGGAACCCAGCATTCACTCCGCCCATCTCGCTGAAGGTACATGATGCAGAGCTCCTCAGCAAGCCCATGATATGGTACCTAGGGGTCACGCTGGACCAACAACTCAACATGAAGGCCCAGATAAGCAATATGGTTAAGGCGATCTACCACACAATCCGGACGCTTCGCCAACTGCAACAGCTGCTTGAGCCGGAAGACTTCCAGAGTCTATCAAGCACTAGTAATACCACATTTTGACTATGCAAATACAATATTACATGGCCTCCTGAAGAGCATGCTTAACCCTCTGCAGCTGGCAATGAATGCAGCCGCCAGATTCCTGCACGGAGCATCCAGGAGGGACCATATCACCCCAGTTTTGAGACAGCTGCACTGGCTGCCAGTCCACTGCAGGATCTCCTTTAAGATTCTAATGATGACCTACAAAGCCATCAACAAGTGTTCCTCCATCTCCCTCACGGATCTCATCCAGTCCACCCCCCTCAACAGAGCAAGGAGATCAGCTGCCACTAATACTCAAACTCCCGAAGGCAATCACTAAATGCTCTCAGGCCACGAGAAACAGAGCTTTTGCACTGTATGCATCCACCTGCTGGAACACCCTGCCACCCGGGCAATCAATGATCTCTCCCAGTTTAGAAAGGCACTGAAGCACCATCTGTTCCTCCAGTATTATACTGAACCAGATGACATCTCACAGTCATTCGTGCTCAAGACCCAGGTTGGCACCCCCAACGTAGCCACCCCTCACATTTGCAGCTCTGCCCTCTAGAGCCCCACCCCCTCTTCATTTGGAGGTATATAGCTGACTCTAACTGTAGATAATGTTGAGCTGCCCACATAGCTGTGACGGCCAGTTAAAGTGTACATAGTTACCCTGTTAGCCCTGTATAAAAAAACCGCTGTTTATTGTAAGTCCAGTGCAGACCTGCCTGCACTGCACAAATTTTGTTACCTGTAAACCACACTGATTCTAAATAGCGCGGTATAAAAGAGACATTAAATAAATAAATAAATAAATCAAACATGCCTCTAGGGTCATCCCTTGTATATATATATCTTTGTCTTGCACTAAGGTTGTCAGATATTTATTTTTATTTATTTGCATTTCTTATATACCGCGCTATTACAATCAGTGCGGTTTACATTTGAACAAAGTATACAACAATGTAACATTTTACACTGAGTTTACAATAAACAGGGGATACAAACTTGGATGAACAGGGGAGAAAAACTATGTACAGTGTTATGTAAGTAGAGGTTTAAACATCATATGAAGGGCATGGTTAGGCATTGTAATGTGAAAAACGGATAAGTAACAGGAGGAGTGTCAGGCTAACAAATTTTCTAGTTGGGGTTGTGTTAAGTGTGAGTTTTGGTGAAGATGTGTATTATGTTGGGATTGGTTGGGGGGAATGAGATTGGAATAGTATTTTAGGAACAGATGATGTTTAATAACCTTTCTGAATGAAATGATATTAGTAATGAAACAAATTTCTGGGGGGAGAGAGTTCCATGCTCCTGGTACAAATAGTGAGAAGGCTCTATTGGATGTTGTCTTTGAACATTTCGTGAGTGTTTTAGGCATTTCTAGTTTGTATGACCTGCTACATGCTCCACAATCTGCCAATTAGGTGACAACAACCTCTGCCTGAAGGTTTGGAAATGGAAGATTCAGATATAGATGATGCTGAAGACTTCAGGCAGGAGGAAATGGCCCATGCCCACCAGATTGAAGTGACTTTAAGAAATGAGCTCACACACAGGCATTTCTTCTGAAGGAAAGTATTTTTAATAATCAAAATGAAATTATGTTTGTGAGTTTCCCAACCACCACCTTCAGCCCCCCTACCAAACTGCCATGCCCATCTCGGGCCCACCCACACCCTCCTCATCAGCCCTCTGCCTCTCCCCATCTCAGGGTGCACAGAATAGGAAGGCATATTTACTAATTCCCGCATCCCTTTCCCCCCTCTGCCCTTTTCTACCCACCCATGCTTCTGACCCTGCTTAGGCTACTGCAATAATATCTAGATGTCTCGCTGTTCTTGGAAGAGACAACCAGAACAATGGATAGCCCCTGAAATAGTGGAAACCTGAGGGAATTTCCCCTTTCTACAGCCCATGACAGTTGGCTCTTCAGATGTTCTTGAGGCCATGGACGTGGAGAAAGGTGGAGGTGCTCTCCTCTTCAGCATGGCCTGTGTAGATTGGTGCAGAGAGGGTGCCAAGGTTGTTGAATGAGCAGCTGGAGGGATCGATATACTATTGACTACTGGCATAGGTCCCTACACAGGTCCCAAATTTTGGCTAGTAGAACCTCAGACACCTCCAGCTGTCTGTCCATCATGCCCATTCAGTGGTTACTGATGTTAACTAATTTTCTCAGCAGCTCAATTTTCTCTGCTCACTGAGCCGATCTGCTGATTTTGCTGCAGCAGGCACTTACCACACCACAGCAGCTGATGGCTTCTCCAACTGGTGAGGTTCCTCTAGTTCCACTGTTGCTGTTGCACCCTCCAGTCTCATGGCCATCATGGAATGGAGATGTTTGTCTATTAATATTTTGATATATCATCTTAGACATGGGCATGTAACAAAGTGGTTTATAAGCAGTGAAATCTGGATGCCAGCCCCTCTTCATCCTTTTCACCCCTTCACCTGGATACCAGCATACCCCTCCACCTCCACATCTTGATGTTCTTCTGGATGGCCACTTGCACACACCAAGGTGGAGGACTAAGACCCTCCAACCCTGGCTGCCAGTCTATGAGGGGAATATCTCTCCAAGGGCTTAGCACCCAGCCTCAGTGCTGCTGCTGCTGCCTCCAAGATCTTTACCTGTGGCCTCTCCTGTAAGTAGGACATCAAATGCACTCATTCACCATGTGCAAGTCATACATTTACCCCTTGTGAAATCAACCTCATATTTTGATTCCACATTCTCATGTTCACAGTACATGATGGAGGATGGCATTCTTAATGCTAGCCATAGCATCTGCATTGAGCACTATTCAACGGATTGACCCCATGGTAATATTAAGACCCACATAAGAAGGAACAGAAAGCTGTGCCCTCCATGTCTACACTCTGTATGTCCATAGCAAGTAAAATGATCCCTAGTGAACATTATGTAGTGGCTGCTACAAGGGCAGAGGGAATGAAAGTGGCCTTGATTATGGTCTCCCTCTCAATCATCCTTCTCCCCTTGAATCTGTTCAAAACTCAGCTGCATGGCTTATCTTCCACCCTCATGTAAACTTCTCCTCACTACCTTTCCTCTCTTATCTCACTCTACACTCCACCTCAGGAACTCCACTGCTCTAGCAGATACCTTTTATCTGTGCCCTTCTTTGCCAATGCCAACTCCAGACTCTGTTCATTCCACTTTGCTGCTTCATGTGCCTGGAACAAACTACCTGAGGCGGTGTGTCAGGCTCCTTCTCTGGCCCTAATCAATTCCAGGCTGAAGAACCACCTCTTTGAGGCTGCTTTTGGATCCTGATGCTCCTCATTCTCTTGTCCACTACTTATATGTATCTTGCCATATTCTAGTCCCCAGTACTGTGATTTTGTTTTTCATCTTGATTACATTGTAAGCTCTGATGAACACGGATAGCATAGTTACTCACCTGTAACAGGTGTTCTCCAGGGACAGCAGGAATCAGTCCTCACATATGGGTGACGTCGGCACCGACTAAACCCTAGAGGAAGCATTCCCCCACCTTTCAAAAAAGGCCTTTAGGAGATGACACCACGCATGCGTGGTCCCCTACCTGCCCAAGGGTGCCATCTTGCTCAGTCAGATGACATAGCTAAAAGACGGCAAAAATAAAAGATGGTAAAGGAGCAACTCCAAGGGGAGGAGGGAGGGTTGTGAGCACTGATTCCTGCTGTCCCTGGAGAACACCTGTTACAGATGAGTAACTACGCTTTCTCTGGAAACAAGCAGAAAGTCAGTCCTCAAATATGGGACTCCCCAGCTACAGGCTACAGAAAGCCTATAGCAAAAATAGGGGCTCCCTCATGGGGAGCTGCAAGCAGCAGCAATTAGCCCATGTACAGAGACCACAGTAAGACTTCTGTGTCCGATGAACCAGCACTCCGGTAGCCTGAACACAGAAGGGTCGGAGTTGCCTAAACCCCGAAAACGTTACAAGCACAGCCTGGCCGAAGGCACTGTTCCGTCGGGACTCTTTTCAGGTAGTAATGGGCTGAGAAGGTATGGACAAGACCAGGTGGTGGCCCAGCAGATGTCCACCATTGGGACAGAGCACGTTTGCCACCGAAGCCACCATGGCCCTGACGAGGTGTGCCGTGGCGCAGCCTTCCAGTGAGAGCCTCGCCTGCTCATAAGCAAGAGCGATACAGTCTGCCACCCATGTGGACAGTGTACGCTTTGTCACCACCTCCCCCAGCCTACTGGGGTCATAGGAGATAAAAAGCTGCGGAGCTTTACGGTGGCCCTGAGTGCGTTGGATATAGAAGGACAAAGTCCTCTTACAGTCCAAGGTGTGAAGAACTGTCTCCGCCTGACTGGAGTGAGGTCTTGGGAAGAAGGTAGGGAGCACTACTTCCTGGTTTAGATGGAAGGGCGACACTACCTTCGGCAGGAATTTGGGGTGCGTACAAAGCACCGCTACTCTTCTTGTAGAACCTGGTATAAGGCGTCTCCTCCACAAGGGCTTGGAGCTCGCTAACTCTGCGAACGGAGGTGAGCACAACCAGGAAAACCATCTTCCAAGAGAGGAACAGAAGGTGGCAGGTAGCCAGAGGCTGGAAGGGTGGGCGAGTGAGCTGCCCCAATGCAACATTGAGGTCCCATTCAGTTGCCGGAGGACGAACCGGGGATTTCGATAAGAGCAGGCCACGAAGGAAACGGGTCACCAATGGTTAGACCTAGAGGGGCTTACCATCCACTGGATGGTGGTGCACCGTAAGGGCACTCAGGTGCACTTGGACAGAGTTAGACTTGAGCCCGGACTGAGAGAGGTGGAGAAGGTACTTTAACACCAGAACCACTGGGCAGGAGAAAGGATCAGTCTTGTTTTCGGCACACCAAGCAGAGAACCTGCACCATTTGAGGACGCAAGCCTTCCTAGTAGAGGCCTTGCGAGAGGCCAGCAAAATGTCCTTCACTTCAACCTGAAGGGTGAGAGGGGCCAGAGTCACCCTCTCAGCAGCCACGCTGTCAGCGACCCCAGGTTGGGGTGCAGGAGAGAGCCCCCACCTCCTGAGATAGGAGTCCCGGGGTGGTTCCCAAGGGGATAGGGGCCTCCACTGTTAACTGCAGAAGCAGTGGGGACCATGGCTGCCTGGGCCACCGAGGAGCTATCAGGATGAGCGAGGCCCTGTCGCAGAGGATCTTGAACAAGGTCTGGGCGATCAGCGGCGTCAGAGGAAGGCATACATGAGGCCTTCTGACCATTAGACTAGGAACGCGTCCACTGCCACCCTGGAGGGGTTGGCCTGCCGGGAGCAGAAAGGGGCCACTGAAAATTGTCTGGACTGGCGAACAGGTCCATCACAGGTTCCCCCCAGAGCTGGAAAACCTGACTAGCTACCCTGGGGTCCAGCTGCTACTTGTGCGGCTGGAGAATGCTGAGTCTGTCGACCAGAAGGCTGTCCTGGCCTGGCAGATAAACTGCCCGCAGGAGGATATCCTGTTGTATTGCGTATGAGCAGAGGACCAGTACCTCCTGACAAAGGTTATGAAACCCCGTGCCTCCTTGTTTGTTCATGCAGAACATCGCCAACTGGTTGTCTGTCTGGACCAGCACTGGCTGGTGACACAGGTGGTGGCAGAAGACCCTCAGGGCTAGGTGTATGGCTCGGAGCTCCAGGAGGTTGATCTGCTGGGTGCTCTCATTCGGTGACCAGTTGCCCTGAGTGCGGAGATCTCTGCAGTGGGCTCCCCAGTTGAGCAGGGAGGTGTCTGTGGTGAGGACCCTCGAGTGGCTTGGGGTCTGAAAAGGCATGCCCGCTTTGAGATGCTGAGGCGACTACCACCAGACCAGGTAAGTCTGCCAATTGGTGGGTCATTGAAACTCTATCTCGGAGGCGGCCTTTGGCCTGAGAACACTGGTCCTGGAGACACCATTGTGCTGCCCTTATGTGGAGGCAGGCGTCTGGGGTGACATGGACTGTGGAGGCCATGTGTCCAAGGAGGTGCAGAAGAAGCCGGGCGGGCACCAAGGGATGGTGCTGTATGTCCTGAGCTAGAGATATGAGCAAATCGGCTCTGTCCTTAGGCAAGAAGGCCTTCGACTGGAGAGTGTTGATCTTTGCCCCGATGAACTCCAGACACAGTGTAGGGAGGAGATGAGACTTGGGGTAGTTTATGACTAAGCCCAAGTGTTGTAGAGCCTGAATGGTGCGTGCAGTGGCCTGCTGCACCTTGGAGACTGTGCTTCCCTTTATGAGCCAGTCGTCCAGGTGGGGAAAAATGCTGGAGGAAAGCGGCCACGACTGCCAGGCATTTTGTGAAGACCCTTGGGGCAGAGGCTAGGTCGAAAGTGAGCACCCTGTATTGAAAGTGCCTGCCCCCCACTAAGAACCGCAGATACTGCCTGTGGTGTGGGTGGATGAGGATGTGAGTATAAGCATCCTTGAGGTCTAAGGAGCATAGCCAGTCTTCCTGCTGGAGGTATGGCAGCAATGTTCCAAGGGAGAGCATCTTGAACTTCTCCCTCACCGGGAATTTGTTGAGGTTGTGCAGGTCGAGGATGGGTCTTAGGCCCCCCCCCCCGTCCTCTTTGGCATGAGGAAGTATCTGGAGTAGAACCCCTTGCCTTTGAGGTGGTGGGGCACTGGTTCCACCACCTTGTCCTCGAAGACCTGCCAACTCCTTCAGAAGAAGGTCCCGGTGGAAGGAAGACTTGAGGGGCTCTCCCAGGAAATAAGGGGGAGGTGTCTGAGCCATACGGAGAAGAACCCTCCCTGACTACCCTTAGTGCCCAGGTATCAGTGGTGATGGCCACCCACCTCTGGGCATAGAGGGCCAGACATCCCCCTGTGGGCTGTTGATCTCTTTGGGGTAGAGAGGCTATGCTCAAGAAGTCAAAATCTCCCCCCTGGCTGGGCCGGTGCCTGGGGTTTGGAGTCTTCTGCTTACGCGGACCATGCCCATGTCCTGCTGACCCTGTTGGGGAGCCAGGTCGGCCTGATAGGGTGAGTAGTTTCGGTAAGCAGCCCCCTTCCTTGAGTAAAAGGGCTTTTTACCCGAGCCCTTCAGTTGGAGAGGGACAGTGGTCTTCTTAGAGAGCCTGGTCCTCGTCATGAACAGTCTCCAGCTCGGCAGCCTTGTCAGTCATGGGTTTGACAAAGAGGTTCCCTCCTTGGCATGGGACAAGGTGAATTAGACTTACCTGCTAATTATGATTCCTTTAGGGACTCCAGTCTAGTCCCAGACAATTGGGTTTAAGCACCTCCTCCCGCAGCTTTGGAGACCGAGCACGTCACACAACTTTCTGTGGCTCCAGCATAAATCCACCAGGGACCGCCTTCCCTTTCCAGTAACCTATTGACAAAGCAGACTCACCAGAGCAATAAACAAGAATATACTCATTAAAGAAACAAACTATCAAATTAAGAAAAAAAATTTTCTCGTTATCTTTTTTTTTTTTCTAGAAAGCTGAAGAAAAAGTAAGAAAGGCATATAAACTGGTAACAAACCTTAAGTACCTGGCCGATGACCAGACTGATACAGAAGGACCTCCTTCCGCAGACACGTAGAGCAGACAAGCCCAACACCGCTCCCCCACCATAGACCGCAGCCCACAGACTCCCAGCCACACTGAGCGTCCACCAATTCGTTTCTTCAGGCTACCGTCTATCAACTGAAACTCGGGAGGAATATGGGACTAGACTGGAGTCCCTAAAGGAATCATAATTAGCAGGTAAGTCTAATTCACCTTCCTTGTCGGCCCTCCAGTCTAGTCCCAGACAATTGGGCATGTACCAGAGCAGTAAACCAATTCAAAGGGAGGGACACCCCAGACCAGCCTGAAGAACCGCCGATCCAAACCTCGCATCCCCCTGCGCTTGCACATCAATCCTGTAATGCCGAACAAAAGATGCCAGAGACGACCAAGTAGCCACCCGACAAATGTCCACGGCCGGTACCAAACTACACTCAGCCCAAGAAGCCGCCTGCGCCCTCGTGGAATGCGCTCTCAGACCCCTCGGCACCACCTTGCCCTTCAAAATATACGCCGACTCAATCGTTCCCTTAATCCACTTTGCAATAGAGGCCTTAGAAGCCGCTTCACCTCGCCGAGGTCCCCCGAACAAGACAAACAGGCGATCAGACTTTCTCAACGAGGACGTCCTGCTGACATACCGCCGTAGAGCCCGACTGACATCCAACCTATGAAGCCGCCTCTTGCCGGCATCCCTGCCGCCCCTCTCGAAGGCAGCCAAGGAAACCACCTGATTCACATGAAACATGGACACGACCTTCGGCAGAAAGGACGGCACCGTACGCAAAACCACCTTACTATCGTAGAAGGACAAAAAGGGCTCCTTACAGGACAGAGCCTGCAACTCCGAAATGCGTCTCGCTGATGAGATGACCACCAAGAACGCCACCTTTAGCGTAAGATCCTTCAAAGTAGCCCTAGCCAAAGGCTCGAAGGGCGCTCCAACTAAAGCATCCAGCACTAAGTTAAGATCCCACGGCGGGACCGGGCTGCGACAGGGCGGCCGTAAAAGCGTGGTGTCCCTCAAAAACCTCCTGACATCCGGATGGCTCCCCAGCACCATTCCGCGGAAACAGGAAAGTGCCGCCAACTGCACCCGAAGAGACGCCGCTGCTAGCCCCTTATCGAAGCCGTCCTGCAAGAACGCCAAAACTTGAGAGACCGAAGCCCGTAACGGCAGCATCCGCCGCTCCGCGCACCAGACCTCAAAAATGCGCCAAACTCTGATGTAGGCTATGGACGTCGACCGACGTCGAGACTTCAATAAAGTCGACATCACCGCTGCCGAGTCCCCCTTGGCCGTCAACCGAGCCCTCTCAAGAGCCAGGCTGTAAGCGAGAATCGATCCACCTGCGGCATCAGGAGAGGACCCTGCCGTAGGAGATCGTCCCTGACTGGAAGCCGCCATGGAGGCTCCACGAGCAGGCGGACCAGATCTGCATACCACGGTTTTCTCGGCCAATCTGGGGCAATGAGAATCACCAATACGGCATGCCTCTCTATGCGTTGCACCACTCGACCGATTAGCACCCATGGCGGAAACACATAGAGGAGCTGATGATCCGGCCACCTCTGAATCAGCGCGTCCAGGCCTTCGGACATCCGCTCCCTTCGCCTGCTGAAAAACCTGCCGCCTTCGCCGAGTTGAACGTCGCCATCAGGTCCATCACCGGAGGCCCCCAACGCTGTACTAACAGATCGAAGACCTCCTGGTGAAGAACCCACTCTCTGGGATCCGCCTTGACCCTGCTCAAAAAATCGGCTGCCACATTGTCGACCCCGGCCATGTGCGCTGCCGATAACGCTTCCAGATGCTCCTCTGCCCACCCGAGGAGTGTCTCCGCCTCTTCCTCGAGAGCCACGCTGGCTGTGCCTCCTTGCCGATTGATGTATGCCACCGCTGTGGTGTTGTCGGACAGCACCCGAATCGCACTCCCTTGGACCAGAATCTGGAATGCCCTTAACGCCAGCGTCACCGCCCGCAGCTCGAGCCTGTTCATTGACCATGTCCTCTCCAGGTCGGTCCACTGTCCCTGGGCAAACTGCCCGTCGAAATGCGCTCCCCAGCCGAACAGGCTGGCATCCGTCGTCAGGGGCCGCCACTCCGGAGACTCCAAAGGCATGCCCTTCTCCAGATGCCACGGAGTCAGCCACCACTCCAGGGCCCGTTTCGTGTCCCCCGGGCAAACCAGTCTCTGAGACAGTCGATCCGACTGGTGCGACCACCTCCAGAGAAGCGCTCTCTGCAACGGCCGCATCTCCAGCGTCGCCGCCATTGTGCCCAAGAGCTGCAGGTAGTGCCACGCCTATGGGGCCCGTGCCGCCAGAAACGCCCGAACCAGCTGCCGAAGCCGCAACGCACGAGCGCATGGAAGAAAGACTCTCCCGGCCATTGTGTCAAAACGTGCTCCTAAGTACTCCAACCTCTGAGAGGCCTCCAACTTGCTCTTCGCTGTATTCACCACCCAGCCCAGGCTCTCCAGAAACTGGACCACCCGGCGGGTAGCTGCCACACTTTCGACTCTTGACTTCGCCCGAATCAGCCAGTCGTCTAGATAGGGATGTACCAAGATCCCTTCCCTTCGCAATGCCGCCGCCACCACCACCATCACCTTTGTAAAGGTGTGTGGCGCCGTCGCCAAGCCGAAGGGTAATGCCTGGAACTGAAAATGCCCCAAGGGAACGGCAAACTGCAGGTACTTCTGATGCTCCGCTCTAATTGGTATATGCAGATACGCCTCTGCAAGATCCAGCGACGTGAGAAATTCTCCTTGCCGCACCACTACGATAACCGACCTTAGCGTTTCCATCCGAAAATGCGAAACCCTTAGGCACCGGTTGACCCCCTTGAGGTCCAGAATGGGCCTCCAGGACCCCTCTTTTTTAGGAACCACGAAATATATGGAGTATCGACCGGAACCGCACTGCTCCTCCGGGACGGGCGCCACCACCTTGAGGACGGGACGGGCGCCACCTCCAATACCCAGTGATCTGTCGTGATTTGGGCCCAGGCCGGGAAGAAATCCCGCAGCCTCCCTCCCACGGATACTACCCCTGCCTGGGACCCCCTGGCGTCATTGGGATTTCTTGAGACTCGGGGAAGGAGAAACTCCAAACCCCCTCCCTGCTCCCCGGAAACCGCGAAACCCCTGGGAGCGATACTGGAAACGTCCCCTCTGGAACTGACCAAACCTGGTCTGCCGAAACCTCTGAAACTCCCTCTGCTGATTTTGGGAAGGGCCTGGAGGGCGGCTCTGCTTCTGCTTATCCTCGGGTAACCGTCCCCCCTTAGACTCACCCAGGTCCTTAACCAGCTTATCCAAGTCCTCCCCAAAGAGGAGTTTCCCCCGAAAGGGAAGTTTCGCTAGCCTAGCCTTGGATGCCCCATCTGCAGCCCAGTTGCGCAGCCACAGATACCTACGCGCCGCCACTACGGACGCCATACTCTTGGAGAGGCCGCGAATGAGATCATACTGCGAATCGGCGAGGTACGGTGACCCCGACTCCAAACGGGCCGCCTCCTCATTCGCCTCGGCTTCCTGGCCCCCTTTCAACTTCTTTATGTTT
The DNA here is from genome assembly GCA_033557465.1 of Ichthyophis bannanicus. NCBI lineage: Eukaryota > Metazoa > Chordata > Amphibia > Gymnophiona > Ichthyophiidae > Ichthyophis > Ichthyophis bannanicus. The sequence goes on from CM066032.1 coordinate 1,357,605,269, forward strand.
ATGTTTATTGAATTTGCTTGACCGCCCTTCAGTATTAAGCAGGGCGGTTTACAATCACAAAAAGGTTAAAGTACAACAGGCACAAGGCTGAAAACGGAAAGGAAGTTACAAATTTTTTTTGACAGGAAAGGAGAAGAGGTAAAAGAGAAAAACAGAAACAAAAGGGAGGGTAGACAAAGTGGGGGGGAGGATAGGCTAGAGAGGAGGGTGATTGAAGGCAAGGGAGAAAAGGTAGGTCTTCAGAGCTTGTTTGAAAGTGGTGTGATGAGGCTCCAGACGGAGAGAGGTGGGTAAGGAGTTCCATAGGGCTGGGCCAATGAAGAAGAAGGCTGAGGATCGGGTAGATTGAAGATGAGCAGCTGAGGGGGAGGGGAGTGCAAGGCGGTTGAGGTGGAAGGAGCGAGGGGTGTGTCTGGGGGTGTGGAAGTGAATGAGATCGGACAGGTATAGTGGTGTGGAAGTATGGAGAGCTTTATGAGTGAGCGTAAGAAGTTTGAAATGAATGCGAAAGGAGATGGGAAGCCAGTGAAGACGGGAAAGGAGAGGAGTAGCATGGTCTCTGGGGGAAGAGTAGGAGATAAGGCGAGCGGCAGTATTTTGAATACGCTGAAGTCGTGACAGTTGGGTCTTAGTGATGCCGGAAAAAAATTGAGTTGGCGAAATCTATGCGGGAGATGACGAGAGCAAGCAGAAGGGTGGCCAGAGCAGAGGGAGATAGGAAAGGGCGAATAGCGCGAATTTGCCTAAGGTAAAAAAAGGAAGTTTTGGAAACGTAGGAGACATGAGCAGAGAAGGTAAGATCCGAATCAAAAAGGACGCCGAGATACCGAAAAGTAGTGACCAGTGAGATGGGAAAGCCAGAAAAAGAGGGAGCCGTTGAAGGAGGGGGGTGGCCATGGGGAAACCAGATTGCTGTTGTTTTGGAGGGGTTGAGGTGCAGGCAATTCTGAGACATCCAGATGGAGACAGCAGCCAGACAGGAGTTAAGCGGGGCAAGGTCAGGGTTGATGGGGGAGGTGTGGTGCAAAAGGAGAATGTCATCGGCATAATAGAAGGCAGAGATACCAAACTGCTGAATGAGAAGTGTGAGGGGAGTCAGGAAAAGATTGAAGAGGAGAGGGGCTAACACTGAACCCTGTGGAACGCCGCAGGATAGGGGGAAGGAGTCAGATGGAGGGGAGTGAAGGGAAGAGGGGAGAACAGCACCAGAGCGGGAGGAAAGAAAGGAGTGGAACCACCGAAAGACTGTGCTACAGAGTCTGGCGTCACGTAGTCGGGATAGAAGGAGGGAGTGATCGACCAAGTCGAAGGCAGCAGAGAGGTCGAGGGCAACCGCCACCGAGATTTCACCACGATCGTGTGCAACATGCAAAGCATTGGTGAAAGCGAGAAGAACAGTTTCAACGCTGTGCCCTGGGCGGAAACCGGATTGGCGGGGGTGAAGGAAATTGGTGGAGTCGAGGTGGTGGGAAAGCTGGGCAAAAACAACCTTCTCGAGAAGTTTGGAAAGGAAGGGGAGTTGCGAGACTGCATGCCCTGGCCACCCACGCCCCACAAATAGAAGCCTGCATGGCCAGGGCATTTATGTCAAAAACCTGCTTCAACAAGGTATCGAGACGCCTATCCTGAGCATCCTTCAGGGCTGAACTTCCTTCCACAGGGATTGTGATCTTCTTAGTGACCGCCGAAACCGCTGCATCCACCCTCGGGGATTTAAAGAGGTCTTTATCCAGCTCCTGCAGGGAATAGAGCCGTGACATCACTCTCGCCCCTTCAGGTCGGCTTCAGGAGTGTCCCACTCCTCCTGAATCATCTCCTTAAAAACTCTATGGATCGGGAAGGCCCTATGAGACTTCTGTACGGCCTGCAACAGCGGGTCCTCCAAGGACGGATCCGCCGTCTGCTCCACCACCGGCATATTGAGAGCCTTCAGCGCCTCCGATATTAGCGCCGGCACCTCCTCCCGCCGAAAGACCTGCACGACCCGGGCCTGATCCTCGGCGTCTGCAATTTCGCCTTCCTCCAGGTCCAAATCCACATCCGAATCCTCCACGTTCTCCGAGAGGAAATCCGAACCCTCTGCCGGCTCCACCTTGTCCGCTTTCGGCCTCTTATGCGCAACGGTCTGCGCGCCTCCCTCCACGAGGCCGCCCGCGCGCTTGCGCACCGTCTCCTCCTCAACCTCCCCCCCCCCCAGGCTGCTTCCCCAGAGCTTGGGTGAGAAGGGCAATAAAATCCTTGGAAAAAATAGCTGCCAGCCCCCCCCGCTAACACTGGCTGTGGGCTGGCCGCCTCCGCCGCCCCAGAAGGTCCTGGCATGAGTTCAGATGCCCGCCCGACTGAGGACAGGGACCCCGGAGACCCCACAACCTCTCCGGGCGCCAGGGGAGACTCCATCTCTCCTTTCCCTGCAACCTTCTCTTGCAAACACTCGCGGCACACACCAGCTGCCAAGACCGAGCCTCTCCTCACTCCACACAACATGCTCTGAGGCTTGGCCGGCATAGTTCAGCACCAACGCGCTGCAGGCTTCTCCTCCCGCCGGCAGACAAGCGCCGACAAAAACCCAAGAGACGCCCAAACTGTGTAGCGCCACTGAGCAAGCCTTGCCCCTCTTGTCCTGTCTGGTACCTTATTCTTTTTTTTTTTTTTTTGTCTAATCCGGACCCCGAATTACAGCCTACGCGGCCCAGAGCACAGGCTTGCACTGCTTCCCGCGCACTGCGCACATGCAGAGGGCCCGCCGAAAACCTACCGGCAGCTCTGCTGGTCAGCCGCGCTCCTCCCAGCGCCGACATGTGGCCGGAGCCGCGCCTGTCAGCAGCCTTGTATCCCGCTGCCGCTAACGGCTCTTCTGCCCAGCTCCCTGCCCGGCTTCCCCCCAACAGGGCTGTCCCCCGCGGGAGCCCGCTCCTCCGGCCTGTGCCTCACAAACCTGACCGGCCCACTGCCGCCCCAGGCACACGGAGCCAGGGAGTCCCGCTCGCACAGCACGCCCCTCCTCTACGGCTCCGCACCCGATTCTCAGGTTCGGGAGCCGGAGGCCCCAACACACACTCCCACACTCACCCAGAGCCAAATCCAACGGCCGGGAAGGGGGAGAGCTCGTCTGTCCACCGGAGGAGCCTGCCAAATGCCGGGCCAGCTTCCAACTCTATAAGGTAAGATACCAGAATAGCCAGGCAGAAAGAAAAAAATGATCAAAGGAATCCTTTACTTTCTATCCTATTTGGTTCAAGTTGTCTACTTAGCAAAAATAAAAATATTGCTCCAGTGAGCCCGCTGAGGCTCACACCTCCTCCAGCTGCAATGGAGACTGAGACTACTGGAAAGGGAAGGCGGTCCCTGGTGGATTTATGCTGGAGCCACAGAAAGTTGTGACATGCTCAGTCTCCAAAGCTGCGGGAGGAGGTGCTTAAACCCAACTGTCTGGGACTAGACTGGAGGGCCGACAAGGAATGACCAATTTGTCCTGAACCTACTGCTCGAGGTCTGACAACTGAAGCCAAGCTTGGCGGCGTGTACCAATGCCCACCACGGCTACCCGGGCTGCCGACTCGAACCTGTCATAGGCCGCTTGAGACATGAATTTGGAGCACTCACGGACAGCCTTGGCCAGGCTCTTGAACCACTGCAAAGGTTACTTAGAGACCAGCTGAGAACCTGGCGAGTTCCTGCACCAGGTCTCTCAAGTATATGCCCATGTACAGCTGGCAGCAGATGAGCATTGAGCCCTAGTAGCACTTTCTGCCGAGGGCATCGGCAGACCCGATACATCAAGACAAGCCATCTGCTCACCACCAGCACCGACGCAAGTGTCTCCCACATGCGGAGCATGAGCCGTTCCAGGATGGGAAGAATGGGCACTGTGAGCAATTCCTGCGGAGGGGCCTCGGACTGGAGGTTCTCCAACTCGGTCAGGAATGCCAGGGCCTTAGACATGTCCTTGACAAAGTCCAGGAAGTCCATGTCCTTCGGTGGGGACCTCCGCCGAGGTTCCGAGACGGGAGAATCTGAAGCGACATCGCAGTGGCGACGGGTATTGGGGGACTCCTCATCCTCCATCTCCAACTCAGAGTAGTCCATGGAGGACTCGTAGGAGGGCTGCTCCGCGGGCCTCGAGGGCCCTGATGCCCTACAGCCGGCGCCCTGTAAACTTGCTGGGGATGACCGCAGTCCCATCGAATGGGATTCAGAGCACGACCTCGGCCGAGGATCGACTCGAGGTGAAAGGACCTCGAGGATCAGCTCGGCCTCCGGGGACGTCTTGAACGTCAAGGGCTCGGTGGTCGGGGCAGATAAAGCAATCGTGCCGGACAACAGCGCCTGCTGCTGGTCCATGAAGGCAGACAACTGTGCTCTAGGACCGCCATTTTGGACTCCAGACCAGAAGGCTCCGCAGCCTTCAGCGCGGGCACCGAGAGACTCAGGCCCCGATGTTGGCTCCCCTGAAGGGGAATCCTCGACGAGGATGGTGTCTTGGGACTGAGGCTGGTCCACAGCCGGATCCTTCCAGGGGACCTTCACAGGTCGTTCCTTCTCCAGTGCCTCGGATGAGCGTCTTGGACTGCGGGACCGGGCCCGGGGAGCTCCTGGCCGGTCAGACCCATCCAAGGACGCCGCCTTCGAGGTTTGTTTCTTCTTCCTGGGTTCCCTTGAGGGAGACCCCCTTTCTGAGGGCCCTTGACGAGCAAGATAGCACCCTTGAGCTGGAAGGGGACCACACATGCATGGTGGCATCTCCCAAAGGCTTTCTTTGAAAGCTGGGGAGATGCTTCCGCGAGGGCTCAGTCGGTGCCAACGTCACCCATATGTGAGGACTGACTTCCTGCTTGTTCCCGGAGAATGTCTTACGTCTATATATACAGCGCTGTATACACCTTGTAGTGCTATACAAAGGATTAGTAGTAATAGTACTATGCACAAACCTAATTACTGCTCATATATCTAGGTATATGCAGTAAAAACTGGTTAGGCTAGATATGCATGGTGGTCACTCCTCAAGGATGATGCACTCTGCAGAAGGACAGTCAAGTGAGGAAACTACTGTAGGACTGGAGGGTGGTGATGAGCTTAGTGTAGAGCACAGGAACAGATAATTCTGTCAGACATCAATAGTGCTCTTCAAACCCCATTGCAACAGGCCTAAAGAGTGCCCTATGTGTCCCACCAAGCTTCCTTCCAATTTAGTTACTCTACAATTAGGCAGGGCCGGTGCTAGGATTTCTGGTACTCCTCTGCAACTTATAGATCGGCACCCCCCTCCCTCATTATTATTAATGCTAGCTACACCCCATTCCCCTCAATAAGGAACCTACCCCAAAAAAGCAGCACTTAATACTGCAGTGGGCCCTGGAACATCCAAATACCTGTTTGAAAAGCTGAACAATTCAGATTAGTACAATAAAGATCCCTATGTACAAACTCCATGTTAACAGAACACAGACCTCACCAAGTACAGAATATGTGACCACAACCTAAAAATAAAAATATGTAGATAAAAATTAAACTGCAACCCCAAGAAGTCAGATTCTGCATACAATGCAACACCAGAGAAATAGAAAGAGATGCATTTCCCTGTACTGTATAAAATATAAAGACTGAAAATAAAATTATTTTTTTTACCTTTGTTATATGACCATTTTATTCTCTGATCATGCTGGTCCTAATCTAAGGTTTCTGTTTTCTTCTGTCTTCTCTTAGCTCTCTTTCTATGGTCTCTATAGTCCATCTACCATTTCTTGTCTCCTCTTTTGTTTTCTTCACTTTGTTCCACTTTGGACATTGATATTTTCCCTTCAGCTTTCTTCCATTTATTTTTCTCTCTGCCCACTCAAACTTCACTACTCTTTCTTACTATCCAGTCCTCAATCCCCCCTCTTTTTTTTGTTTTTTACTCCATCTACCTATCACTTTTCAACCCTCACCCCAGTCCTCCCATTCCCCCTTTTTTTTCTGATCCATTATTCCCCATTCTCACTCTCTCTCTCTCTCCCCCCAACCAGCATATCCCATCTCTTTTTCTCCTTCTCTGCCCTTCTCCCTTGGAAAAAATATTGTGTGACACCATCCCCGGCATCTTTTTTCCTTTTTCCAAGTCAACAGCAGAAAGATCTCATATCAGCATCCCCAGCTTTATTTTTATTTCTCCAAGTCAGCACACAGTAGCCAGTACTGCTTATAGCATTCACTTCTGGTGAATGAGCCCGCACACTGGAAGTGAACGCCACGGGCTGCATTGGGTGACGTTGCTGACTCGGAAGATAAAGCTGGGGATATACCGCTTTGACCAGGTGAAAAGCAGTATATAAGCACAGCTAAATAAATAAAAATAAATAAGATGGTACTGCATGATGCTGGAGAAAGGAGAAAGAGCAGCTTTTAAACTAGATATTAGGGGAAAGCCGACAGTCGCCCAAGAGCGGATGGTTCGGAAGAATGTATCCTTGAAGGATACTACCAAAAGCAGAGAGGCTCCACAAAAGAGTAAAGTAGCCCAAATGCCCTCAGGTATGGAGCAGACAGAGCTTAAAGATCCCAATTTACCCATGTCTAACAATAGCCAAATTAATATGAATAAAATACATTCTCTAAAATGCTTGTATGCAAATGCTAGAAGTCAGGACATGCTAGGGAGATAAAGTTCCTAGATGAAATAAATGACTGCTTCTTGGAGCAGCTGGTTCACGAAACAACCAGAGGGGAAGCCATATTAGAACTAGTCCTTAGTGGAACACCAGATCTAGTGCAAGAGATAAGGGTGTTGGGGCAACTTGGCAATAGTGATCATAGCATGATCGCCTTTGATTTAATTAGTGGAGGAGGGATAGTAAGGAAATCCACAGTACTACCTTTTAACTTTCGAAAGGGAGACTATGATAAAATGAGGAAAACAGTTAAGAAAAAACTAAAAGGAGCAGTTGCAAAAGTTAAAGATGTACATCAAGCTTGGGTGTTGTTGAAAAATACTATCTTGGAAGCCCAGACCAGCTGTATTCCACGCTTTAAGAAAAGTGGAAGGAAGTCCAAAAAACTGCCAGCATGGTTTAAAGGTGAGGTCAGAGAGGCTGTTGTTGCCAAAAAAGAATCTTTCAGGAAATGGAAAAAACAGCCAAACGACGAAACCTGGAAACAGCACAAGCACTGGCAAGTCAAATGCAAGGCATTGATAAGGCAGGCAAAGAGAGAATTTGAGAAGAAGTTTGCTGCGGAAGCAAAAACGCGAAATTAAGACCTTTTCAAGTACATTCGTAGCAAAAAACCTGTGAGAGAGTCAGTTGGTCCATTAGATGATAAAGGAGTTAAAGGAGCACTAAGAGGCGACAAGGCGATAGCGGAGAGACTGAATGAATTCTTTGCTTCGGTCTTTACTGAGGAAGATGTAGGGATGTTACCCATGACTGAAGTGGTATTTAAAGGTGTGGAACAATTGAAGGGAATATCGATACATTGGGAAGATGTATTACAACTATTAGATAAACTGAAGAATAGCAAATCACCTGGGCCGGATGGTATACATCCAAGGGTGTTGAAAGAACTGAAATATGAGATTGCAGACCTGCTATCAATAATTATAATTATCAAAATATTATAATCTGTGAACTATCATTAAAATCATCTCTAATACCTGAAGATTGGAGGATCGCTAATGTAACACCAATTTTTAAAAAGGGTTCCAGGGGTGATCCGGGAAACTACAGACCGGTGAGCCTGACGTCAGTACCAGGTAAAACGGTAGAAACCATCATAAAGAATAAAATTACTTAGCATGTAGATAGTCACAACCTAATGGGAGACAGCCAACATGGCTTTAGACAAGGAAGATCTTGTCTTACTAATCTGTTATGTTTTTTTGAAGGAGTGAATAAACAGGTGGACAAAGGTGAGTCGGCTGATATTGTGTATCTGGACTTTCAGAAAGCCTCTGACAAGGTCCCTCATCAGAGACTTTTGGCAAAACTAAAGAGTCATGGGATAGGAGACAGTGTACCATTGTGGATCAGGAACTGGTTAAAAGATAGAAAGCAGAGGGTAGGGTTAAATGGCCAATTTTCCCAATGGAGAAAGGTGAATAGTGGTGTACCCCAGGGATCTGTGCTGGGTCCGCTGCTTTTTGACATATTCATAAATGACCTGGAAAGTGGAATAACGAGTGAGGTTATCAAATTTGCAGATGACACAAAACTATTTAAAGTTGTTAAAACCCAAGAGGATTGTGAAAAATTGCAAGAGGATCTTGATAAATTGGAAGACTGGGCATCAAAATGGCAGATGAAATTTCATGTGGACAAGTGCAAGGTTATGCACCTAGGGAAGAACAACCCAAACTATGGTTACACGATGCAAGGTTCCACATTAGGAACCACCACCCAGGAAAAAGATTTAGGCGTCATTGTGGATACCATGTTAAAACCCTCGGCCCAGTGTGCAGCAGCGGCCAAGAGAGCAAATAGAATGCTAGGTATGATAAGGAAAGGAATGGAAAATAAAACAAAAGATATTATAATGCCTCTATATCGTTCCATGGTGAGACCGCACCTTGAATATTGTGTGCAATTCTGGTCACCGTATCTTAAAAAGGATATAGCGATTTTAGAAAAGGTTCAGAGAAGAGCCATCAAAATGGTAAAGGGGATGGAAGGATACTCCTATGAAGAAAGGCTAAAAAGGTTAGGGCTCTTTAACCTGGAAAAGAGACGGCTGAGGGGAGATATGATAGAAGTCTATAAATTAATGAACCGAGTGGAACGGGTAAACGTAGATCGATTGTTTACGTTATCAGAATATAGAAAGACTAGGGGACATGCAATGAAGCTACAGGGTAAACTATTTAAGACTAATAAAGAAAATATTTTTTCACTCAACGTGTAATCAAACTCTGGAATTTGTTACCGGAGGATGTAGTAAAGGCTGTTAGTGTAGCTGGGTTTAAAAAAGGTTTGGACAAGTTCCTGGAGGAAAGGTCCATAAACCATTATTAAGAAGTGACCGAAGATATCAATGCTTGACCCAGTACAAGCATTGTGGAACTTGTGTCTCTTGGGGAAACTGCTAGGTACATATGACCTAGATTGGCCACTGTTGGAAACAGAATACTGGGCTTGATGGACCTTGGTCTGACCCAGTATGGCATATCTTATGTTCTTATGACTCCCTCTCCAGGCAGTAGTGGGCAGCGAAGGTGTTCGTCGAAGACCAGACCGCCGGCCGGCAGATGTCCATCACGGGCACGGAGCGCAATGAGGCCACTGAGTCCGCTTTGGCTCAGACCCCATGTGCGGTGACTCGACGATCCAGTGGGATGCCCGCCTTCGCATGGGCAAAAGCGATGTAGTCCGTCACCCAAACTGAGAGGGTGTGTTTGGTGACTGTTTGCCCCGGTCTGTTGGGATCATAGCTCATGAAAACACCCCAATGGAAAAATGTCTCAACATGCTCCAAACCTGGCTGCAACTAAACAACATGTCAATAAATCACAAGAAAACAGAGGTCATGTTTATCTCCAAGAAAACAGATTTCATCCCACCCACCACGGTCACCCTTAACAAAAACTTAGATCATACTAAGCCCGAAATAAAATATCTAGGAGTACTACTAGATAGCAACCTAAGACTGGATAAACACCTCCGGACAACAAACCGAGCCATTTTCCATAAATTGAAAGTTCTTCAACCACTTCGCAATATCCTTGAAAAATCCGACTTCAGAACTGTTGCACAAGCACTCATCATTCCCCACCAAGACTACTGCAACACCATTCTCAAAGGCCTTCCAAAGAACACCTTAAATATCTTGCAAATGGCTCAAAATGTTGCCGCAAGAGTCATCATGGAAAAAAGTGTCACCGAGCACATCACCCCAGTACTAATGGAACTGCATTGGCTCTCGGTCGCCACCCGCATCATCTACAAACTACTCTTAACCACTTTTAAACTCATTCACAATATTGCACCAGAGAACTGTAAATCTCAACACTCTCTGCGTCCCGATCAGCATAAGAACTGTCAAAGCAGAAACAAGCAACAGATCATTCTCATACGCAGCACCTCTCCATTGGAACCAGCTCCCTCATGAGATACGACTAACAAGTGATTTGGGTGACTTTAGAAAGAAACTCAAAACTCACCTCTTTCAGTCTCACTACAACATGATCTAGATTGTTGCATCTTCCACTAGAACTGCAACTAAATGGTTCCTGCCTGTCACAAGGGCAATTCAAATGTCGGTCTGTAACATTGTATATATCTGTCCCCAATATTTGTATATATCTGTCCCCACCCGCACCCACTAAATCCAATGTATATTTAGATTTGTGAACCCCAATCAAATGTATATTTCAAACTGATTGTTTTTGCTGTGATGTGTAAATCATTACTCAATCAAAATGTTTATCTTGTAAATTAATGTATGGTACGATACATTCTGATCTTTAAAGTAAACCGCTACTGATCGTAGGAAGTAGCGGTATACAAATGTTTACTAAATAAAATAAATTGTGATGACTCTGGGTATGCTGCAAATAAAAGGCAAGGGCCCGTTTGCAGTCAAGAATGTGGAGAGCCGTCAGCGTGCAGCCTCGGGAAGATCGGCAGGACTATATCTTGATTGAGATGGAAGTCCAAAATGACTTTATGCAGGAATTTAGGGTGGGTACGGAGGACCACCCTGTTCCGATAAAACCTGGTGTAAGGGGCGCCAGACATGAGAGCCTGGAGCTCACTGACTTGGCGAGCTGAGGTCAGCACCACCAGGAAGGCCACCTTCCAGGACAGCAGCCGGGGCGAACACGTCACCATTGGCTCGAAGGGCAGACTGGTGAGCTGAGTGAGTACCAAATTCAGGTCCCATTCCGCCGGAGGACGACAGATGGGCGGCTTAGAAAGCAGAAGACCCCACATGAAGTGGGAGACTAACGGCTACCTTGAGAGGGGCTTTCCCTCAATGGGGAGGGATTAGCCAAGATGGTACTCAAATGTACCTTGACAGAGTTTGACTTCAGCCCTTCTCTCGAGAGATGGAGGGCACGAGAAGGGGTCAATCTGGCGCTCCGAGCACCAGATGGAGAAGCGTCTCCACTTAAATGTGTAGGCTCGCCTAGTGGAGTCCTTCCTCGAAGCGAGGACTTCCTCGACCTCCTCCGGAAGGGCCAGAGAGGCTAGGGAAAACTGTTTAGCTGCCAGGCCGTGAGGGATAGAGAGGTTAGCTTTGGGTGCAACACCCGACCCTCCTCCTGTGTCAGCAGAGCCCAGGGGAACCGGAGGCTCCGTTGACAGCCGGAGCGAGAACCAAGGCTGCCGAGGCCACGAGAATCAACAATACCCCGTCCCGCTGAGCCTTGAAAAGAGTCCTCGCAATAAGGGGAAAAGGAAGGAATGCATAGAGAAGGCTGGAGGACCAGTCCAGGAGAAATGCATTGGGCTCCTCCCTGCTCAGGTGCGGCACCGGCACGCAAATGTGGGCGAGCTGCGTGTTCTCGGGACTGGCGAAGAGGTCAATCGCCATTGTCCCCCAGCGGAGAAAGCGTAGTTACTTACCTGTAACAGGTATTCTCCGGGGACAGTAGGAATCAGTCCTCACATATGGGTGACATTGACGCCGATGGAGTCCGTGCGGAGCAAATCCCCAGCTTTCAGAGCATGCATGGTCCCCTTCCCGCACAAGGGTGCCATCTTGCTCAGTCAAATGACATAGCTAAAAAAGACTTCAAGTAATGAGAGAAAACAAAAATAATTGGACTGCAACTCCAAGGGGATGAGGGAGGGTTGTGAGCACTGATTCCTGCTGTCCCCGGAGAATACCTGTTACAGGTAAGTAACTACGCTTTTCTCCGGGAACAAGCAGGAAGTCAGTCCTCACATATGGGACTCCCCAGCTACAGGCTACCTGAAATCTATAGCCCAAAAAAGGCTCCCTCTTCGAGAGCCGCAAGCAGCCGCAATGAAACCCTAACCAGGGAAGTAGCACTCTGGTAGCCTGAACACAGAGACGTCAGATGGCAGGAGTTGCCTAGACCTCAAACAGGTTACGGAACACAGCCAGGCCAAAGGCACTGTCCAGTCGAGACTCCCTATCCAGGCAATAATGAGCCGCGAAGGTCTGACCCGAAGACCAGGTAGCGGCCCAGCAGATGTCCACCAATGGAACAGAGCAGAGGTGAGTCACTGATGCCGCCACAGCCCTGACCCTATGAGCCATAACACGGCCCTCCAGCGGAAGCCCCGCTGCCTTATAAGTCCGGGCAATACAGTCCTTCACCCAAGTGGACAACGTACGCTTTGTCACCGCCTTCCCCAGTTTACTGGAGTCATAGGAAACAGAAAACAAGAAGGCTTTGTGGTGAGTTTGCGTACGCTGGATGTAGAAGGACAGGGCGCTCCTACAATCCAGGGTATGGAGGACAGACTCTGCCCAACTGGCATGCGGCCTGGGAAAGAAGGTAGGAAGAACCACCTTGTTGAGGTGAAACGAAGAGACCACCTTCAGAAGGAATTTGGAATATGTGCGAAGCACCACCCTATTCTTGTACAACCTGGTATTAATTTATTTTTTATTTAAAGGGTATTTCTATCCCGCCTTATCCTTCAATCAAGGCGGTGAGCACAGCAAATGATCATACAAAGTGCTGTGTGTGTCAGTTGAGCTGATGTACAGTGTGGGTGCGTGGGTGCGAGTGTGTTGATTAGAGTGGGCTATTTACAGTGTATTAAGCCTCTCCACCATGAGAGCCTGGACCTCACTTACTCTCAGGGCAGAAGTGAGCACAACCAAAAATACCACTTTCCAGGAGAGATAGCACGTGGCCATTGGTTCAAAGGGCGGTCGGGTAACCTGCCCCAATACTATATTAAGGTCCCATTCAATTGCTGGAGGACGGATCGGGGGTTTCAACTGAAGCAGGCATCTTAGAAACCGGGATTCCATTGGGTGAGCCGAGAGAGGCTTCTTGTCCACGGGAAAGTGATTCGCCACTAGGGCACTGAGGTGCACCCTGACTAAATTGGACTTAAGGCCCAACTCAGAAAGGTGGAGAAGGTACTTCAATACCACCACTACTGGGCAAGAAAAGGAGTCTACCTTTTGCCCAGCACACCAGATAGCAAATCTGCGTCACTTAAAGGCGTCCGTCTGTCTAGTAGACAGCCTACTTGAAGCCAGCAAGACCTTCTCCACGGAGTGGGGTGAGAATCACCCTCTCAGCAGCCACGCTGTCAGCGAAAGGGAGCTGAGGTTGGTATGCAAGAGAGAGCCCCCCTTTTGGGAGAGGAGACGTGGAGACGACCCCAGGGGAATGGGGGTCTCCACCGCTAGCTGCAGGAGAAGCGGGAACCATGGTTGCCCGGGCCACCGTGGGGCTATGAGAACAGCAGCAGCTCTGTCTCGAAGGATCTTTAACAGAGCCTGTGCGATCAGAGGCGTCGGGGGAAAAGCATACAGAATACCCCTCGACCATGAGATTAGGAAGGCATCGGTGGCAAATGGGGAAGCTGGTAATTGTCTGGACTCACGAGTATGTCCATCACCAGCTCCCCCCAGGCCTGGAAAAGCCTGCTGGCCACCGCCTGGTCCAGCTGCCACTTGTGCGGCTGGAGGATCCTGCTGAGCCTGTCAGCCAGCCAATTGTCTTGGCCCAGTAGGTAAACTATCTTGAGGAGAATCCCCTGTTGGGCTGCAAAAGAGCACAGGTCCAGGGCCTCCTGACAGAGGGTGCGTGATCCCATGCTCCCGTTTGTTCACATAGAACATAGCCACCTGGTTGTCCGTTTGTGCCTGAAAACCCTCAGGGTAAGTTGATCTGTTGGGCACTCTCCTCCGGGAACGACACTCCTTGTGTGTGGAACACCTGGCAATGGGCCCCCCAGCCCAGTAAGGAGGCATCTGTGGTGAGAATCCTTGAATGGGGAAGGGCCTGAAAAGGCATACCTGCCCTCAAATGCTGGGGCGAGAGCCATCAAGCCAGGGACAGTACCAGACATCTGGTCACCTTGATCCTGTCCTGGAGGTGTCTAGTGGCCTGGGATCATTGGTCTCTGAGGCACCACTGCGCAATCCGCATGTGGAGGCAGGCGTCTGGAGTGACATGGACTGTGGAGGCCATGTGGCCGAGGAGGCGCAGCAGCTGCCTCACTGACACTGAGGAGCTGCGGCGCACTCTCTCTGCGAGAGTTATAAGCCTGTCTGCTCTGTCTGTGGACAGGATGGCCTTCGACTGCAGGGTATTGAGTCTTGCCCCAATGAAGTCTAGCTCCCGGAACAGACAGAGACTGGACTTGGGGTAGTTGATTACAAACCCCAAGTCCTGCAGGACTTGGATGGTGTGGGCTGTGGCCTGCTACACCTCTACTGCCGACTTGCCCCTGATAAGACCAGTCATCGAGATAGGGGAACAAGAGGATCCCTTGAAGCCTGAGGAAGGCGGCGACCACCGCCAGGCACTTTGTGAACACCCTGGGGGCTGAAGCAAGGCCAAAGGGAAGCACACTATACTGGTAGTGGTTGTCCCCCACCACAAAGCGCAGGTATTGCCTGTGGCTTGGGAGCATGAGGATGTGTGTGTAAGCATCCTTTAGGTCTAAGGAGCATAGCCAGTCTACCTGGCGGAGGTAGGGCAGCAATATTCCAAGGGACAGCATCTTGAACTTCTCCCTCACCAGGAATTTGTTGAGGATGCGCAGGTTGAAGATGGGCCTCAGGTCCCCTGTCCTCTTTGGGACGAGAAATTACCTGGAGTAGAACCCCTTGCCCTTGAGGTGGTAGGGCACCGGCTCCACCGCACGGTCCTCGAGAAGACCTGCCAACTCCTTTAGAAGAAGGTCCCAGTGAAGGGGAGACCTTGGAGGCTCTCCTGGGAAGTAGCATGGAGGTACTTGGGCAGATGGAGAAGGTATACCTAACCTGACCACTTGCAATGCCCAGGAATCGGTGGTGATGGCCTCCCACCTGTGGGAATACATGACTAGCCAACCCCCTGTGGGCTGCCCTGTCCCTGCTGGGAGAGGAGCCATACTGATTGAGTCAAAAATCTCTACCCAGCTGGGCCAGAGCAGGAGCCTAGGGCTTGGGGGCTTTCTGCTTACGCGGATCATGCCTCTGTCCCTTTGCCTGCTGCCCCTGGGGGTGGGGAGCCAGGGAGGCCTGGTAAGGGGGGTAGTTTCGGTAAGCAGTTCCCTTTCTCAGGTAAAAGGGCTTTTTACCCAAGCCCTTCTTTCAAGGAGGGGCAGAGGTCTTCTTAGAGAGCCGTGTCCTCATCATGAACATGTTCTCCAGCTCTGCGGCCTTGTCGGCCATAGGTTTACCGAAGAGGTTCTCCCCTTGGCATGGGACATCGGCCAACTTGTCCTGAACCCATTGCTCGAGATCGGATGACTGCAGCAAAGCCTGGTGGCGCACACCAATGCCTGCCGCGGCTACTCGAACCCCCGACTCAAACCCGTCTTAGGCCGCCCAAGACATAAACTTGGAGAATTCACGGATGGCTTTGGACAGGCCCTTAAAGCACTGCAAGGGTTCCTCGAGAGACCAACCGAGAACCCGGCGAGTTCCTTCACCAGGTCTCTCAGGTAGAAACATAGAAACATGACGACAGAAAAAGACCACAAGGTCCATCTAGTCTGTCCTTCCATAACAACAACTACAACAGTCCACTTTTTACCTTTAGAGATCCTATGTGTTGGTCCCATGCTTTTTTGAATTCAGTTACTGTCCTCATCTCCACCACCTCCACTGGGAGACTATTCCACGGATCCACTACTCTTTCCGTAAAGAAATATTTCCGCATATCACTCCTGAATCTATCTCCCTTCACCCTCATCCCATGTCCCCTCGTAGCAGAACTTGCTTTCAATTGAAAGAGGCTCTCTCCCTGAACATTTATGCCACGGAGGTATTTAAACATCTCAATCATATCACCTCTAGCCCGCCTTTCCTCTAAGGTGTACATATTAAGATCCTTAAGTCTGTCCTCATATGCTTTATAATGAAGCCCATTAATCATTTTAGTAGCAACCCTCTGCACCGACTCCATCCTGTTCACATCCTTTTGAAGGTGCGGTCTCCAGAATTGCACACCATACTCCAAATGAGGTCGCACCAAAGACTTATACAGAGGCATTATCACCTCCTTTTTTCTGCTAGCCATTCCTCTCCGTATGCACCCAAGCATCCTTCTAGCTTTTGCCGTCGCCTTTTCTACCTGTTTAGCTACTTTAAGATCATCAGACACAACCACGCCTAGGTCCCGCTCTTCTTTAGTGGACAAAAGTACTTCACCTCCTATACTGTATTGCTCCCTTGGATTGCTGCAGCCCAAATGCATGACCTTACATTTTTTAACATTAAATCCCAGCTGCCAAATTCTAGACCATTCTTCAAGCTTAGCTAGATCCCTCCTCATGTTATCTACACCTTCCTGGGTGTCTACTCTATTGCAGATTTTGGTATCATCCACAAAGAGGCAAACCTTACCCGACAGCCCTTCCGCTATATCACTAACAAAGATGTTAAAAAGAATCGGACCAAGGACAGATCCCTGGGGCACACCACTGGTAACATCCTTCTCCTCAGAGTGAGCTCCATTTACTTGTACTCTTTGTCGCCTCCCACCAAACCAATTTCTAACCCAAGCAGTAACTTTAGGGTCCATCCCTAGGGTGCTCAGTTTGTTTATAAGTCGCCTGTGAGGAACAGTGTCAAAGGCTTTACTGAAATCTAAATACACCACATCTAGAGCTCTCCCTCGGTCCAACTCCCTGGTCACCCAGTCAAAGAAATCAATCAGATTTGTCTGACAAGACCTGCCTCTGGTGAATCCATGCTGCCTCGGATCCTGTAATCCGCCGGACTCCAGAAACCTCACTATTTTCACTTTCAGCAGCGTTTCCAATAATTTACTCACCACTGAAGTTAAACTAACTGGCCTGTAGTTTTCAACCACATCCTTACTTTCGCTTTTGTGTAAAGGCACCACATGAGCCTCTCTCCAGTCCTTTGGCACCACTCCTGACTCCAACGAGGCATTGAAAAGGTCAGTCAGTGGAGTTGCTAGAACGTCCCCAAGTTCCTTCAGTATTCTAGGGTGTATCCCATCCGGTCCCATCGCTTTGTCTACTTTAAGTTTAGCTAGTTTCTCACGAACACAGTCTTCTGAAAATTGTTCAAGATGTCCCTCGCTTCTGTTCCTATTTGTGGGTGTTTTCTGAGGTCCTGCTCCTGGTTCTTCATCTGTGAACACAGAACAAAAATATTTGTTAAGCAATTCCGCTTTATCCTTATCAGCTTCTACATATTCCCCCCCTGCACCCTTGAGTCTGACAATACCACTTTTGCCCTTCCTCTTCTCACTAATATATCTGAAAAATGTCTTATCCCCCCATTTTATTGCATTGGCTATTTCCTCCTCCTTTTGAATCTTTGCCTTCTTGACTACTTTGCTAGCTTCTCTAAGTTTTTCCAAATACAGATGCCTGTCTTCCTCTCTCTGTGATCTCTTGTATTTCATGAAGGCCTCCCTCTTTTTCTTCACTTTTTCAGCTACTTCCTTCGAAAACCATAGCGGTCTCCTGTTCCTTTTGCCTTTATTTACCATTTTAACAAAAAGGTTAGTTGCCTTTAAAATACCCCCTTTCAGTTTTGCCCACTGTTTTTCTACATCCCCCAGCTGTTCCCATCCCACTAACGACTCCCTGAGGTATTGGCCCATCTTTGCAAAGTTAGTCTTCCTAAAGTCTAAGATCTTCACCTTGGAATGGATTCTAACAGCCCTAGTCCTAATACTGAACCACACCATCTGGTGATCACTGGATGCAAAATGATCTCCCACTACAACATCAGAAACACTTTCACCATTGGTAAGCACCAAGTCCAGTATGGCCCCTTCACGTGTGGGGTCTGTTACCAATTGCCTGAATAGTTCTCCCTGTAGAGAATCCAGGATCTCCTTACTTCTAGATGATACTGCAGCAGGAATGTGCCAATCAACATCTGGCATATTGAAATCTCCTAGCAGTAGCACTTCCCCTTTCCTAGCAATGCTGCGTATGTCTTCAATTAACTCTCTGTCCACCTCTTCCTCTTGTGAGGGAGGTCTGTATATCACACCAATGCAAATAGATTTCTCTTTCCCTCTTTCTAGTTTAACCCACAATGCCTCCTCTCTCCCTTTTAAGCTCTGTAATTCCAAAGCTTTAATAGTAGTTTTTACATATAGTGCCACTCCTCCTCCCCTTCTTCCTACCCTGTCCTTTCTGAATAAAGTATAGCCAGGTATAGTTACATCCCAGTCATGGTTTTCTGTGAACCATGTTTCTATAACTGCCATTAAATCCAAGTCAGCCACTCCCACCAAAGCTTCAACTTCAGGGATCTTATTTCCCATGCTACGGGCATTAATACACACTGCTTTCCATATATTACCCCTGTTACCCATTTCCATAAAGGTATTTAATGTATCACCTACCTGGGGGCTTTCACTTACCTGGGGGCTTTCTTCACCCATCCCCAACGAATCTAGTTTAAAGCCCTCTTCAGTAGATTAGCCAGTCTGGCAGGTACATGCCCTCATTCAACTGGTACGCCTGGACTCGACAATTTAGCATCGCGCCCTGGAAACACTTTATGCCGAGGGCACCCAAGTTGCAGGCCTCCCTGCTGAGGGGGGGGGGGGGGGGCACCGAGGAATGCGTCTTCTGGCTTTTCAGCTGACTCATGGCTGATTCCACAATCATGGAGTTGTGCGGCAGCTGCGATTTCTGGAATCCAGGGCTCCGGCGAACTTAATGCATCGTCGATCCGTTTGCTGATCAACGGCACTGACGTCTCCCATATGTGAAGCATGAATCGTTCCAGGATCGGAAGAATGGGTACCGTGAGGGTCTCCCGAGGAGGAACCTCATACCTTCTTGGACTCTGTGGGAAAAGCCAATGCCTTGGACATATCCCGCACGAAGTCCAGGAAACCCATATCCTCTGGTGGGGACCTTCTCTGAGGTTCAGACACGGGAGAATCAGAGGGAACGTCCCGATGCCTCTGGGTATCCAGGGACTCTTCGTCCTCCATCTCCCAGGCCGAGGCCTCCCCGGGCATCGAGGATCTGGGCACCATCCGCACTGATGCAGATCAACTCGGCGGCGATAACCTCAGTTCCAAACGGGCAGCCGAGAGTGACCTTGGCCAAGGATCGAGTCGAGGCAGAAAGGTCTCAAGGATCGGCTCAGCTTCCGGGGTCAACTTGGTTGTTGAGTGCCTGGTGGTCGGGGCGGAGGAGCCGGACATGCCAGACATAAGCACCCTCTGCTGCTCGATGAAGGCAGTAAAACTGCACGCCAAGGCCGCCATCCTGGACATGAGTTCCGGAGGCTCCGCAGCTACCGGATCGGAGGCCAACACGGTCAGACCTGACACCGGTTCTCCCAAGAAGGGAGTCCACGACCAGAACAGTCGGTACTTGCCTTGGCTGGTCCGGTTCTCGTCGAGGGACTTTGGCCGGGCACTCCTACGACGATCCCAGCCGATGCTTGTGGCTCTGCGATAGGCCCCGCGAGGAACCTGGTCATTCAAGCCATCCAGAGATGCCACCTTTGAGGACTTCTTCTTCCTTTTGTGCTCCCGCGAGAGACCCCCTTTCTGAGGAGCCCCAACAACGCTCAGGTTTGCAGTGATCCCCCCGAGACGTCGAGGCCTCAGATGAAATCCTGGCTCTTGAAGGCAAAGGGGATTCCAGAAAAATCATGTCGTGCTGATGCTGGTGGCTCCGCAAGGCCTTGGACAACATTTTCTTGCATAAAGGACAGACCGCCGGGTCGTGGTCCGGACCAAGGCACCGGAAATAGCAGTCGTGCATATCGGTGAGGAACATTTTCCCTCACCGATCGCTTTTTAAACCCGCTGGTGGCCATCGGGGAAAAAAGGACCCCGGCTAGGTCGAAGACCTTACCAGCCAGTGAGGAAAAGTTGGAAAAAAAGGCACAAAGACATGCAAGGTAAAAAAAATCTAAGAAAAACAGGACCGACCCGATACCGAAGTACCAAAGTCAGACGTGGGAAGGGTACCAGTGTCGACTGGTCGCCAAAAGGCACAGAAAAAAAATTGCTTTTTCCGGGACACAAGACAATCGTTCGATGGGCTCCGTGGAAAAAAGGAGACTGAGCAAGATGGCACCCTTGGGCGGGAAGGGGACCACGCATGCGTGGTGGCAACTCCCAAAGGTTTTCTTTGAAAGCTGGGGATTTGCTCCGCGCGGGCTCTGTCGGCGTCACCCATATCTGAAGACTGACTTCCTGCTTGTTCCCGGAGATACAGCCAGTCTGCTACTCTGGGATCCAGCCACCACTCGTGGGGGCAAAGGATTCTGCTGAGTCTGTCCGACAAGCCATTCTCCTGACCCGGGAGGTACGTCGCCCTGAGGGATATCCTCCGTCAGACAGCGAAAGAGCAGATGAGGACCGCTTCCCGCCAGAGGGAGCGCAATCCCGTGCCTCCCTCCTTGTTGATGTAGAACATCGCTACACGTCGTCGGTCTGCACTAGAACCAACCTCCCACTGAGGTGTTCCTCGAAGGCCCGCAGGGCCAACTGAATTGCCCGGAGCTCGAGCTGGTTTATATGCTGCTGAGACTCCTCGGGTGACCATTGCCCGTGCATGAAGAGTGGTCCGCAGTGGGCTCCCCACCCTAAAAGGGAAGCGTCTGTCGTCAGCACCGCATCGTACTGCAAGGTCTGGAAGGGCAATCCCCACAGGAGGTTGTGGGGATTTTGCCACCAGCTCAGGGACAAGCGGAGGTCGGGGAGAACCCTGAAGGGGTCCCTGAGGTGTCCAAGGGACTGGCTCCACTGGGCGCTGAGACACCACTGAGCCATCCACTGTGCAGGCAGTCGTGGGGAACCACATGTACGGTCGAGGTCATGTGGCCCAGGAGATGTAGCATGGTCCGAGCAGTGACCTGGGGAGTGCTTTGGACGTGAGCCGCCAGAGCTCGGAGGCAGGTACAGCAATCCACCAGCAAGAAGGCGGTCACCTGCTGAGTATCGAGGTGCGCCCCATAAACCCGAGAGCCTGCACAGCTCGAGGTGAGACTTCGGGTAGTTGACCAAGAACCTCCAAGCTCTCCAAGAGGAGGACAGTGCGCGACATCGCTTACTGAGCTTCCTCGACCGAGGAGCCCGTAACAAGCCAGTTGTCGAGGTAGGGGAAGACTGGCATGCCCTAACGCCGAAGGTAAGCGGCGACCACGACGAGGCACTTTGTGAAGACCCGTGGGGCGGACGCAAGGCCAAAGGGGAGCACCCTGTACTGGAATTGCTCCCCCTGCACCCTGAAACGCAGATACTGCCTGTGTTGGGGGTGGATTAAGATGTGGGCGTAAGCGTCCTTTAGATCCAAGGAGCATAGCCAGTCGTCCGGAGGAAGGGCAGCAGAACACCAAGAGATAACATCTTGAATTTCTCCCGCACCAGCAACTTGTTTAGCCTGCGGAGATCGAGGATGGGCCGAAAACCCCCTGTCTTTTTTGGGACGAGGAAGTACCAGGAATAGAAGCCCTGACCTCAAAGATGGGGAGGAATTTTCTCAACTGCACGTTGGGTGAGGAGAGAGTGTAATTCCCACTGTAGCAGAAGCTGGTGTGCGGGGAGTCGAGGAGGCTTCGCCAGGAAAAGAGGGGGTGGAAACCTGTTGAAGTGAAGGTGATAGCTGTCGTCTCGGATGACTTGAAGGACCCAAGCGTCTGAGGTGATGGAAGCCCACGAAGGGGCAAAGCAGGACAAGCATCCCTCCACTGGCTGCTGCATCGCCGGAGGGTGAGGGGCTATACCGATGGCGTCAAAACCCCTGAGTGTGAGTGGGTTGTGGGGGAGCCGGCGTTTGGGCCTTCGGTCCCTTTGGCTTACGATGCCCCTGGCCAGATTTTCTCTGCGCAGGAGTAGTCGGCGTGGGGGTAGCTGGATATGGCGGATAGCCCCAATACTGGAGACCCTTTCTAGGGAAGAAGAGCTTCTTGGTTGGCTACTTCTTCTGAGGCAGGGTGGAAGTTTTGCGGGAGAGACGGGTTCTGGTAATGAGCTCCATCTCAATTTCCACAGCCTTCTCTTCCATCGGCTTGCTGAAGAGCTGCTCACTGAGACAGGGCACGTCCAGGAGCTTCTCCTGAACCCATTGCTCCAAATCCGAGGAGAAGCGGGCCCCAATGCCTGCGGTCGCCACCCGAGCAGATGTCTCGAAGCCATCATAGGAGGCTCAGGAGAGGTACTTAGAGCAGTCCGCGATGGACTTTAGCAGGGTGCGGAACCTATTGAGGGGTTCTCCCTCTAGGCCCACGGAGAAACCCCCGAGTTCCTTAGCCAAATCATGTAGGAACATACCAGTATGTATTGATATGCCTGGATGCGACAAGAGAGCATGGAGCCTTGATAGGCCTTGTGGCCCAGGGCATCGAGGGCTCTCGACTCTCGGCAGGGTGGTACCGAAGAGTGCAATTTCGAGCTCTTTTGCTTCCTGATGGCCGATTCCACCACCATCAAGGTGTGTGGGAGTTGGGTCTTTCTGAAGCCTGGCCCACGTTGTACCTTGTACATCGTGTCAAGGCACTTGCTTATGATGGGGACCGAGGCTGGGGCCTCCCACATGCGGAGCAGCAGCCAAGATAGAATAGGAAGTACAGGCACAGTGAGGGATTCCCTGGGTGGGGACTTGTACTGAAGTATGTTGAGTTCTTCAGCACAAAGGTCCTCCTCAGCCTGGGTGACCAGGTTAAGGGCCCGTGCTATGTCTCGAATGAACACCAGGAAGGAGGTGTCTTCAGGTGACGAGCGGCGCTGGAACGCGGGCGGTAAGGGGTCCGACGGAAGATCCCGGTGGGTAAGGGTTTCTGGGAAGGTGTCCCTATCGGACTCCCAGTCCAAGAAATCGGTCGAGGAGTCCGAGCCAGGAAGATCGCCCTGTCCGATCGCCGGAGGCCTGGTGCCAGAGGCCCTGGATGATCTCGCCTCCGAGGAACGGGAGGGTGAGTGAGACCAACGTCGAGGACCCTCACAAGGCACGTGGCTCTCGGGGGTTTCCAGGACGGATTTGGGTGTTCCACGTGAGGGTTCTGCGGTCTCTGGGCACAGGTCAGCAAAGCTGGTCATGAGCGCCTGCTGGGGAGCAATGAATGTAGAAATGCTGCATTCCAGCGCATGTAGGACTGTGAGACTCTGATACCAGGGTTACCGGATCAGGCGTCGAGGAGGTCCTCAATGGGATGACCCTCAGGAGACCGGGCACCTTTGCCGGAGGCTTCCGCTTCTGTGCGGAGTACCTTGCGGGGCTGCTCCTTGTCAGACTCCAGGGAACACCGAAGGGGGCTAAGCGACTGGGCGCGGTAGCACTTGCACTTTGTCGGGAGCCCCGGACAGTGACTTCAAGGCCGCCTTCTTTTTGCACTGCTCCACCTCGGGGGACCCCTTGTCGGAGTGCCGCTGAGAACGCGGGGCCGTAGTGGGGGGGGGGGGGGAACCACCGGAGGAGAGATGACCGAGGGCGCCACCGCGGACTCCGAGGTGGCCTTTCAAAAAATTTCTTCGGACTTCTGCTTACGGCTGAACATCGACCTTCCATCCCCTTTACCATTTTGGTGGCTCTTCTCTGTACCTTTTCTAATAACACTATATCCTTTTTAAGATACGGCGACCACAATTGCACACAATATTCAAGGTGTGGTTGCACCATGGAACAATACAGAGGCATTATAATATAATTTGTTTTGTTTCCATTCCTTTCCTTATGACACCTAGCATTCTATTTGCTCTCTTGGTCACCGCTGCACGATGGGCGAAGGGTTTTAACATGTTATCCATGATGACGCCTAGATCTTTTTCCTGGGTGGTAGTTCCTAATGTGGAACCTTGCCATCGTGTAACCATAGTTTGGGTTGATCTTTCCTAGGTGCATAACTTTGAACTTCTCCACATTAAACTTTGTCTGCCATTTGGATGCCCAGTCTTCCAATTTATCAAGATCCTCATGGGTTTTAACAATTTTAAATAGTTTTGTCTCATCTGCAAATCTGATATCCTCACTCGTTATTCCCATTTCCAGGTTATTTATGAATAAGTTAAAAAGCAACGGACCCAGCACAGGTCCCTGGGGTACTCCACTGTTCACCTTTCTCCATTGGGAAAATTGGCCATTTAGCCCTACCCTCTGCTTTCTATCTTTTAACCAGTTCTTGATCTATAATAGTACACTGCCTCCTATCCCGTGACTTTTTAGTTTTGACAAAAGTCTCTGATGAGGGACTTATCAACCTGTTTATTCACACCTTCAAAAAAACATAATCAATTAGTAAGATAAGATCTTCTTTGTCTAAAGCCATGTTGGCTGTCTCCCATTAAGCCACAACTATCTACATGTTCAGTAATTTTGTTCTTTATGATGGTTTCTACCATTTTTCCAGGTACTGACATCAGGCTCACCGGTCTGTAGTTTCCCGGATCACCGCTGGAACCCTTTTTAAAAATTTGCATTACATTGGCCATCCTCCATTCTTCAGGTATTACAGATGATTTTACTGATAGTTCACAGATTACTAATAGCAAGTCTGCAATCTCATATTTCAGTTCTTTCAACACCCTTGGATGTATACCATCCGGTCCAGGTAATTTGCTACTCTTCAGCTTATTAAATAGTTGTAATACATCTTCCTGGTGTATCGATATTGTTTTAAATTCTTCTGCAGTATCACCTTTAAATACCACTTCAGTCATGGGTAACATCCCTACATCTTTCTCAGTAAATACCGAAGCAAAGAATTCATTCAGTCTCTCCGCTATGGCCTTGTCCACTCTTAGTACCCCTTTCACCCCTCTATCATCTAATGGTACATCTGACTCTATCGCAGGCTTTTTACTACGAATTTACTTGAAAAAGTCTTTATTACTTGTTTTTGCTTCCACAGCAAGCTTCTTCTCAAATTCTCTCTTTGCCTGCCTTATCAATGCCTTGCATTTAATTTGCCAGTGCTTGTGCTGTTTCCAGTTTTCTTCATTTGGCTTCTTTTTCCATTTCCTGAAAGATGCTTTTTGGGCAACAGCAGCCTCTCTTACCTGACCTTAAACCATGCTGGAAGTTTTTTAGACTTCCTTCCACTTTTCTTAAAGCGTGGAATACAGCTGGTCTGGGCTTCCAAGACAGTATTTTTAAATAACACCCAAGCTTGATTTAAATCTTTAAAACCTTTGCAACTGCTCCTTTTAGTTTTTTCTTAACTATTTTCCTCATTTTATCATAGCCTCCTTTTCAAAAGTTAAAAGGTAGTACTGTGGATTTTCTTACCATCCCTTCTCCATTAATTAAATCAAATGCGATCATGCTATGCTCACTATTGCCAAATGGCCCCAACACCCTTATCTCTTGCACCAGATTTGGTGTTCCACTAAGGACTAGGTCCAAAATGGCTTCCCCTCTGGTCGGTTCATGAACCAGCTGCTCCAAGAAGCAGTCATTTATTTCATCTAGAAACTTTATCTCCACCACCAAAGAGGTATGATGGAGTTGTGCCTTCTAAAAGCCGGGGCCTGGCTGAACCCAATACATGGTGTCAAGGCGTCGGCTAAGTATTGGTACCAATGCCGGTGTCTCCCACATCCGAAGGAGTTTCCGCCCAAGGATGGCAGGACGGGGAGCATTAGTGCCTCCTTAGGTGGAGCTTCGTATTGGAGGATTTCCAGTTCCATAGTGCGAGGGTCATCCTCTGACTCTGTGGTGAGAGACAAGGCTTTTGCCATGTTTCTGACAAACTTGAGGAACGATGTGCCCTTGAGTGGGGACTGGCGCTGCAACACTGGGAGAGATGGATCCGAGGGACGATCATGGTGCTTACATGTCTCTAGGGAAGCCTCATCCTCAGACTCCCAGTCCGAGTAGTCAGTCAAGGATTTGAGGCCGGACGGCTCCTGAGGTGTTGGGCTGTTTGAGTCTTTGGTGACCCATAGCAGCTGCTTGGCTGGAGCCACAAGCGCTTGCCAGGGAGGATCTCTCTCCCAAGGAACAGGAGTGGGATAGAGAACCTCACTGAGGATTAGCTCGAGGCTAGTCTCGGCGGACCAGGAAGTTCTTGATATCAAGGTCCCTGCAGTGTCGGCATGAACATCGGTCACGCCAGCCATCGATGCTTGCTGTGAGGCAAAGAAGGCAGTAACATTGTGTTCCAATGCCATCATCCTGGCTTCCCACTCAGGAGTTGCTGCCTTCGACATGGACACCGGTGTGACTGGATCTGGCATCTGTGAGGAAAGGGAATCTTCGATCGGGGTCCATGACCCATCGTCTGTTCTGGGCACTTTCGCCAGCTGCTCCTGCTCCAACTCAGATACCCCCCGTGGACTGTGGGACCCTGGCATGGGATATGCCGTATGTCTAACTCCCCGGATGAGGTCCTTGAGGATTTCTTCTTCTTGCATCACCAGGGCATCTATGTGAGGGAAACGTAACCACTTGTCTAGATCATCCGAAGACCAAACACACACACCCCAAGCATCGAGCAGAGCGTAGACACACATCAGGAGAATCCCATTCTAAGGAGACCATCTGTTGTAGGTCCAGGGGAAAGGACAAAGCCTTAGATTTCCTGATGCCCACGCTGATGTGTCTGCCCGAGGTTTAGAGGAATCCGAAGGCTGTTGCACTTGAGAGTCCGAGAGGTGCAGAGCCTCTGTAATTTGAGCAATGAGAGCTGGAAGCTCTTCCTTACAGAATAACCAAATATCCTGACCATCTTCTCGAGGCTCCTGGTCATCTTCCAATGGCAAGAGCTCCCCTCCTTCCCAGCCAGACTCAGAAGTGAGAGAATGTTCATTTGAAAGACCGTCAGTTTTCCCCTGCAGGGCGCCAGTCTCCTTGGAGGAGAGGAGGTATCCTTGGCCAGTTCTAAAGAAGCTCCAGTCAAACTTAGTCACGCATGCTTTCTAGACTGTGGATCAGCGGTGGTTGCAGTAGTCAAAGTCCCCAAGCGCCACATATCTCAGGCCTGACAAAATAGCTGCATAAACATGATATCAAAGCTGTTAGCTGAAGTATGTTTAGCATAGTTACTCACCTGTAAAAGGTGTTCTCTGGGAACAGCAGGAATCAGTCCTCACATATGGGTGACGTTGGTGCCGACGGAGCCCGGGTGGAGCATTTCCCCAGCTTTCATATAAAGCCTTTGGGAATGCTACCACACGTGCATGGTCCCCTTCCCACCCAAGGGTGCCATCTTGCTCAGTCAGATGACATTGTTTGAGTTTTACTGCCGTCTTAACTATGTAGAGAAGCAACTCCCAAGGGAGGGAGGTTTGGGAGGACTGATTCCTGTTGTTCTTGGAGAACATCTGTTATAGGCGAGTAACTACGCTTTCTCCAGGAACAAGCAGGAAGTCAGTCCTCACATATGGGACTCCCCAGCTCCAGGCTGCCGAGGACCAAACCAAGACAGTACCAACGGTGACCGGTCAGGTAACCATAAGTTGCAGAAGGCGAGTCCTCGCTGAAAGACTCTGCAAGACCCTAGTGTCCAGCAACACTATCACTCCGGTAGCCTGAGGACAGAGGGTCGGAGGGCAGGAGTTGCCTACACTCCCAGGATATTATGCAGAACTGCCTGGCTGAAGGAACTGTCCCCTATGGGATTCGCTTTCCAGGCAGTAGTGTGCTGCAAATGTGTGAATGGATGATCAAGTGGCGGTTCTGCAAATTTCTGTCTCCGGCACAGAGCGGAGGAGGGCCGCTGATGTGGCCATCGCCCTCACGCGATGCGCTGTGATCCAATGCTCCAGGGAGATGCCCACTCGCCTGCCTGCTCATAGGCGAGGGCAGTGCAGTCCGTCACCCAAGAGGATAGGGTACATTTGGTTACAGGAAGCTCCAGTCTGCTGGGGTCATAGGACACAAAAAACGGAGGTGCTTTGCAGTGTCCCTGGGTCCACTGCAGATGGAAGGACAGGGCCCATTTACAGTCCAGTGTGTGGAGTATGAGCTCCTACCTGCCAGCATGAGGCCGCAGATAGAAGGTGGGGAGCACTACCTCCTGGTTGAGGTGAAACGGGGATACCACCTTCGGGATTAAGGTGATTGCAGAGCACTACCCCGATCTTGAAGAACCTGGTGTACTGGGTGGTCCACCACCAGTGCTTTAAGCTTGCTGACTGTGGGCTGAAGTCAGGGCCACCAGGAAGGCCATCTTCCAGGATAGGTGACTGAGGTGGCAGGTGGCCAGTGGTTCAAACGGTGGCCTAGTGAGCTGGGAGAGCACCCACATTGAGGTCCCATTTTGCTGCTGGAGGGCGGACAGAGGGCTTGGAAAGCAGAAGGCCCCATAGGAAACCAGGACCTGCCTAGATAAGGGCTCCCCCCCTCTCCCCACGGGGTGGTGTTGAATGGCTATGGCGCTCAGATGCACCCAGACTGAGTTAGATTTCAGCTCTGTGTGCGACAGATGCACTAGGTGCGGTAGTACCAGCTGGATGTGGCAGGAGAACAGGTTCTCCTTCCTATCCGCACACCACAGAGCGAAACCGTGCCATTTAAAGGCATAAGCCCTCCTCATGAAGGGCTTCCTGGAAGCTGGCAGGATTCCCTCAACCTCTTGTGGTAGGTTGAGCAGGGCCAAGGCTACCCTTTCAGCAACCAGGCCGTTAGTGTCAACAAACCTATGTTGGGCTGCAGAAGGGAGCCCTCCTCCTGCATCAGGAGGTCTTGGGCTCGGCCCAGGAGTACTGGGAGCATCGCCGCCAGCAAGAGCAGTAGTGCGAACCAGGGTTGCCTGGGCCACCTGGGGGCAATCAGTATCACCGATGCCTTCTCATTCTGAATTTTGAACAGAGTCTTGGCGACCAGAGGAGTCAGTGGGAATGCACACAGCAGTCCCTCGGACCATAAGATTAGGAACGCATCTGCTGCTACCCTCTGTGAGTGCGGCTGCCTGGAACAGAAGCGAGCCAGCTGCGTGTTGTCTGGAGAGGCGAAGAGGTCCATCTCTGGCCAGCCCCAAAGGTGGAAGAGCTTCTTCGCTACTGCAGAGTCGAGATGCTACTGGTGAGGACGGAGGACTCTGCTGAGTCTGTCTGCCAGATAGTTGTCCTGGCCCGGTAGGCAGGAGGATGCCGTTGCGCACAGCAAAGTGGAGGAGGGCTACAGCCTCCTGGCAGAGGGAGTACGAACCTATGCCCCCCTGCTTGTTTATATAGAACATTGCGACCTGATTGTCCATCTGGACCAGCACAGGTCTGTTCCGCAAGAGAATGCAAAATGAGCATAGGGCGAGGAATACTGCCCAAAGTTCCAGGAAAATGATCTGTAATAGAGACTCCTCCCTGGACCAGCAGCCCTGAGTGCGATGTACTCCGCAGTGAGCTCCCCAGCCCTGGAGAGAAGCATCTGTGGTCAGGGTACTCTGTGGTGGGGACATCTGGAAGGGCATCCCTGCTCGAATGAGGCCCTAGTCCTGCCACCAGTCGAGGGATCTCGCCAGTTGGCGGGAGACTCTGACCCTGTCCTGGAGCCGGTCTGTGGCCTGGTTCTACTGAAAGTGTAGGCACCACTGAACTGTCTACATGTGCAGGTGTGCTAGGGGTGCGCCATGGACCATGGAGGCCATATGTCCCAGCAGGCAGAAAAGGCGAACCGGCACCGTTGCGCAGTGCTGGACCTACCCTGCCAGCTGTTTGAGGCGTTCTGCTCTGGCCTGCACTGTGTACAGCTGAGCACTGATGAACTCTAGGTCTTGCACTGGGCTACCACTGCTAGACACTTTGTGAACACTCTTGGAGAGGAGGCCAAGCCAAAGCGAAGTATCCTGTATTGGTTGTGGCGCCCCCCCCTCCCCTGAATCTCAGGTATTGCCAGTGAGATGGGTGTGCCAGGATGTGAGTATAGGCATCCTTTAGGTCCAAGGAGCAAAGCCAGTCTTCCCTGGTGGAGGTAGGGCAGCAGTGTCCCAAGGGAGAGCCTTTTGAACTTCTTCCTCACCAGGAACTTGTTCAGGACGCGAGGTCCCAACAACTTCCTCAGTAACTGGGTCCTTGAATAAAATGTGTTGTTGTTTTTTTAAAACCAACTTTAAGGAGCTGGAAAAATAACAAAAGGTGACTGCCAACTTAGCTGATAGAAGTCTTGTTTGCAGAATAGTCTGAACAGAAGGCTACAACTGCTCCTCATGAGCAGGAGTACTTCCATTCAAAGGTGCTCTACTGGTCCTCTTGACCAGGGGTAGCTCTGGAATGTGAAGAAAGGAAAACTACTGGCAAAGAAGGGCACCACAGTGTACACAATTGCCAAGGATAGCTACACAGACACCAAATCTCTTTTTGCAGAACACCAGGAGCTAGAAGTCTACCATCTGCTGAGACAGAGAAAATAATGAAGCTTCCCTTGGAGGATGGGTTTTTATATTGCGATGTCGGAAAACATCAGGAATTTTTCTGTCTCACCATCTGCTGGCAAGGGGACACAACCCACTAGCAGGACTGGTCTAGCAGGATGTATTTGGAAGAGAGAGTTACCTTTGAACCCTATAATCTCTTTTCCTCTTAATCCTAGATTTTCTAAAGAGAGGAGAAAAATACATCCACCATCTGCTGAAGACAAAGAAATACTGAGGGGCCTCTGGTGGCTGAGGCAAATAGAGACATAGGAGTGATGTTATTGAAACCTGGGCTTTTCATTGGTTCTTTGTCTCCATCAATCGGCTGGTAGGGGAACATAATCCACTTGTCTGGATTGGTCTAGCAGGATATAGAAAATAGGCTTATAACAGATGCCTTTTTGAACTGCACAGATATTCTATTATAAAATTACCCTCTTCTTTCCAGGACAGTGCCACAGCAGTGTCAAACTACCTGCAATTGCTGGTAGTTTGACACAATAATCAGAACTACAGATTGTTTTTATTAACTTTTGGCTTACACATGAAGGCAGTTTTTGCCACAAATTATAAACCAAATACACAAGTTTACTGTACATGAACCTATTATTTGACTTAAAGATAAACAAGTTTATAAGATTACTTACATGGTCTATTATGCTGACGACCCTCTAAAGGAATTTTCTGCATAGCAGACATAATTCTCTGAGCAATATCTGATAGAGGACCATTGGAAACATTGTCTCTTGTATAATGCCCAAAATTTTCCATTTATTTTCAGATTATCCTTAAAACATAAACATAC
Organism: Ichthyophis bannanicus; assembly: GCA_033557465.1. Taxonomy (NCBI): domain Eukaryota; kingdom Metazoa; phylum Chordata; class Amphibia; order Gymnophiona; family Ichthyophiidae; genus Ichthyophis; species Ichthyophis bannanicus. Next base: position 1,357,636,440 of record CM066032.1, read on the forward strand.
TTTCATTTAGTGCTTTTTAAAAGATACCAAATATAGTGCATATGAAAAAAAATTAATAATAGCACATAATGTGTAAGATCATGGTTTGATAACTTCACTAAGCAGTTATATGAAAAGTTCAGCCAAACATGCCTTTTTTTTCTATATAGTAATTGAAGTTTTTTTTTAAACCACACAAGCCTCAGTGACCTGTAAAAAGGGTGTAATCCTCATATATGCCTTCAAAGACCTTGACTATTTCTTCTCTTGCTTTTTTTTTTAATCTTTCTTCCTTCCTTCCTTTGAATCAGTTTGCTATTGCTATGCTTCTTCCTGTTTCCATCTGGTGCATCTATAATCAGGCTGATGTTAAGAGGCCCCTATACAAACAGTATCAAGACAAAAGCCATCTCAATGGGCCAATGCTATCAGCATAACAGGCCTAAACTATACATATGGTAGCAGAGAAGTTACTCATTAAACACTGATCCACCCGTGACTACACATTTAGCAGTGCTGAATAAATGGAATAAGTTAACTTATTCCAATCACTGACCCTGATATTTTTAGAAGCTAATACTTATTGTTTAGCTAATATGAATGGACATTTTATCATTTAGAACATAAATCAAATATGTATGTTAATTTAACCATTTTTGTATTAGAATGCGTTCTCAATACATGAACACGTATTTTTCTGTATAATGTAAAAGGCTATGTTTACAAATTGGGCAAACTATGGAAGTATACTTATGACCGCCTTTATAATGGATCTTTACATTATTTAGGAACCAACTTTGAAAGCCATATATCAAAGAATTATCTAGCAAAAAAGTCTATAAGCTTCATTCATTTCACTGAGTAGATCTGACAGAAACTATCTAGAAATTATAAAAAGGCAAAGGCTAGCCAAATGTTTGATTTTATTGATGTGACGTAGTAGCAGAATAGCCAAACCATAAACGCCAACTGAATATCCATAACATTAATAAATGCCTACAGTATAAAAAAATATCAATGTTTACATATTGTTCGAAACTAATGTTTAAAATGCATGAGTTAACAATATCAGACTTAATTTTAGGGAATAAAAGGAAACAGATGTAGCCCAATATTGCATGGATCACCTCAGTAGGAAAAGGGATATCAAGCAGGGACATTCAAAATGTGCAAGGTATTTTTACAAAAGGCTCGCTGAGCACAGAACCTTCTTTAAAACACATAAGGCAATGAAAAATATATGTAATTTCAGCATGTACACTGGAACAGCCATTTTACAAAAACTACATATTCAAAGAAAGAAAATCAACATTTGGGGCTTTGAAGGTGTATCTAGCATCACTTAACATATATAAGAGGTAGATTTTGCAACTTACATGGACAAGTGCCAGATTTCATATGCCTAGACATCCAAAGGGGGTCAGCTAAGAAGCCAAGCTACAAAATTTAATTTTTGGATGTTTGAGGTGGTTTTAAAAGACAAGAAAGTGAAATATAATTGCCTCTCAATCACTACTCTAAATCCAAGGTCCAAACAAGCAGTTAGCTGAGACACGGTTTGAAGCACCTGTACATGCTGCTAGCGTAGTTACTCACCTGTAACATGTGTTCTGCGAGGATAGCAAGAATTAGTCCTCATATATGAGTGACATCGGCACCAATTGTGCCCTTGTGGAAGCATCCCCCCAGCTTTCCAAGAAAGCTTTTGGGAGATGCCACCACGCATGCATGGTCCCCTTCCCGCCGTCCATGGGTGCCATCTTGCTCAGTCAGATGACATAGTTAAAGACAACAAAAATAAAAGATGGAGGAGCAACTTCAAGGGGAGAGGGGAGGAGGGAGGGTCATGAGGACTGATTCCTGCTGTCCCTGGAGAACACCTGTTACAGATAACTATGCTTTCTCTGGGAACAAGGAAGTCGGTCCTCACATATGGGACTCCCCAGTTACAGGCTACCGAAAGCCCAGAGCAAAAAAATACGATCTCCCTCAAGGGAAGCCACAAGCAGCAGCAATTTAGTCCGTGTCTGCAGACTACTGTAGGACCCATGTCCCATGAAAATCAGCACTCCAGTAGTCTGAACACAGAAAGGTTGGAGGGTAGGAGTAGCCTAAACCCCCTAAAAGATTACAGAGCACAGCCTGGCCAAAGGCACTGTTCTGTTAGGTCTCTCTTTCCAGGCAGTAATGGGCTGCGAAGGTATGGACAAGACCAGGTGGCAGCTCGGCAGATGTCCATCATTGGGACGGAGCACAAGTTCATCACCAAGGCCGCAATGACCCTGACATGGTGCGCCATGACTGCCTTCCAGTGGGAGCCCTGCCTACTCATAGGTGAGGGTGATACAGACCACCATCCAGATGGACAGCGTACACTTTATCACTGCCTCCCCCAGTCTACTGGAGTCATAGGAGATGAAAAGCTTATAGGACAAAGTCCTCTTACAGTCCTGAGTGTGAAGGACCGTCTCACCCCTATTGGAATGGGGCCTCGGAAAGAAGGTGGGAAGTACCACTTCCTGGTTGAGATGGAAGGACGATACCACCTTCGGAAGAAATTTAGGGTGCATGCAGCGCACCACCCTGTTTTTGTAGAACCTGGTGGTACAAGGTGCTTCCGCCACTAAGGCCTTAAGCTCACTAACTCTGCGAGCAGAGGTGAGCATGACCATGAACGCAACCTTCCACGAGAGGTATCGCAGGTGGCAAGTAGCCAGAGGCTCAAAGGGCTGGTGAGTGCGCTGCCCCAATACTACATTAAGGTCCTACTCGCTTGCTGGAGGGTGAACCAGGGGGCTTTGATAAGAACAGACCCCTTAGAAAGTGGGTCACCAGCGGCTGGACTGAGAGGGATTTGCCATCCACCAGGTGGTGGTGGTGCGCCACCAGGGTGCAAAAGTGAACCCTGACAGAGTTAGATTTAAGCCCAGATTGCAAGAGATAGAGAAGGTACTGTAACACCAGTCCCACCGGGCAAGAGAATGGGTCAATCCCGTGCTCAACACACCAAACTGAGAACCTGAACCACTTGAGAGCGTAAGCTTTCCTAGTAGAAGCTTTACGAGAGGCCAACATGATCTTTTTTACCTCACCCGAGAGGTTGAAAGAAGCTAGGGTCACCCTTTCAGCAGCCACGCCATCAGTGACAGGGACCCCCAAGTTGGGGTGCAGAAGAGAGCACCCTTCCTGAGACAGGAGTCCCAGAAAGTTGCCCAACGGGATGGGGGTCTCCACTGATAGCCAGAAGAGTAGCAGGAACCACGGTTGCTGGGGCCACCGCAGGGCTATCAAGATGAGCGAGGCCTTGTCGCGGAAGGTCCTGAACAAGGTTTTGGCAATCAGCAGCGTGGGAGGGAAGGTGCAAATGAGGCCCTCCTACCACAAGACTAGGAACACATCTGCTGCCACCCTGGAAGGGTGGGCCTGCCGGGAACAGAAGCGGGGTAACTAGAATTGTCCAGACTGGCAAACAGGTCCATCATGGGTTCCTCCCAGATCCGGAAGAGCCAGTCAGCCACCCTGAAATCCAGCTGCCATTCGTGCAGCTGGAGGACCCTGCTCAATCTGTCGGCCAGTAGGTTGTTCTGGCCTGGTAGGTATACTGCCTGCAGGAGAATACCCTCTTGGACTGCAGAAGAGCACCGCCTCCTGGCAGAGGGCACGAGACCCCTTGCCCCCTGTTTCTCCACACAGAACATCACCACTTGGTTGTCTGTCTGGACCAGCACCGGCTGGTGATGAAAGCGGTGGCAAAAAGCTTGAAGGGCCCAGGGTATTGACCACAGTTCCATGAGATTGATCTGCTGTGTGCTCTCGTCTGGTGACTAGCTGCCCTGGATGTGGAGCTCCTCGCAGTGGGGCCCCCCAGCCAAGCAAGGAGGCATCCGTGATGAGGATCCTTAAGGGGCTCGGGGCCTGAAAAGGCATCCCCACCTCGAGATTTTTGGGTGTCTACCACCAAGCCAGAGAATCCACCAACTGGTAGGTCACAGAGACTTTGTCCCGGAGGTCCCCCGTTGCCCAAGTCCACTGGTTATGGAGACACCACTGCGTGGCCCTCATGTGGAGGTGGGCATCTGGGGACCGTGGAGGCCATGTGTCAGAGGCAGCGCAAGAGGAGCCAAGTGGGCACGGAGGGACAGTGCTGTATGTCTCATGCCAGGGTCTTGAGGCAGTCGGTCCAGTCCCAGGCAAGGCGGCCTTTGACTGGAGTGTCCAGCCTTGTCCTGATGAACTCCAGACATTGTGTCAGAAGAAGATGAGACTTGGGGTAGTTTATCACAAAGCTCAAATACTGTAGGACCTGGAAGGTGCGCGCGGTCGCCTGCTGCACCCCTGAGGCTGTGCCTCCCCTTTAAGAGCCGGTTGTCCAGATGGGGAAGACAAAAACCCCCTGGAGGCGGAGGAAGGCAGCTGTGACTGCCAGACACTTTGTGAAGACCCTTGGGGTGTAGACAAAGCCAAAAGGCAGTACCCTGTACTGATAGTGTCTGCGCCCCCCCCCCCCATCATGAAATGCAGATACTTCCTGTGATTGGGGTGAATGAGGATGTGGATAGAGGCATCCTTCAGATCCAAGGAGCATAGCCAAGCTCCCTGCTGGAAGTAAGGTAGCAATGTTCCAAGGGAGAGCATCTTGAACTTCTCCCTCACAGAGAATTTGTTGAGGTTGCGCAGGTCAAGGATGGGCCTTAGGCCCCCTGTTCTTTTTGGCACAAGGAAGTACCTGGAGTAGAACCCTTTACCCTTGAGATGGTGGGGCACCGGTTACACTGCTTTGTCCTCAAAGACCTTCCAGCTCCTTCAGTAGAAGGTCCCGGTGAAGGGAAGACCCGAGGAGCTCTCCCAGAAAATAAGGGGGAGGTGTTTGAATCAGATGGAGGAGGTAACCCTCCTTGACCACTCAAAGTGCCCAGGAGTCTGTGGTGATGATCGGCCACCTATGGGTATAATAGGTCAGATGTTCCCCTATGGGCTGCAGACCTCCTTGGGGTAGAGAGGCTATACCCAAGGAGTCAAAAACTCCTCCCTGGCTGGGCCGGTGCTTCGGGTTTTGGAGCCTTCTGCTTACGTGTGCTATGCTCATGTCCCTTGGCCGGCTGACCCTGTTGGAGGAGGTCTGTAAAGGTGGGTAGTTTCTGTAAGCAGCTCCTTTCCTCGGGTAGAAGGGCTTTTTACCCGAGCCCTTTTGTTGGGGAGGGGCAGTGGTCTTTTTAGAGAGCCTGGTCTCGTCATGAATTCTGTCTCCAGCTCAGCAGCTTTGTCGGTCATGGGTTTGCTAAAGGGGTTCTGTCCTTGGCATGAGACATTGACCTCGAGCAATGGGTTCAGGACAAATTGGTCAGATGACTGTAGCCAAGCCTAGCATCGGGCAACCATGCCTGCTGTCGCTACTTAAGCCGCAGACTCAAACCCATCATAAGTGCCCGAGGCACAAACTTGGAGCACTCACGGACGGCCTTGGCCAGGTTCTTGAACCACTGCAGGGGTTCCTTGGATAGACCAGCTGAGAACCCAGCGAGTTCCTTCATCAGGTCTCTCAGGTACATGCCCATGTACAGCTGGAAAGCCTGGATGCGGCCGATGAGCATCGAGCCCTGGTAGCACTTTCTGCCGAAGGCGTCCAAGGTTCGTGCCTCCCTGCCGGGGAGCACCGAGGAGTGCGTCTTCTGACTTTTCAGTCAACGCGTGGCCGACTCCACCACCATGGGGTTGTGCAGCAGCTGGGACTTCTGGAATCCCCGGCTCCTGTGGAATCGATACATTGAGTCAAGCAGCTTGCTCACCACTGGCACCCATGCTGGTGTTTCCTACATACAGAGCATCAGCCATTCCAGGATGGGAGGAATGGGCACTGTGAGCGAGTCCCTCGGAGGAGCCTCGTAATGGAGGATTTCTAACTCATCCGCCCGAGGGTCCTCCTCAGATTCCTTCGGAAACGTCAGGGCCCTAGACATGTCCTTGATGAAGTCAAGGAACTCCATATACTCCGGCGGAGACTGCTGCTGGGGCTCCAAGGCAGGAGAATCCGAGAGGATATTGTGGTGGCGACTGGTATCGGACGACTCCTCATCCTCCATCTCGCACTTGGAATAGTCAGTCGAGGACTCTGACTTGAAGGAAGGGCAGTCTGTGGGCCCCAGCCCATGGCCTTCTGAGGCCAATGCCGGGCACCCTGGCTGGGGATGATCATGGTCCCGTCGAGCAGGAACCGGCTCGAAACCTTGGCAGAGGATCGACTCGAGGCTGAAGGACTTCTAGGATTGGCTCGGCCTCCGGGGACATCTTCAATGTTGAGGGTCCTGTGTTCAGGGTGGATGAACTGGTCGTACCGTACAACAGCGCCTGCTGCTGGTCCATGAAGACAGACAAACTGTGCTCCAGGGCTGCCATTCTGGACTCCAGGCCAGAAGGCTCTGCAGCCATTGTCGCGGGCACCAAGGGGCTCAGGGCCCACTGCCGGTTCCCCCAAAGGGAAGTCCTAGACTAGGATGGTGTCTGACGACTGAGGCTGGTCCAAGGTGGTCCTTTCAGGGGACCCTTTCAGGCCGCTTCCTCTCCGATTCCTCAGACGAGCATCTGACTGCAGGACCTGGCCTGGGGCACACCCAAGCCTGTCGGATTCATCTAGGAATGCCATCTGAGGTTTTCTTCCTTCTTCCTGGGTTCCCTCGAGGGAGATCCCCTCTCTGAAGAACCAAGGCAGGACTTGGAGTCGAAAGGACCCACCCAAGATGCCTAGGCTTCAGATGAGGCCTTGGCCTTCAGAAGTACCCAGGACTTGGGAGAAAAACCTATCGTGCTGCTGCTGGCAGCACTTGAAGGCCTTGCTGGACATCTTTCGCAGAGACCATATGCTGCAGGGTCGTGGTCAGGCCTGAGGCAGCAGTTGTGTGTGTTGGTCAAAGACAATTTTTGTGCACCGTCCACACTTCTTGAAGCCACTGGTAGCCATGGGGGAAAATAGTACCCCTGCAAGGGCGAAGACCCACCGAGCTGGCAGTTGGAGAAAAAAAAAAAAAAAGACGCAAAAATGCCAAAAAGAAATCCGAACTCGTTGTAGAGACAGCGAGATCGGGTGGCGAGAAGAGTACCAGTGCAATACTGGAGGAGAGTATGAAACTCGGGCAGAAAAATCAACTTTTTCCGGGGACAAGCCAGATGGACATCTGAAGGGCTTCGCGGAATAAAGGAGACTGAGCAAGATGGTGGGAAGGGGACCACGCATGCATGGTGGCATCTCCAAAAGGCTTTCATTAAAGCTGGGGGGGATGCTGCCACGAGGACTCAGTTGGTGCCGACATCACCCATATGTGAGGGCTGACTTTCTGCTTGATCCTGGAGAATGGTAAATATTCTGAAGTTTACATGTATTGCCACTGCAAACTTTTCAAGCCTGCCCAAATCATGTCCCCTTTAAAACTGTACATGCTTTATCAATCCAATGGCCAGAGCTGAGAATGAGGAACTCTGCTCATTCTCAGACTACAAACATTTCCAAACTGAAGACAACTGAGCACCCTTACATCTTAACTAACAGACTCCTAAACTGGAAAAAAACCAAAACAAAACTTGTGTGAATTACAAAATGTAAACAATTACACAATTATGTAAAGGAAGTAAATGCAATGAAATTTCACCTCATGGGAAAAAGTCCACTGTGTATGTGATATATTTAGCACACAACCAAGTTTCATAATTACTATTACAACCCCAACATATTTTAAGCTCTTGCATAGACTAAGAACAGATGTGAAAAACGAACTTCTAATATATGTCTGTGCAGGGATAAACGGCTATAGGCAGCTTAACAGCTTTGTCAGCATTGTTGTTCCCCCCCCCCTTTTTTTTTTTAAATAACGAGGCTTCACAGCAGGGAGCTGTGAGCCCCAGCACTGGTGTTTCAAAGAAAAAAAAGATACTGAAAAACAGCCCGTGGGGCCATCAAAGTAAAAGTGAAAGTAATCACTGCAAAAATTATTGATCCGAATGTGGTTTTAAATAAAAGAAAACCTGAGGTAATCCTGAAGAAGAGGAGTGCTGTGGCGATCCAGTCCGTGATAGAAAGATAACCTTTGGACAGGAATTTCATCAGGGAGCTACCGTGCATGTTTGCAGAGGTCCAAAGGACTTCTAAGTAAGAGAGAGTCCGGCACAGTCCAGGATGGCACCATGGAGTGTGCCTGCATCCCCTGCTTGTCTGCGGTGAACTATATATTATATATATTTATATATAATTTCTTTTTTAAGGCACAGAGGGTTCCTTTCATGTTATTTTGGTCTTCTGCCTCTTGCTTTTTGTTTTCCTTCCCCCACAGTACTGAATCTGATCTTCTTTAATTCTTCCCTTTTTCTTCTTTTTTGTTCTTTGATTTGATTGAAATTTTTGTAGGATTGTTTCTGTCTCGTTTTGTATTTCCATTTTTTGGTTCCCAAATCATCCTCTGGTGTGAGCAGCGGTTTGTAGTCCAGGAATGATGTTTAGTTTTTTTGCCCCTGACATAGCCATTGTATTTGTCAAAAACATGTTGAGCTACTCCTAAAAGGGTGAATGGAACAAACCCAGAACTTAGCTTATCTGCTTTTGGATAGACCGATTATTTAATTTTCCGTGTGTTTTATGTTCAGTGGGATTAAATTTTTTTTCAAACTTTAAAAGAGATTATCTCTGCACATTCATTTTCTATCTGCTCTTTGATGTGCTGTTGGCCTCTATTTGTTGGCCTTTCTAAAATGGCCATTTACAGGTGGATCTTTATCTTTATTGGAAGTTTTAATAGACCGCCCTTTCGGGGAAGAGCCAAGTGGTTTACAAAATAAAATATAAATATATAATAGAAAAAACACAAATTAGAGAAAAATAAAGAATAGGAGAGAAAGGTATAAGGCCTCAAGAATCCTGCCTCAATGTGGCTTGCTAAAAGTGGAATGGAAAAAATATGTTTAAGTTGGCACGAAAGGTTTTGGAGATTTTTCTATGCATATGTAAGACGGAAGTGCATTCCATAGGGTAGGTGCAGTAAATAAGGCTGATGCCTGGATGGGATTCTAGTGGAACTAGGGCTACAGAGTTGGTTTTATTTATTTAGCTATGTTTATATACCACTAATCTGAGTGTCTAAGCGGTTTACATGACAACTTCAATGCCTGGAGCAGCTTTAACATGAACAATGAACATTAGAGCATATTAACAGTGAACATTTGTTGTAACAGTGAACATTATACAGAATAGTAAACACAATTCCAAAGTAACATTATATAAAAACAGCAGACAGTGGGTGGGGGACGTGAGAAAGCTAGGGGGATGCAAGGGTTGAGTGGTTCTGTGGGAGGCACTCTGAGCGCAGAGTGGCTGTGTTTTGTCATCAGAGAAATGCTCCAGGAATAAGTGTGTCTTTAGAGTCTTTTGATGCTGTACAGTTGGTCTTGGTGTTTACTGCTGGTATATAAAGTGTGTTGAGGGAACTCGTTCTTGGGCATGGAAAGAACACAAAGGATGGTAATTTGCACATGTAAATAGCAGTATGTGCATGTATAAAAAGCAAATAGGGCTTCAAAAATAACCCCCTTAAAACTGTCTCTCTCTATATATCTATATATACACACACACACAGGGTGTCCCAAAAAAGTGAGAACATCTCATAAATTAAAAGCTTAAATAGTTTACTTATTCACCTTTTTTAACTATATAACATCTTTATTTCGACAATTTCCGGATGCCATGTTTTTTTTCTTTTAATTTGTCAATCGTTTACATCTGTCTTTTTGACTTTTTAAATAACCTACATGCTACATCTGTTCTCACTTTTTTTGGGCCACCCTGTATATGTGTGACACACATACATATACATGTGGCAGGTGCAGGCCTGTGACCCACGGTGTCTGAACATAAGCAGGCCAGCATGGCTAGCTTGACCTGTAAATGAGGCCTGTGGAGAGGCATATAGGATTGCACATCCCCCAATATGCTGCTATTGTAAGACAGAACTCAGTAGAAGTATTGAATTAGCTTAGGTAAGCAGAACTGCAGTATTGAAAGATGGAAAAATACAGAAAATACATGTTTAAAAGTTACTGATAAGAAAAAGAACATCTGCAAAGAAATAATTGGGAGTGCTGACAGATGAGTTGCAGAGCCCAGCTCCTCTGCACGTACAAATTGGTTCTATGGCCTTGAGAGTGTGAAAGTAACAAGTTGATGAACTGACCATTGTAATTGGGACTAGAAGGGGGGTATGCAGGTGTCATGCCCACTGGAGGGACATAATTGGATAAACTTATCAGTACCGGGACCAATGGAAGAGGTACGGGAGGTACGGGAGGTTACCGGGACCAATGAAATGTTTTTCTATACCTAGAATGGGACAGAAGTCTATAAAAGTTGTTGTAATGCTTGAAAACTTTGCTCAGCCATTTTGAAATTGACTGGTTCGAGACTTGTGCACAAATAAATGATTTGGACCTTCTGAACAGACTCCTGGTATCATTGGTTTGTCTGCGCTTTGCTGCTACATATTCTTGGTGCGTTGGCCGGGAAGTTGTGGAATCAAAGTGTATATAGGGCAATATACCACGACTTTCCGCCTCTATAGGCTTGGTCCTGCCGGGATCGCGCCCTTCCGACAAGGGCTGCTCCCTGGCGCCACCGGTCCCTTGTATCGGAGGGAGCTGGTCGGACCTCGGCGGGTGACGAGCCCGGCTGGAGTCAACGCCTCGAACCCGAGTGAGGGGAGTCCGAGGTCCAACTCATGCGCCTGCTTGGGAAGTTTGAGGACCGGATCCGGTGAGTATAGTTTTGATTTTGGGTCTAGACAGAAATAGAAAGCGCAGTACTGCCATTGGAACTTGGAACTTTGGAATTTGTAATCTCGAGATATTGGGAATTGGTAAGAGAGCTTGATCACCTCTCAAGGAAGGGCCGAGTAACCCCGCATGGGAATTCGCCGGGTGAAACCCCCATCCTTTTTGTAATTGGGAAATTGGAAAAGACTAGTCAGAATAGATAGAAACGAATGCATTCTGGGATACGTTGCTAGCATGATTGTGTGAACGAAGTGTGAATGAGAGGTCTGGCAGCACGGACCAAGTGAAGGCGGACCCCTGAGTAGCGCATTTCCTGACCGGGCGACCGCGTTCAGGTCGCGAAAAGGGGGAAGCGATTGTCGTCTTGTCTTGTTATTTGTATTCCTTATACGTTTCCAGGACCGTGAGGACCCCTTACCCACGGTCCGCCCTCCTTTTCCCTTCTGTCTGTTGTTGCGCGCACACATCGAAATGGGAGGGGCGGGGTCTACTAGAAACACTCCATTAGAATGTATGATCGCACATTTTAAAGAGGGATATTCAGGAGATTATGGTATTAAAATGACAGCAGCCCGTTTGCAGATTTTGTGTACTAGGGAGTGGCCCGATCTAGACCCCATCTGGCCCCGAGAGGGAACATTCAATGTAGAGATTATTCAGTCAATACACCGTAGAGTGCGGGTAGCGCACCCCGATCAGTACCCCTATATAGATTCCTGGTTAAGTATTTGTGAAGATCCGCCCCCTTGGGCGCAGCGCTGTTATGAGGAACAGTGCAGAATAATGTTAGCGAAAACAGATTCTAGACAGAAAACGGAACAGCCTAGAATGAAAGAGCAGGATAAGAAAGCCAGAAAGAAGCCCATCCTGGCAGATCCTGATTCCAAAGAAATAACTCTCAGGCAGCCCCGAACCCCAGGTCCAGTAAGAGTAGCCCGGCGTCCTGCCCCAGAACCCCAGAGACAGCCGGAGCGGGACCCAACCCCTGATCCACCTCCCGGAGGGAAGGAAGAGGAAGAATTAGCTGAAAGAGAAGAAGAGGACATAAAAAGTGAGCTAGAAGCGGAGCTAGAAGAAGAAGAAAGAGAGAATCCCCCAGACGAGGAGGACAGTACACAAGTAATTGAGAAAGCCAGCGCTAGCACTAGCACACCAGTAAAGGCTAAACCCAAAGCAAAACCTGTTGAGAAAAAGAAAGTGACTCCTTCAAAGGCAATTACGACAATAACCCTCAGATCCCAAAAGACACCTATAGCGGCCAAACTGTTTCCCTTACGGCAAGTCCCGGGAGTGCCCGTTAAGAATGATAATGATGAAGTGGTAGCGGGACCCCTAACTTATGTGTATATCCCTTTCTCTACAACTGATTTATTAAATTGGAGGTCGCATTACGCCTCCTATACTAGTAAGCCCCAGGAGCTGACAGAATTAGTAACTAGTATTATGGAAACTCACCAACCCACTTGGCCAGATTGCCGTCAGCTCCTGACCACCCTATTCACGACAGAAGAGCGAGCAAGAATTAGAAAAGCAGCTATTGAATGGATGGCAGAGAACCCTGTAGCTCCGGCGCAGGGGCAGAATATAATAGACCGTCGGGAAGCAGCTCAGAGAGAATTCCCGAATGAAGACCCCCAATGGGATCCAAATACAGATGAAGGATCCACAGCCCTAGCCCGTTTTCGCCAAGGCTTCTTACAAGGCCTGAAAAGGGGGGGCCAAAAAGCTATGAACCTTTCCAAAGTTGCAGGAGTAATTCAAGGAATAGATGAGAGCCCAGCAGATTTTTATGAGAGATTAACTGAAGCATACAGAATGTATACTCCCTATGATCCCGAGGCACCAGGAAGTTTATGTATGGTGAATTCTGCTTTTGTAAACCAGTCTCAACCAGACATTAGACGCAAATTACAGAAGTTAGAAGGGTTTGCGGGCATGAATGCAACACAGTTATTGGAAGTCGCTCATAAAGTGTATGTGAATCGTGATACTGAAAGACAGAGAGAATGTGATAGAAAGATGAAGAAGAAAGCTGATTTTTTGGCTGCGGCCATAGTGGAACAGAAAAGGGGAGGTGTCCCTAGTCGAAGGAGCAGAGGAAGAGGGCGGGGTCAAGGCGGAGGCCGGACCCAGAGACTAGGCGTGAACCAATGCGCCTATTGCAGAGAGGAAGGACATTGGAGAGATACGTGCCCGCAACTCGAAGACGCCCAGCATGATGACGACAGCAGTCATCAGTGGAGAGAAGAAAGACGAAGCTATCCCCGAAGCCGAGGAGGAGCCAATCGAGAACAATTCCAGCGAGAGAGAGGAGGAGGAGCCATTCAAGCATTGGCCACACCAGCCCATGATGAGAATGACGTGGATTAGGACAGACCGGGCTCCAAGTTTGCTTTAGGTCTCCAGGAGCCTATGGTCGGAATACAAATAGGAGACCAAATTATGGACTTTATGGTTGATACTGGAGCACAACATTCAGTAATAGACAAAAAGATAGCCCCATTCACTACAAAAGCAGTCACCATTATAGGAGCAACTGGTGCCAAAGCCACAAAGTCTTTTCTTCAAAACCGAATATGCAGTCTAGGAGGACAGCAAGTAACTCATCAATTCCTTTACATGCCCGAATGTCCAGTGCCACTACTGGGACGAGACATGTTAGCCAAGCTTCAAGCACAAATATCCTTCTCTGAACAAGGAGAAATGCAAATGACAGTAAATCCCCAAGCCAAACCAGCAGGAGTGATGCTGCTGACAGTTCCCCGAGAAGAAGAATGGAGATACTACATTGATGATTCGATCCAAGATACCTATTTTGAACAAACTTTGAAAAGTATTGATGCACCACCTGGAGTATGGGCAGAAGGCAGTCCCCCAGGCCTAGCCAAGCATATAGCTCCAGTGATTGTAACCCTCAAGCCTAGTGCTACACCAGTGCACGTCAAACAGTACCCACTCCCAAGAGCCGCAATTGACGGCATTCATCGCCACCTACAGAGATTGCTCGAGTATGGCCTACTGAAAGTATGTCAATCCCCATGGAACACTCCACTTTTGCCAGTAAAGAAACCTGGGACGGAGGATTACCGCCCAGTACAAGATTTGAGAAGAGTAAATGATGCAGTCGAAACTATACATCCAGTTGTGCCCAATCCTTACACTCTTCTAGGACTGATCCCTGCTGAAGCTACCCATTTCACTGTACTGGATTTGAAAGATGCATTCTTTTGCATAAGATTAGCCCCTGTAAGCCAAATATTGTTTGCATTCGAATGGCAGGACCCCATCTCTGGAAGAGGGGGCCAACTCACCTGGACAAGATTACCCCAAGGATTCAAGAATTCGCCTACCATCTTTAGTGCCGCACTGAATCAAGACCTTTCAAGCTATCCAGTAGCCCCGGGGAAGAGAGTGCTTCTCCAATACGTGGATGATCTTTTGATAGCTGCCATTTCAGAAAGTGAATGTATACTAGCCACCAAAGACCTCTTGCAGTTACTAGATGAAGCTGGATACAAAGTTTCCAGAGCCAAAGCACAGTTATGTCAAAAAGAAGTGAAATACTTGGGTTTTCGTATAACCCAAGGGAGCCGAAGATTAGGCAGAGAAAGAAAAGAAGCAGTATGCAGAATTCCAATTCCAACAACCAGAAAGCAAGTCAGAGCCTTTCTGGGAGCGGCAGGATATTGCAGAATCTGGATACCCAACTTTGCCCAAATTGCTAAACCACTGCATGAAGCCACAAAAGGAGAAGAAAAGTCACCACTGGAGTGGGGACTTGAGCAGGATACAGCCTTCAAGACGTTAAAGGAAGAATTGATGTCATCACCAGCACTTGGACTACCAGATGTCCACAAGCCTTTCCACTTGTTTGTACATGAGGCACAGGGAAATGCCTTGGGCATGTTGACTCAGAAATTGGGAAATTGGGAGCGACCTGTAGCATACCTATCGAAACAATTGGACCCTGTGGCCAAAGGATGGCCACCTTGCTTGAGAGCAGTTGCAGCTACAGCGCTACTAGTGAACGAAGCAGACAAGCTCACACTAGGACAGAACATACGAGTCACTGTGCCACATGCAGTCCTTGCCCTTATGGAACAGAAAGCAAATTATTGGCTCACCAATTCCCGAATGTTGAAGTACCAGAGCATGTTATGTGAAAACCCACAGATACAACTTGAAATGAGCCATGCCTTGAATCCAGCCACCTTGATACCCATCAGTGAAGAACTCCCAGAACATGACTGTATCGAAGTCATGGAAACTGTGTTCTCCAGTCGACCCGACTTGACAGATGTGCCCATAGACAATCCTGACCAAATCTATTATGTTGATGGGAGCAGTCTCATCCTCAATGGACGACGCTGTGCCGGATATGCAGTCGTCACCCAACACGAAGTAGTTGAATCATCAGCTCTAGCTTCAGGCACATCCGCCCAGAGAGCCGAATTGGTAGCCCTCACCAGAGCATTGTTGTTAGGAGAAAAACTTATACTGAATGTATATACAGATTCCAAATATGCCTTCACTACCTTGCATGCCCATGGAGCTCTCTATAAAGAAAGAGGACTCATCACATCCGGAGGAAAATCAATCAAATATGGTCCCGAGATATTGATGTTACTTGATGCAGTTTGGGCCCCAACACGTGTAGCTGTCATGCATTGTCGAGGACATCAAGCAGGAAAAGGAGAAGTTGCCCGAGGAAATAGATTTGCAGATGCCTCAGCACGACAAGCAGCTATGACAGGACAGATTGCCCCACAAGCTATACCAATGCAAGCAGCATTGTTTCCAGTACCTTTGAATTTATGGACACCACGATATACCACCAAAGAAATGGACTACTACTGTAACAGAGAAAATGGAGTACTGAAAGACGGATGGATTGAGCTGCCACCAGAAGAGGGCAGCCAACCTCCGGGAAGAATAGTAATTCCTGAATTGTTAGGACCAGCCTTTGTCAAAGCTTTCCACGAAGCTACCCACTATGGAAAAAGTGCCATGGAAAAAGCACTCAGACCACATTTCTACATCCCTCTGATGACAACCATATCAGCTTCAGTAGCACGACAATGTCAAACTTGTGCCAAGAATAATGCCAAGCAAGGCCTTATTACAGCACCCCGAGTTCAGTCAGGAGGTGTGACCCCCATGCACAACCTCCAAGTCGATTTCACCGAAATGCCAAAAGCCAATGGATACCATTACCTATTAGTATTAGTTTGTACTTTCTCTGGGTGGGTAGAAGCATTCCCAACCAGAACTGAGAAAGCCCGAGAAGTTACCAAAGTCTTAATGAGAGAGATTGTCCCTAGATTTGGAATTTCAGCAGTAATAGGGTCAGACAATGGACCCTCATTTGTCTCCCAAGTTACTCAGCAGTTAGCAAAAGCCTTGCAGATACAATGGAAACTCCACACTGCATACAGACCCCAGAGTTCAGGGAAAGTTGAGCGAATGAATCGTACCTTGAAAGCCCAAATGTCCAAGCTTTGTCAGGAGACACAATTGAAGTGGCCCCAAGTGCTCCCCATAGCTTTACTCAGAATACGCTCAGCTCCTGTAAAGTCAACAGGATTTTCCCCTTTTGAAGTTTTGTATGGTAAACCCCCACCAATAGTGCAGGGAATCAAAGGAAGTCTAGCCCAAATTGGTTCAGAAATAACCAGACAAGAACTCCTAGCTCTTAGTTTTGTTCTGCAGACTCTCCATACGTGGGTCCAAGACCAGTTGCCTATCAACTTGACGGAACCCTTGCATCCCTATCAGCCTGGTACTTCGGTGTGGATCAAAGATTGGAAGAAGACACCGTTGGAACCCCATTGGAAGGGACCGTACACCGTCATCCTGTCTACCCCAACTGCAGTAAAGGTAGCCGAGATCGACGCCTGGATCCACCACAGCAGAGTCAAGCCCGCCGCTGATCCTGAACCTGAGCAGTGGACAGCAGAACAGCATCTTGATGCACCCTTGCGAGTTACTTTGAGACGGCAACCAGCAGCTTAGACACTTCATCACAAGTGCTTTGCAGTAGCCAAGTCTTTCGAAGAGGATTGCTGTTTTCCATGCAGCAACAGTTTTATTTCAACGAACCCAATCTGCGTGCGATTTTGCGCACTACTTTGATACTATATTGAACCATACTTCAGAAACCAACTAAATTACCAAGTTGGTTGAGGTGTGATGGACAACTTGAGGATCTTCAATCAACACTCAGCACCCGTTAAATTGCTTCATTAGCAAACGGGACGAAGAATAAGAGACCGTCGTGATCAAGATCAGCAAGCTGAGGATTCAGAAGAACTCCAATCAACATCGATATGCATCTTTACTTTTGCTTTGCTTTGGTTGCCTTCTTTGGAGGTTTTGAACAGACTTATGCTTTACCTCCATGCACTGCCTGCATTACTTCTACTAGAACTGGACTGAAAGTAACTCAGACTTTGCTTTATCATTCTTACTATACCTGCAAGGGAACAGTGACTCGGTGTATTTATAACAGCACTGAACTAAATGTTTGCACTCATGGCAAAATTAAAGCATGCTATAATCCGCATCAGAATCCATCCTATTACACGTTGGAAATAAGATGGAAGGATGCAGATGGACCTATATTAGCTGCTACACCACCACTTAAGGACATTACTAAACCTGCTGTTTTGAATTTTGATGCATGTAAAGCTATTAATAGAGATAGTCAGTCCACCTGTGGTACATGGGAGAAAGCGTATCGAAATGACCATAAGTATATGTGTCCAGAAGGTGCCACAAATTGGTGGAAGTGTACAGGTAAAACGGGATCAGGCTATAGTACTGCAACAGCAGCAGATTACTATTGCCCGTATTGGGGATGTGTTTTTTTATGCTACCTGGAACACTGGTATAACTGATGAGAAAATAGATAAACGAATGGCTACTCTAACCAAGCCAACCACAAATGATAAATGTCAAAAAGATGCTTGCAACCCCTTACACTTACGTATACACAATCCCCATGCATGGAAACAAGGATATAAGTTTGGTTTACGTATTGCTGGAGGAGCAATAGATCCAGGAACTATTGTGTATATCAGATTGAATACCCAAGCCCACAAGTCATCTAAATATCATATTCATAATACCTTTTATGAAGCCATGCATGTAAATAAGTTTGAGATCCCTCACACCTCACAGAATTTATTTCTAGAATTAGCCGGAGCAGTAGTATCTAGTCTTAAGATCACAGATTGTTATTTCTGTGGCGGAACCCAAATGGGAGATCAGTGGCCATGGGAAGCCCAAGAATTGAATTATTCTATGATTTATAATCAGACTGAATTACATAAGACAACCAGTGAATGGGTGTTAGCGCACTCAATCATTGGACATCTTTGCTATGCCAGAACTGGACCCCAGTTCACCCAGAAGGTAGGACAGCTGGTCTGTCTTAGCCAGAAGTACTATAATGCCACGACCAAAAAGATAGCATGGTGGTCAGGACTCAAACATCCTGAACCTCCTAACCCATTAGCCAGATTTCCTGAACTTGCTGGTCTATGGACTAACCTTGCCAAAGTCCAAGCCTGGCAAGCCCCACCTGGCCTATATTGGATCTGTGGAAACCGAGCGTATGCACAACTCCCACCACACTGGGGAGGAGCATGTGTCTTAGGAACCATCAGACCTTCTTTCTTTCTTTTAAACACTGAACATGGAGAACAATTAGGATACCCAGTATACACTACCCACCGACACAAAAGAGCACTAAGACAGAAGAGAGAGGCCTTACAGATAGGCAAGTGGGAAAAATGGCAAGGTGATGATTGGCCACCAGAAAGAATTATTGAATATTATGGACCCGCCACCTGGAATGATGATGGTATGTGGGGTTATCGGACCCCAGTCTATATGATTAATCGTATTATTCGCTTACAAGCAGTAGTTGAGATAATAACTAATGAGACTAGTCATGCACTTACACTTTTAGCTAGACAAAGTACACAGATGCGCACTGCTATATATCAGAACCGCTTAGCACTTGATTATTTGTTAGCAGCTGAAGGAGGAGTATGTGGTAAACTGAATTTAACCAATTGCTGTTTGAAAATAGATGATAAAGGTCAAGTAGTTGAAGAAATTGCTAAAGATATGCAAAGACATGCTTATGTGCCAGTACAGACTTGGCACTCATTGAAATTTCCTAACTGGTTTGCTAACCTCTTTTCATGGGTGGGAGGATTTAAGACTTTCATCGTATTGGTACTAATCCTTGTTGCTGTTATTTTCTTATTACCATGTTTAATCCCATGTTGTATGCGTTCCATTCATAACACTATTGATAGTACAGTAGAGCGGAAGACCGCAACAAAAATCATGGCTTTATATACAGCTAGTCCTAGTAGAAATCCTTTAATCAGGATGTGATTCTTCAGAAAGTGATTTAATTCTCACACCTTATTAAGTAATAGGGTGAGATTAATCAAAGGGGGGAATGTGGCAGGTGCAGGCCTGTGACCCACGGTGTCTGAACATAAGCAGGCCAGCATGGCTAGCTTGACCTGTAAATGAGGCCTGTGGAGAGGCATATAGGATTGCACATCCCCCAATATGCTGCTATTGTAAGATAGAACTCAGTAGAAGTATTGAATTAGCTTAGGTAAGCAGAACTGCAGTATTGAAAGATGGAAAAATACAGAAAATACATGTTTAAAAGTTACTGATAAGAAAAAGAACATCTGCAAAGAAATAATTGGGAGTGCTGACAGATGAGTTGCAGAGCCCAGCTCCTCTGCACGTACAAATTGGTTCTATGGCCTTGAGAGTGTGAAAGTAACAAGTTGATGAACTGACCATTGTAATTGGGACTAGAAGGGGGGTATGCAGGTGTCATGCCCACTGGAGGGACATAATTGGATAAACTTATCAGTACCGGGACCAATGGAAGAGGTACGGGAGGTACGGGAGGTTACCGGGACCAATGAAATGTTTTTCTATACCTAGAATGGGACAGAAGTCTATAAAAGTTGTTGTAATGCTTGAAAACTTTGCTCAGCCATTTTGAAATTGACTGGTTCGAGACTTGTGCACAAATAAATGATTTGGACCTTCTGAACAGACTCCTGGTATCATTGGTTTGTCTGCGCTTTGCTGCTACATACACACACACAAACTTATAGTTTAAATATAAATTTTTTATCTAAATAAGTCAATTACTATTCTACTTAAAATCTGCTTTTAAGGAATGAGCATGGCATTCACTTGAGTTAAACTATTAACATTTTTGTATGTTAGTACTTAGTGTAAAATGTTTGTAATAACAAAATATGTAGTCACAGTGTATATATTTTTACAATTCAGCCTTTTATTATTAAGCTGCATCTTTATAAAATATAAGTATCAATGACCCTTAATGCTGCTTGAAGTGTAAGTCATTTTACAGCTGATTTTAGTACATATAAAAGAATATCATCAGGCAAGATTAAAAAAGCTTCGCAGTTCACTCTTTAAGTGATAATATGACAGTTAAGAACAAGTAGGAGGCATGAAGAACAGCTATACATTAGCCTTCTGTCTTTAAAGGATTCACACAAACTAGCCAGGTTTTACAGACTTTAAAACAATGCTCATTTCATCTACAGATACATGAAAGTAGTCAAATTCAAATTGCCTCCGAGACTATACCCATATCATATTTTTAAAAAGGATTATAAATTATTAAAGATAAAATGATTAAGGTTCCAATATAAGCATTTATCTATTATATATTCCCCATATGCAGAGAATTTACTCACTGGAAAAGCCTCTAGATTAACCAATGCAGCATTTTCCACTGCAAAAATAGTTTGAGCAATAATGTACAGGCAAAAACACACACTGATGTAACTAAAAATAGCTCATTTATAAAAATTCCCCATTTCAACCTCATATAAAATAACTTGGTCAACAGAGAGATTACAAATCCTTTGATGTTTATCCTTCAAGCTGTATAAAATGAGTTTGCTTCAAATTCTAGTTTTTCTATAATATCCTTCAAATCATCACCATCTTTGAAGAAATACACATACAGCTGTTTTTCCATATGATGCAATTTATTTGTCTCTAGAATCTTTTTCTTTGCCTTTGTATCAGTAACAATTTCCAAAACAAGCTGGTTAAATTTATTCAGCTGAACTTCCAATTGTTGAACACATTCTGTTATTTCCTTAAAAAAAAAAGTGAATTATGTTAATATTCTAATTTTAGTTTCCATACTATACCCATAATTTACAACTAGAGAAAGCTAAGGGCATAATTCAAATGACAAATTGCCTTTAGTTACATAGCTAATAATTCTTAAAATACATTTTGGGGAGCAGAGGAACTCGGACACAATTTTCCATCTTTCCCAGCTCTCAATTATGATTCAAACTAAAATAGTTAGAATGGCTTAATTTTCAGGCAAGTAAATTTTATGAATTAAAAAATATGAAGATTACAGTTTATTATATTTGCTATACCGCTCAAATGCCTAAGGCATCATATGCCTCTAATGTAGATTTTTAAAAACTTGTCCATTTCTGTAATCCCATTTTGATAGAAAGTACCCTTATTCAATAACAGCTTTGGCTTATTCATTGGATTTATATGCTAGGCTCAAAATAACAAATTCCATAAATGCAATTATTTGTTAACAGGGCCACTGCTATGTTGGTTTTTTTTTAAATATCAGTACTACATAACATTATATTGCTGAGACTCTCCTAAGATGGGTTGAAAATAAAAAGGTGGTTTCAGTTTCTTGATAACTACAGTATGTTCTCCTCCCCCTACCCCCTTATATTTTGCTAATGCATTCTCTAGAAACACAGTATTTGATGACACAGAGAGACAGGTTCATCTAGGCTGTCCATATTTCCTGGTAATATAGTACAAGCCCCATTTGATCTCTTTCCCTTCATATATCTATATATCTATATATCTATATATCTATATATATATATATATATATATATATATATATTCAACAAGGAATCCTTTGCTTTCTTCAATTCTATTTGCTTTTTATTCCCACCATCTACTGAAAAGACTTACCTGTACACTAAGCAAGGGATTCTGTTCCTCACAGTACAATGAACCATATAAAGACTCCAAATCAGCATCCAGCTTAGACAGAAAGAGAGACTGTTCTTGATTAGATATTGCTAGCTGATCTTGCAATGATATAATGTCTTGCATTAATTTCTGACCCACTTCTTCTAGGCCATTATAGGTTGTGAACAACTGTTGTTTCTTGTTTTCCCCATCTATCAGCTGATAAAGCCTGCAATCAAAAAGGTAAAGATTCTAAGAGTTCATCAGAAATACACATAATTGATGACAATTCAGTGGCTTGATAATAGTTACTCACCTGTAGCAGGTGTTCTCTATGAACAAGCAGGAAGTAAGGCCTCACATATGGGACTCCCCAGCTACAGGCTACCGAAAATGGTAAAAACAAGCCAAACGGAGCAACCAAACAGGAGAAGGGGAAGAAACAGCATGAGTAGTCCCTCCAAGGAACTCATCCGATTCAGCATTCCCAGCGGACATAAACATCAGGAAGACTCTCTATGATAGCCTGGACAGACAGAAGAGTCGGTGGGAAGCAGTTGAACCTAAGTCCCAAACAGATGCCAGAATACAGCTTGGCCAAAGTTACTGTCATACAGAGAATTCCCATCCAGACAATAGTGGACTGGAAGGTGTGGAGAGAGGACCATGTAGCAGCCCTGCAAATCTCCACCGTGGAGACAGAGAGCAAGTTTGCCACAGAAGCACCACAGCTCAGACGTTATAAGCCATGACATGACCCTCAAGGTTCAGACCAGCCTGTGCATAAGCAAAAGACATGCAGTCCGCCACCCAAATGGACAGTGTACGTTTTGAGACTGCCACGCCCAAAGCTGATGGGCTTTCGTCTTCTCCAGGTAGAAGGCTAAGCCACGCTTACAATCCAATGTGTACAGTGTGGCCTCTGCCCTGTGGGTGTGAGACCTGGTAAAGAAGGTGGGCAACACCACTGACTGGCTGAGGTAGAAAGAAGAAACCACCTTGGGCAGGAAACAGATGAGTCAGCAGAACCACTCTGTTCTTGTGGCAGGTGCAGGCCTGTGACCCACGGTGTCTGACATAAGCAGGCCAGCATGGCTAGCTTAACCTGTAAATGAGGCCTGTGGAGAGGCATATAGGATTGCACATCCCCCAATATGCTGCTATTGTAAGATAGAACTCAGTAGAAGTATTGAATTAGCTTAGGTAGGCAGAACTGCAGAGCTGAAAGATGGAAAAATACAGAAAGACATGTTTAAAAGTTACTGATAAGAAAAAGTACATCTGCAAAGAAATAATTGGGAGTGCTGACAGATGAGTTGCAGAGCCTACCTCCTCTGCATGCACAAATTGGTTCTATGGCCTTGAGAGTGTGAAAGTAACAATTTGATGAACTGACCATTGTAATTGGGACTAGAAGGGGGGTATGCAGGTGGCATGCCCACTGGAGGGACATAATTGGATAAACTTATCAGTACCGGGACCAATGGAAGGGGTACGGGAGGTACGGGAGGTTACCGGGACCAATGAAATGTTTTTCTATACCTAGAATGGAACAGAAGTCTATAAAAGTTGTTGTAATGCTTGAAAACTTTGCTCAGCCATTTTGAAATTGACTGGTTCGAGACTTGTGCACAAATAAATGATTTGGACCTTCTGAACAGACTCCTGGTATCATTGGTTGGTCTGCGCTTTGCTGCTACATATTCTTGGTGCGTTGGCCGGGAAATTGTGGAATCAAAGTGTATATAGGGCAATATACCACGACTTTCCGCCTCCATAGGCTTGGTCCTGCCGGGATCGCGCCCTTCCGACGAGGGCTGCTCCCTGGCGCCACCGGTCCCTTGTATCGGAGGGAGCTGGTCGGACCTCGGCGGGTGACGAGCCCGGCTGGAGTCAACGCCTCGAACCCGAGTGAGGGGAGTCCGAGGTCCAACTCATGCGCCTGCTTGGGAAGTTTGAGGACCGGATCCGGTGAGTATAGTTTTGATTTTGGGTCTAGACAGAAATAGAAAGCGCAGTACTGCCATTGGAACTTGGAACTTTGGAATTTGTAATCTCGAGATATTGGGAATTGGTAAGAGAGCATGATCACCTCTCAAGGAAGGGCCGAGTAACCCCGCAAGGGAATTCGCCGGGTGAAACCCCCATCCTTTTTGTAATTGGGAAATTGAAAAGACTAGTCAGAATAGATAGAAACGAATGCATTCTGGGATACGTTGCTAGCATGACTGTGTGAACGAAGTGTGAATGAGAGGTCTGGCAGCACGGACCAAGTGAAGGCGGACCCCTGAGTAGCGCATTTCCTGACCGGGCGACCGCGTTCAGGTCGCGAAAAGGGGGAAGCGATTGTCGTCTTGTCTTGTTATTTGTATTCCTTATACGTTTCCAGGGCCGTGAGGAACCCTTACCCACGGTCCGCCCTCCTTTTCCCTTTTGTCTGTTGTTGCGCGCACACATCGAAATGGGAGGGGCGGGGTCTACTAGAAACACTCCATTAGAATGTATGATCGCACATTTTAAAGAGGGATATTCAGGAGATTATGGTATTAAAATGACAGCAGCCCGTTTGCAGATTTTGTGTAGAAACATAGAAACATGATGACAGAAAAAGACCACAAGGCCCATCTAGTCTGTCCTTCCATAACAACAACTACAACAGTCCACTTTTTACCTTTAGAGATCCTCTGTGTTGGTCCCATGCTTTTTTGAATTCAGTTACTGTCCTCATCTCTACCACCTCCACTGGGAGACTATTCCACGGATCCACTACTCTTTCCGTAAAGAAATATTTCCGCATATCACTCCTGAATCTATCTCCCTTCACCCTCATCCCATGTCCCCTCGTCGCAGAACTTGCTTTCAATTGAAAGAGGCTCTCTCCCTGAACATTTATGCCACGGAGGTATTTAAACATCTCAATCATATCACCTCTATCCCGCCTTTCCTCTAAGGTGTACATATTAAGATCCTTAAGTCTGTCCTCATATGCTTTATAATGAAGACTACTAATCATCTTAGTAGCAACCCTCTGCACCGACTCCATCCTGTTCACATCCTTTTGAAGGTGCGGTCTCCAGAATTGCACACCATACTCCAAATGAGGTCGCACCAAAGACTTATACAGAGGCATTATCACCTCCTTTTTTCTGCTAGCCATTCCTCTCTGTATGCACCCAAGCATCCTTCTAGCTTTTGCCGTCGCCTTTTCTACCTGTTTAGCTACTTTAAGATCATCGGACACAACTACGCCTAGGTCCCGCTCTTCTTTAGTGGACAAAAGTACTTCACCTCCTATGCTGTATTGCTCCCTTGGATTGCTGCAGCCCAAATGCATGACCTTACATTTTTTAACATTAAATCCCAGCTGCCAAATTCTAGACCATTCTTCAAGCTTAGCTAGATCCCTCCTCATGTTATCTACACCTTCCTGGGTGTCTACTTTATTGCAGATTTTGGTATCATCCGCAAAGAGGCAAACCTTACCCGACAGCCCTTCCGCTATATCACTAACAAAGATGTACTAGGGAGTGGCCCGATCTAGACCCCATCTGGCCCCGAGAGGGAACGTTCAACGTAGAGATTATTCAGTCAATACACCGTAGAGTGCGGATAGCGCACCCCGATCAGTACCCCTATATAGATTCCTGGTTAAGTATTTGTGAAGATCCGCCCCCTGGGCGCAGCGCTGTTATGAGGAACAGTGCAGAATAATGTTAGCGAAAACAGATTCTAGACAGAAAACGGAACAGCCTAGAATGAAAGAGCAGGATAAGAAAGCCAGAAAGAAGCCCATCCTGGTAGATCCTGATTCCCCAGAAATAATTCTCAGGCAGCCCCGAACCCCAGGTCCAATAAGAGTAGCCCGGCGTCCTGCCCCAGAACCCCAGAGACAGCCGGAGCGGGACCCAACCCCTGATCCACCTCCCGGAGGGGAGGAAGAGGAAGAATTAGCTGAAAGAGAAGAGGAGGACATAAAAAGTGAGCCAGAAGCGGAGATAGAAGAAGGAGAAAGAGAGAATCCCCCAGACGAGGAGGACAGTATACAAGTAATTGAGAAAGCCAGCGCTAGCACTAGCACACCAGTAAAAGCTAAACCCAAAGCAAAACCTGTTGAGAAAAAGAAAGTGACTCCTTCAAAGACAATTACAACAATAACCCTTAGATCCCAAAAGACACCTACGGCAGCCAAAATGTTTCCCTTACGGCAAGTCCCGGGAGTGCCCGTAAAGAATGATAATGATGAAGTGGTAGCGGGACCCCTAACTTATGTGTATATCCCTTTCTCTACAACTGATTTATTAAATTGGAGGTCGCATTATGCCTCCTATATTAGTAAGCCCCAGGAGCTGACAGAATTAGTAACTAGTATCATGGAAACTCACCAACCCACTTGGCCAGATTGCCGTCAGCTCCTGACCACTCTATTCACGACAGAAGAGCGAGCAAGAATTAGAAAAGCAGCTATTGGGTGGATGGCAGAAAACCCTGTAGCTCCGGCACAGGGGCAGAATATAATAGACCGTCGGGAAGCAGCTCAGAGAGAATTCCCGAATGAAGACCCCCAATGGGATCCAAATACAGATGAAGGATCCACAGCCCTAGCCCGTTTTCGCCAAGGCTTCTTACAAGGACTGAAAAGGGGGGGCCAAAAAGCTATGAACCTTTCCAAAGTTGCAGGAGTTATCCAAGGTATAGATGAGAGCCCAGCAGATTTTTATGAAAGATTAACTGAAGCATACAGAATGTATACTCCCTATGATCCCGAGGCACCAGGAAGTTTATGTATGGTGAATTCTGCTTTTGTAAACCAGTCTCAACCAGACATTAGACGTAAATTACAGAAATTAGAAGGGTTTGCGGGCATGAATGCAACACAGTTATTGGAAGTCGCTCATAAAGTGTATGTGAATCGTGATACTGAAAGACAGAGAGAATGTGATAGAAAGATGAAGAAGAAAGCTGATTTTTTGGCTGCGGCCATAGTGGAACAGAAAAGGGGAGGTGTCCCTAGTCGAAGGAGCAGAGGAAGAGGGCGGGGTCAAGGCGGAGGCCGGACCCAGAGACTAGGCGTGAACCAATGCGCCTATTGCAGAGAGGAAGGACATTGGAGAGATACATGCCCGCAACTTGAAGACGCCCAGCAAGATGACGACAGCAGCCATCAGTGGCGAGAAGAAAGACGAGGCTATCCCCGAAGCCGAGGAGGAGCCAATCGAGAACAATTCCAGCGAGAGAGAGGAGGAGCCATTCAAGCATTGGCCACACCAGCCCATGATGAGAATGACGTGGATTAGGACAGACCGGGCTCCAAGTTTGCTTTAGGTCTCCAGGAGCCTATGGTCGGAATACAAATAGGAGACCAAATTATGGACTTTATGGTTGATACTGGAGCACAACATTCAGTAATAGACAAAAAGATAGCCCCATTCACTACAAAAGCAGTCACCATTATAGGAGCAACTGGTGCCAAAGCCACAAAGTCTTTTCTTCAAAATCAAATATGCAGTCTAGGAGGACAGCAAGTAACTCATCAATTCCTTTACATGCCCGAATGTCCAGTGCCACTACTGGGACGAGATATGCTAGCCAAGCTTCAAGCACAGATATCCTTCTCTGAACAAGGAGAAATGCAAATGACAGTAAATCCCCAAACCAAACCAGCAGGAATGATGCTGCTGACAGTTCCCGGAGAAGAAGAATGGAGATACTACATTGATGATTCGATCCAAGATACCTATTTTGAACAAACTTTGAAAAGTATTGATGCACCACCTGGAGTATGGGCAGAAGGCAGTCCCCCAGGCCTAGCCAAGCATATAGCTCCAGTAATTGTAACCCTCAAGCCTAGTGCTACACCAGTGCACGTCAAACAGTACCCTCTCCCAAGAGCCGCAATTGAAGGCATTCATCGCCACCTACAGAGACTGCTCGAGTATGGCCTACTAAAAGTATGTCAATCCCCATGGAACACTCCACTTTTGCCAGTAAAGAAACCTGGGACAGATGATTACCGCCCAGTGCAAGATCTAAGAAGAGTAAATGATGCAGTTGAAACTATACATCCAGTTGTGCCCAATCCTTACACTCTTCTAGGACTGATCCCTGCTGAAGCTACCCATTTCACCGTACTGGATTTAAAAGATGCATTCTTTTGCATAAGATTAGCCCCTGTAAGCCAAATATTGTTTGCATTCGAATGGCAGGACCCCATCTCTGGAAGAGGGGGCCAACTCACCTGGACAAGATTACCCCAAGGATTCAAGAATTCGCCTACCATCTTTAGTGCCGCACTGAATCAAGACCTTTCAAGCTATCCAGTAGCCCCGGGGAAGAGAGTGCTTCTCCAATACGTGGATGATCTGTTGATAGCTGCCATATCAGAAAGTGAATGTATACTAGCCACCAAAGACCTCTTGCAGTTACTAGATGAAGCTGGATATAAAGTTTCCAGAGCCAAAGCACAGCTATGCCAAAAAGAAGTGAAATACTTGGGTTTTCGTATTACCCAAGGAAGCAGAAGATTAGGCAGAGAGAGAAAAGAAGCAGTATGCAGAATTCCAACTCCAACAACCAGAAAGCAAGTCAGAGCCTTTCTGGGAGCGGCAGGATATTGCCGAATCTGGATACCTAACTTTGCCCAAATTGCCAAACCACTGTATGAAGCCACAAAAGGAGAAGAGAAGTCGCCACTGGAGTGGGGACTTGAGCAGGATACAGCCTTCAAGACGTTAAAGGAAGAATTGATGTCATCACCAGCACTTGGACTACCAGATGTCCACAAACCTTTCCACTTGTTTGTACATGAAACACAGGGAAATGCCTTAGGCATGTTGACTCAGAAATTGGGAAATTGGGAGCGACCTGTAGCATACCTATCGAAACAATTGGACCCTGTGGCCAAAGGATGGCCACCATGCCTGAGAGCCGTTGCAGCTACAGCACTATTAGTGAGTGAAGCAGACAAACTCACACTAGGACAGAACATACGAGTCACTGTGCCACATGCAGTCCTTGCCCTCATGGAACAGAAAGCAAATTATTGGCTCACCAATTCCCGAATGTTGAAGTACCAGAGCATGTTATGTGAAAACCCACAGATACAACTTGAAGTGAGCCATGCCTTGAATCCAGCCACCTTGATACCCATCAGTGAAGAACTCCCAGAACATGACTGTATCGAAGTCATGGAAACTGTGTTCTCCAGTCGACCCGACTTGACAGATGTGCCCATAGACAATCCTGACCAAATCTATTATGTTGATGGGAGCAGTCTCATCCTCAACGGACGACGCTGCGCCGGATATGCAGTCGTCACTCAACACGAAGTAGTTGAATCATCAGCTCTAGCCTCAGGCACATCAGCCCAGTAAGCCGAATTGATAGCACTCACCAGAGCATTGTTGTTAGGAGAAAAACTTGTGCTAAATGTATATACAGATTCCAAATATGCCTTCACTACCTTGCATGCCCATGGAGCTCTCTATAAAGAAAGCGGACTCATCACATCCGGAGGAAAATCAGTCAAATATGGTCCCGAGATATTGATGTTACTTGATGCAGTTTGGGCCCCAACACGTGTAGCTGTCATGCATTGTCGAGGACATCAAGCAGGAAAAGGAGAAGTTGCCCGAGGAAATAGATTTGCAGATGCCTCAGCACGACAAGCAGCAATGACAGGACAGATTGCCCCACAAGCTATACCAATGCAAGCAGCATTGTTTCCAGTACCTTTGAATTTATGGACACCACGATATACCACCAAAGAATTGGATTACTACTGTAACAAAGAAGATGGAGTACTGAAAGATGGATGGATTGAGCTGCCACCAGAAGAGGGCAGTCAACCTCCTGGACGAATAGTAATTCCTGAACTGTTAGGACCATCGTTTGTCAAAGCTTTCCACGAAGCCACCCACTATGGAAAGAGTGCTATGGAAAAAGCACTCAGACCACATTTCTACATCCCTCTGATGACCACCATATCAGCTTCAGTAGCACGACAATGTCAAACTTGTGCCAAGAATAATGCCAAGCAAGGCCTTATAACAGCACCCCGAGTTCAGTCAGGAGGTGTGACCCCCATGCACAACCTCCAAGTTGATTTTACCGAAATGCCAAAAGCCAATGGATACCATTACCTATTAGTATTAGTTTGTACTTTCTCTGGGTGGGTAGAAGCCTTCCCAACCAGAACTGAGAAAGCCCGAGAAGTTACCAAAGTCTTAATGAGAGAGATTGTCCCTAGATTCGGAATTCCAGCAGTAATAGGGTCAAACAATGGACCCTCATTTGTCTCCCAAGTTACTCAGCAGTTAGCAAAAGCTTTGCAGATACAATGGAAACTCCACACTGCATACAGACCCCAGAGTTCAGGGAAAGTTGAGCGAATGAATCGTACCTTGAAAGCCCAAATGTCCAAGCTTTGCCAGGAGACACAATTGAAGTGGCCCCAAGTGCTCCCCATAGCTTTACTCAGAATACGCTCAGCTCCTGTAAAGTCAACAGGATTTTCCCCTTTTGAAGTTTTGTATGGTAAACCCCCACCAATAGTGCAGGGAATCAAAGGAAGTCTAGCCCAAATTGGTTCAGAAATAACCAGACAAGAACTCCTAGCTCTTAGTTTTGTTCTGCAGACTCTCCATACGTGGATCCAAGACCAGTTGCCTATCAACTTGACGGAACCCTTGCATCCCTATCAGCCTGGTACTTCGGTGTGGATCAAAGATTGGAAGAAGACACCGTTGGAACCCCATTGGAAGGGACCGTACACCGTCATCCTGTCTACCCCAACTGCAGTAAAGGTAGCCGAGATCGACGCCTGGATCCACCACAGCAGAGTCAAGCCCGCCGCTGATCCTGAACCTGAGCAGTGGACAGCAGAACAGCATCTTGATGCACCCTTGCGAGTTACTCTGAGATGGCAACCAGCAGCTTAGACACTTCATCACAAGTGCTTTGCAGTAGCCAAGTCTTTCGAAGAGGATTGCTGTTTTCCATACAGCAACAGCTTTGTTTCAACGAACCCATTCTGCGTGCGATTTTGCGCACTACTTTGATACTATATTGAACCATACTTCAAAAACCAACTGAATTGCCAAGTTGGTTGAGGTGTGATGGACAACTTGAGGATCTTCAATCAACACTCAGCACCCGTTAAATTGCTTCATTAGCAAACGGGACGAAGAATAAAAGACCGTCGTGATCAAGATCAGCAAGCTGAGGATTCAGAAGAACTCCAATCAACATCGACATGCATCTTTACTTTTGCTTTGCTTTGGTTGCCTTCTTTGGAGGTTTTGAACAGACTTATGCTCTACCTCCATGCACTGCTTGCATTACTTCTACTAGAACTGGACTGAAAGTAACTCAGACTTTGCTTTATCATTCTTACTATACCTGCAAGGGGACAGTAACCCGGTGTATCTATAACACCACTGAACTGAATGTTTGCACTCATGGCAAAATTAAAGCATGCTATTATCCGCATCAGAATCCATCCTATTACACGTTGGAAATAAGATGGAAGGATGCAGATGGACCTATATTAGCTGCTACACCACCACTTAAGTATACACCCTGTAAATAGTTCTGACAATTTACTGTTCTGTTATATGTAAAAAGTTAAGAAGTTCTTGTTCTATGTAATGTTATGCAAATGTATGCAATTGTTCAATGTAAACCGCCCCTGATCTCTGGAAGGGGCGGTATAGAAGAAATAGATAAATAAATAAAATAAATAAATAAATTAAGGACATTACTAAACCTGCTGTTTTGAATTTTGATGCATGTAATGCCATTAACAGAGATAGTTATTCCACCTGTGGTACATGGGAGAAAGCGTATCGAAATGACCATAAGTACATGTGTCCAGAAGGTGCCACAAATTGGTGGAAGTGTACAGGTAAAACGGGATCAGGCTATAGTACTGCAACAGCAGCAGATTACTATTGCCCGTATTGGGGATGTGTTTTTTATGCTACCTGGAATACTGGTGTAACGGATGAGAAAATAGATAAACGGATGGCTACTCTAACCAAGCCAACCACAAATGATAAATGTCAGAAAGATGCTTGTAACCCCTTACACTTACGTATACACAATCCCCATGCATGGAAACAAGGATACAAGTTTGGTTTGCGTATTGCTGGAGGGGCAATAGATCCAGGAACCATTGTATATATCAGATTGAATACCCAAGCCCACAAGTCATCTAAATATCATATTCATAATACTTTTTATGAAGCTATGCATGTAAATAAGTTTGAGATCCCTCACCCCTCACAGAATTTATTTCTAGAATTAGCTGGAGCAGTAGTGTCTAGTCTTAAGATCACAGATTGTTATTTCTGTGGCGGAACCCAAATGGGAGATCAGTGGCCATGGGAAGCCCAAGAATTGAATTATTCTATGGTTTACAATCAGACTGAATTACACAAGACTACCAGTGAATGGGTGTTAGCGCACTCAATCGTTGGACGTCTTTGCTATGCCAGAACTGGACCCCAGTTCACCCAAAAGGTAGGACAGCTGGTCTGTCTTAGCCAGAAGTATTATAATGCCACGACCAAAAAGATAGCATGGTGGTCAGGACTCAAACATCCTGAACCTCCTAACCCATTAGCCAGATTTCCTGAACTTGCTGGTTTATGGACTAACCTTGCCAAAATCCAAGCCTGGCAAGCCCCACCTGGCCTATACTGGATCTGTGGAAACCGAGCGTATGCACAACTCCCACCACACTGGGGAGGAGCATGAGTCTTAGGAACCATCAGACCTTCTTTCTTTCTTTTAAACACTGAACATGGAGAACAATTAGGATACCCAGTATACACTACCCACCGACACAAAAGAGCACTAAGACAGAAGAGAGAGGCCTTACAGATAGGCAAGTGGGAAAAGTGGCAAGGTGATGATTGGCCACCAGAAAGAATTATTGAGTATTATGGGCCTGCCACTTGGAATGATGATGGTATGTGGGGTTATCGGACCCCAGTCTATATGATTAATCGTATTATTCGCTTACAAGCAGTAGTTGAGATAATAACTAATGAGACTAGTCATGCACTTACACTTTTAGCTAGACAAAGTACACAAATGCGCACTGCAATATATCAGAACCGCTTAGCACTTGATTATTTGCTAGCAGCTGAAGGAGGAGTATGTGGTAAACTGAATTTAACTAATTGCTGTTTGAAAATAGATGATAAGGGTCAAGTAGTTGAAGAAATTGCTAAAGATATGCAAAGACATGCTTATGTGCCAGTGCAAACTTGGCACTCATTGAAGTTTCCTAACTGGTTTGCTAACCTCTTTTCATGGGTGGGAGGATTTAAAACTTTCATTGTATTAGTACTAATTCTTGTTGTTGTTGTTTTCTTATTACCATGTTTAATCCCATGTTGTATGCGTTCTATTCATAACACTATTGATAGTACAGTAGAGCGGAAGACCGCAACTAAAATCATGGCTTTATACAAAGCTAGTCCTAGTAGAAATCCTTCAATCATGATGTGATTCTTCAAAAGGTGATTTAATTCTCACACCTTATTAAGTAATAGGGTGAGATTAATCAAAGGGGGGAATGTGGCTGGTGCAGGCCTGTGACCCACGGTGTCTGACATAAGCAGGCCAGCATGGCTAGCTTGACCTGTAAATGAGGCCTGTGGAGAGGCATATAGGATTGCACATCCCCCAATATGCTGCTATTGTAAGATAGAACTCAGTAGAAGTATTGAATTAGCTTAGGTAGGCAGAACTGCAGAGCTGAAAGATGGAAAAATACAGAAAGACATGTTTAAAAGTTACTGATAAGAAAAAGTACATCTGCAAAGAAATAATTGGGAGTGCTGACAGATGAGTTGCAGAGCCTAGCTCCTCTGCATGCACAAATTGGTTCTATGGCCTTGAGAGTGTGAAAGTAACAAGTTGATGAACTGACCATTGTAATTGGGACTAGAAGGGGGTATGCAGGTGGCATGCCCACTGGAGGGACATAATTGGATAAACTTATCAGTACCGGGACCAATGGAAGGGGTACGGGAGGTTACCGGGACCAATGAAATGTTTTTCTATACCTAGAATGGAACAGAAGTCTATAAAAGTTGTTGTAATGCTTGAAAACTTTGCTCAGCCATTTTGAAATTGACTGGTTCGAGACTTGTGCACAAATAAATGATTTGGACCTTCTGAACAGACTCCTGGTATCATTGGTTTGTCTGCGCTTTGCTGCTACATTCTGATGAAATCTTGTGTAAGGTGCATGTGCCACTAGGACTTGCAGTTCACTAACCCAGCAGGTAGAGGTGACCGCCACTAAGAACAAGATTTTCTAGGTCAGGAATTTCAGTGGACAAGAGGCCTTGCCCCAACACCACAGTGAGGTCCCAAGACACAGGCAGGGGCCTAACTGGTGGTTTAGAAAGGAGTAGGGCCCATATGAAGCGGGCAACCGGTGGATGCACAGATATGGGCTTGCCACCCAACCCACAATGGTACACCCCAATCACACTTAAGTGCACTTGAACAGAACTGGACTGGAGGCCAGCGTTAGACCCCTTTTCTTGTGTGGTGGAGATGCTCCATATCTTCTGCACCTTTCTAAGGCCCTGTCAGCGCACCAGAGAGAGAACCTACGCCACTTAAAAGGCATAAGAACAGCTTGTAAATTCTCTGAAGAATGTGAGGAGGATGTCCGCCACCTCCAGAGAGATTGCACACCGAGAGGACTACCTGCTCAGCATCCATGCCGTGAGGGCCAGAGACAACACACTGGGATTAAGCAAGGCCCTGTCGTCCTGACAGACTAGATACAGGGTGCAGCGCAAACTAAGAGGCTCCCATTGAGAGTTGAAGCAGCAGGGGAAACCACAACTGCCTGGGCAAAAACGGGGCAATTAATATCATTGTGCCCTTGTCAGCCTGTAGCTTGAATAAAGTGTAGTTGCTCACCTGTAACGGGTGTTCTCCAGGGACAGCAGGAATCAGTCCTCACTTATGGGTGATGTCGGCACTGAGGGAGCCCGTGCGGAACAATTCCCCAGCTTTCAAAGAAAGCCTTTGGGATTGCTGCCACGCATGCATGGTCCTCTTCCCGCCCAAGTGTGCCATCTTGCTCAGTCAGGACCCTTAGCTCAAGCCCTATCAAGCAGATGGCAAGGGAAGGATAAAAATCCAGCAACTCATCAGGGGAGGTGGGAGGGTATTGAAGACTGATTCCTGCTGTCCCTGGAGAACACCTGTTACAGGTGAGTAACTACGCTTTCTCCAGGAAACAAGCAGGAAGTCAGTCCTCACTTATGGGACTCCCCAGCTACAGGTTACCGAACCTGTAAGCCAAAAACGCCTCTGCGAGGTCGTGAGCAGAAGCCAATGTCCGAAGGGAGCCCGAGTCTTCGGGTCCTCGAGGCAAGCTCTCGATAGTTGCAGAAGAAGGGTCAGAGGGCAGGAGTTACTTATACCCCGAACGGACTACAGAGTACAGCGCGGCCGAAGGCGCCGTCCCAGCAGGACTCCCTCTCCAGGCAGTAGTGCGAGGCGAAGGTATTCGCTAAAGACCAGGTCACTGCCCGGCATATGTCCGTAAGAGGCACTGAGCGCAGCGAAGCCACCAACTCCACCTTGGCACGGATGCAGTGCGCAATGACCCGACGATCCAGCAGGGCACCTGCCTTTGCCTGGTCAAAGGCGATGCAGTCCACCACCCAAATGGAAAGGGTGCACTTGTTGATTGCCAACCCCAGGTGGTTGGCATCGTGGGCGATGAAGAGCTGGGCAGACGTGCGATGCCCTTGGGTGGGTTGCAGGTAGAAGGAGAGAGCCCTTTTGCAATCGAATATGTGCAGGACCTCTGATGCCCGGTCTTGTAAGGTCTTGGAAAGGAAGTCGGCAAGACCACCTCCTGACTGAGGAGGAAATCCGATACAGCCTTTGGAAGGAACTTGGGATGGGTGCGAAGGACCACCCTGTTCCTGTAAAACCTGGTGTAGGGGGGGCCTCGGCCATGAGGGCTTGACGTTAACTGACTTGCCACGCCGAGGTCAGTGCCACCAGGAAAATCACCTTCCAGGAGAGGTGCTGGAGTGAGCACATTGCCATCGACTTGAAGGGCGGCCATGTCAGCTGCATGAGCATGGTGTTCAGGTCCCATTCCGCCGGTGGAGGCCAGATGGAGGGTTTGGAAAGCAGGAAACCCCGCATGAAGTGGGAGACCAGAGGCTGACCCAAGAGGGGTTTCCCTTCGACGGGGAAGTGGTTAGTCGAGATGGCGCTCAGGTGAACCCTGACCGAATTGGACTTCAGTCTCACCTGCGAAAGGTGGAGAAGGTACTGGAGAACCCAATGGGTAGAGCAGGAGAATGGGTCGATATGTAATTCGGAGCGCCAGATCAAAAACCGCCACCACTTCAGGGCGTAGGCCCACCTCATCGAGTCCTTCCTCGAAGTGAGGAAGACATCCTCGATCTCCACTGGGAGGTACAGCGAGGCTAAAGAGATCCTTCAGCTGCCAGGCTGTGAGGGATAGCGAGATGAAGTTTGGATGAAGCACCCACCCCTCCTCTTGCATCAGCAGACCGGGGGCACTGCCCAGGGGAACCAGAGGCTCCGACGAGAGCCGGAGTAGAAGCAGGAACCAAGGATGTCAAAGCCATGAAGGAGCCACAAGGATCACCAAGGCTTGGTCTCGCTGGATCTTGTGGAGGATCCTCGCCAGGAGGAGTGGGAGGGAACGCATACAGCAGCCCAGAGGTCCAAGACAGGAGGAATGCATCTGGGGCCACCCTGCTCGGGCGTGGTGTCAGCCCACAGAAGCGGGGGAGCTGCACAGGTCCATGGACGGCGTCCCTCAATAGCAGAACAGGTCAAGAGCCACCTTTGGACTCAGGCGCCACTCGTGCGGGCAGAGAAGCCTGCTGAGCCTGTTCGCAAGGACATTTTCTTGGCCCGGAAGGTAGACAGCTCTTAAGGTCATGGCCTGGCGCACTGCGAAGGAGCAGAGGAGGACTGCCCCGCAGCAGAGGAGGCAGGAGCCTGTGCCCCTCTCCTTGTTGATGTAGAACATCGCGACTCTGTTGTTAGTCTGCACAAGCACCGACCTGCCCCTCAGGTGGCGCTCAAAGACCTTCAAGGCGAACCGGACCGTTCGAAGCTCAAGCAGGTTGATCTGCTGACAAGATTCCTTGGGTGACCACCTTCCCTGTGTACAGAGGTGGCCGCAGTGGGAACCCCAGCCCAACAGCGAGGTGTCAGTTGTCAAGATGAGCTTGCGTGGACGAGTCTGGAAAGGCATGCCCTGAAGGAGGCTCTGGGGTGTCCTGCCAGCAGACTAGGGACTTGACTAGGCTGCGAGACACCCGGACGGGGTACCGGAAGTGGCCAGAGGCCTGGGTCCATTGTGCCCGGAGGCACCACTAGGCCGTCTGCATGTTCATGCAAGCATGGGGAATGACGTGCACTGTTGAGGCCATGTGTCCCAGGAGGCGTAGCATGGCCCGGACCGAGACTCTGGGCCGGCCCTGGACCCTGGCAGCCAGAGTGTGGAGTTGATCTGTGCATGCTCGAGAAGAAAAGTGGTCGCACGCTCTGTGTCAAGAAAAGCGCCAATGAACTCCAAGGTCTGCACTGGTATGAGGTGGGATTTGGAGTAGTTGATCAGAAAACCGAGACGCTCGATGAGAACTGTGCATGATGCCGGTGGAACGCGGTGGAGGGGGTAAAACACATGATCAGGTTTTAACCCAGAGGGAACAACGATGGAGTTACAATTTGGATACTATGACACCAAATGGATTGAATGCCATGATAGAGTGGTCAGCTTGTCTATAGATATAGGAGTTAGTAGGGCATTAGGTACTACCACGTAGTGGGAGGAGTTAGTTTCCGTCATGTAGACGTAAGCACTTTTAAATACCACTTGTTAGTTCCAGATCGCATGCGCGGCGTCTTTTTTAGTTATTGTGAGACACGATACACTTGTGCAAAGAGGAACAGCTATGTATTAGATGCGGGCAGCATTTTTGTAAGTACTGTTGTCTTTTCAGGTTTTGGCTTGTAGTGTGGAGTTTTAACTTTACTATTGTAAGAGTAGGGAATGATCTTTTGTTTCTATTCGTTTTGTTCACAGGATCCTTAACAGATCCCCTGAAGAACCCGAATTGGAGAAACGCTCAAAGGCACTGAAGGGAAGTGTCGGGACTATTGAGCATAAGGATCATTGAATAGTATAGAAGTGATTTTCAGCTTAGTGGATGGCATTTAATAGCGAGAGAGGGGTATTACATAAACTACAGTTTGAAGAAATCAATTTTGAAGAAGCCCCGGGGAATTTCGATAGTCTTTGCCATACCCGCTAGCTGTTTCACATACCAATGAGGAGGTCGTTGATGTGATATAGCACACATATTCCTTTGTAGACAATCTGTCCAGGGAATAGGTGCTAATCTGAGACCTCCGGGTAGAAATTTTTAATGTAATGTATGTTGGTGAACAAGAAGAAGAGAAAAAGTTAATTCTTTAAGTACATTCCCTTAATGTGTTACATCGAACGTGTTTCTGTAGTTAATACTGTGAGGAAGGTGAAAAGCAAGGACAACGCTCCTGCCTGAGAAATGTCTAAAGGAGTGACCAAACTGTGCGCCACTCGAGGAGGAACCCTAGTCTATGTGGAAAGCCTAGGCAAATCCTATGGGTTTGGCCGATCCTGCAACAGAGAGGCCAAGGTTATCATCTCCTTTATCAAAACAGGCCAAAGAGACCTCATGGCTGCTTTACCCTTATGCAGGCTTCAAACAGGACAAGGTCTGTCCAACTTTCAGAAGGCTTTAGTGACCTCCATAAGAACATAAGATATGTCACACTGGGTCAAACCAAGTGCCCATCAAGCCCAATATCCTTTTTCCAACAATGGCCAATCCAGGTCACAAGTACTTATCAGGTTCCCAAAAGGTACACAGATTCCATGCTACTTGTCTAATGGGTAAGCAGTGGATTTCCCTGGTCCTCTTTAATATGGACGTTTCCTCCAGAAACTTGTCCAAACCTCTCTTAAATCCAGCTAGGATGGGATGATGGGGGGGGGAGGGAACAGAAAGGGGGGGGGGTGAGAGACTTCAGTAAATTGGATTGAAAGGAATTTAAGGAATGTTTTTGTATTGAAAATGGAAGAAAAGGTATTACGTGTTTGAACTGCTCAATAAAAATGTAAAATAAAAAAAGAAATTTAAAAAAATCCAGCTACACTAACAGCTTTTACTACATTCTCTGGAAACAAATTCCACAGTTTGATTGTGCACTGAATGAAAAAATATTTTCTATGATTAGTCTTAAAATGTGCTACATTGCAGCTTCATTGTCTGTCCGCTAGTCTTTCTACTTTTTGAAGGGGTAAATAGCCGATCTACATTTACCTGTTCCACTCCATTCATTATTTCATAGACTCATAGGCGTCAGAAAAGGGTGAGCCCATTGCAGCATGGCAAGCTGCCCGCAGGGAGCCCATCCCCTCAGGCATAAGAAAAAAAGTCCCTTCCTATCGGCCGCTGTTCGTGATCATTGCAAAGACCCTTCCTGTCTGTCCACAAGGATCACGGGTAGACAGGAAGGGCCTTTGCGCTGATCACAGCCAGCAATTTGCCCACAAGGATCCCATCCCCCATGGGCTGAAGAAAATCCACAATCGCAGCACAGACCCTTCTTGTCTGCCCACAGGAGATCGGAGCCCAGCGGGCAGAACAGGAAGGGTCTCTGCCCATGGGGTAGGGCTTCAGGCCCCCCAAAGGAAAGACCAGTCCGCCGCTCCTGTATAGATTATCATATCTCTCCTCAGCTGTATGTTGAAGATCCCTAACCTTATAAGCCTATCCTCTGAGGGATATCCTTCCATCCCCTTCACCATTTTTGTCACTCTCCTCTGTATCTTTTCTAATTCTGCTATATCTTTTTTAAGATATGGTGACCAGAGTTGCACACAATATTCAAGGTGTAATCGCACCATGGAGCAATAAAGGATATTATAATGCCTCTGTGTTTTATTCTCCATGCCTTTCTTTACAATTCCTAACAGGTTCTGCCAAAGGGTTTCTGTCGCCCTAAGCAGACCCTCCATGCCACTTGGCCTGACATGCAGTCACCATCCCCCTCCCCAGCATCCATCTCCTCACCTATGGGAGTGGGCGGCACAGTGATGCCTCCATGTCGGCCTTTAAAATGTCCGTGCTAGCGCACTCGTGGTCCGCCACTCCTGCCCCCTTTTGATACAGCTTCCTGTTGTAGGGGGCAGGAGTGGCAGGCCATGAGTGCACTAGCACGGGCACTTTAAAGCCCAACACAGCGGATGCATCTCTGTGCCGCCCACTCCCCTAGGGGAGTCCAAATCCAGGAGAGGAAGAAAACAGGGGAAGGGAAGGCGGCTAAAAACCCCCCCCCCCCCCCCCCCAGAAACATCAATAGCTAAATTAAGACATGGACTCCATCTGGAAAATATATCTTTGTTCCAGGCGGAGGAGTACTTTGTCCAATCATCCCCTTTCCAATTGGGTCTATCCACCTTTAAAACAAAAAAATTTATATCAGAATGTGGTGGTTCTTCACAATTCAATGATGATTATTTTTCTTGTTTGTAGTAAAGAAGGGAGCTGAGGCATATGTATGGTCCTCTGATTTGCTCCTACTTTCTAACCTGTTCTGTATGCGACCAACAGAATGTCGATGGTTGGACAAAAGTCACCAGAGCCTGCAAAATCACCAATCCAACTTCTCCAGCCCTTGAATTGAAGAACCATTATGCAGCCCTGGAAGTGGAGGAGGTGAAAGCATCCCTGGAAAGGGAAGAACCAAAGTTCAAGTACCCCATAGTTGCGGAATCAGTGACCAGAAGGAAACGAAGGGTAGTGGTGGTTGGAGACTCTCTTCTGAGGGGTACTGAGGCATCCATCTGCCAACCAGACTTGATGTCCAGAGAGGTATGCTGTCTGCCTGGTGCCAAGATCCAAAATGTTACGGAGAGTTTGCAGAGACTCATCAAGCCCACTGACTATTAACCAATGTTGCTAATCCATGTTGGAACAAATGATACTGCCAGGTATACCTCGGAACGTATCAAAAGTGACTTCATGGTTCTGGGACAGAGGGTGAAGCAGGTAGGTGCACAGGTGGTGTTCTCTTCAATCCTCCCTGTTGAGGGTAAAGGCCAAGGCAGAGAGGCTCGCATCCTGGAGATTAATGCATGGCTGCGTGGATGGTGTCTTCGAGAGCGTTTTGGTTTCCTAGACCATGGGATGCTGTTCCAAGGGTTTGCAGAGCAGAGATGGCATCCATCTGTCCAAGAAAGGTCAACGCATCTTTGG
The DNA here is from genome assembly GCA_033557465.1 of Ichthyophis bannanicus. Taxonomy (NCBI): domain Eukaryota; kingdom Metazoa; phylum Chordata; class Amphibia; order Gymnophiona; family Ichthyophiidae; genus Ichthyophis; species Ichthyophis bannanicus. The sequence continues at coordinate 1,357,677,617 of CM066032.1, forward strand.
TAGTAGACTGGCTAATCTACTGAAGAGGGCTTTAAACTAGATTCGTTGGGGATGGGTGAAGAAAGCCCCCAAGTAAGTGAAAGCCCCCAGGTAAGTGATACATTAAATACCTTTATGGAAATGGGTAACAGATGGAAAGCAGTGTGTATTAATGCCCGTAGCATGGGAAATAAGATCTCTGAAGTTGAAGCTTTGGTGGGAGGGGCTGACTTGGATTTAGTGGCAGTTACAGAAACATGGTTCACAGAAAACCATGACTGGGATGTAACTATACCTGGCTATATTTTATTCAGAAAGGACAGGGTAGGAAGAAGGGGAGGAGGAGTGGCACTATATGTAAAAACTACTATTAAAGCTTTGGAATTACAGAGCTTAAAAGGGAGAGAGGAGGCATTGTGGGTTAAACTAGAAAGAGGGAAAGAGAAATCTATTTGCATTGGTGTGCTATACAGACCTCCCTCAGAAGAGGAAGAGGTGGACAGAGAGTTAATTGAAGACATACGCAGCATTGCTAGGAAAGGGGAAGTGCTACTGCTAGGAGATTTCAATATGCCAGATGTTGATTGGCACATTCCTGCTGCAGTATCATCTAGGAGTAAGGAGATCCTGGATTCTCTACAGGGAGAACTATTCAGGCAATTGGTAACAGACCCCACACGTGAAGGGGCCATACTGGACTTGGTGCTTACCAATGGTGAAAGTGTTTCTGATGTTGTAGTGGGAGATCATTTTGCATCCAGTGATCACCAGATGGTGTGGTTCAGTATTAGGACTAGGCTGTTAGAATCCATTCCAAGGTGAAGATCTTAGACTTTAGGAAGACTAACTTTGCGAAGATGGGCCAATACCTCAGAGAGTTGTTAGTGGGATGGGAACAGCTGGGGGATGTAGAAAAACAATGGGCAAAACTGAAAGGGGGTATTTTAAAGGCAACCAACCTTTTTGTTAAAAAGGAAAATAAAGGCAAAAGGAACAGGAGACCGCTATGGTTTTCAAAGGAAGTAGCTGAAAAAGTAAAGAAAAAGAGGGAGGCCTTCATGAAATACAAGAGATCACAGAGAAAGGAAGACAGGCATCTGTATTTGGAAAAACTTAGAGAAGCTAGCAAAGTAGTCAAGAAGGCAAAGATTCAAAAGGAGGAGGAAATAGCCAATGCAATAAAATGGGGGGATAAGACATTTTTCAGATATATTAGTGAGAAGAGGAAGGGCAAAAGTGGTATTGTCAGACTCAAGGGTGCAGGGGGGGAATATGTAGAAGCTGATAAGGATAAAGCGGAATTGCTTAACAAATATTTTTGTTCTGTGTTCACAGATGAAGAACCAGGAGCAGGACCTCAGAAAACACCCACAAATAAGAACAGAAGCAAGGGACATCTTGAACAATTTTCAGAAGACTGTTCGTGAGAAACTAGCTCAACTTAAAGTAGACAAAGCGATGGGACCAGATGGGATACACCCTAGAATACTGAGGGAACTTGGGGACGTTCTAGCAACTCCACTGACTGACCTTTTCAATGCCTCGTTGGAGTCGGGAGTGGTGCCAAAGGACTGGAGAGAGGCTCATGTGGTGCCTTTACACAAAAGCGGTAGTAAGGATGTGGTTGAAAACTACAGGCCGGTTAGTTTAACTTCAGTGGTAAGTAAATTAATGGAAACGCTGTTGAAAGAGAAAATAGTGAGGTTTCTGGAGTCCAGCGGATTACAGGATCCGAGGCAGCATGGATTCACCAGAGGCAGGTCTTGTCAGACAAATCTGATTGATTTCTTTGACTGGGTGACCAGGGAGTTGGACCGCGGGAGAGCTCTAGATGTGGTGTATTTAGATTTCAGTAAAGCCTTTGACACTGTTCCTCACAGGCGACTTATAAATAAACTGAGCACCCTAGGGATGGACCCTAAAGTTATTGCTTGGGTTAGAAATTGGTTGGGTGGGAGGCGACAAAGAGTACAAGTAAATGGAGCTCACTCTGAGGAGAAGGATGTTACCAGTGGTGTGCCCCAGGGATCTGTCCTTGGTCCGATTCTTTTTAACATCTTCGTTAGTGATATAGCGGAAGGGCTGTCGGGTAAGGTTTGCCTCTTTGCGGATGATACCAAAATCTGCAATAGAGTAGACACCCAGGAAGGTGTAGATAACATGAGGAGGGATCTAGCTAAGCTTGAAGAATGGTCTAGAATTTGGCAACTGGGATTTAATGTTAAAAAATGTAAGGTCATGCATTTGGGCTGCAGCAATCCAAGGGAGCAATACAGTATAGGAGGTGAAGTACTTTTGTCCACTAAAGAAGAGCGGGACCTAGGTGTAGTTGTGTCCGATGATCTTAAAGTAGCTAAACAGGTAGAAAAGGCGACGGCAAAAGCTAGAAGGATGCTTGGGTGCATACGGAGAGGAATGGCTAGCAGAAAAAAGGAGGTGATAATGCCTCTGTATAAGTCTTTGGTGCGACCTCATTTGGAGTATGGTGTGCAATTCTGGAGACCGCACCTTCAAAAGGATGTGAACAGGATGGAGTCGGTGCAGAGGGTTGCTACTAAGATGATTAGTGGTCTTCATTATAAAGCATATGAGGACAGACTTAAGGATCTTAATATGTACACCTTAGAGGAAAGGCGGGATAGAGGTGATATGATTGAGATGTTTAAATACCTCCGTGGCATAAATGTTCAGGGAGAGAGCCTCTTTCAATTGAAAGCAAGTTCTGCGACGAGGGGACATGGGATGAGGGTGAAGGGAGATAGATTCAGGAGTGATATGCGGAAATATTTCTTTACGGAAAGAGTAGTGGATCCATGGAATAGTCTCCCAGTGGAGGTGGTGGAGATGAGGACAGTAACTGAATTCAAAAAAGCATGGGACCAACACAGAGGATCTCTAAAGGTAAAAAGTGGACTGTTGTAGTTGTTGTTATGGAAGGACAGACTAGATGGGCCTTGTGGTCTTTTTCTGTCATCATGTTTCTATGTTTCATCCTTCTTGTTGGGCATATCATATGCATGTACCTCTTCTTTACTGGGAAAACTAATTTGATGTCTAGGTATATCATTTAAAAAACCTCTTCTTATTCCAAGGGTAAACTATACCTCTTTTGTAATCTCTCATCTCTACAAAACGTATTCAATTGCTTATCTTTTATCTTCTTTCTATGATACCTTGACACACGGATGGACCTTTTTAAGCTCTTTAGAAAGTTAAGAATCATGGACTCCCCCCCCCCCCCACCTTTCACATGACATGGGTGTCTATACAGATTGTTCCATTCTTCCTAAGTCCACATGGGTCCCTCCACACCAGGTTAGTTCAATCATAGACACGTTTGTAAAGGTGGCGTTCAAAAGAGTTGATGATTTAAAGTCTAAACCTCAGTGTATACAGCACAGTTACTTACCTGTAACAGGTGATCTCTGGGAACAGCAGGAATTAGTCTTCACATATGGGTACGTCGGTACCGACGGAGCCTGCACGGGAATGCTGCCCAGCTTCCAGTCATAAAGCTTTTGGCAGCATCCCTTGCGCCTGCGCGCTGACTTCCCGCCTTCTCCAGAGCCTCTCTTCAGTTGAGTTTCAAAGCTGAGACAAAGGCGAGGAGAGAAAAGGAAGAAGAAGATAAAGAGATGCAACTCCTAGGGGAGGTGGGAGGGTTGTGAAGACTAATTCCTGCTGTTCCCAGAGATCACCTGTTACAGGTAAGTAACTGTGCTATCTCCAGGAACAAGCAGGAATGAGTCTTCACATATGGGGACTCCCTAGCTGGAGATGCCAGGGGGAGATCCCATAAAAATGCAGGAGCCTGGACCAGGGGTGCATTTTGTCTCCAGGAATCCCCGGCATCCAATGTGGGATGGAGGGTAGGAGTTGACAATAAAGGAGCTGTGAGGAAAGAAACAGCATAGCCAAGGACTACAGGGTCCTACAGACTACAGGAGTCCTTGGTATATATGATGAGTAGCATTAAAACACCTTTAATGTACACTTGAATATGCAGCTTACCTACTGTATTGTAGGAAGTAGAAAGCATGATGGAGTCTACTGGATAAGCAGTGGCGGAATCTTCAAGGTGACCTTTCAGCAGTGAGGATGAAGGTCGAGACCTGGAGGTAGCAGACGATCCAGGTGTCAACTGGGTAGGATTAGACGTCAGGTCTTCAATGCAAAGCTTTATGGGATAAAGCTGAAAACTCCTTTCGGCATGAAGTCATTAACATTGAGGACTAAGGGAAGAAGACTGACGGAGTTGGAGAACTAGCCCAGTCCTGGCGGAGTTGGAGAACTAGCCCAGTCTTGGCGGAAAAGAGGGGAACTGGAAAAACCCCTATTCCCAAGGAGAACAGCTGTGTACTCAAAGATAAAGATTGTCACACCTCATCCGCCCCAGCCGTGACTGCTGGTATTGCTGGGCTATTATGAGGGTGGTAGTTGTGCCTTGCTTCTATATATAAATCACACAGAAGAACTTTCTTTTCTTTTAGGGTTTTATTCCCCGTCCCTTGAGGTTTCTTCTTTTCAAACAACAGAAATTAACAGCTCACTTGGCTTCAAACAAAAGATAACTACGTAACAAAAGTAGCTTCCTTCAGCTGATAACTTTAAACCAAAAGTAAATAATAAACAGCCTAACTGACTGCTTGGCTTGGAGAGAGGGAGAGAGTTGCAGCTCTGCCACTTGTATACTGGAATTTAAGGTTACACAAATCACATTTACCTTAATGATATCTCTGGCTCTATCACAGAGAAAGAACAGTCCATCAATTCTGTATTTGTTAATACTTCAGAATTCTCATATTCCATCATTTCTTGCTCATTGGTATCTCCACTATCCACTTCCAACGTGGAATAAAAATATGGAAGGCTTGCCTCGTCAGTCAAGAAATTTCTCTTCCTGTGAGCTGCACTGACTCTCTGGGGAGTATCACCAAACTCTGAGTGATGTCTTTCAGAGCCCTGCCCCCGCTGGTGCCTCAATGCATAGCTCAGGTCTTGGTTTGACCTGCTAGCTGGGTAATTTTGATAGGGTCCCCTGCCGGGTCTGCCCTAGCTTTCCAGGCCCAACTGTGCCTGATTGCAACCGGTGTAACGGTGTTTCCCTAGAAGCTGGGAATTCACCGTGAGAAGGGATTTCTTCAGCTTTTCTAAGTAAGTGAAGCCCTCTTCTTTTAACACTTCTATAATCAGGAGAAAAGCTATTATTAGCCTCTGAATATCTGGGCTTTATATGGCTATTTCTAAGCCTCCAGGGCCCTTCCCTTTCAAATGGCAAATAGCCCTTGTATCCACTCTTTTCCCCTGTACCTGCTGTTGCAGTCTTCCTGTATTCTTCTTGCTTTCCAAACACATTCATGCTGTCAGGGTGTTGCCTTCTCCCAGAACCACACAGGTCTCTGGACTCTTTCCAACATTCACACCGGCTCACCTGTTGCCTTTCAGCTTGTGACCTCTGCTGCTTTAATTCCTTTCTCCAGGATTCCCTCCTTGGCTCCTCTCTCCAGGATTCCCTCTCTCTCAAAGGTTCCCTATCTCCAAATGTTTGGTAGTCTGTTTTATCTGCGTATTTCCTGACTCCACCTTCCCTCAGGTGCATTCTATTATGTAAAGCAGACTCCCTTGCTTTGCTCTCTGGGTGTGTCTTTCTGGGCTCTGTGCACGTGTGCTTCGGTTGTCGCTGGCAACCAATAAACATTCTCCTGTTTATTCTGTCACTTTCACCGTGATCATTCACACTGTTCTGCACCTTCTCAGGCTGCCCTATGTCCACCCTGTGACAAGATGTACACTATTTTTCCTAGCTGGCAAGAGATAGGAAAAATATTGAAGCTTGATGCTTCAAAGACTTAAAGAAAAAATGGAAGATGTTAGCACCATAGTAGTTATTGGTGCCTAACAGTTTCTGCATCGTAATATGGTATGCAAAGTAGGGCGATAGACCGTCTAAAACCTCTAGAAGGTAAAACATCTAGTATAGACAGTAAGGGTGATAGTGTGTAAGACATATCAACCCTTAAGAAGCCCCCCCAACAGACACATATATATACAGATATATATATGCAGATGGAATATAGATATATAGATATCTATATATACATATGTCCATATGTGTATATTAGGATATGGGTGGAGAAATGTATCCAGAAATATATATATATATATATATATATATATATATATATATATATATAGATACTGTATATAGATATGATATACCCAAATATATATACATTTGTGGGGCATTGGTTTGCACCACCAGAATAATGATATAGGTATGTAGACATATATGGAGAAGCTACATACAAGACAACAGATTGAAGATACATGGCTACCACCCAGCCCCATAATTGTACATGGGGAATATAAAAGAAAAAGATTCTTCGTTCTACAAGAGGGTGAACCCACTTGGGATATGTATAGAGAATCTATTTCCGTGGATTGAGGGATGCAGGAAGGCAATCCAATAAGATAACCGTGATGTTTGCGTGAGAACAGATGATCATATGAATCTGTAAGGAACAAGGCGGGAGTTCCACCGAACACGGACATGGCAGATGTGCAAAAACGCAGAAGAAGATACCAGAGGGACCTACTGGAGGGACCCAGAGGTAGCATGCGTAAACATCAGCCTTGGATTTTCACGCAGAAGAAGGTATATCTCGTGTTAACACCCCAGACTAGAGGGTGTGGAGAACCCTCACAGGCATGGGAAGGGATTATAAGCTTTTCCCTACTAATAGAGAAGCTTCAGAGACAAGGTCAATGCTCTATAGCAAGGCCCTCATAGTAGAAAGCTGCTCTGAAGACTGTAGAGAGCATTGTGCAGGAGAGATATGAGATAAACTGACTGAAGTCAGGTGTGTTGCCATATCCTAGGAGAGGAGATGGATAGAATAATGTGAGAAAGCCTAAACGAGTAGGAAGATCCAAGATAGCTGACGAATAGCTTGGAATCACTACTAAGGCTAGACAAAATTTTGAACAAGGGACTGGAACTTGGAAAAAGTACCAGTAATACAATCACTGTAACTCCTGCAGGCACAGCTGCTGATGGAAACAGCAGAGAGATTGTCCTGTGCCCAATAAAGAAAAACAGACAAGAAAGGAGAGGAGATATGCCTCGTTGGAGTCAGGAGTGGTGTCAAAGGACTGGAGAGAGGCTCATGTGGTGCCTTTACACAAAAGCGGAAGTAAGGATGTGGTTGAAAACTACAGGCCGGTTAGTTTAACTTCAGTGGTGAGTAAATTAATGGAAACGCTGTTGAAAGAGAAAATAGTGAGGTTTCTGGAGTCCAGCAGATTACAGGATCCGAGGCAGCATGGATTCACCAGAGGCAGGTCTTGTCAGACAAATCTGATTGATTTCTTTGACTGGGTGACCAGGGAGTTGGACCGAGGGAGAGCTCTAGATGTGGTGTATTTAGATTTCAGTAAAGCCTTTGACACTGTTCCTCACAGGCGACTTATAAACAAACTGAGCACCCTAGGGATGGACCCTAAAGTTACTGCTTGGGTTAGAAATTGGTTGGGTGGGAGGCGACAAAGAGTACAAATAAATGGAGCTCACTCTGAGGAGAAGGATGTTACCAGTGGTGTGCCCCAGGGATCTGTCCTTGGTCCGATTCTTTTTAACATCTTTGTTAGTGATATAGCGGAAGGGCTGTTGGGTAAGGTTTGCCTCTTTGCGGATGATACCAAAATCTGCAATAAAGTAGACACCCAGGAAGGTGTAGATAACATGAGGAGGGATCTAGCTAAGCTTGAAGAATGGTCTAGAATTTGGCAGCTGGGATTTAATGTTAAAAAATGTAAGGTCATGCATTTGGGCTGCAGCAATCCAAGGGAGCAATACAGCATAGGAGGTGAAGTACTTTTGTCCACTAAAGAAGAGCGGGACCTAGGCGTAGTTGTGTCCGATGATCTTAAAGTAGCTAAACAGGTAGAAAAGGCGACGGCAAAAGCTAGAAGGATGCTTGGGTGCATACGGAGAGGAATGGCTAGCAGAAAAAAGGAGGTGATAATGCCTCTGTATAAGTCTTTGGTGCGACCTCATTTGGAGTATGGTGTGCAATTCTGGAGACCGCACCTTCAAAAGGATGTGAACAGGATGGAGTCGGTGCAGAGGGTTGCTACTAAGATGATTAGTAGTCTTCATTATAAAGCATATGAGGACAGACTTAAGGATCTTAATATGTACACCTTAGAGGAAAGGCGGGATAGAGGTGATATGATTGAGATGTTTAAATACCTCCGTGGCATAAATGTTCAGGGAGAGAGCCTCTTTCAATTGAAAGCAAGTTCTGCGACGAGGGGACATGGGATGAGGGTGAAGGGAGATAGATTCAGGAGTGATATGCGGAAATATTTCTTTACGGAAAGAGTAGTGGATCCGTGGAATAGTCTCCCAGTGGAGGTGGTAGAGATGAGGACAGTAACTGAATTCAAATAAGCATGGGACCAACACAGAGGATCTCTAAAGGTAAAAAGTGGACTGTTGTAGTTGTTGTTATGGAAGGACAGACTAGATGGGCCTTGTGGTCTTTTTCTGTCATCATGTTTCTATGTTTCTATATCCCTTCTCCCTGTCTGAGGAATGAGCTTGCTAGAGAAGCTTTTCAGTATGGTACCCCTCAGTTAGGGAAAAAAACCATTTGAGAGGGTAGAGCAAGCAATTGGAGGGTGACGTACCCATAGGGTAAGTCAACTGAAGGAAAAAATGTTCAGTTGGGACAGAACTATCAGGGGATAGGTGCAACTGCTCTTCTAGAGAGTAAGAAGAGGAGAAGTCTGTAGTCCCTGAACAAAACTTTTCCGACAGCTTAGTACACTGAAAAAGAAAAGCACAGTGCATAAACTTCTAATGGATAGAAGTGAACTGTAGAGTATAATTCCCAGCCTCTATGGTTGCTGGGAATGCAGAGACTGGCCAGAGCTGGAGGACTTCAGACTAGGCTGAGGTGTCTCTTGTTTAGGTACAGCCGAATGATGGGCAGGAGATGGATGAAACTTTCTTTTCTTAGGGAAAGAAGGTTTGGTAGGACATCTCCTACCCCTTGAAGAAGGAGGTGGCTTAGAACGGTCCTTAGTAGAAGGAGAGTCAGTAGAACATTGAGCAACCTGACGTAAAGCCTCCTTATTGAAAAGACCTTCTCCTGTACAAGGAGAATGGGCCAGTACAGTTTGTGCCCATCTGCTCAAGTCTGAAACTTCAAGCCAGGCTCTGCGACGTGCTGCAATGGCAATAGCAGAGGATCTGCTAACGGACTCAAAAGAGTCTATAGAAGCACGAGACAGGAACCAGGATATATTCCGGCTGTGATTAATGAGCAAGGAATAATCAGTAGCCTTGGGCTCTGGCAAAAAAGGGGTCAAAAGAGACAATTTCTCTGTGACCTCCTGGAGTGTTAGACTCATGTGAAAAATATATGAGAGAATTCTGGAGGCCAGCATAGATGTTTGGAAGGCCTGACGACCAAAAGCATCGAGTGTTCTTGAAGAACGACCTGGCGGATAAGAAGAATGCTTCTTCTTGCTCTTAACTTTCCTTAGTGCTGATTCCACTACAAGGGAACGATGAGAAAGTTGAGGCTTCTGAAACCCTGGAGAGGGTGGCACCCGGTACCGAACCTCAGTGGTTGTAGAAACTGGAGGAAGCCGTAAGGGTGATTTCCAGACCCTCAGAAGGAGATCCTGCAGAGCAGGATGTAAAGGAAGCATCATGGTTTCTATTTGTGCCGGTGAGCGATGAGTAGCATCACAACCAGGGATAGAGATATTAAGAGGTTGCCATATCATACCATATACTATACTATGCCATACCATATACTAATAACACTCATGGATGACCTCATCAAAGGCACTGACACATGTAACCAAGGTTACATCCTCATATTCATTGATATAGCTGGTGCCTTTGACAATGTCCACCACAACACACTCATTAACAGACTCCTAAACCTAGGAATAGGAGGAACAATTCTGCAATGGTTTATATCATACATCACAAACCGATCGATACGCGTTAGATTAGGCCAAAACACCTCAGAACCCTTCACACAAGGACAAGGTATTCCACAGGGCTCGGCCCTATCAGCCCTCCTTTTCAACCTGTATCTTCAACCCATCACAAGTATATTTAAAAAATATAAAGTCAACCACTACATATACGCAGACGATATCATGCTCACCCTACCGATAAATACAAATAATCCCACCTACCAGAACTTACTAGACTGTATCAGTGAAGCAAATACTTGGCTAGAAAATAATAACCTCAGCATCAACCTAAAAAAAACTGAAGCAATGTTCGTATCAAGAAAACCAGACACTACTCTCCCTGAAACCATAACAATTAACAACACAATAATCCCAGTAAAAAAAGAAGTAAAATACCTAGGCATCATAATAGATCACACACTTAGTATGCTCCCTCACATAAAACAAACAGTGAAAACCATATTCTATAAACTCAGAACCATTCAACACCTACGACCACTACTAGACACACATGACTTTAGATCTGTTATCAGCACACTCATCACCCCACACTTCAACTATTGTAACAGTCTACTTATCGGCCTCCCTCTCACAAATATCAACTTACTCCAACAAGCTCAAAACATCTGTGCTCGAGTAACAGCAAAAGCTCGCCTCACTGACCACATAACTCCCATCCTCGCCGAACTACACTGGCTTCCCATAAATAGTAGAATATCATACAAAATACTCTTAACCACATTTAAACTTATCAACAGCATCTCACCCTCACATCTAACCACCCTGATACATGCTCCAAAGGAACTTAGAACCCGCAGGCAAAACGCAACCCATTCTCTAGACATAAACAAATCCATCCGAAAAACAAAAAAAACCACAAGCTCCAGAGCCTTCTCATATGCAGCCCCCACCCTATGGAATAAACTTCCACTAAGCCTCCGCAAAATAAAAGATCTCCTGACATTCCGGAAAGAACTAAAAACATATCTGTTTACAGAACACTTTATAAATCATAATGAATCCCATCCATCCCCCATACTACACCTCCATAACAATCCGCCTTAACCACAGATCAAAAAGTCTCAAAACTCAATACACTTAAGAAAAAGCAACTCTTACAAACTATGATCAATAACGAATGATTTATGTAAATAGTTACAGCATTACTAGCCAAAGTTAATTGTATATAGTTATGGAAAAAAACACTGTTCCATGTTATTGTTCATGAAAAGTTAATTGTACATAGTTATGAAAAGTTAATTGTACATAGTTATGAAAAAAACACCGTTCCATGTAAAAACCATGTTCATTATATGTTAAATGTAAACCGTCTTTGATCTTTGGAAAAAGCGGTATAGAAGAAAAGCATAAATAAATAAATATCCAGGAAAAAAGTCTGAAAAGACTGATCTCCTATGGGAACCATCCCTGGTAGGACTAAAGGAAGAGGCTGAGCACCAAAGGATGTACAGGGATACTGGCAAATTAACTTAGAGCCAGGTATCGGTTCCAAACTAGACATTGGTGGAATCGGTGCAAGAACAGACATCGACATCGATAGTGATGTACCAGCAGTTGAAGTCTGGAATCGACAGGAGTCGGTTCCGTGACGCGTCGGTACCCAGTCCTCGAGACTAGATATCGATTCAAGACTCGGTATCGAAGGAAGCGAGTCTATCGATGCATGTCTCGAGGGTACCGACGCCGATGGTAGTATGGTCGATGCCGATACCGGCAAGGCAGTCTGGGTTACATCGAGCGGTCCCGAAGGTACCGAGGATACCCCATGTCAAGATCTTGCTAGGAGTACATTACTCCACACCGGTGTCGATGCCGGGGAATCGGAACCGATCGAAGCCGGTACCGAGTTGGAGCGTGGCTGAGATACGGAAATGTCCATCTGTATCGCATCGACCGGCCCCAACGGTGCCGAGGATGCTAGAGGATGATACCTGGTGAAGAGTGGAACACTCGACACCGAAGCCGATGTCTGGGTATCGGTACCGCTCGAAGCGGAGTCCCGCACCGTACATGGCTGGGATCGAGGGAAGTCCATCGGGTGCATATCGATCGGTCCCAAAGGTACCGAGGATGCCCGATGACGATCCCTGGTGAAGAGTGGAACACTCGACACCGGTGCCGATGCTGGAGGCATGGTACCGCCCGAAGCGGATACCACCCCCGAGCATGGCTCAGGTATGTTCTGTGAGGGGTGAGCCCCAGGAACAACCTGAAACCTCTTTAGCGCTTTGGAGCCCGAAGACTCCCGCAGGGGTAAAGCCAATGGATTCTTGAGGGTAAGGCCAGAGCCGTCACCATGCTGGGCATGGGACATACCACTCAAGTATTGACTAGTCTTAACAGACTGTTTGTGGATTACCTGATCATGTGAAGTGGAGAAACCGGGTGCCCTCACTGCCGAGGAAAAACCGGTATCGAGGGAAACTCTAAAAATTGAAGGTTTCCTCACAGAAGTATCCCCTGACAAGTCAGGTGAAAAAGGGTCAGGACCCACACAGTTGAGACACCAACTATTGGTGTCTAAAAAGAAACAGGTGTTTCCACATCAAATGCACTTCTTAGGAAAAGAAGGCTCCATAATGAAGAGGCCTGGTAGGCCCAACAACTTAAGGCAAAAAACTGAAGAAAAAGTTTCTCAGAATTTAGTCAAAAATCCACCGGCGATACCGGTGGCAGCGGGGAATACAGCCGCGACCACAAGAAAACAAAAACTAAAGAAATTAAAGTAAGTAAATAAAGTTTCTGCGGTGACAGGAGGACGTCCTGCCGGCTCCGCGGAAAAACGAAAACTGAAGAGAGGCTCTGGAGAAGGCAGGAAGTCAGCGCGCAGGCGTGAGGGATGCTGCCAAAAGCTTTCTGATTGGAAGCTGGGCGACGTACCCATATGTGAAGACTCATTCCTGCTTGTTCCTGGAGATAGTATATTACATTATTACTAAAGATGAAAGAGCGGCAATAAAATCCCTGCGGACCAACCCTAAGATTGTAATCAAACAGGCTGACAAAGGCAGCATCTTGTCATCTTGAATACAGAGGACTATATTAAAGAGATCAATAGCCAGCTTCGGGATTGTTCGTTGTACGAGAAATTATTTATTAGCTTTTATATACCGCACTATTTGATATCAGCGCGGTTTACAATGAATGTAAACAGTCAAGCAACTTTACATAGAACAGATATAAACATCCAATCAAAAGCTAAATCTAAACAACATGGAATAGTAGGATCAAGCAAATATGTTAACAAACAGGGGATAAAGGTTAGAAGGAGGGGGAAAAAAGGGGTAAAGGAAGGGAAAAGGGGTGAGATCGAGGGAATGGGGGAGGGATGGGAGAGCTCATTAAATGTTGTTCAGCCAGGCCTCAAGGTATAGTCTATGTAAGTGAAGAAGCCAGTACTGAGAAAGGCCCTTCATTATGTTATGTGATCATAAGCTAGATGTAACAGGTGAGTCTTTAATGCCTTTCTGAACGTAGACTGGTCAACAATGGCTTGGACTGAAACAGGAAGGGCATTCCAGAAGGTTGGTGCGTATAAAGAAAAGGCACGATTCCTGGCGGCCTTGGTGCAAGACCTTATAGTTGAAGGTGTGATCAGGGTGTTCACCATGTTTGATCTTTTCGTCCTGTTGTCTGGGATGTGTTGAATCATTGCTGACAAGGAATATGCAGATGAGCCGTGAATAATCTTAAACGTAAGAAGAGCCTTGTAGGTCAGACGGCTATATATGGGGGAGCGAGTGTAGTTGCATCAAGATGGGTGAGATGTGCTCGAACCTGGAAACACCTTGGAGTGATCGGGCAGCTGTTTTCATGGCCAGTTGAAGTGGTTGGAGGATGTGTTTTAGGATGCCATGGAGAATAATGTTTGCGTAATCAAAGTGTGGGAGGATGAGAGCTTGGAAAGCTGTATGAAAATCTGAGGGGTCGAGGAGTGGGCATATATGCTGGAGGGTCCTTATCTTCTGGTAGACTGCCTTGATGACATTATGTATATGTGTAGTCATGGTCAGTCATTGGTCCAAGATTACTCTCAGATAGCTTACTTCTGGCTTTGTCAGGAGTTCTACATCTCTCACCCTCAAGGAGGATGGCGGGGTAAATGTTAGGTCACTAGCTATAAATAGGACCTCTGTCTTCCTGCAGTTGACCTTCAGATTATGTGTAGCGAGCCAGTCTGACACAGCGTTGAAGCATTCTGAGATGACTGAAAAGTCAGGGCTCTCAATGGAGAAAGGGGTATATAGAGTAAAACATCTGCATAGATGTGATCATAGGATGTTGAAAGACCTAATTACTGTGCAGATGCGCTGTATATAGATGTTGAATAGCAGAGCTGAGAGCAATGAGCCCTGTGGAACTCTTTGAGTTAGCTGGAAGATGTTTGAAGACTGTGTTCCTAAGCGAACCTTTTGCTAGCGACTGGTCAAGTATGATCTAAACCAGTTGAGGGCTGTGTTCCGTATCCCCTTTTGTTGTAAGCTTTCCAGAAGACGACTATGACTGACGGAATCGAAGGCAGAGGCAAAGCCCATAAAGATTAGGATGAATCCCTGCCTCTTCTTATCTAAGCTGGTACAGAGTCTATCTAGGAGAGTTACTAATAGGGTTTCAACCCCGTGCTGCTGGCATAACCCATGCTGCTGTGAGTCAAGAGGGGCATGGAAGTCTATGTGGTCCTGGGTTTGTTGCTGGACAATCTTTTCTAAGATCTTGGTCAGGAAGGATAGGCTGGAAATTGGTCTGTATGAGCTGATGTCTGCAGGGTTTGATTTATTGTTTTTTTAGCAGGGGTCTGATGGAGGCAGTCGTCAGGGACACTGGGAGAGAACCTGTAGACAATGGAAGGTGTACTATTCTGGAAGTTAGACTGGGACCCTACTCCTCCCCTAAAAAGTGTGGACTCCCTCATCTAAACAGGTTTTGAGATAGGGTATTTAACCCGGAAGGGATTTGCTTTTAACAGTACTTAATCTTGTTATTCCCACTATTTATGTTCTGAAGATACACAAATCCCTCATGAACCCTGCAGGTCGACCTATCATTTCAGCAATTCACAATTTTTACATGTTTGCTTAGACCCTTTGTTACTTCCATACCATCCTACATAAGGGATTCTTCCCACATAATTCAGATACTGAATGATTTTGTAGGCTATCATGATCATTTAGTATTGGTTACTTTGGATATTATGTCTGTGTACATGAACGTATCCCAATGTCAGGCCATTTGCATTCTTGAGTGAGCGCTTTTAAGGAGAACAGATCACAGGAAAATACTTACTGGTTCTCTCATTCAATTAGCCGAATTGGCCATTACTGAGAATTATTTTTGCTTCCAACAAATATTTTAGAAGCAAATTAAAGGCATGGCGAAGGGATCCTCTATGGCTCCCGATGTTTCAACCTTTTATGTAGCTGATTTTGAAGAACGATTCCTTCATGGATTACATCAAGTTATGGAAGAGGTATATTGATGAATACTGATGATCTGGGAAGGTGACCGCAGTA
The DNA here is from genome assembly GCA_033557465.1 of Ichthyophis bannanicus. Taxonomy (NCBI): domain Eukaryota; kingdom Metazoa; phylum Chordata; class Amphibia; order Gymnophiona; family Ichthyophiidae; genus Ichthyophis; species Ichthyophis bannanicus. The sequence goes on from CM066032.1 coordinate 1,357,693,126, forward strand.
CTGTAACTTCCTTTTTAGAATGGATCAATTCATTGGATCTAAATTTACAGTTTCAGTTCTCCTCCAGTATGACAGCTACCCCTTATTTAAATGTACTAATCAAGAAGGGTACCCAGGGTTTTTATACTGACTTATATAGTAACCCTACTGATCGTAATCACTTGCTTCACTATGAGAGCTTTCGTAACTATTCGCTCAAAGATAACCTCCCTATTAGCAGATTCCTGAGAGTCAGGACAGTCTGTTCACTTTCTCATGTCATAGTCATGCCTCAAAATCATCAGGGACCAGTTTACGGATAAAGGGTACCCCAAGAAATGTATCCAAAAGGCATATCAGGTCAAATGTTCTGACTGCTCTCAAGAAATCCATATGCCAAGCTGGTGTGCCCTCTTACTTTCTCTAACTTGTTATGTGGCATTTCAAGGATCATTAGGGAAAAATGGCACATCTTACAGACCCTTCCCATCTTTTCTAACCAGAGACTACAGCACACACAAAAGAAACCCAACTATGTCAACCTTCTTGTGCCATTTGCCTTACATGCGAGACGTGCACTATTCACACATAACTGGACACTACAGATATGGGCGTGGCTCTGTATGCACACATGTACTTATAATCAAAGATTTCTTTATTCATCCAAAACCTCTTACTGATTTTCCGAACTGCCAATGGACTATGTTGTTATTAGCCCTTGCAGTCTCTTGTACATTGGCAAAATCAAATGCAATATTTATGTAAGAATGGTTGAACATAGGAGCTGTTTGAGGAGACGCCTGGAGGACCACCACATTTCAGATTTTAATTTTTTTGTTTTGAAGATGGTTACTTAATGACCCAACTGAAGAGGGGGTGATCTGGATAAAGTACTCCTTTGCCTGGAACAGAGATATATTTTCAAGATGGAGTCCATGTCACAAAAGGTCTTAGATACTGATTTTTCCATTTTTTGTAGCCTTCTTCCCCCCTTCCCCAGTTTTCCTCCCCTCTTCCTCTCCTTCCTCCCCCCCCCCCCCCACCCCTCTTTTCTCTGCTCCTTAATTGCCGGATCTTGATGATAATCAAAAATTCATTAATATTTTTATTATTATTACTATTTTTATCCTTTTATTCACCTTTCTTATTTTACTTCGTTCAATACCCCTCTCTCTGTTTAATGTACTGTCATACTTTTGATTCTTTACTTCTCATCCCAACATCTCGAAATGTCTTCTCTTTACAAAAGATTTTTTATATTTTATCTGCTATTGTTTACTTTTATTCTTCTGTGTGTTATTTAGTTCTTATGAACCTATGTTCCTTTATACCATTCATGTTCCTTTGTGTTTCTACGTTACAACTGAACTTCAGGTTATTTTTAGATCCTGTTCTTACATGCCATGCCGCCTTCTTTTATGTAAAGTCATTTTTATTGTTTTCACATAATGCATACAGTCAACATACTTACAGTCAGTCGGGCCAGCAAATGCCCAATAATAACAGCAAAAGTAAATGCAGATACCAGCAAAGGCAAATGAACACACAAAGTAAAATTCTAAAATCAACAGAAGCCGAGGATTACAATCAGCACATAGTCTAGAGCACAGGAAATATCAAAGTATTCAACACAGAAACAACGGTGCTCTAACTGCCATGACAATATGCGGCCATATCTGAAGCCTCATAGGTTATGTTCTTACAACTATATAGAAACATCCTTCAAGCCCAACAGAACAAGGACCTCCTCTGAACCCACCCCCCGCCTTAACTAAAGAAGCCTTCAATACCCCCCCCCCCAATTCTCCCCTATGTTCGTCAGCCTAATACCCCTTTCCCATATTAGGGCCCTCCTCCAGTGACAGCAACCATTCCTAAGTCGACTCCTGTTCCCGATTGGGGTCTAAACTCGTGGTTGGTAACAGTGGTGCCCAGATGGTTTGAAAGCGGGTCCATGCTTTATTCCCCAGAAGCCGGGCTGTTTTACCTTCCATACGCCTAAGGTCACCCACTAGTCGCTCCCACTCCACTATCCCTGGACCACCCTCCGATAGCCAATTACGCAAGATACAGTGTTTAGCTACTAGAAAACTCTTCTCACACAACCTCCTCTGGGCGGCAGTTCCCTGAACCCCCACACTACCCACATTAAATAGACACCACAGCGGGTGCAGGTCTACTTCCCCTCCCACCCAGAGTGTCAATTTACTCCTCACCGCCCCCCAAAAGATTTGAATTAAAGGGCAAAACCAAAACCGGTGTGACAGGGTGCCCGGATTCCCTTTACAAAGACCACACACATCCGACGCCAAAAGCCCCATCTTCATCGCTCCAGTTTCAGAGACATACGCTCGCCACAGTAGTTTAAATTGCAGCTCGCGGTATCTAACAGCCTCTGAAAGTTCTCGGATTCTATGAAAGGCAAGCTTCACCAAATCTACCGTGAGATCCGCCACTCCATCCCGTTGCCATCGCTCTACCAGCGAAAATAATCTCCCCTAGCTTCCAGGAGGAGTCAAGAGTTCCCGCAACTGCATAGCTGTAAGATGTTCTTGACATTGCTCCAGTACTAACCAAAGGCTATGCGCCCGGGAGAGCAGCGCAGTTCCCCCAGGGATACTACTCACATAATGCCGCACCTGTAAATAGTAATAGAATGTCTCTTTCTTCAGATTATATTTTCGCGACAAAATTTGAAAAGAATCAAGCTGATCCATATTCTCCATTCGCAACTGCCCAAGGTACTCGATACCTGCCCGCGACCAAAGTTGGCCCACCCCGCCGGCAATTCCCGGCGTGAAATTCCCGTTGCCCTTCAGAGGCAAACAGTCTGTGGCGTTCCAAGGCTGGCCTCGAGATCGACATAGGAATTTCCAAACCACTCGAAGCGTACGGAGATATGGGGACGCTCGCCACGCCAGTGGGAGCGCCATGCCCCCACAGTGGAGCAGATAAGCTCTATGCCACCTCTCAGAGAATTGATCGATCAAATGGATCGGTAGCCTCTCGGCATTCCCCATCACCAAGTCACTCAGTCGTCGCGTGACATAGCATAGATTATAAGACCGCAAGGGGGTCAGACCTAGACCCCCTTCCGCAGCCGGTCGCATAAGTGTCTCTAGGGCTATACGTGATCTCCGGGATCGCCACAGAAAGCGACCAATCTGCCCATGCAGCTCCCGCAGATCTTGCCCAGCCAGCCAAAGGGGAAGATTCCGCAACAGATACAACCAGCGTGGCCATTCTATCATCCGTACTAGTGCAACCCGCCCCATCAGAGACAGGGGGAGATCTCTCCACCTCTGTAGCTTCGCTGTTGTAGACTTGAGAAGTGGTTGAACATTTACCTCGTACAGAGATCGCAAACGGGCTGGAATTTGGACGTCCAAATAACGAATGTGTCCCTCCGCCCAACTGAGCGGAAAGGTGCCCCGCCAATTACACCGCGATTGATTATCCACATCTAAAACCATCGACTTTGTCTGGTTGATGCGAAGCCCTGAAAACACACCGAAATATTCAATCACACGGAGAGCCTCAGGTAGGGACTCCATCGGCTTCGTCAGACACAACAAAAGATCATCTGCGAACGCGCTTACCTTGATGCTCCCTCCCCGCCATTCAATGCCAGATATCCGCGGGGATGCTATTAGGGAGAGTAGAAGAGGTTCTAGTTGTAACACATAGAGTAGAGGGGAAAGCGGGCAGCCCTGTCGCGTACCACGATGTAGGAGAAAGGGCTTGGAACAGACCCCCCCCCCCAACGTCAACCACAGCTCGGGGAGCTGCGTATAATGCTTGCAACCCCTGCAGAAAAAAAACCCTGAAAACCAAACTTCCTGAGGGCCGCAAACATATAGCGCCACGACACCCTGTCAAAGGCCTTTTCTGAGTCCAAGCTGGCAAGAATCAGCGGGTCTCGGGCAAGTAAGGTCCGCTCCATACCCAGCAACACCCTACTGATGTTTACCGAGGCTTCTCTACCCTTGACAAAGCCAGCTTGATGGGAACCCACTAGCTCAGGCAGGAACAACTGAAGCCACGTAGCTAACACCGATCCAAATAGCTTTTGATCAACATTGATCAATGAGATAGGCCGATAGGAGGCGGGATCCTCAAGATCCTTTCCCTGCTTCGGAATCAATGTAATTCTAGCCGTTCGCATATCTCTCGGGAAAGTACCTGTCTCCCCAACTTCGGCATATAGTGCCACCAGCGTGGGGACTACCGATACTTCCAACATTTTGTACGCCTCATAAGTGAATCCGTCCGGACCAGGAGCCTTGTGCGATTTCCCAGTTCGGATCGCTATCTGGAGCTCCTCGCCCTTAATTTCCTGATTCAACACTGCGATTTGCTCTGCTCCGAGCTGTGGGAGCGATACACATTCCAAAAAGTCTTCCATGGAGGCCTTGTCCCCCTCCTCAGATGTATACAACTTTTCATAGAAGGAGCGGAACACCCGTGCTACATCCTCTGCCCTGGTATGTCGTCTGCCCTCTCCGTCGCGGATTACCATCACCCCACGGGGTCCAGCCTGATCCCTCACCAATCGAGCCAACAACTTCCCCGACCTGTCGCCGTAACGAAAGAACTGATGGCGATAGTATTGTTGGGATTGGATGACTCTTTCCTGCAGCAAGTCATTCAGCCGCTTCTGGAGCTCAAGATAACCCGCCAAGCCCTTCGATTGCCTGAACGCCACAAGCTTCGCTGCGCGAATTTCCCCGGTCAACCGAAGCACCTCCGCATTAACTCTCTTACGCTCTGCACCGACATATGCAATAATATGCCCACGGAGAACCGCTTTTCCCGCCTCCCAAAACGACGCCATGGAGCCGACCGTCCCCTCATTGAACTTAACATATTCAGCCCAATGCCTGCCCACAAATTCACAGAAATCCGGCTGATTCGCGAGGTGGCTTGGAAAGGACCATTTAGTAGCTCCCGTCCGCTCACTTCGCCACGTCAAAGTGACCATAGCATGGTCAGACACAAGAATCGGTCCTATCTCCGCTCGGATCACTTTCCCGAACCATTGTTGCGATACCAATATATAGTCAATTCTCGACCACGTCTGGTGGGCACGCGACAGATGTGTATAGTCTCTGCTATTTTGATGTAGGCCTCTCCAGGCATCCACCAGCTCTCCTAATTCACAAAGATAGCTAATTCCCCTTTTGTTCCAGCCACTCCCCGTATATGGGTGAGAGCGATCCAAGTGGGGATCATGGGGACAATTGTAATCCCCTGCTAGTACTACCGGAACCTTTGGGGCACCCAAGACCCTATGCAGAATAACTTAAAAAAAATCATGATCATAGCTATTGGGGGCGTACACATTTCCCAGGAACAGCTCTTCTCCCTGAAGCTTAACATGGGCAAACAAAAATCTACCCTTGGGGTCCATTTCTACCTTTAAGACCTCACAGGCTAAATTCTTGTGTATCAGGATTGCAACGCCTTTTTTGCACGTGTCTGAGGGGGCTGACAAAACTGTCCCCACCCAGTCCCGTTGCAGCTTGGAATGTTCTGTGGCAGTCAAATGTGTCTCCTGCAACAGAGCCACCTGGGCCTTTTGATGCTTAAGAGCTTGGATAATTTTGGTACGTTTCACAGGAGTAGTTATCCCCCCCTACATTCCAAGTTACAATGTGCAAATCATGGTGGGTAGTGTATTCTTTCAGTGCATAAGATCTTAGGATGAAACAGCTGGAATTGAGCGCGGGGCAGCCCAGCCTCTACCCCACCCCTTCTTAACTGAACTCTAGAATTTAGGATATTCCAGACATGACGAGACCACGGCCCGTCTGGGGGTATGGGCCATTGTATGAACAAACCTCCCAGAGATTCCCCGTCCCCCCTTACGCCCCTTACTCCCCCCCACCCCTCCAATCCCCCCCCCCTTCCCCCCATCTCCTTCCAGTTCCCTTCCCCAGCCCCCCATAAAACCCTCATCTGTCATTTCCCTCAGTATCCTCGACTGAGGCCTCGGTCAGAGCGATGCTGCAGGGCAGCCTCCGCATTCCTCCCCGCTCCCCCCCGCCCCGTATGCTGGCACAAGCTTACCATTGCAAGATCCTAAATCATAATTTAATATAGCAGTACATGCCAAAGAAGGAAGAAAGTGACAAAAGACAATCAATAGATAATGCACACTAAAGACAAAACTTCACATCTATGGACCCGCTTGGTCTCCCCTGCCTCCAAGACCATAAGCCAGGGTCCTCCATCTATGCAGGTCGCCATGTAATAGCGGTCTGCCCCTTCAACAGGACGGAGATGTCCCCTCTTTGCTGTCCCATCTCTCAGTCCTCCACCTGCTCTGCAGGTAATTCCGCCAAAAATTGCTTCGCTTTCCCGGCTTGCTCAAAGGTATGTGCCTTCCCTCGAAAAGTAATCCTTAACGTGGCTGGAAAGGCCAAAGTAAAGCGGGTCTTCCTACGGAATAGCTCTGCACAAACTGGCGCAAACTCCCTCCGTCTTGCTGCTACCGCCGCAGAGTAATCTTGGAACATTAAGATTTTTCTGTTGTTCAGCAGCAGCTCAGGAATTTTCCTGTATGCTTGCAGAATTAGAGTCTTATGTTGAAAGTTGAGCACTCTCAATATTACCACACGTGGTTGGCCACCATCCTCTCGGTGCGCACGCTCGATTTTGAAACGGCCTCGTAGATCCTCAAGGCCCAAAGCCTCCGGAAGCCAAGTTTCCAAAAAGGGGAGCAACTCTCTCTCGGCCTTCTCCTCTCCTATCCCCAGAAGGCGCAGATTATTTCACCTTGAGCGATTTTCTAGATCATCCATCTTCTGCTGCATCTCCTGCAAGAGTTGTGTGTGTTTGGTCATTTCCCTCTCGCGGCACCCCTCTTCGCTCTCAAGGCTAGCGACCCGGCGTTCCAATTCATCAACTCGCTTTCCAAAGTCTGCCAGCGAGTCTTCCATACTATCCAACTTTTTCATGAGCAAATCAAATTTCGGGTCCAAGAGCTTGACCACTTCCTTGGCGAGCTCCGCTGGGGCCGAGTCTATACTCTCACCTCCTGGAGAGGCGGGCTGCGTCAGCACCGACGTGGAAGGCCCAACTTTGGAGAGCTTTTCTCGCTCTCGTTTCGGCGCCAGCGGCATGGTTGGGGAGCGCGGGTTCCTACCGTTGGTAGTGTGCAGCTTCGGAAACACGTTCAGCGAGCAGGGGAGTATTGGGGAGGCAATTAGCAGAGTTTAAAGCAGATTAATTCTTGTGGCTGCCCCGGAGCGAGCGAAAAGGCGTCCACGCTCACTCACGCATCACGTGACCTCCGCCATGCCGCCTTCTTTTAAGAGAGATTTTTTTATACATTTGTTTTAACATTGCTACCCCATTTTATATTTTCTTATTCTCAGATTACATTTTGTTGTTTTATCCCCCCCCCCTTTTTTTTTTTTTTTTTTTACTTTTTAACCTTACTTTTAGTTTGGTTTTGCATGTTCCTTACTGCAGCTTTCTCTCGTCGATCAGTGATTCCTATGGTTTTATTTTGTTTTACTTTATGTACATTTTCAAATAGATAATTATGCTAGCTTTTATAATCATGGGCTGACTCATACGCATTGGAATTTCCTTCCCACCAATACACAGTCAGTTGTCTACAAGTGATGTCATGGCCACAGCTCTGCCTGCAGTTTGGTACAAAACGATGCTTTAATGGCATTTGCTGACTGGTAGAGCTCTCTCGATGAGATTCTATGGATCTGATGCTTCAGTACCCCACGTATTCTTCCTTTCCACTCTTTTTTTGTACGCACTACATACACAGTGCATGGCTATAATTTATTATTATTATTTTTTAATTTACTATTTATTAAATTTAAAGAATACATTCAAACAAATAAATGAAGGCAAATCGGTAAATAGGAAACAAACATAAAAGCAAATACAACAAAGTTATATCAGTACATTACCATAATCAGCCCACAAATTAAGAGGAGAGGCATCAGGAAAATATAAAACTATATAATAGGAAATTATACAATAACATGGTAGTGCGAGGCTTATACGTCAGTCATATGAGACGCAGGATCAACAACTGGTTCCTCCCTAGCTAACAGAAACTCCAGCAGCTGGAGGGGCTCAAAAAATAGAAATAATTTTTCTTTATAAGATACAGAACATCTAGCAGGAAACTTCAACAGAAATGTCCTGCCAAGGGAAAGTACTCTGGGCTTAAGACCCAGAAATTCTTTTCTCCTCAGCTGGGTACCCCTAACAAGGTCAGGAAAAATACAGACATTTCAGCCCATAAACTGCTCACTGAAATTCCTAAAACATAACCGAAGAATTAAAGCTTTATCGGTTTCAAGGGCCAATGTAATAAGGAGAGTAGTAGGGGCAGTGACCAACTCTAGGGAGCTCTCCAGAAACCCTAAGAGCTCCACTACTAACTCCCTGAATACCCCTACCCACAGATAGATTCTGAACCCTGGTTAATGGCGGGAGATCCTCCCTGGGGATCTTCAGGACCTCCTGGAAGTACCTACGAACCATTTCCAGGAGGGAATGTAACGGAGATCTAGGAAAATTAATCAGTCTTAAATTGTTCTTTCGGACTTGATTCTCGAGATATTCCATCCTCCTAGAAGTTACACCCCGATCTTTAATGTGGGCACAGTGTAAATCCTGAAGTTGCTCCAGTTCTCCACTCAGCTGGGCCAGCTTCCCCTCCTGTTCCTTTTGAACTCTGGAAACCTCTTGCAAATCTATACGTCAAGTCTTAATTTCAGTACTCACAGATGCAGCAATTGACACAAGGGAAGACTTCATTGTAGAAATAGCGTCTCACAGCACCTCTAATGTAACTCTAGAGGGCCTCACCAACCCGCCAGCACCTGCAGTGACCAACAGGGAAGATACCTCCTGGGTAAGGCTGACCCTCAATTGAGACCCAGCCTCCGCTTGTAATTCACCTCCAGGAGCTCCACACGGATTAGCAACGCCGGCACCGGATCCCTCTACACCTCCCTGCTCCGGTGTGCTGGTCATCACACAGGAGGGAAGCACTCCTCTGTCGGCAGTAACGCTTCCGGGGCATGGCGGGGGGGGGGGGGGGAGGGGGAGGGGAGGCCCGCTGTTCCGGGGATAAGAAAACCCCAGATGTGCTCAGGTCCAATGAAAACACCGTACCCGCCGAAGACGTCGCTCCAGCTCCCGGGGCAGAAAATCCACACATCTGCAGCATTTTCTGGGTGGCGCCGATGGAAAAAGCCTCACCCGAGGGTTGGTAGGCTTGCTTCCGCTTTCTTCTGCCCATAGCAGCTCCCAGCAGCAAAAAACATGCCAACACAGCACACCGCCGAAGCGAGACTACTCACTGGGAGTATCTCACTGCCGCCATCGTGCCTCCCCCAGATCTATAATTTATTATTCTTATGTACTTAATTGCTTACATGTGCTATTATGAGAGAATCCCAGTCACATTTTTAACGTGAGATGGTGTTTTGGATGGCAGCCGTTTTAAAGATTGTGCCATCCTGACAGTGTGCTATCCTTTGATGCTCTTGTCGCTACTGGTCTCTAAATTAGCTTTTTCCCCGTTTAAGTGCATAGTCATTCTTTTTATCCTGCACTTTGGGAAGTGTTCTATACAAAAGATAGTAAGAAACTGAGATGGGTTTTCCACTCTAGAACCTCCTCCTTTACACTATGTTATACAACAGTCTCAGCTACCACTTATACTCCTGCCAGCCAAATGTCTCAGCATATGCAAATTGGATTATTTATTTTATTTATTTATTTAACAGTATTTCTAGACCGTCTTATCATAAAATCAAGGCGGTGTCACAACAAAACAATCAGAAGAAGTGGAGGGGGTTCATGCAGTGATGGGGGAGTGAGGTGCGGGGGGGGGGTTCATGCAGGGAATGCAGGGGGGGTGGTGTGCGTGTGGGGGGTGTGTTCTAGATTAGGGGGGCTATGTACAGGGTGCGCTATGATACAGCATGTTCTATAATACTAGGTACTATTCAGCATGTTCTATAATACTAGGTACTATTCAGATAAATGGGATAAATCCTGTGCCGATATACAATCTTTCGTCAGGGGGGGGGTCTTTGTTGAACAGACCTTGTTGATTAAGTGACGTGTCCATAATGTTCTATGAACAGAGCTGTCTTCAGCTGTTTGCGGAAGTCCTTGAGGTCCGTTGTCGCTCTCAGCTCGTCTGGGAGGGAGTTCCAAATGGTTGGGGCTGCCAGGGAGAGGGCTCTCTCTGTGGTGTCTTTTCGTGTTTTTCTGAAGTCCCTCGGTGTGTTGACTCTGTTGGAGGTTCCTTGTCTTCTCGGGCGGGTGCTGGTGTCTGGCTGAATGAGGGTGTGCAGGCTGTTGGCTGAAATGTGGTGTTTGATTTTGAATATGTTTATTATTGTTTTGTATTTAATGCGTGAGCTGATTGGAAGCCAGTGTAGGTCTTTGAGAACCGGGGTAATGTGGTCCTGTCTTGTTGAGCCAGAAATGATGCGTGCTGCGGTATTTTGGGCTAGTTGGAGCGGTTTGAGAGTTTGCTTTGGTAGGCCAAGGTAGATGGGGTTGCAGAAATCCATTAATGGGGTGATGAGTGCTTGGCATACCGTGCGGAAGTGTTCTGCGTCGAGGAGGGGTTTAAGCCGTCTGATGATTCTCATTCTATGGTATGCATTCTTGACCGTTTTGTTAACGTGAGACTTGAGATTTAGTTCGTTGTCCAGGGTTACTCCAAGGTATTTTACTTCGGATTTTATTGGAATGGTTGTGTCTGCTATTTTGATGTCCGGTGGGTGGATGAAGTCATGGTTGCGAGTGATTATTAGAGCCTCAGTCTTGCTGTAGTTGATTGAGAGGTTGTTGTTCGTGCACCAGTTTGTCATTTGTGTTAGGCAGTCAGTTATTCTCTTGTAGTCTGGGTTGTCGGTAGAGATAGGTGTGTATATCATGATGTCGTCTGCGTAGATGGTGTATTGATGTTGTTCGCTTTCATGATGTCGCATATCGGTTGGATGTATATGTTGAACAGGAGTGCCGAGAGGGCGGATCCTTGAGGTACTCCTTGGCGGATTTTTATGGGTTGAGAGGTGTTGTGGCCTATCTTGACTTGCAGCTGCCTGTCGGTGAGGTAGGATTGGAACCATTTTAACGTGGTACCATGAAGTCCAATTTCCTTTAGTCTTTCCAGGAGGGTTAGGTGGTCAACCGTGTCGAAAGCGGAGGAGATGTCGACGAAGATCATTAGGATGCCTTTAGTGTTGTTGTCTATGACTCTGAGGATGTTGTCTATGAGGTAGATCAGCAGTGTTTCAACTCCATGTTGGGGGCGGAAGCCGTGCTGGTTGTCGTCTAGAGGAGCGTGGTCGTCGATATGTTCCTGTAGTTGTTGTTGCACTGCTTTTTCTATAATTTTTGCCAAAAAAGGTATGCTGGATATTGGTCTGTATGCTGCAGGGTCTTTCTTGTCGAGGGTGGTTTTCTTAGGTATTGGGCGTACTGTAGCCAGTTTGAGTTGAGCTGGCAGGAGACCCTGGGTGAGTGAGTTGAGGACAATGTCGTGTATGATGTGGATGAAGCTTGATTTGGTGGCCTTTATCCATGATACTGGGCAAGGGTCCGCGGGGGCGGTGCTTGTTCTGATTGCTGAGATGATGTGGGAGAGCTGTTCTGTTGAGGGCAGGTAGAAAGTGTCCCATGTCTTGGGGTGAGAATCAGGCTGGGTAGCAGAGCTGGTTGCAGTTGGTTCTGTGGAGTGAAATTTGTCTTTGATGTGATCAGCAAATTTTTGCGGGTCTAATTGTATTTCCTCTTCTGTTTTCTGTTCCTTTGTGAGGATTTTCACTATGTCGAAGAGCTCTCTGGGTTTGTTTATGGAGGTGCTTATCATGTTTGTATGGTATTCTTTCTTGGATTGGTTGATGTGTTCGGTGTATAGTCTTTGGTTTGTTAGGTATATCTGCTGGTTTTCTGGTGTCTTGGATTTTCTCCATCTCCGTTCGATCTTTCTGAGTTCTCTTTTCTCTTGTCTTATGGTCGAGGAGTACCAGGGCTTGTGATGTCTCTTGTTGCAGTGTTCCTTTGGTCTGGTAGCAGTAGCTGTGGCGGCGTTGGATAGTGTGTTGTTCCAGTTGATTATTTGAGTCTCCAGGTTGTCTGCTTCTGTTGACAGTTGATTTAACGTGTCCAGTAGGAAGGTGTCTCTGTCGAATTTCTTGAATCGCCTTCGTATGTGGGAATTGTTGGTTTGTTCGTTGTGATTGTCTTTTTGAAGTTGCAGTGTGATCTTGATTGTGTGGTGATCAGACCAGGGGACTGGGGTGATGGAAGGTGTTGAGATTAGTCCTCTTGAAGTGAGGGAGTTGGTTGCGAATATGAGGTCAGGTGTAGAGCCGTGTCTGTGTGTGGGGGCGTTGATGATTTGGGTGTATTGAAGGGCTGTCATTGCTTGGAGGAAGGCATCTGCATCTTTGGTGTTGGTGGACTTGAGGTTGAAGTCACCTAGCAGGATGGTGGGTTTGTTAGTTGCTGTGAGGGCGCATGCTGTTTCGAGCGTTGCTGCCAGTTCATCAGGAGTGGCTCGGGGTGCTCTGTAGGTTAGGCAGAGTGCCATGTGTTTGTTCATGATGCTAAGCGTGTTGCTTTGTGGTGTGTCGGTGGAGCTGTGTGTTTTGAACTTCATGTTTTTCTTTGCTATTATGAGAACCCCTCCTCCGCGTTTGTGGGTGCGTGGGCAATTGTAAGCTGTGTAGATGTCTGGTACCAATTGATTGAGGAGAACTGAGTCGGTGGGATTGAGCCAGGTTTCTGTAATGCAGAGAATGTCTGGTTGGTGATATTCTATGTGGTCTGCTAGTGTGTGTATCTTGTTGCATATGGACCTCGCGTTTATGAGCTCTATGGCCATTTGCTCTGTAGTGTTGTGTGACTCCGTTGAAAAATGTGCGAGGGGGTATGATTTGTGTGCGTCTTTTCTTCTTGATGTTGATGTGCTGTGTGTGGCGGGGTGATTGTATTGTGGAACTGTGTAATGCCAGTTAGAGGGTGGGTGCCATTGTGGGTTATGGTGTAGGTGGTGGAGGTGGGGGTCTGGTGAAAGGATATGTGTGAGGAGGAGGCTGAATGGTAGGAACCATGTAGCGATCATGGTGGTAAGCTGTGGTGTTCTGTGTGATGTTTGCTTGCAGTTTCTGATGTCCGATGAGGTGTGCACAGATTTCATACAGTTCGCTGTCCTTGTTGAATGAGTTTGTGAGACTCACCTGGTCGGTTTTGTTGGTGTTGCTGTTGAGAGTTGGTGTGCTCTACCCAGCTTGTAGAGCTCGAGGAGCGTGGGGATATTAGTTGGCGAGCTCAAACCCGTCCTGGGGAGCTCAAGCCGGGGCTGCCTTTCACAGGTGTGTTAGGCGATGTGGGGGATCCGTTCCCGTGGTTGGCGGAAGCGACGCAGCTTTATCGGCGTGTTGGTGGTGAGGGACTCCTTTTTTCACCGCCAATGGCCACCGCCTAAGGGCCACGCCAAAGGGCCCTCAGGCGCGGGCCCGCCAGGCGCGGGCGCGCCCTGTAGGGACGCCGCTTTTGAGAGGGATTTCTGGGCGGGCTTTCTCCCGCTCCCACTGCCCGGATAGGGCAGGAGCACTCCCACTGCCCCGATAGGGCAGGAGTTCAGCGAGGGAGAAGCCTGGCTTGCGGGCAGCACAGCGGGTCCCTCTCGGTAGGGACGCCGCTTTTGAGAGGGATTTCTGGGCGGGCTTTCTCCCGCTCCCACTGCCCGGATAGGGCAGGAGCACTCCCACTGCCCCGATAGGGCAGGAGTTCAGCGAGGGAGAAGCCTGGCTTGCGGGCAGCACAGCGGGTCCCTCTCGGTAGGGACGCCGCTTTTGAGAGGGATTTCTGGGCGGGCTTTCTCCCGCTCCCACTGCCCGGATAGGGCAGGAGCACTCCCACTGCCCCGATAGGGCAGGAGTTCAGCGAGGGAGAAGACTGGCTTGCGGGCAGCACAGCGGGTCCCTCTCGGTAGGGACGCCGCTTTTGAGAGGGATTTCTGGGCGGGCTTTCTCCCGCTCCCACTGCCCGGATAGGGCAGGAGCACTCCCACTGCCCCGATAGGGCAGGAGTTCAGCGAGGGAGAAGCCTGGCTTGCGGGCAGCACAGCGGGTCCCTCTCGGTAGGGACGCCGCTTTTGAGAGGGATTTCTGGGCGGGCTTTCTCCCGCTCCCACTGCCCGGATAGGGCAGGAGCACTCCCACTGCCCCGATAGGGCAGGAGTTCAGCGAGGGAGAAGCCTGGCTTGCGTGCAGCACAGCGGGTCCCTCTCGGTAGGGACGCCGCTTTTGAGAGGGATTTCTGGGCGGGCTTTCTCCCGCTCCCACTGCCCGGATAGGGCAGGAGCACTCCCACTGCCCCGATAGGGCAGGAGTTCAGCGAGGGAGAAACCTGGCTTGCGGGCAGCACAGCGGGTCCCTCTCGGTAGGGACGCCGCTTTTGAGAGGGATTTCTGGGCGGGCTTTCTCCCGCTCCCACTGCCCGGATAGGGCAGGAGCACTCCCACTGCCCCGATAGGGCAGGAGTTCAGCGAGGGAGAAGCCTGGCTTGCGGGCAGCACAGCGGGTCCCTCTCGGTAGGGACGCCGCTTTTGAGAGGGATTTCTGGGCGGGCTTTCTCCCGCTCCCACTGCCCGGATAGGGCAGGAGCACTCCCACTGCCCCGATAGGGCAGGAGTTCAGCGAGGGAGAAGCCTGGCTTGCGGGCAGCACTCCATTAGAATATGATTTTATAATAGCCCACTATATTATATATTTTACTTCAATTTTATTTCATTTACACAGATTTTGTTTCTTCCTATTGTTTGCTGGGCTGACTGTACTTTTTCTTTGATGCAAATCTGTATGGACTCGTGGGGTAATGATATAGAACTTAATTATGGTCCACCCTTGTAATAAGATATCTATATAGATAGCGATTCCACCCTCATATTTCTCATGGTGGAATAGATTCCCTTGTTTGTGATTGGTTTCAGACCGATCCATTTGAATCAATATTTCAGATACATATTATACATGGTGCTCCTATTTCTCTTTCTAGCTCTCATAGATGCATCGACAGAATTGATTAGTGCCCTGTGGTGCAGCCACACTTAGTTGCACTGTAGTTATGCTTTTCAAGTTTGGCCTTGCTACATAGCACGGATTATCTTTTTGTTTTCTATGGTTTTAATTTTAATGTTTCATTTCATGTGCCTCAATTTTTTTTATCATTTCCTCTTAGTTCTATTAATATGTCCATTGTTTCTCTTGCATTTCCTTGCAGATGCTTTTCGCTCTTCATTGATGTATTTTATGGACTTTTTATTGTTTGTTTTATCTAATTTTTTATTAGTCATTAATTGTTGCTCTCTCTATTGTGTTTTTAGTGCCTACAGTCTTCTAGCACTGTTAACTCGTCAGTCAAATTTACCCCTACTTCTCTATGTCATCATATTGTTTTTATGCTTTTTATTGTCCTTTTCAAGGATTTAGCTATTTCCACTTTGATTTTATTATTTTTAGTATTTATGTCTATTTTAGGGGGCAAGATGGCATCTGTTAGTCGCAGCTCTCACCTCTCTGCGAGCTCTGTTCCTCTTCAATCCTTAGCCTCTGATGAGGGCAAAGAAACAGAAATTGAAGAACCAACCCCCTGGTTCAGGTGTCCCCACTTCGGGCATCCAGAAGACGCTCGCTGAATGCAGCGTGAGCTTTGCAACTCAGATTGGCACTTCAGCAGTGCCACGGTACTGTTGGCTCTGAGTGGGGCATTTCTGAGCCCCAATGAAACAACTGTGTCACCGCAACACGGAAGCTGTTCCAGCAGTCCCATAATACTCTTGTCAGCCTCTCAGATGAGAGGGGGATCTGTTGAGAGACTGGAGGGGGCCCTTGCGGCCGATTGGGGAAAGCCTTCATCGAGTGCTGCTGCTGTTACTGGGTCTGTGGCTGCTGAGGGAAGAAAACCATCACTACCAGTCCCTAGTTGGGTTGAAGAAACCTGCAGTTGTCACGATGGATGCATCGTGTAAGGTGATAGCTATGGTGAACGCCTCTATGCTGGCCATATCAGGTACATTTTGTAATGAGATATTTGTGGTTAAATAGTTGTTGCAAGTTTCAGGAGCAGATTCAGCAGGTGGCAAAGTTGGTCCTTTTGGAGATGCAGCTGGGAGAATTGCAGGATACGAGGTCACATGATGCAAGTGAGAGAGAAGGGTGTGACTGGCTAGAGCTCCTGAATCAGTGCCCTGAAAATCAGCAAATATCGGCTACATACCCCTCCTGGGACACCTATCCCCTGATTGGTAAGGTGTGCGAGTGTCATTATAGCATGAGAGCCAGTAAGCAGCTTGTGGGGCATGCCAAAAAGATCACTAAAGGCACTATCTGTAAAGCAGCTGAGTCCCATGTGCAAAATGGCCGCAAACCGCCACACGCTGATCTACCCAACACAGGAGAACTTGCAGTGAAGATATCCAGAGTGGTCTCCACTGCGCTCAAGACTGGCTCAATAAAGCTGCAATCCATCTTTGATGGAATCCAGGAGCAGTTCAAGGCACAAATACAGCAGTTGGCTAAAATCCAAAAGCAAAGGGCCACACAAGAATCCAGTATGGAGTGATTATCAAAACAGGTCACAGTACTGTCAGCTGGACACCAAAATGGAAATTACACTTACCTGGTAATTGATGTTCCTTGAGGGAGTACAGTTCAGTCCTCCACCACTGGGTAGTGCACCTCCTCCTGCAACATGGAGACTGGACAAGTCAAACTTGTGACATCATCGGGTATATCCTGCTGGTCTTCTCCCATGATCCCCCAGTGACCTACTGTCAAAGCAGACTCAAAGGAGCAAACAAACAACCAGTTAAAGTACTAAATACAAAGCTATGCTCAAACTTCAACTTTAAAATCACAAGGCCCCAAAAAGAAAGGCCGAAAACACCCTCCTCCGTGCCCCTGTCCCCCTGCGCACCAAACAGCGGAAGACACAGAGCTAGAAGGAAGGAGAACTAAGGAAGAGTATAGGCAGAAAAGGTTGCTCTCGCGATTACCTGCCAATCAGAGCCCGTTGCCGACTCTAGGATCCGAAAGCATACTCGGAACTGACGCCTCGCGTCTGAAACATCCATCCCCGGGCGGGAATGAGGACTGAACTGTACTCCCTCAAGGAACATCAATTACCAGGTAAGTGTAATTTCCATTTCCTTATCGGTCCTACAGTTCAGTCCTCCACCACTGGGATGTACCAGAGCAGTAATCATTGGGAGGGACCTATCCAGTCGGCTCGGCCCCTAAACGAACAGAGCAGGCACTGACCCCAGCCCGCTCCTCACGTCAACAGGCGGTAAGCCAACCAGGAAGACACGACCGAGAGCCCACTTGGATCCTCTTCACTGGTGAAAACAGCACAGAACTCTGCCCCAAGCAGCGCTAGTGCTTCAGAAAGACAAACTCGCCATCGCAAACACACTGAACGCCCTAGAAACAGACCTACTGAGAAGGCTACCGGAGCTCCGCCTGAAAAATCCGCTTGAGCTCCCCCTTGGCTCTCGACCCCACCAGGGTGTCAAGTGTTAGCAACCGCTGCTTTCCCGCAGAACCCGCCTCCACGGAGGGACAGGCAGCGAAGAGACCTCCCAGAAAGCGACGGAACCTCACCTAAGGTCCAAGGAACGCAGGTTACAAGCAAAGTGTTCTTGCGTAAGTCCCAAACCGACAACTAAACAGGCACAGCCGGATTCCACGAGGGAGACCGGAACCGAGGTCCATCCAGACAGAGGTGGGAAGCAAAATGAGGGAAATGGAAAAAACCACCAGCGTCAAACACCCTATTTGTCACACCTCTTAAGGGCTTTATTCTTTGCAACACAAAGTAGCTCTACAGCTATGTCCTGGACCAGTTGGAGTCTTTTTAATTGAGAACGTGGAATGCAGCTAAGCAATGAGTTGCAATAAACCAAGCCTGATCCACCAAGGGCATATAAGAGGGTGTCAAGTGCCCCAGAGTCCAGCGTTGTTTCAGAAGATGTGGAGTCTTACATGGTGTGACAAAAAAGAAAGGAGACTCTGGTAGCCATGCCCACGACGCAATGCCAGTAGGCCAACCGCTTACATCACCTGGATATGCCCTCCGGAATTGGAGGAACCATGCAGAAGTATCAATCGCCGACGTGATCCATGGGCCCTCTCCAGATCATTGGAACCGCAAAAGACTTTGATGGTCTTTTTCCCATCCATCCACAGCCTGAGATCTGCTACACATGTATTGCAGCATATGTGTGGCGCCTAGCTTTTATCCTGATCTTTTATTCTGCAGCCAAAATATAAATTGTAGACTTTCTGAACCGCCACAGTCATATGCCATTTTTGTGATGTAAAAGTCACATCACCACAACTAGAGCAGAAATTATCTGCATGATTAACACCAGGACGAGGAATCGCCAAATATGCTGTGAGTGACCTATCGGTATAAAATAAATGTCTTTTTTTTTTTTTTTTTTTACTGTCAAGCGAGGCAAATTTAAGTAGTAACTGCATCAACTGGTTTTGAACAGGTATTTCGATTGGTTGCAAGTAAAGATTATGCAAGCTCACGCAAAATGTTGCAGAATACACTGGTAATGGTCCCCACTGACTAATGAAGAGCACATATCTTAGCAACCAGACCCAGTCAGCCATTTTCACTATGACCTCTGAAAGGCATAGAATGGACCGGGCCACGGCCCCGTACCAATGCATCGATGCTATCCAGTAGCCTCATATGTCCTCTGCTAAACATCGACCCGTCGCCGCAGACTGACAGGTCGCCATGAGGTCCAATATGGGCTGACCGCATCTGAGCACACGCGGCGCGCACACCGCCTGATGCAATCTCACTCCTCCGGCAAACACTCGGACCCCACTAAGGACATTCGCCACCACAGTGTCCCCACCGAAACGCAGGCCGCCAAGGCTTCAACCGCGCACGCTGTCCCTTCGCTCGGGCCACCCTGACCACCCGACCGACTCCACCCTGCCGATCGAAATAGGCCACCATCCCGGAGATCTCAGACAGCACCTACAGCGCTCGATCCGCTACCGTGTCCGTGAACGCCTGCCACGGCTGACATACCGCGTACCGTTCCAGTCAGACGATGGAACACTGGGCGTGCTGCGTACACTAAAACGCCTTGTACATAAAGGATCCCCAAAATGTAGCTGAGTCTAACCACGCTCCGGCCAAGCTCCCAGAAGAAAGGGACAGAACCTTATAAAAAAGAAGTGGGGACAATTAGGAAGGCTTTCCTGTTTGATTACTTTTTTTTTTTTTTTTTTTTCCTTTTTACAACTCCATAAGGGCCACAAGGCACACAACCGAACAGGGCATTGTCCAGAGAACGCAAGGCCCCTCCTCCAGGCTGACTCCACAGCCTAAACCGGCAGTCACCTTGGCTGATGCCGAGCAGCGCGGAAGCCAACTTGTAAGCCCAGCATATGAAGTATGCCTACTAGTACAGCATTCCACAATGGAGGGACATGTAACCGGACGGCTTTGAATATGAACCTACAGATATCCCGCGCTTGCTCCAAGACAAGCACTGTGCAGCCTACTGGTCTTCTCGGAGCACCGCCACGACCCGAAGACCTAAACCGGCCAGCAAAAGACGACGTACGCTGGGCCCGAAGGAACCTGGTTGAACGGATCCCAGCACTCCCTGTATCGTTAGGATCGGAGCCTCCCCCCAAGGACTCAGCCCTGGCTGGAACCGGCTGAGCATAACTCCAGGCCCTGCGGCGAGCCCCCACGAAGAAGTGGGACGCAACGATGCCTTGAGGAAAGGGAAGGCCCAATGGGTGAAGCAAGTTGCTAGCTGACCAAGGGAGTAAACCCCACACGCGCACCTCAACGGAAGGTCAGAAGAACCGAGGATTCTGGTCCCACAGGTGCGCCTGCTAGCCTTTAACAACATACACCTCCGCAGGTACAAAAAACTTAAATTGTGAGCACCTTCAGGGGTAAGGGGAATAGACGACAGCCTCCGACTGTTGACCACCTTGTCTTGCACAACAGACAGCAGCACCCCACCAAACAAATGATTGGGAATATATGACCTCAGAACCCCAAGACAGAGGTAAAACAGTAGAACGTGCAGTGGACGTGAATTTCCAGATCTGCCAGCCCCCCTGCCGACATTGAGAAGAGGCAGAGAAGAACTGGACCGGCGCCTCCTGGACAGCCGGGCCACCGAAGGGAAAGCTGATGACTGAGGCCCAAACTCCTCAGGATGGCCCCGTCTTGCATTGGCAACCCCATGCAACACCATGACAACCCCGCTCACGATATCCCAAGCGATCTCTGTCATTGCTGCAACAATCACCTGAGCATGAGATCACAGACGGAACACGGACATGCAGACGCACTCAAGGAGAGTGCACCTAAGTAGTATGAGCCTATCCAACATCCAGCACCACATGTCCAGGTGTCCCACTCGTGTCACCCAAAACACAGGACGCTTGAACCTAGGTGACCGTCATAGCAAAGACAGGGAGGCCTGACTGCCGCTATCAACCCTTCCAGGACCCTGGAACACTAAGCCCTGGACTGTGCCATCCAGCAACACTTCTCATGATCTCCAGCAGGGGCCTTTCCCCAGATGGCCCAGATGGGCAGTGTTCCCGCCAAATGGGCAAGCTGCGCTCTGATAACATAGTGCAGAAAACCAAATCAAAGTGTCTTAACCTAGCTAATTTTTGTCTAATAGTGATCATTCATAATATCAGCCAGACTCAATCATAACATTAGTATTAATGATCTCTAAAGATTGAAGAGTTACTAATGTAACACTAATTGTTTTGTTTTTTTTTTGTTTGTTTTTTTGTTTATTTTAAAGAGCTTCAAAGGCGATCTTGGAAACTACAGACCAATGAATCTGAGTTCAGTGCCAGTTAAATGATAGAACTTGTTCTGAAAAGCAGCACCAAGCTGTCTTTTCAAAGGGTTAATAAACATGTGAGTAAGCCAAATGATATGTATCTGGATGTTTTAGAAGGTACTTGACAAAGCCCCTTATGAACTTCTCCTGAGGAAGGAGATGATGTGCTATTATAGAATGGGAAATGGATCAAAAACAGGAACACAATAGGACTAAATGGCCAGTTTTCTCACAGGAGACCCGTAAATAGTGGAATGTCTCGGGATCTGCACTGGAACTGGCATCTGGTAACATCTACTGCACTGAAATGATCTGGAAAAGAGATCAGCAAGCATGGCGATCAAATTTGCAGATGGCATAACGACATTTAGAGGCTGTCTGCACAATTTCCAAGCGTATAAACATGGAAATAGCATCCTTATGTAAATGACAATTTCAGAAAGGGCTCAATTTGTAGGTGGTTGTGCCGCCGATGACCCTGAATGGCCAAATCCTAGCACGGAAACCTGCTGCTGACAGACGTCGCTAACTTCCAGAATGCATACAAAGGTAAAGGCACCCCCCAAGAAGTAAAACCCAAACCAATCACATTGCAGTCAAAGAACTATAAACTATCATGAAATTAAAAGGAAATTAAAATTAAAAGGAAATTAAAATTAGAATTAAAATTAAAAGTAACAGCAAAAGGAAGTCCTTATCTGGGTGTAGCCGCGTGGAACAGCGTCATCTGCTCAAACGCGGGGCTGCTCCGCTCTCCGCCACGAGGCCTCAGCCCTGCCGAGAAAATGGCGCCAATCTGAAGCAGGCCCGTTTGGCGCCAAACACCACAGAGGCGGCAAGAGCTCAGAGCCCCTCCATGCGGACTTAAGAGACTCCCTTGTGGCGTCGGGATGCAGCAGTTACCCCGCTGTAGCTGCGGGGTGAAGAGCTGTCCAGACACGCTGCTGCCTCGCGCCACCAGAAGTAGCAGATGCTGCGAGCCCCGGCCCACCGGCTAAAGAACCTCGAACGGCCTGAGGCTCCCGCCGCGATGGGAATCTGCCACATGGACACTGCCAAAATGCAGGTGTTCCACAGAGCTCTCCCTCGTACAGTCCTGGGGGAGAGATCATCACCGGGCACAGAGACCGAAGAATCCCAAGCAGAGAGGCTAGCTGGCAGCGTGAACTTTGAAAAGGGACAGAACCCCCCTTTACACTAAGGCAGACTAGGTGAAAATAAATAAAGTAAAAGTAAATGAAATTAAATGAAAATGAATTCAATTTACAGGATTATACCTAAAGAAGAGCAAAAGAAATGCAAGGTAAATCAAATCCTGACTAACTGCTCCTAAACTGCTTCTTAAGTGAGCCCAGCACCTAGGCTCACTATGTCCTCATGCTGCATGGAGACTGGACACACTGGGGGATCATGGGAGAAGACCAGCAGGATATACCTGGTGATGTCACAAGTTTGACTTGTCCAGTCTCCATGTTGCAGGAGGAGGTGCACTACCCAGTGGTGGAGGACTGAACTGTAGGACCGATAAGGAACACTGCTCAAATGCCTGGACGAATGGGAAAATCGCTCAAGGTGCAACAACCTTCGGGTGGTGGGACTACCCGAAACTTTGACAGACACCAGGCTTCACAAT
Organism: Ichthyophis bannanicus; assembly: GCA_033557465.1. NCBI lineage: Eukaryota > Metazoa > Chordata > Amphibia > Gymnophiona > Ichthyophiidae > Ichthyophis > Ichthyophis bannanicus. Next base: position 1,357,715,670 of record CM066032.1, read on the forward strand.
GTTTATGAGCAATGGCTAGCAGTCTGCAGGGGGAGCAATCTTAATGGCACAGTGAGAGCACCCACCATGTGGAGTCTAGGAGGGAGGAGGGCTCCAAGCCCCAGACTGCCATCACTGCTAACTAGTCTGGATGAAGAATGTATCCTGAAAGCTTACCGGCAGTGTAAGTTGTTGGGGTACGAGAACCATCGGACCCTGTTTAACAATTATTCAACCCGGGTGGCTATGAAGCGCCGTGAATCTGCGTCAGTTTATGTAGCATTGCACTAGTGGGGTGTCTTGTTCGTGCTCTTGGTCCCGCACTGACTGGAGGAGTCGCCCTTTACCTGAACAGTGTGAAGGAAGGGTGGCGATTCCTCGAAGGCCATGCTGCTGACAGCTCAAAGTTAAGAGACTAATCTTTTGTAAGTGGGCCTTCTGTGACTTTGGGAGTAGACATTTTGCAGCTTAACTGTTGATGCCCTAATCATAGGTTATCATGGATTATCACCCCATCCCCTGTTATGACTGGGAGTGTGCCGACTAGGCCAAGCTGGAAGAGTGGTAGCCAGGGGACTGCCACAGCTGACGACTGCTTGAGAGACGGTCACCCCAAGTGATGGCAGGGTGGCCCAAATGGTCAGTGGCCTGGCCTGGGTTAGCAACAGCCAGGAATTTTGGGACTGTGGATTACTTATTGATTACTGTGAGCTGTTGTGGAGAGGGTGGGGGTGGATTACCAGGAAAATGGGAAGGGTAAGTGCAGGGGTCCTTGGGAAGATGAATGGAGAGCGGGAGCTAGGATGTTTCTGGAGCAAGAGAGTAGTGTGTCTGGAGAGTGAGTGATGCAGAGTTGGGGTGTATGGCAGTATGAGTGTGGAGGAGTTGGGGTGGGGGGGACGTAGAGAGAGAGAGGGCATATAGTTGGAGTGAGAGGCAGGCAGAGGTGTATAGGGGGGAGGGGGAAAGCAATATTCAATAGGGAAGGGAATTATGTATGTTTAATATGACCATTTTTTGGTTACCTTCATGGAGACCAAGTGGGAGGCTCTGGGGCATTTAAATATGGAATGATTCGATGGACGACACTGTCATTTGAAGTCTGTTTGATCACCTTGAATGTTGGTGGCTTTAACGCCCTGGTTAAGAGGAGAGGGTTCTTACATATTTATGAAAACTGGGGGGCTGATGTTGCCTTTTTACAGGAAACTCACTTCATGGAAGGAGAGCACACAGAGCTAAAAAGGGGTTAGGGTATTTGAGGGTCCACTGGGAGCCCTACTCGACAAGGCAATGCGGGGTGACTATTTTAATCAGCAAGCAGGTTGCATTTGAGGCCCATAAGGTGATACAGGATAAGGAGGGTTGTTATGTTTTGGTCTGGGGAGTCCTCCAAGGCAAAAAAGTAGTGTTGTGCAGCATCTATGTGCCAATGTCTACCATCATGCCTTTTATATGGAGCTGGTGGTGGGGCTGGCAGACCAATTTGAGCATTCGCTAATTTTAGGGGGCAATTTTAACATGTTGCCCAACTCAACAATTGACTGTCAGCCCCTGCAAACAGTGTTGAAGGGGCAGGACACTAGAGGGGTCCATTTTCTGTCAGAGGTTGGAGCTTATTAATGGGTGGCGAACAATCTCTATCCCCAGGACATGGGTTATACACATCACTTCAGCTCCCACAAAACCTCTGCACGTCTTGATTACCTGCTCTTCACAGAATGCCTTTTTTGGGAAGCTCAAAAGAGTGTAGTTACTCACCTGTAACAGGTGAACTCCGGGAACAGCAGGAATTTAGTCTTCACATATGGGTGATGTCAGTACCGACAGAGTCCATGCAGGAATGCTCCCCAGCATCCAATTGGAAAGCTTTTGGAAGCATTACATTGCGCCTGCGCAACTGCCTTCCAAACTCCCTCTCTTCAGTTGAGGAGAAAAGAGTAAATGAAACCCTATAACTCCGAGGGGAGGAGGGCGGGATGTGAAGACTAAGTTGCTACTATTCCCAGAGATCACCTGTTACAGGTCAGTAAAGCGTAGTTCCTCACCTGTAACAGGTGATCTCCGGGAACAGCAGGAATTTAGTCTTCACATATGGGTATCATCGGTACCGATGGAGCCTGCGCGGGAACGCTCCCCAGCATCCAATAGGAGCACTTTTGGGAGCATCCCTCAGCACATGTGCGTTGCCTTCCCGCCTTTCCAACTGTCCCTCTTCAGTTAAGCTTGTAGCTAAGTAAAAGGATAGAGGGAGAGAGGAAAGAGACAGAGAGATAGAGAGAACTCCTAGGGGAGGTAGGTGGGTTGTGAAGACTAAATTCCTGCTGTTCCCGGAGATCACCTGTTACAGGTGAGTAACTACGCTATCTCCAGGAACAAGCAGGAATGTAGTCTTCACATATGGGGACTCCCTAGCTGAAGATGCCGGGGAGATGGCGCCAGGAAGCTGCCACCTATAGTGAGGTGGGCCATGCTTCCTCCCATGGATCTCTGGCATCAGACCAGGGTTGGAGGGTAGGAGTTGAATTAAGTGTGAAAGAAATGTTGAAGAACGGCCTGGCCAAAGGCGGCATACCGACGGGAGGCTTTATCTAGGTAGTAGTGGGCTGTGAAGGTGTGCACCAAAGCCCAGGTGGCTGCTCGACAGATGTCATCGATAGACACAGAGTGAATGTTAGCCATAGAGGCTGCCATGGCTCTCACATTATGCATTGTGACATAGCCTTGAAGAGGAAGACTCTTACTCTCATAAATAAAGGATATGCATTGTGCAATCCATTTAGATAAGATTTCTTTTGGAGACTGGAAGTCCCAAATGACTAGAATCAAAAGCAACAAAAAGTTGAGAAGACTTTCTATGTTGCTGTGTTCTTTGTAGGTAAAAAGCCAAGGCTCTTTTACAGTCCAAAGTATGAAGGTTCCTTTCTGTATTAGAGGCATGAGGCCTCGGAAAGAATACAGGAAGGTAAATTGATTGATTTAAATGAAAAGGCGAAACCACCTTTGGCATAAAATGTGGATGAGTTCTGAGAGCAACCTTATCATGGTGAAACCTTGAATAAGGGGAATCAGCCACTAAAGCTTGCAATTCACTAATGCGACGTGCGGAGGTAATTGCAATTAGGAAGATGACCTTCCAGGAAAAAAACTTTAGGGTTGTAGTGGCTAAAGGTTCAAAGGGCGGTTTCATGAGCTGTCCGAGAACTAGATTTAAATCCCATGCCACTGGTGGTGGCCTGATGGGAGGCTTTGTTAATAGAAGACCTCTCATAAATCTTGCTATGAGTGGATGAGAGGAAATTGGCTGCCCATTTAGAGGCTTATAGGAAGCTGCAATTGCACTAAGATGGACTCTTACTGAATTGGTCTTTAGACCAGAATTTGATAAATGAAGTAGGTACTCTAGTACCGATTCCAAAAGGTATCACAAGGGAGTTTAAGCCCTTTTGAGAACACCATATAGTAAAACGTTTCCACTTAAAGGGGTAAGAACGTCTTGTGGAAGGTTTTCTAGAAGCCTGAAGGATATCCATTACCTGTTGGGAAAGGTTAGGATCCTGCAGGTCTAGGCTTTCAGCAACCAGGCCCTGAGATGCAGGGACTGGGGATTCGGGTGCCATAGCATCCCGTTCTCTTGGGAGAGAAGGTCTGGAGCACAGCCTAACTCCAGAGGTGCAGCTTGAGAGAGATGTAGAAGCAGGGGATACCACGTTTGTCTTGGTCACCGTGGCGCTATGAGGATCATACGACCTCTGTCTCTCTGAAGCTTGAAGAGTGTTTTGGGGTTGAGGGGAATGGGTGGGAAGGCACAGAGGAAGTCCTGACCCCAGTGAAGAAGGAAGGCGTCCCTTGCCTGGCAATTGTGAGCCGGAATTCTGGAACAGAACCGGGGAAGTTTGGCATTCAGTGGACTTGCAAAGAGGTCTATTGTCTGGGGTTCCCCAGATCTGAAATATCTTTGTCACATGGTCTAGGTTGAGAGACCATTCGTGAGGCAGCAGTACTCAGCTGAGTTTGTCTGCCCAAAGGTTTTGAATGCCTGGAAGATATACCATGAGAAGGTGAATTTGATGCTCTCTGGCGAGGGCCCATAGTCGTAAGGCTTTATTGCATAACAACAGAGAGCCTGTTCCACCCTGCTTGTTCACGTAGAACATGGCTACTTGATTGTCCGTTTGGACTAGGACTGTCTTGTAGCTGACCTGGGCATGGAATACTCGAAGAGCTAGGTAGATTGCTCTGAGTTTTAGGAGGTTTATGTGAAGATCAGCCTCCTGTGGAGTCCAGGTACCCGGGTTGGAGAGATGGTACAGGTGTGCTCCCCATCCCACCTGTGATGCATCTGTTAGGGTGGCCTGGAATAGGGGTTGTTGGAAAGGAGACCCCACTAAAAGATTCTCCAGTGATTGCCACCATTGTAGGGACAAGATCAGTCATTGTGAGTTTAATATCTTGTCCGACAGACGTCCTGTGGCCCATGTCCACTGTGTGGATAGGGTCCACTGGGCTGCTCGCATGTGGAGGCGAGCACAGGGAACTACATGAACTGTGGATGACATATGTCCCAGTAATTGCAGTAGTTCGAGCAGTTAGGGAGGACTTTCCCGCTGCTTGAGAAGCTAGTTGCACTATGCGAAGACAGCGGGGCTGTAGGAGGAAAGCCCTTGAAACTCCTAGAAACTCCAGTGTCTAAGAAGGAACAAGTTGGGATTTTGGGAAGTTTATGACCAATCCCAAGTATTGGAGGATTCGCATTGTGTAAGACAGTGCAGAGCTGGCTTCTGGAATCGTGGGGGCTCGAATGAGCCAGTCGTCCAAGTAAGGGAAGACGAATATCCCTAGGGTTCGCAGGAATGCAGCTACTACTGCCATGCATTTCGTAAATGCTCTTGGTGCCGAAGCCAGACCAAAAGGAAGAACCCTGTATTGGAAGAGTTTTCCCTTGAGAATGAATCATAAGAATTTCCTGTGATCTGGATGGATCAGAATGTGAGTATATGCATCTTTTAGATCTAGAAAGCAAAGCCAATCCTGACTCTGAAGGTATGGCAGAAGAGTTCCCAGAGAAATCATTTTGAACTTTTCTCGGAACAGATATTTGTTCAATTCTCTGAGGTCTAGAATGGGTCTGTGTCCTCCTGTTTTCTTTGGAATAAGAAAAGAGAGAAAGTAGAATCCTGTACCCTGTTGGAGAATGGGTACTTCTTCTATTGCTTCCTGAGCAAGGAGTGTTGAGACCTCTTGATCCAGTAGATTGTCTGCAGAGATTTGGGAATTGAACTGTCTTACGATTGTAGGAGGGGGCATGCTGTGAAAATGAAACTTGTACCCCTCTCCTACAATGGATAGAGTCCAATTTTCTGCTGTTACTTGGTGCCAACTGTTGGCAAAATGGCACAACCTGCCTGGAATGTTTAGGGGTTCTGGACCCTTCAGAAGCAGGAAAGCTAAGCTCTCTAGGAAGGAGTAAAAGCCCTTGAGGGGGCTGAGCTCTCGGGCCTTTCGGCTTCTTTTGTTGTCTGGATTGTTGCTGTTGTCCCTTTTGGGCAACTTGACCCTGACCTTTCCCTTGCTGGGTATAGGTTGGATAAAACTTCCTCTTGTCGCTGAAAAAGGGTTTTTTATAGGGTTTCTTTTGGCTGGAGTGGCTGTAGATTTTGACAATCTGTCTAAAGTGATATTGTCAGCATCTATCTCATTAGCCTTTTCTTGCCAATTCTTGCCAAAGAGGTTTTCTCCTGTGCAAGAGATGTTTCCTAATTTATCCTATACCCAAATCTCCAAGTCTGATGCCTGAAGCCAGGCAATCCGACGTGCACCAATGGCAATAGCAGAAGTTCTGCTGATGCATTCAAAGCAGTCAAAGGATGCACGATTTACAAACTTGGAAATGTCTTGAGAATGCTTGACAAGAGTAAGGAAGTCTTGTTGTTTGTCATCAGGGAGAAGGGGGCTCATAAGCTCCAAATCTCCTGTGACGTCTTTGAGGAACATTCCCATATATAAAATATATCAGCTGATCCTAGCTGAAAGCATGGAAGCCTGAAATGTTTGACGCCCAAAGGCGTCAAGAGTCCTGCATTCACGACCTGGAGGATTGGATGCATGTCTTTTTGCACTTTTCATCATACGCATGGCTGATTCCACTACCACTGAACGGTGTGGCAGCTGAGTCTTTTGAAAGCCAGGACATGGTGGAACTCGATACATAGTATCGAATCTCCTAGAATGAGGAGATGTGGTCAAAGGTGTTTCCCACATTCTGAGCATCAAATCATGAAGAATTTCATGAATGGGCAGAGTAGATGCCTCTTTGGGAACCTTAGGGTACTGGAGAATTTCCAATTCCTTTGCTCTAGGTTCTTTTTCAGGAGCTACCGTGAATGATAGGTCTTGGGCCACATCACAAATAAAATCCTGAAAAGACATGTCCTCCGGAGGAGACATTCTGCATTGAGGAGTCTTCCGGAAGAAGCACTCTGGTACCGGCAGAGTTATCAGAGTCATCGGAATCGGAAGATTCGAAGTATCTCTGATCCCGATGTTCATGCAAAGCACGGTATTGGTAGCGATTGAAGTAGGTACCGAGTTGGTCCGGTACCAATCTGTCGATGCCCGAAAAAGCCGGCATGGGAAGAATTCCCACCGGGGCCGGTACCGTCGGTGCTGGTACCGATATCGGTATTGGTGTCGGTACCGGTGCCCGTTGAACTGTCGGTAGCAGTGTCAACGGTACCGCAGCTATAAGGAGAGCTGCAAGACTGCGTTCGATAGGGAGGAATCTCTGGTCTATCGACGCTGCCGATGCCTGGGTGTCAATACCTATAGAAGCGGCCGGAACCCCTGAGCATGGCACCAGTAGTTCTGCCGAGGTCGAGGCCTAGAGAACATCCTGGAGCCCCTGTTGGTGTTTTGAAGGCCGAAGCCTCCCGCCTGGGCTGTTTTGCCAGTGTAGTTTCCTCAAGGGCAATGCCAATGGCTTCTTGATGCTTAAAAGGAGATCTACCCTTTGAGGACCAGCTCTTATGTTTAGTTACCTGAGATCCATGGGAGGAAGACGAGGCTCTGGAAGACGTCGATGCAATGGATATCGCATCTGAAGAAAAGAGGGTACTGAGCTTTGCAGCCCGGTTCTGTCTTCCCCTATACAAGAGAGACACTCCGACGGAGAATGGTCAGGGCCTAAACATTTGAGACACCAGACATGGGTGTCGGTGACGGAAATGGTACTGCCACACTTAGTACATTTTTTAAAACCACTAGCTGGTTTTAAAATTTTTCAGGAAAATAGGGCCTAATGCCCAAAATGGTGCCTAGCACCAAAAAGAACGTTTCTGAAGAGAAACACTGCAGAAAGTGTATATACTTATTTATTTTTAAGAAAATAAGAAAAGAGAACCAGCGGTACCGGTAGGCGTCGAGCAGAGGCAGACGCGACCACAAGAAAACAAGTTTAAAGAAGAAATTTTCTGCAATGACAGGGTATGTAACCTGTCGGCTTCGCGGAAAACAAAAAAACTGAAGAGGGACAGTTGGAAAGGCGGGAAGGCAGCGCGCATGTGCTGAGGGATGCTCCCAAAAGCGTTCCTATTGGATGCTGGGGAGCATTCCCGTGCAGGCTCCGTCGGTACTGACGATACCCATATGTGAAGACTACATGCCTGCTTGTTCCTGGAGATCTATGCTATCTCTAGGAACAAGCAGAAATGTAGTCTTCACATATGGAACTCCCTAGCTCCCAGATGAAGTGACCTCAGAACCAGTAGAGGTTTGCCTCTGAGTAGGCATGATGAGATCATGGATCCCACATGGCTTTCTGGTATCTTCAAAGTCCAGGACAGAGAGTAGGAGTTGCATCTAAGTCTGAAAATGGTGCTGGAGTACAGCCTGACTAAACATGGCATCCCGATGGGAGTCCTTGTCCAAACAATAATGGGCAGCAAAGGTATGGGCGGAAGACCAAGATGCTGCTTTGCAAATTTCATCAATGGCTACTGAGCGTAGATTTGCAATCGAGGTGGCCATGGCGCGAATATTGTGAGCAGTGACATGTCCTTCCAGGGAGAATCCTGCTTTGTCATAGGCAAATGAAATGCAGTCCACTATCCATCTGGAGAGCGTACTCTTAGAAACAGGTAATCCCAGGTGACTGGGGTCAAATGAGAGAAACAAATGTGAGGCTTTATGGTGATCTTGAGTCCTTTGGAGATAAAAAAACCAAGGCACTTTTGCAGTCAAGAGTGTGCAGAGTTGTTTCCGCTCTAGACGCATGCGATTTAGGAAAGAAAACTAAGATAAATTGACTAGTTTAAATGGAAGGGAGATACCACCTTTGGCATACAGTGAGGGTGAGTCTGAAGGACTACTTTGTCATGGTGGAAGCGAGTATAGGGAGGATCAGACACCAAAGTCTGAAGCTCACTAATGCATCTAGCTGAAGTGAGGGCAATTAGGAAGATTACTTTCCAAGAGAGGAACTTAAGTGAGGTCGTGATTAATGGTTCAAAAGGCAGTTTGAGAAGCTGCGCTATGATGACATTGAGGTCCGAAACTACCAGAGGTGGCTTTAATCGGTGGTTTGGACAGCAGGAGACCTCTCATGAAACACACTACTAGTGGTAGTGTGGAGATGGACTGTCAATCCAGTAGATGCTGAGAGGCCACAATGGCACTGAGGTGGACCCTCATGAGTTTGTCTTTAGACCTATCGAGGACAGTTGGGAGGAGATACTTGGAGTGATACTTGGAGCAAGGGATTGAGATCTTTCTGGAACACCAGAGAATCTACACCACTTAAAAGCATATGAACATCTGGTAGAGAGATTTCTGGAAGCCAAAAGGATCTCCTTAACCTCTGGAGTAAGGTGAAAGGCTTGTAAAACTATGCTCTTAGCAGCCAAGCTGTGAGATGGAGACTGGACTGGGATGGAGTAGTGAGCAGTCATGGGAGAGGAGATCGGGCACAGATCCCAATTGCAGAGTATGAATGAGTCAGACATAGTAGCAATGGAAACCAGTTGCCACGGCAAGTGAGGAGCTATGAATATCAAGGAGCCTTTGTCGGACTGAAGCTTGAAAAGCATCTTGGGAATGAGGGGTATAGGAGGGAAAGCATAAAGCAGACCCTGAACGCAGTTGGTTGGTGGATGTCTGAGTTCTTTTGCAGAAGCAAGGAAGTTTGGCATTTTGGGTAGTCATGAACAGATCTATGGCTAGAGTTCCCCAGGTCTGGAAGACGTAGGAAATTGCGTCCGGATGGAAAGACCATTCGTGAGGAAGAAGGATGCAACTCAGTCTGACTGCCAAGACATTGAACTCCCCCAGAAGGTACACCACCTGGCTATTTGATGAGCAATGGCAAAGGACCACAGGTGTAGCACCTCATCACAGAGGACCCAAGAGCCTGTTCCTCCCTGCTTGTTCACATAGAACATGGCAACCTGATTGTCCGTCTTGACTAGGACTTATTCTGCTCTGAGGTGGTGTTGAAACACCCAGAGGGCATTCGAGATAGCATAAAGTTCCAGAAGATCGATCTGGAATTGTGACTCTTGCACTGTCCAGAGCCCCTATGTAGTCAGGTTGTCCACATGGGCTCCCCAACCCAGTTTGAAGGCATCCGTTGTTAGGGTGCACTGAAGTGGAGGCATCTGAAAAGGTGACCCTATGAGCAGATTCTCTGGAGAACACAACAACAGAAAGGATGTGGTTAGACAAGCAGTGACATGGATCCTGTCCCGGCGACAGCCTGAGGCCTGCTTCCAATGAGAGGCAAGAGTTTACTGGGCTGTCTGCATATGTAGTTGGGCATATGGGACAACATGTACTGTACAGGCCATGTGCCCCAGGAGCTGCAGCATCTCTCAGGCTATTAGATGGTCTCATAGAAGTGTCTGGGACGCTAGTTCGACTAGACAGGCACAACAGAGCTGGGGCAGAAACACCCTGGATGTCTAGTAGGGCTCTGATGAACTCTAGTTTTTGAGTTGGAGTGAGCTGGGATTTTGGAAAGTTGATCAAATCCCAAGTGTTGTAGTATTGTGATGGTACGATGCAAAGAAAACAGTACCAACAGTACCTCTTGAGAGGTGTCAGCTTTTATGAGCCAATTGCCTAAGTAAGGAAAGACTAATATCCCCAGAGATCTTAGATATGTGGCTACGACCGCCATGCACTTTGTGAAGACTCTTGGGGCAGAGGCGAGTCCGAAGATAAGGACTTGTATTGATAATGTTCTCCTTGAAAGGTGAAGTGTAGACATTTCCTGTGTCCTGGATGGATAAGGATGTGTGTGTATGCTTCTTTTAGATCTAGAGAATAGAGCCAGTCCTGACTCTGGAGGTAGGGAAGAAGAGTCCCAAGAGAGATCATCTTGATCTTTTTGTGAACTAGAAATTTGTTGAGGTTTCTGAGGTCCAGAATGGGCCTATACCCACCGGTTTTCTTTGTAATGAGAAAGAAAGGAGAATAGAAGCCCCTTCCCAGTTGGGATGTTGGGACATCTTCTATGGCATCCCGAGACAGAAGAGGACATCTCATCCTGTAGAACAGCTGTGAGTGGGGGTTGCGTTTGATATTCCCCCGTGAAAGTGGAGGGGGCAGAGTTTGTAGATGAAGTCTGTACCCTTCCTGGATTATGGTGCATGTCCACTGCTCTGAGGTGATGAGGTGCCATCTGTGGGCATAGTGACAAAGTCTGCCTGCTATGTGGAGGGGGTGGGGGTCCTCCAGAGGCAGGGTGACAATGTTCTCTAGGAAAAAGAGTAAAAAAAAAAAAAACAGGCGCAGACTGTGGCTGCAGAGCTGGTTGAGACTGAGATTTAGCCACCTGTGGCTTTTGTTGCTTAGGAGGCTGCTGCCTATTCTGTGCACCTGGTCCTGATACTGAGAAGCAGAAGGATAAGAGAAGATTTTCATTATTATTATAGTAAAACTTTTTTGCAGGTGTCTTCTTCCTAGCAGGGCAGCTGTTACTCTGGACAGTCTTTTTAGAGTAGTATTTTCAGACTAATTGAGAGGCCTTATCTTGCCAGTCTTTGCCAAAGAGGTTTTCCCCTGTGCAAGATATGTTGCCCAGCTTATTTGAACCCACTGTTGAAGATCTGAGGCCTGAAGCCATGCAATTCGACGTGCACCAATGAATATTGCTGAGGCCCTGCTTGTGCATTCCAAGGCATCAAAGGTGGCCCTATTGACAAACTTTGAAACATTTTGGTTATGCTTTACTAGGGCAAGATAATCTGCCCTTTAGTCATCTGGGAGGAAAGGGGCAAAGGCCTTGAGATCCCTGGGCAAGCTCTTTTAAGAACATTCCCATGTAGAGGATATAGGAGTTAATCCTAGCCAAGAGCATGGATGCTTGGAAGCATCGACGCCCAAAGGCATTGAGTGTTCTCGATTCTCTACCCGGAGGATTAGAGAAGTGAGTCTTCGAGCTTTTGATTCAGCGCATCGCTGATTCAACCACCATGAAGTGGTAAGGAAGCTGTGACTTTTGGAAGCTGGGACACTCCAATACACAATACATGGTATCGAGACATTGACTTTGAAGTGAGACAATGAAAGGCGTCTCCCACATACAGAGCATAAGGTCATGAAGGATGCAGTGCACCGGTAAGGTGGCTGCCTCCTTGGGTGCTACTGGGTATTGGCGGATCTCTAATTTCTCCGCTCTTGGCTCCTCCTCTGATGTTACTGTGATAGAGAGACCTTTGGCTAGGTCTCGAATGAATTCCTGGAAGGACATGTCTTCCGGAAGCGAGAGCCTGATGGAAGGTCCCGGGGACCCTGTGAATCAAGTGACTCCACATCCAAAACAGGGGAATCTGAATCAGAGAAGTAATGATGGGCACGGTATTTGCCAGAAGCTAGATGCCGGTACAGATGCTCAGAGGTATCCGCCTCGATAAGCCGCTTGGGTTTGACACCAGTATCAGTGAGAGTTTCAAGTGAGGACATAGGTGGGAGTGATGTCGAGGTCATCTGTTGCAGCCCTGATGTCATGCCCGAAACCGGTGTCTATGTCGGTACTGTAACCAGTATCAACAGGGTGGTGCCTGCAGACAAGGGTTTTATGGGTACCAAGGCTGCAAGGAGGGCTGCCAAGCTCCGCTCGATGACCAGTATGTGCTGGACTGTCGAGGTTGCTGATGCTTGGGTATCAGTGGCGGGTATTTGCACTACTATCCCAGACCATGGCACCAGTAGTTCTCTGGAGGTCAAGGCCTTGGAAGCATCCTGGGGCCCCTCGATGGTTTTGGAGGACAGGGCCTCCCGCGGCTGTATAGCAGGCTGATCCACCTCCGAGCCAAAGCCCAAGAGGTCTCGATGCCTTGAACGAGATCTTCCCCAGAGGTACTGTCGGACTTCGATGCAGCCTTGTTCTTGGACTTCGAAAATACCTGAGATCCATAGGAGGATGATGAGGCCCTCTAAGTGGACACCACTGATATCACAACTGAAGCAAAGAGTGCTCCAAATTTAGAAGTCTGGCTTTGTAGGCCTCTCTGTGTCATTTCTAGCAGAGGGGACTGTCTTCTGGCTGGTGGTCTGGGCCGAGGCATTTTAAACACCAGTCATGTGTGTCAGTTGCCGAAATAGTGCTGGCATAATTTGAACATTTTTTGAAACCACTAGTTGGTTTCTCCATGTCTTAAAGGATGTGAAGGCTATGGAAGGTTTAAGGACTAAAAAGGGGATTTGCGTCTAAGTCTTTTTTTTTTTTAAGATGATAAAGCAAGAAGTAAAAGAAAAGAACAAGGGAACCAGAAATGTTTTGACAGTGATGGCGTCAACAGGAAGGCAGAGGCCCTATCCTCAAAAAGAAAGTTTTTCTGCAGTGACAGGATTTGTTTCTGGCTGGCTCCACAGAAAACAAAGAACTGAAGAGAGGGAGTTGGGAAGGCAGTCGCACAAGCGCAGTGGAGTGTTCCCAAAAGCTTTCCAATTGGACTCTGGGGAGCGTTCCTGCGTGGGCTCTGTCGGTACCGACATCACTCGTATGTGAAGACTAAGATTTAGATAACTTCTCAGGATGTAAGTACTTAAAAGTGCAGACTTCTTCCCAGCAATAGCTGACCTCTTGATAGTCCAAGAAAAGCACATCTAACATCCAACAGGAGAAGACATTTATCCTTCCCCTGGCATTGTTCCTAAAGGAAGCAAGCAAACTACCTAGCAAACATGGAAACCTGGCTATCACTATTAAAAATAAAAAATAAAAAAAAAGGACGAATGGGCCGAAAACAGAAAGCCTCATCCATAGAGGAAAGATAGGGACCTCGACATTAGCAGATCTGCAACTCCATGATATATCACCAAGCAGGTGGCAACTAAAGGCAGCCTCAAGGGACCAAACCTTGAGTGCAGCCCTCATGAATGTTCAAAAAGCTCAACCATCAAGGCCCAAAAAAACAAACCCACAAAGGAACCACCGAGCACAGGAAAGGGCACAAGTGCTAAACACCCTGCAAGAAACTGTCATGTCAGTGTGCAAGATCAGAGTGTGCCCCATCACCGGTTTTCCAGAGCCAGCAAAGGCCACCACCTGAACACTCAACAGAACTGAGGAAAAGGCCCTTGTTAAATCCAACTTGGGGAAAGGATGGTAGAGCTGGCAAGTCGGCTGCATTAGAGCTCAAAAAAGGACGCCAGACGTGAATGGAGAAGAGACAGGAAGCCTCCTCTTGCACTCAGAAGCATAGGAACCACAGCCGCAGAATAGCCCTTTACACACTAAGCGTCACTTCTGAAGAGCCAAGCCAAAAGCAAGAAAGGAGCCAGACCAGCTAGTAGAACCAGTTCCTGCTTCAAGAATTCCCTGGTGCCAACAGAAGGTACAGGCAGACGCCTTGCCAGAGGCACAGCAGATCCGCACACCACAGCCTCCCTCTGCCAAGCTGGTACCACTAGCACTATTGGACTCAGATGGCACGCCACAAAATGAAGTATGCACCCATGAGAGGCACAGAGGAACACATACAGCAGAACGTGCCTTGGCGAAGGTTGAGCTAGGTCACCCACACCCTCTGAGCTTGCCACTTTACCGCAGCTGAAAAACATGTGAACTTTCACAGTGGACTGGGTTGCCATCAAATCCATCCAGGGGTGACCCTACCTGATCAAGAACTTTTGGAAATGTTCATCAGCTCAGTACCCATTCCCTGGGATCAGGGGAGTGACAAATGATAGTTTGCTTCCATGCTATCTGCTTCTGTAATATGCTGCACACAGAAGGCCAGGAGATTCAGCTCCACCCAAGGAAGTTGGAGGATAACTTTCCGGGGAGACTTCAGAAGTCTTCTTGTCCCTTCACTGGTTGATACAGATTACCACAGTGGTGTTGCTGAAGAAGATCCGCACTGCCTGTTTTGGAGAGCCATGTGAATGGTGTCTTCTCTTCAGGCCAATGAGCAAAGCAGTCTCCTACTTGCTCCAGTGACATTGAACAACTTTCCCTTGGCAATGAGTTCTCCAGCTGAACAGGCTGGCACAGTGATCAGCAAAAGTCACTGGATATCATCGAAGGGAAGATCTGTCATCAGATGAGCAGTCTTCTCCCACTATCTTAGCCTGGCTACCATCAACAGGGGAAGAGGGAGCCTGATGTCCAAATCCTGTGAAGGATGAGACCAGCAGCATGGATTTTGCAGTGGACAAAAGTGCGCTCACACCCAGAAGCCATCTATCAACCTGGAAGTAATCCCAAGCCTTGGGGATGCTGCTGCCTCTGAAACACCCTCAGTTGAGAATATAGCTTCTCTGCCCTCTTTTTGGGCAGGAAAAACCCTTTCTGAGCCAGGGATAAACTGTACTCCAAGGTACCCTAATAAATGGGAAAACTCCAGGAAGCTCTTGTCAAAATTACAGCCCACTCCAACTTCTGTAGAAACTGCATCAATTGAGCCAACATGCAAAAGGCTTGACACGCGATCTCGACTGAGAACAGACATGCAAGCAAGGTTGCATACCAAACCTACATGCAACAGGACAGCCATACCATCGGAAGTATGCTTCGGCCAAGTCCAGCGATGGAAGAACTCTTATCACCAGATCGTTCTCAGTGTCTCCAGGCAGAAGTGAAAAGTCATTAGACAAACATTGAGAACATGGAGGTCCAAGATGGAGTAGAAAAGGATCCAACCTTCTTTGGCATCATAAAACAAATGACATACAAGCCCCTGCCCCTCAAGGCAGGTGGCACTGGAACTACAACCTGGAAGCTGAGAAGTCTCTCCAGAGTAGCCTGAACAGTGGCCCTCCTAGCCACAGACCACATGGAAATATTAGGAAAGTATCAGGGGTGGGATCCTTGCAGTCCCGCACATAATCAAAGTGAATGATGTTGAACTCTCACAGATCCATCCCATCACTGTGTCCAACAGGAGAACCTAGATCTAGAGGAGAGTCACATATGTCTCATGAGTCTCATGAAAGGTACTGGGCCCGGAAACGGGAGCCAGAAGAAAAGGAAAGAAGGATGGATGGCCTCCCTAGCCAATCCTTCTATGAGTCCCTGAACTCCTGAGCCTCCTAGTGGTGGGAACGAGGAAAACATGACTCAAAACGTGAAAGGCCATGCTTTAAGGTCCTTTTAGGTCTATCCTCCTAAAGACAATGCAATGGGGAGCACCCAGCTCCTTCACCAACTTTTCCAAGTACTCCCCAAACACATGCTTCCCCTCTTCCTTTCAAGACTTGGACACTGTGTCTGCTGCCTAATAATGAAGCAGAAGCCAAAAACTGTGCCACCATGGAAAGCATAGTTACTCACCTGTAAAACAGGTGTTCTCCAGGGACAGCAGGAATCAGCCCTCACATATGGATGATGTTGGCACAGATGGAGCCTGCAGGGAGCATTTCCCCAGCTTTCAAAGAAAGCATTTAGGAATGACACCACACATATGTGGTCCCCTTCCTGCCCAAAGGTGCCATCTTACTTAGTCAGGTGCCATAGCTATAGCCCCTTCAAGAAGATGGCAAAAATATACAGCAACTCCAAGAGGAGGAGGGAGGGTTGTGAGGACTGATTGCTGCTGTCCCTGGAAAACACCTGTTACAGGTGAGTAACTACGTTTTCTGCAGGAATAAGCAGGAAGTCATTCCTCACATATGGGACTCCCTAGCTACAGGCTACTGAGGACCTGTAGGAAAAGGCACGGCATTGCCATCAGCAGTTGCCAGTGAGAGTCAAAGGCAGCCCTAGGACCCCCAGTCCATGGCTAGCCACGCTCCCAGTAGCCGGAACAAAAAGGGTCGTAGGGCAGGAGTTGCTTAAATCCCGAACAGATTACGGAGCACAACCTGGCCGAAGGCAGCATCCAGAAAGGATTCCCTCTCCGGGCAGTAATGCACTGTGAAGGTGTGAGTGGAATACCAAGTGGCGGCCCAGCAGATGCCCGCCAGTGGCAACAAGCGCAGACTAGAGACAGACATCACCATCGCTCGGACATTGTAAGCCGTGACTTGGCGTTTGTGATAAGGAAGCTTATCATAGTTCAGGAAGGAGCTATAATAGAGGTGAATTGGCACTGAACAAGCAACCTGTCTTTGCTGGTAGAAATACTAAAACAGAATGTTTTCATAAAAGACTACCAGTCCCAGAAAGCACCAGGTTTCAAACAGCCTCTAGAAGAGCTGAAGTGGGGAAACGTGTGTTCAATCAGGAGAGCTATGAGGTAATCCCCAATCACTCATCTCCAAGGGCAGGGCTTGATTCAGCACAGCTGGGCTATGCTAGGGTGGAGTATCCCTCTAAACAAGTTAAAAGTAAAACATATTCTACACAGAATCAGATGGAGATCAGGAAGCAGCAGCACCAACGTGGAAGGAAGAAGAGAAAGACATCTTGGAGGTCTAAAGAAGGAGCCCACAGCAGTACATGTGTTGGGAGTCATTCCAGAGGCAAGCATACGCCATTGGACTGGAGGAAGCCAGAGGAGTGGGGTTACAGAGCCAGGAATTCCCAGACGGCACCTGTGAAGGAGACGGCTGCATTTGGAAGGGGCCCTAAGACCAGTGCAAGAAGGTATGTGAAGAGAGACCCAGTGTCCAGGGATCTTGATTGGAAGGCTGGACATAAAAGCTGGACTACCTACTGGCCAGGATATCTGGAGAGGAAACCTAACAGCAAAGGAAGCTCAGGTATGAACCCTGATCTATGCCCTAGCTCTTCACTTGGAAGACAGCAGGGAAACAAATATTGTCCTGAGAGTGATCCATTAAGGAATTCCTCTGAGCCAGACCATGATATTGATTCTATGATATTTGAAGAAGAAGGAGATATTTTAAATGATCAGAATGAATACATGGATTGCTCTCTGACTAGGCTGCTGTGGTAAAATACTTTCACAAATACAACAACCATCAAAAGGAACTATAACTTGTTCTTTTATCTACCCAGAAAAGTCTGCAAGAAAGCTTTAGGGTAGGATTTGAGCCACGTAGAGGAAGTGAACCAGCAAAGGGGTTTGCAGCTGGCTAATTATTGGCAATTGAGCCATGCACAATTGCACGTGAGCTCTGAAAGGAAACTACTGTTTGTGTGTGAAATTAGAAGAAAGTTATCCTTGAAAAAGAACAGTTTTTGGTTACTTTTGGGTTTTGTTTTTGCTTTTGGAGCACTGCTAAAAGTTATTAGCAGGAGCCCTCAAAAAGACCTTTTCTGTTTCCCATCAAGGTCTTTATTGTTTGATTGCTTAAGAAGTTCAGTTGTTTATATCATGATTTGTTTTTCCTAAGTACAATACTGAAGCAAGTGTCCTTTTGTGTTACCAAGTAAATCTGTGTGGGAGAATTAACCCCATAAATAAAATATATTTTTCTTTGCTTACACTCGAGCAACACAACTCATTATTTTGTGAACGGCTGATTCTGGTATGAATGGACTACATCCCCCACAATCCTTTGCAAGTCATAATAGTATTTTGCCTTTGCCAAGACTGTGGACATTCACGCCCAGCGCCCCCGTTTACACGTTGCAGGGGAAACTCGGCCTGGGCCTGGGCAAAGGTGATGCAGTCCGCCAACCAGATGATCAAGGTATGCTTGGTAACCAGCCCCATGCGGCTGGGGTCGAAGGAAACTAAGAGCTGCCCGGATCTGCGGTGATCCCGAGTCTGCTGCAGGTAGAAAGAGAGCCCTCTTACAATCCAAGGTGTGGAGAATCACCGATGCCCGGTCAGCGTGGGACTTCGGGAAGAAAGTGAGCAGCACTATCTCTTAATGGAGATGAAAGTCCAAGGCAACCTCATGTACGGTACCTCGGCCATCAGCGCCTGGAATTCACGGACTCTCCAGGGGGAAGTGAGAGCTATCAAGAAGGCCACCTTCCACGACAGGTGCCGCAGTGGGCAGGTAGGCATGGGCTCGAAGGGTGGCTTAGTCAGCTGCGTGAGGACCACACTGAGGTTCCATTCCGCCAGAGGAGGGCAGGTAGGGGGCTTGGAAAGAAGCAGGCCTCACATGAAACGAGAGACAAGCGATAGTCCAGAAAGAGGTTTGCCCTCAATGGGGTGGTGGTTCGCTGAGATGGCACTCAGGTGAACCCTGACCGAGTTAGACTTCAGCCCAGACAGAGAGATGGAGCAGGTACTGTAAAACCAATGTGGTAGGGCATGAAAATGGGTCCCCTCGGAGCTCCAAGCACCACACCGAGAACTGATGCTACTTGAAGACATAAGCCCATCTGGTCAAGTCCTTTCGTAAGGCCAAAAGAATGTCCTCGATCTCCAGGGGGAGATGGTAGGAGGCAAGAGCAATCCGCTCAGTCGCCAAGCCATGAAGGACAGGGACCTCAGATTGGGGTGGAGAAGCAGCTCCTGTGTCAGCAGCTCCGGGGAAAACCCGTGCAGGGCTCAGTCAAGAGACTGAGCAGCAAGGGAAACCAAGGCTGTCTGGGTCACTTCGGGGCAATGAGAATCGAGGCCTTGTCCTGTTGGACATTGAGAAGGATCCGGGCAATGAGGGGCATGGGGGGGGAGGCATATAGCAACCCCATGTCCCACGAGATGAGGAAGGCATCGGGAGCCACCCTTCCTGGGTGTGGGAGGGGATCGCAGAACCGAGGAAGCTGTGAGCTCACCGGGCTGGCAAAGAGGTCCAGGTCCAAAGTCCCCCAATGCTGGAAGAGGCGCTGCACCGTTTAGAGACACAGGCGCCACTCATGCTGCTGGAGGACTCTGCTGAGTTGGTCCGCCAATGCATAGTCCTGACTCGGGAGGTAAGTGGCCCAGATGGTCATGCCCTGGCTCACGCAAAGGAGCACAGGGCTGTTGCCTCCGAACAGAGGTTGTAGAAGCCAGTATCCCTGTTTGTTCACATAGAACATCATGACCTAATTGTCTGTCCGAACCAACACCGCTCAGTGCTGCAAGCGGTCACTGAAAATCCTGAGAGCGAGGCAAATAGTCCTGATCTCCAGCAGGATGATCTGCTGGCGGGACTCCGAGGGACCTGGGCCCAAATGCGCCATCCCTCGCAGTGGGCTCCCCAGCCTACCAGGGAGGCGTCCATCGTCAAGGCCACCTGATGCGCCAGGGCTTGGAAGGGTATACCACAAAGCAGGTTCCGAAACTCCTGCCACCAAGTCAGGTACTCCACCGTGCTGGGAAAAACCAAGATGGGGTCTCGGAAACGGCCGGCCAGCTGTGCCTATTGCACCCGGAGGCACCACTGCATCACCCACATGTTGAGACGGGTGTTGGGCACAACATGGACCTTGTAGGCCATGTGGCTAAGGCGGTGAAGCATTGTCCAAGGCCAGGATAGTGATGTGACACTGCACCTAGGACACCAAGAACACAAGGTGGTCAGGCCTGTCCTGAGGAAGAAAGGACATGGCCTGAAGGGTGTCCAAGCGAGCCACAATGAACTCCAGGGACTGAACTGGAGTGAGGTGGGACTTTGGACAATTGATCATGAACCCCAGATGCTCTAGGAGGCAAATGATGCGGTCTGTGGCCTACCTGGCTTCGGAGGCCATGCCCCCTGTTACGAGCCAGTCTTCTATATATGGATAGACGAAGGTGCCCTGCAGTTGCAGATGGGCCGCAGCTATGGCCAGGCACTTCATGAAGACTCGCGGGGCCGATGGAGGCCAAAGGGAAGCATCCTGTACTGGTAATGGTTTCCCTGAACCATGAAACGAAGGTATTTTCTGTGTTTAGGGTGGATGAGGATGCGAGTGTAGACATCCTTTAAGTCCAAGGAGCATAGCCAATCGCCCTGCTGGAGGTAGGGCAGTAATGTTCCAAGGGATAGCATCTTGAACTTCTCCCGCACCAGGAACTTATTGAGGTTCCGCAGGTCAACGATGGGCCGAAGGCACCCTGTCCGCTTTGGGATGAGAAAGTATCGAGAGTAAAACCCCTGTCCTCAGAGATGCGGTGGGACTGGTTCTACCGCGCTGTCCTCAAGGAGGCCTGCAAACTCTTGATTTGGGAGGGCCTGGTGCTGGGGAAGGAGACACGGTTCCCTGGGAAAGTATGGAGAAGGGCCTGATCCAGATAGAGACGATAGCCTTCCCACCAGCGGTTAAAAAGGGCGCAAACCAAGGGGGAAGAAAAACCCCGAGATCAGGGCCAAAGCAGAGGCACTCGGAAAGCGGGAAGAGGACCGGCAAAGGCCGGAAGAGCAAAAACCAGTTGAATACAGAGAAAACGTTTTCCGGGGATGAGACATGTCCGAAGGGCTCCGTGAAAAAAGGGAGACTGAGTAAGATGGCACCTTTGAGAGGGAAGGGGACCACGCATGAGTGGTGGCACTCACAAAGGCTTTCATTGAAAGCTGGGGAAATGCTCTGTGTGGACTCCGTCGGTGCCGACGTCGCACATATGTATGCGAGGACTTACTTCCTGCTTGTTCCTGGAGAAAGGTAAGAACTTTGGCCAATAAGCAGATCAAATAGTACATGGCAAATGTCAGGAAAGTTTCTGCTGATTCCAGAAGCATCGAAGAGTCCTCATACAAGGGAGAGTGGATCCAATGGAGTAGATACACGAGCCATAAGCCCTCCACAAACTACTGTCAGGAGAATAAAGAAGATGGCCGAAAAAGTGTAGTTACTCTCCTGTAACAGGTGGTCTCCAGAGACAGCATGAATCAGCTCTCACATATGGGTGACGTAGGTACCGATGGAGCCCTCGTGGAAGCATCCCCCAGCTTTCAAAGAAAGCCTTTGGGAGATGCCACCACAGATGCGTGATCCCCTTCCCGCCCAAGGGTGCCATCTTGCTCAGTCAGATGACATAGCTAAAAGAAGTCAATAAAGAAAAGATGGTAAAGGAGCAATTCCAAGGGGAGGAGGGATGGTTGTGAGGACTGATTCCTGCTGTCCCTGGAGAACACATGTTACAGGTGAGTAACTACGCTTTCTCCGGGAAGAAGGAGGAAGTCAGTCCCCACATATGGGACTCCCCAGCTACAGGCTACCGAAAGCCCATAGCAAAAATAGGGGCTCCCTCACGAGGAGCTGCAAGCAGCAGCAAATGAGTCCATGTCCACAGACCACAGTAGGACCCCTTTGTCCGATGAAGCCAGCACTCCGGTAGCCTGAACATGGAAGGGTCGGAGGGTAGGAGTTGCCTAAACCCTGAAAAGGTTAAAGAGCACAACCTGGCTGAAGGCACTGTCCCGCTGGGACTCTTTCCAGGCAGTAATGGGTTGCGAAGGTATGGACTGAAGACCAGGTGGCGGCTCGGCAGATGTCCACCATCGGGACAGAGTGCAAGTTTGCCACAGAAGCCGCCATGGCCCTGACAGTGTGCCATGACACGCCCTTTCAGCAGGAACCTTGCCTGCTTATAAGCAAGGGCAATACAGTCTGCCACCCATGTGGACAGCGTACGCTTGGTCACCGCCTCCCCCAGCCTGCTGGGATCATAGGAGATGGAAAGCTGAGCAGCTTTGCAGTGACCCTAAGTGCATTGGATACAGAAGATCTCTTACAGTCCAAGGTGTGTAGGACCGTCTCCGCCCAACTGGATTGAGGTCGTGGAAAGAAGGTAAGGAGCACCACTTCCTGGTTGAGATGGAAGGGCAATATTACCTTCGGCAGGAATATGGGATGCGTGCGAAACACCATTCTCTTCTTGTAGACCTTGGTAGAAGGCGCCTCCGCCACAGGGGCCTGAAGCTTGCTAACTCTGCAAGCAGAGGTGAGCATGACAAGGAAAGCCACCTTCCAAGAGAGGTAGCGAAGGTGGCAGGTAGCCAGAGGTTTGAAGGGTGGGCGAGTGAGCTGCCCCAACACCACGTTGAGATCCCATTTGGTTGCCAAAGGACGAACCGGGGGCTTCAATAAGAGCAGGCCCCAAAGAAAATGGGTCACCAATGGCTGGACCAAGAGGGGCTTACCATCCACTGGATGGTGGTGCACCGCCAAGGCACTAAGGTGCACCTGGACGGAGTTAGACTTGAGCCTGGACTGAGAGAGGTGGAGAAGGTACTGTAACACCAGAGCAACCAGACAGGAGAAAGGGTCAGCTCTGTGATCGGCACACCAAACAGAGAACCTGCACCATTTGAGGGCGTATAGCTTTCCTAGTAGAAACCTTGTGAGAGGCCAACAGAATGTCCTCCACTTCAACTGGAAGGTTGAAAGGGGCCAGTCACCCTCTCAGCAGCCACGCTGTCAGCGACAGGGACCCCAGATTGGGTTGGAGAGAGCCCCCCCTCTTGAGATAGAAGGCCCAGGGTGGTCCCCAGGGGGATCGGGTTCTCCACCGTCAACTGTAGAAGCAGCAGGAGCCATGGTTTCCTGGGCCACCAAGGAGCCATCAGGATGAAAGAGGCCCTGTCGTTGAGGGTCCTGAGCAAGGTCTTGGCGATCAGCGGGGTAGGATGAAAGGCATACATGAGGCCTCCTGACCATGAGACCAGGAACACGTCCGCTGCCACCCGGGGGGGGGGGGGTGTCTGATGGGAGAAGAAGCAGAGCAAATGAAAGTTGTCCGGGCCTGCGAACAAGTCCATCATGGGTTCCCTCCAGAGCCGGAAAATCTGACCGACTACCCTAGGGTCCAGCTGCCACTCGTGCGGCTGGAGAACTCTGCTGAGCCTGTCGGCCAGCAGATTGTCCTGACCAGGTAAGTACACTGCCCGCAGTGTTGGATTGCATACAAGCAGAGGACCAGAGCCTCCTGACAAAGGGTATGAGATCCCGTGCCCCCTTTTTTGTTCACGTAGAACATAGTCACCTGCTTGCCCGTCTGGACCAGGACTGGCTGGTGACACAGGTGGTGACAGAAGACCCTCAGGACTAGGTGTATGGCTCGAAGCTACAGGAGATTGATCTGCTGGGTACTTTCATCCGGTGACCAGTTTCCCTGAGTGCAGAGATCTCCGCAGTGGACTCCTCAGCCGAGCAGAGAGGCGTCTGTGGTGAAGACCCTTGAGGGGCTGAAAAGGCATGCCCGCCTCGAGATGCTGGGGAGACTGCCACCAGACCAGAGAATCTGCTAATTAGTGGGTCACGGAAACCCTGTCTCAGAGGCGGCTGGTGCTTTGAGACCACTGGTCCCGGAGACACCACTGCACCGCCCTCATGTGGAGGCGAGTATCGGGGGTGACGTGGATCATCATGACCATGTGCCCAAGGAGGCACAGGAGAAGAAGAGCGGGCACAGAGGGACAGCAAGAAAGCCTTTGACTAGAGAATGTTGATCTTTGCCCCAATGAACTCCAGACACAGTGTCGGGAGGAGGTGAGACTTGGGGTAGTTTATGACAAAACCCAAGTGCTGTAGAACCTGGATGGTGTGTGTGGTGGCCTGCTGCACCTCAGAGGCTGTGCCTCCCTTTATGAGCCAGTCATCCAGGTAGGGAAAGACGAAGACCCCCTGGAGCCAGAGGAAGGTGGCCACAACCACCAGGCATTTTGTGAAAACTCTTGGAGCAGAGGCTAGGCCAAAGGGGAGCACCCTGTAATGAAAATGCCTGCCCCCACTATGAACCACAGGTACTGCCATGTGGGTATATGTATACTTGAGATCTAAGGAACAAAGCCAGTCTCCCCGCTGGAGGTATGGCAGCAATGTTCCAAGGGAGAGCATCTTGAACGTCTCTCTCACCAGGAATTTGTTGAGGTTGCGCAGGTCGAGGATGGGACTTTGGCCCCCTGTCCTTTTTGGCACAAAGAAGTACCTGAAGTAGAACCCTTTGCCCTTGAGATGGTGGGGCACCAGTTCCACTGCTTTATCCTTGAGAAGACCTGCCAACTTCTTCAGAAGGTCCCGGTGGAGAGGAGACCTGAGGGGCTCTCCCGGGAAATAAGGAGGAGGCGTCAGAGTCAGGTGGAAGAGGTAACCCTCTCAGACTACCCAAAGTGCTCAGGAATCAGTGGTGAAGGACATCCATTTCTGGGCATAGAGAGCCAGATGTCCTACTGTAGGCTGCTGATCTCCTTGGGGTAGATAGGCTATGCTCAAGGAGTCATGAACTCCCCCCTGGCTGAGCCGGGGCCGGTGCCTGAGGTGTTGGAGCTTTCTGCTTACGTGGGCCATTTCCATGTCCCTTGGCTTGCTGACCCTGTTGGGGAGGCCTGATAAGGTGGGTAGTTTCGATAAGCCGCTCCCTTCCTCGGGTAAAATGGACTTTTTACCTGAGCCCTTCTGTTGGGGAGGGGCAGCAGGCTTCTTGGAGAGGCTGGTCCTCGTCATGAACTCAATCTCCAGCTCGGGAACCTTGACAGTCATGGATTTGCCAAAGAGGTTCTCTCCTTGGCAGGGGACATCGACCAATTTGTCCTGAACCCACTACTTGAGGTCAGACAACTGTAGCAAAGCTTGGCAGCGTGCACCAATGCCAGCCGCAGTTACTCAGGCTGCCGACTTGAACCCATCATAGGCCGCTTGAGAAATGAATCTGGAGCACTCACGGACTTGTCTTGGACAGGCTCTTGAACCACTGCAAGGGTTCCTCGGAGAGACCAGCTGAGAACTCGGCAAGTTCCTTCACCAGGTCTATCAGGTACATGCCCATGTAAAGCTAGTAGGCCTGGATGCGGCCGATGAGCATTGAGTTCTGGTAGCACTTTCTGCCGAGGGCGTCCAAGGTACTGGGGGGGAACCAAGGAGAGCGTCTTCTGGTTTTTCAGCTGACGCATGGCTGACTCATCCACCATGGAGTTATGCAACAGCTCTGACTTTTTGAAGCCTGAGCTCCGGCAGACTTGACACATCGAGTCGAGCCGTTTGCTCACTATTGGCACCGAAGCCGGTGTCTCCCACATTCAAGTTATCAGCTGTTCCAGGATGGGAGGGATGGACAACGTGAGCGATTCCTGCAGAGGGGCCTCGTACTGTAGTATTTCCAACTCATCCACCCAAGGGTCCTCCTCAGACTCTGTCGGGAATGCCAGGGCCTGAGGCATGTCCTTGACAAAATCAAGGAAGCTCATATCATTGGGCAGGGACCGCCATCAAGGCTCTGAGACAGGTGAGTCAGAAGGGATGTTGCAGCGGCGATGGGTATCGGGGGGGGACACCTCATCCTTCGTCTCCCACTGATTAGTCCATCAAGGACTCGTAGGAGGGCTGCTCTGCGGGCCTCGGGGATCTGAAGCCCTGCGGTGAATACCAGACAAACTTGCCAGGGATGACCGCAGTCCCGTCGAGCAGGACGTAGATCACAACCTCAGCCAAGGATAGGCTCGGCCTCTGGGGACGTGTTGGACCTCGAGGGCCCGGTGGTCGGAGCGGATGAACCGGTCATGCCGGACAACAGTGCCCGCTGCTGATCCATGAAGGAAGACAAACTGTGCTCCAGGGCTGCCATTCTGGACTCCAGACCTGAAGGCTCCGCAGCCTTCGGGACAGGCACAGAGGGACTCAGGCCCGATGTTGGCTCCCCCGAGGAGGAATCCTTGAAGAAGATTGCGTTTGGGGACTAAGGCCGTCGTCAGATCCTTCCGGGGAGGCCTTCGTAGGTCGCTCCTTTTCCGACGCCTCGGAAGAACGTCTCGGATTGCAGGACTGGGCCCAGGGAACCCCTGGCTGGTCAGAACCGTCCAAGGACGTCACGTTTGAGAGTTTCTTCTGCTTCCTGAGCTCCCTCAAAGACGACCCCCTTTCTGAGGGCCCACAACGAGGCTCGGGTTCAGAGGGTTCTGCCCGAGATGTCAGGGCCTCAGACAAGGCCCTGGCCTTTGGAGGCACCGGGGACTTGGGGGAAAAAAACGTATCATGCTGCTGCTGGCAGCTCTTGAGGGCCTTGCTGGACATTCTCTTGCAGAGACCGCAGGCTGCCGGGTTCTGGTCTGGCCCAAGGCAACGAAGACAGCAGCTGTGTATGTCAGTCAAAGTCATAATTTTAGAGCACTGATCACACTTCTTAGAGCCACTTGTAGCCATGGGGGGGGGGAGGGAAGTACCCCTGCAAGAACAAAGACTCTCTGGGCTGCCAGAGGGAGAAAAAAGGCGCAAAGATGCCAGAAAAAGAAAAGAACGGAAGACTACAAAAAACAGACTGAGCCTGATGTAGAGGCACAGAGGTCGGCAGGTGAGAAAAGTACCGGTGCAATACCGGAGGTGAGTATAAAACTCGGAGATAAAAATCAACTTTTTCCGGGGACAAGCCAGACTAATGTCTCTGCAGAAAAAAAGGAGACTAAGCAAGATGGCATCCTTGGGTGGGAAGGGGACCACGCATGCGTAGTGGCATCTCCCAAAGGCTTTCTTTGGAAGCTGGGGGGATGCTTCCGCGAGGGCTCTGTCAGTACTGACGTCACACATATGTGAGTACTGACTTCCTGTTTGTTCCTGGAGAACTGGCTCTTTCAGAAAGCCTCCACTTCACAACCCATTTGGTTCTAGACAGCTGTACCACCCTCCACCGAAATGGTGGTGCGATTAGCAACGGCCATCACATGTGCATCCAAATGGGGCAGCCGTACCCAGGCAGCAAGGACTTTTTGAGAGGCTTTAGAGTCAACTAATGACCCTACTCCCATTTCATTAGGGCTGCAAGCAAGTCCCATTCTGTGCATATCAGGTTCTAAAGGACCTTCACCTTCAGGAAGGAAACACTCTGGAGGGTTTTGATCCCCCGCTAGTGGGGCAGGGCCCACCGCAGAAATGGTTCAAGGTGCTAGCACTCTAAGCAGACCTTAAGACTTGAACCCTGCTTGGAAGCCATAATCTTTTGTTTACCTTTAATGCCCTGCTCTTTGCTGCCCCAAGAACATGTTACCCTGGGCGACTACCTGGACCAGCCCTGCAGAGGGAATAATACTTGTGGCTCCTGCAGCATCAATATAGCTTCCAAAAGCCACAGGGCAGAGGAAACGATCAACCAAAAATGCCAGCTTTTATTTTACGAAACAGATGAATAAGAGAATCATCCTGGTCGAATGACGCCAGCAGTCCATCTTCTTCACTCAGTCACTGACTGATCCCTCAGAATTCAAAACAGGATCCCTAGAACAGGCAAGCTGAGCAGAGCACCCCGAATCCTCTCTTCCAGTGATGCTTCTTCGGGGCAGTGCCTGCAGTGGGGGTGGTGGGAGTCTGCCCACCTCACAACTAGAGACTCTCCTCGGAGAGGAGAACAATAGGGCCCCTAAGG
Organism: Ichthyophis bannanicus; assembly: GCA_033557465.1. Classification (NCBI taxonomy): domain Eukaryota; kingdom Metazoa; phylum Chordata; class Amphibia; order Gymnophiona; family Ichthyophiidae; genus Ichthyophis; species Ichthyophis bannanicus. The sequence continues at coordinate 1,357,743,209 of CM066032.1, forward strand.
CCGATGGGTCCAGGATGCCAACGGTGGCAAGTCTGAGAAGCATTCAAGACAGTGAGAAGTACATTGATGAGATGCTTCTTGTAACATCCAAGCTCTCCAGCAGAGGAGACGATGAGAGCCTACAGAATGATGAAGTATAAAATGTTTGTTTGGGTTGTGTATAATGAGAATGGCATTATAGACGGTTTGATCTGGTTGTACAGGAAAACGTTTGGTATTAGGAGGTGTTAGTAGGAGGAGGAGGGGGGAGATGGTGTGGGCTTTTGTGAAGGCCATTGTAAGTGGCGGGTGGTGCAGGATTGTTCTGCTGCCTAATGGGAGACAGCCAACATGGCTTTAGACAAGGAAGATCTTGTCTTACTAATCTATTTTTTTGAAAGTGTGAATAAACAGGTGGACAAAGGTGAGTCAGTTGATATAGTGTATCTGGACTTTCAGAAAGCCTTTGACAAGGTCCCTCATCAGAGACTTTTGGCAAAACTTAAGAGTCATGGGATAGGAGGCAGTGTACTACTGTGGATCAAGAACTGGTTAAAAGATAGAAAGCAGAGGGTTGGGCTAAATGGCCAATTTTCCCAATGGAGAAAAGTGAATAGTGGTGTACCCCAGGGATCTGTGCTGGGTCCGCTGCTTTTTGACATATTCATAAATTACCTGGGAAGTGGAACAATGAGTGAGGTTATCAAATTTGCAGATGACACAAAACTATTTAAAGTTGTTAAAACCCAAGAGGATTGTGGAAAATTGCAAGAGGATCTTGATAAATTGGAAGACTGGGCATCAAAATGGCAGATGAAATTTAATGTGGACAAGTGCAAAGTTATGCACCTAGGGAAGAACAACCCAAACTATGGTTACACGATGCAAGGTTTCACATTAGGAACCACCACCCAGGAAAAAGATTTAGGCATCATTGTGGATAGCATGTTAAAACCCTCGGCCCATTGTGCAGTGGCAGCCAAGAGAGCAAATAGAATGCTAGGAAAGGAATGGAAAATAAAACAAAAGATATTATAATGCCTCTATATCGTTCCATGGTGAGACCGCACCTTGAATATTGTGTGCAATTCTAGTCGCTGTATCTTAAAAAGGATATAGCATTATTAGAAAAGGTTCAGAGAAGAGCCACCAAAATGGTAAAGGGGATGGAAGGATACTCCTATGAAGAAAGGCTAAAAAGGTTAGGGCTCTTTAACCTGGAAAAGAGACGGCTGAGGGGAGATATGATAGAAGTCTATAAATTAATGAATGGAGTGGAACGGGTAAACGTAGATCAATTGTTTACGTTATCAGAATATAGAAAGACTAGGGGACATGCAATGAAGCTACAGGGTAAACTATTTAAAACTAATAAAAGAAAATATTTTTTCACTCAACGTGTAATCATACTCTGGAATTTGTTACCGGAGGATGTATTAAAGGCTGTTAGTGTAGCTGGGATTAAAAAAGGTTTGGACAAGTTCCTGGAGGAAAGGTCCATAAACCATTATTAAGAAGGGACCCAGGATATCAATGCTTGACCCAATGTCTTTTGGGGAAACTGCTAGGTATGTATGACCTAGATTGGCCACTGTTGGAAACAGGATACTGGGCTTGATGGACCTTGGTCTGACCCAGTATGGCATATCTTATGTAGGGTTGGTGCGTGTAATCACCTTAGAAGATCAATGTTACGAATGCCACAGGTATAATTACTTTAGTACAACACTGTTATAGGTGATGGTGATGTATTCGCAAGGTAGAACACTGTTATATGCGACAAAGATGTACTCATAGATAGGGACCAACCTAATTCACGATTTCATGGACGTGACATTTTCCGTGAAATTGGCCGTCTTCCATGAAAAATGCGCATTTCTGTGAAATTCCCGCGGAGGGGTGAGAGCCGGTTCTGAAGCTGCTGACCTGTGTGTGGCAGCCCTTCTGACGTCATCTCTGGGCCCTGATAAAAGAACTGCGCAGGGTGCTTCAATTTGGGAGGTTTACTTACAGCCTGATTCCCGCGGAGGGGTGAGAGAGCCGGTTCGGAAGCAGCCCTTCTGACGGCATCTCTGGGCCCCGATAAAAAGAACTGCGCAGGGTGCTTCAATCTCTTCTAGTACCAATTGATTTGCTCTTCAGGTAGTCCACAGTATACACAGTATTCTTTGCCACCACCATAATTTGAAGGCAGGGTGCTTCAATTTGGGAGCGTTTACTCCGAATTAAAAATTGAATTATGTCAAAGTGCATCAATAACGTTGATAATGAAGAAAGCTGAACATGTCTCTTGTGAAGAACGAGCTAAGCAGTATCCAAAGTGAACTTTACATGCTGATTCTGGAAAATTATTTTGTTCATACTGTAACATTACTGCTGATCACACCAGGAAAGGAAGTACTGACAGGCACTTGGAATCGTCAGTTCATGCTTACAAAAGAAAAGCAGCAGCAGAAACACTGGATAGAAAGGCAAAAAAGCAGGCGACGGTTACAGGAATGTTTTCACATAGCACGGAAGCGAGGGACGCGCGCAATATGGCTGTATTTGAATTGGTTGAAGCATTTACTGAAGCTAACATTCCATTGGAAAAACTAGATCATCCCACCTTGCGCTCCTACCTACAAAACCACATCCCAAACCTCAGGCTGTTGCCTGCTTCACAACACCTGTGAAAAGACTTCCAACAGAAAGTTTTTTCCAACCATAAACAATTGAAGGAACTTTTGTCAGCTGTGCCATCCGTTGCGATTGTTACTGACGAAGCCAGCGATTCTCAGGACAGGTTTTGTTTGCATATTTGGTTTGTTACTGAAGTTAAAGCGTCTGCAGCTCGTCCGACTGCTTATTTAGCTGACGTCATTTATCTTGAAAAGGTAAATGCAGTTATTGTTAGCCAAGCTGTACTTGCCTGTGTGGCTAACATGGGAATTTCTTACAATAACGTTAGTGCTTTCGTAACTGATAATGCGTCATACATGTCCAAAGCGTTTGAGAAAATAGCTGCAGTGCTACCGAATGCTGTTCACTGTACATGCAACGCGCACATTATTGGCCTGGCTGGCGAGACCTGGCGAAAAAACTTCAAACACGTCGATCGTCTGGTGGCATTGTTCAAGTCCATTTTTAGTTACTGCTTTGCTAGGAAGCGCAGATACAAGGAGTTCTTGGCTGTGAAAACAAACAAATGTTCCGCTGCCTCCTATCCCAGTAGTTACCAGATGGAACAGTTGGTTTAAAACTGTTATGCACCATGCCAAATTCATCCAGTTCTACAAAGATTTCATTGCTGAAGAAGTGCAACAAATGCACTGACTGAATTGTTGATGATCCTGTTGTCGTCGCAGATGATGTGAACTTCATCGTTGCTAATGCAGTGAAGCTTGTAGACTTGCTCACATGGTTTGAGTCCACCGATGTTCGCATCCATTTGGTGTACAACAAAGTGATGGACGTTCTGGCTTGGGCAGAATATGAAGCAAGTATTGCCATTGTCGCCAAGTACAAAAGATACCGCTGACAAGCTTAGTCAATACTACAAACCTACAGGTCGTCAACGATTCTCCCAGCCAGGGCTGAACTTCTTGAAGTCGGTCAGAGTGTCTGACTTTACGCAGGTTTTGCTTTTACAATGTGATGAGTTGATACAGAACATACCTGGAATGGATGACCGTCATCTCTTGGCTGAATTTTCAGCTTATAAAGCAGTGGCTGTAGATGTTCCCGCAGAAACGTCTGTCACATCATTGTGGTTTGCAAGCACTGGTAGATTCCCGCGGTTGAGCCGGTTGGCACTATGATACTTATCGGTGCCCACAAACAGTGTTGATGCTGAAAGGAGTGTGAGCCAATACACGACTGTCAGTGCACCACAATTTGACAAATCAAGTGATTATTGCAAAGAACTCAAAACTGTGAATGCCTGAGTATTTGTTGTTTAGTTGGGTCTTCTTCAATAAAGTTCTTTTTGAATATTCCTTGTGTTGGCCGTGGTTTTTGTCCTCCGTTCTGACAGTTGACAGCAATTACTTGAAATAGACACTATAACTACTAATTAAGGTTTGCATAAAACGTTGAAATAAAGGCCCGTGAATTTTCCGTGAAATATTTTGAATTTTCAAAGACCTCCCGGGAAATAGCGCATTTTTTCCCGTGAATTAGGTTGGTCCCTACTCATAGGGTAAAACACTGTCACTACATACATCAGCATGCAAACAGTCCATCTGGTAACATGTATCACGTAATTAGTATCTTATTATTGAAGATGTTCCTTGTCTGTATACAGTTTGGATGCATTCGTGCTATGCCACCAGTGTTCCCCGCCTAAGGGCCACGCCAAAGGGCCCTCTGGCGAGGCCTGCCAGACGCGGTCGCGCCTGAAGTGTGCTCACTTTTGTAGCGTGCAGCAGGGCTCCCAATTGGATGTTTCAGATGGAGCAGGAGTGGTTTCTAGCTACTGCTGCTTCTCCCGATGTGTGATCGGGGTCTGGAGTTCTTGAAAGGACCGGCAGAAAGGGCCTCTTTGTCTGAAGCATGCTCACTTTTGTAGTGTGCAGCAGGGCTCCCGATTGGATGTTTCTCTTCTAAAAGGGACATTGAGGTATCCATCTGCCAAACGGTCTTAATGTCCAGTGAAATATTCCATTTGACAGGTGCCAAAATCCATAATTGGCACAAATGATATTGCTAGATATCCCTCCAAGTGTATCAAGAGTGAGTTTATTAATCTGGGGGAGAGTGTGAAGCAGATAGGTGCGCAGGTGGTATTCTCTTGAATCCTCCCTGTTGAGGGTCAAGGACAAGGCAGGGAAGCTCACATCTTGGAGATGAATGTATGGTTCTGTGGGTGGCAGTCATCGAGAGCGATTTGGTTTCCTGGACCATGGGATAATTTTCCATGGACTGCTGAGCAGAGAGGGCGTCCATCTATTCAAGATGGGCTGAAATGTCTTCTTTAGCAGACTGGCTAACCAACTGAAGAGGGCTTGAAATTAAACACTTACCAGTTAGATGCAAGGCATTGAATAAGGCAGACAAAGGGAGAATTTGAAAAAACGTTTGCCACAGAAGCAAAAATGCATAGTAAAAATAAGTACAATGCTTTCCTGACTACTTTGCTAGCTTCTTTAAGTTTTTCCAAATATAGATGCTTGTCTTCTTTTCTCTGTGATCTCTAGTATTTCATGAAGGCCTCCCTCTTTTTCAGCTATTTCTTTTGAGAACCATAGTAGCCTTCTTTTCCTTTTACATTTATTTACATTTGTAACAGAAAGATTTGTTGCCCTTAAAATATCCTCTTTCAGTTTTGCCCACTGTCTTTCTACATCCCCAACTGTTCCCTTCCCTCTAATGACTCTGAGGTATTGTCCCATCTTGGCAAAATTAGTTTTCCTAAAGCATAAGAACCCTCGCTTTTAAATCGCAGCAGGATGTGCCAATCCACATCTGGCATATTGAAATGACCTGTCAGTAGCACTTCTCCTTTCATGGCAATACTGAGTATGTCTTCTATTACATCTTTGTCCACTTCTACACCCTGTGAGGGGAATCTGTATATAACGTCAATGTAAATGGATTTCTCTTTCTCTCTTTCTAGTTTAACCCACAGTGCCTCCTCTCTTCCATTTAAGCCCTGCATTTCTATAGCTTTAATATTATGCTACTCCACCTCCCCTTCTTCCTACCCTGTCCTTCCCGAATAAAGTATAGCCCGGTATAATTACATCCCAGTCATAGTTTTTCCAGTGAATTATGTCTCCGTAACTGCCACTAAATCCAAGTCAGCCTCTCCCATTAAAGCCTCAACATCTGGGATCTTATTTCCCTTCCTACGGGCATTTATAAACACCGCTTTCCAGGTGTTTTCCCATTACCTATTTCTGCAGAGGTATTTAATGTTTCACTTACCTGGAGAATCTCTTCACCCATCCCCAACGAATCTAGGTTAAAGCTCTCTTCAGTAGATCAGCCAGTCTGCTGCTGAAGACACTTTGACCCTTCTTGGACAGATGGACTCCATCTCTACTTTGCAGCCCTTGAATCATCATCCCATGGTGCAGGAAACCAAACCAAACACACATTCAATGTCACCATCCACGCAGCTATGCATTCATCTCCAAGATGCAAGCTTCTCTGCTTTGGCCTTTACCTTCAACCGGGAGGACTGAAGAGGCCACCACCTGTGCACCTGCTGTTTCACCCTCTGTCCCAGAGCCATGAAGTCACTTGATACGCTCTGAAGGATACCTACCGGTATCATTTGTGCTAAAATGGATGAGCAACATTGGATAATAGTCAGTAGGCTTGAGGAGTCTCTGCAAACTCTCCGTAAAATCTTGGATTTTGGCAACTGGCAGACAGCATACCTCTCTGGACATCAAATCTGGATGGCAGGACGCATCAGTACCCTTCAGAAGAGAGTCCCCAACCACGACTACACTTTGCTTTCTTGTGGTGAATGATTCTGCAACTCTGGGGTGCTTGAACTGTGGTTATTTCCTTTCCTCGGATGTTTTCACCTCCTCCACTTCCAGGACTGCATACTGGTTCTTCAATTCAAGGGATGGAGGAATTGGCGTGTTGATAGAAGGTTGGACTCTAGCCACCAGAGCCTGCACTATCTTCTGTAGCCTCCCATCTTCACACCTCTGTCGGAGAGCTCGGATGTTTCAAGAAGCATCTCATCAATGTACATCTCATTGTCTTGAATGCTTCTCAGTCTTTCCACCTCTTCCCTGAGCTCCCCACTTCTTTTCTGAGAGCCTCAGCATGCAGGCATCCTGCACATGGAACTGGTCCTTCAACTGGCATTGGGATCTCTGAACAGAGGCAGAAGCTGTAATAAGTGCAACAGCTTTAGCAATACAATTTTTCCCCAGCCATTGTTTAGTTGATGGAGCTTTCATATCCATTGAAGTAGAAGAGAGACCTACTAAAGTCCCTACCTGTTCCTCAGCTGTCCTTTAAGATAAAACACAGTTAACTTTTCTGCCGTCATGTTTCTATCTTGTACTGAGTGATATGGAAGGGCAGACTAGATAGGCCATGAGGTCTTTTTCTGCCATCATGTTTATGTTTCTAATCTCGTTTAAGGTTCCACTATGCAAGGTTCCACATTAGGAACTACCACCCAGGAAAAAGATATTAGGTGTCATCGTGGATAATACATTGAAACTCTCAGCCCAGTGTGCAGTGGTGGCCAAGAAAACAAATAGAATGCTAGGAATCATAAGGAAAGGAATGGAGAATAAAACCAAGGATATTATAATGCCTTTATCGTTCCATGATACAACCGCACCTTGAATAGTGTGTGCAATTCTGGTCACCATATTTTAAAAAGGATATAGCAGAATTAGAAAAGGTACAGAGAAGAGCCACCAAAATGGTATAGGGAATGGAAGGATACCACTATGAGGAAAGGCTTAAAAAGTTAGGGCTCTTCAACTTGGAAAATAGATGGCTGATGGGAGATATGATCAAGGTCTATAAATTAATTAATGGTATGGAACGGGTAAAAGTAGATTGGTTGTTTACACCATCAAAAAGTAGAAAGATTAGGGGACACATAATGAAGCTACAATGTAACCAATTTAAGATTAAAAAGGGAAAAAATTTTTTTTACTCAACGCATAATCAAACTCTGGAATTCGTTACTGGAAGATGTAGTAAAAGCTGTTAGTATAGCTGGGTTTAAAAAAGGTTTGGACAAGTTCCTGGAGGAAAGGTCCATAAACCTTATTAAAGAGAACCTGGGAAATCCATTTGCCCCAGGAGAAGTATTATGAAACCTATGTGCCTTTTTGGGAACCTGCCAGGTACTTGTAGCCTGCATTGGCACTGTTGGAAACAAGATACTGGATCAGACCAAGCTCCATCAAGCCCAGTATGGCATTTCTTATGTTCTTAAAATGGGTGAAGAAAGCCCTCAGGTAAGTAAAACACTAAGTACCTCTGTAGAAATGGGTAAAAGGGGCAACATCTGGAAAGCAGTGTACATTAAATGAGATACAGAAAAGGGGTAAATGGTGGAGAATTTGGGTCTGGGACTCCTGCTTTGTTGGGTTCGTAGTAGCTGTGGAAAGGCAGCACGGGACTCCTATAGGGTGATGTCTTCAAACCAGTATGTCTCAGTCTGTCTGCTGGTAGGCGAGCAAAACCCATGCATATAACGTTGACTAGATGTATGAGGAGAAAGGCCTTTTGCTGAATATTTTACTAAGGAAATGGAAAGATGGCTTTACCAACCAGTAAGCATTCAGTAACCAAAATTAAACGAAACTCAAAAATTGCTGGAGACAGAAACAGCTAGCTAGGGAAAAGGAGGGATATGACAACCAATAAGCTTTTGTACCAACATGGAGGGGACATTAATAAAACAACACTTATGCTGTGAAGGCACATACTGTAGGGACAATGGAAGTGCTGAAAGTGTAGTTACTCACTCCGTGGAAAAAAGGAGACTGAGCAAGATGGCACCCTTTGGCAGGAAGGGGACCACACATGCGTGTTGGCACCTCCCAAAGGCTTTCTTTGAAAGTTGGGGGGATGCTTCCATGAGGACTCAGTTGGTGCCGACGTCACCCATATGTGAGGACCGACTTCCTGCCTGTTCCCAGAGAAATGAGCACTAGCAGTAAATTTAAGAAAATGAGTTCTTGTCCAATATAATTTGGCATAGAGTTGACGTTCATTCCTGTAATGGTATATGCAAAATTAACCCATTTCAAACACTCTGCAAAAACCAAAATGGACTACCACAAAAATATTAGGCAAAAATATTCCAAAGTTCTAAATAGGATTTCCATCAAATGATTTACAACCATGTTAATATCCCATAACACAGCAAAAGACTTCAGTTGAAACTAACCTCACATGACTTGGACAACTAAAGAATGAATGACTGACTATGAGGTAAGGTTAAACTGGTTAAGGCTCTTGTTTGGAGAAAGCGTAGTTACTCACCTGTAACAGGTGTTCACCAAGGACAGCAGGAATCAGTCCTCACATATGGGTGCCAATGGAGCCCAGGCGGAAGCATCGCCCCAGCTCTTAAAGAAAGCCTTTGGGAGATACCATCACGCATGCGTGGTCCCCTTCCCACCCAAGGTGCCAACTTGCTCAGTCATAAGACAGCAAAATACAAACAAGTATAGTTAAGGCAACTCTACAGGGAAGAGGGAGGGCTATGAGGACTGATTCCTGCTCTCCCTGGAGAACACCTGTTTCAGGTGAGTAACTACACTTTTTCCAGGAACTAGCAGGAAGTCAGTCCTCACATATGGGGCTCCCTAGCTACAGGCTACCAAGAACCTGTAGAAAAAAATATGGTCAAGCTGTGAGTAGCAGCCGGTGAGTCCGAAGGACAAACTCTAAAAGGACTCCGGAGTCCAGGGAAAACCATCAATCCGGTAGCCTGAACACAGAAGGGTCGGAGTTGCCTAAACCCTGAAAAGATTACGGAGTATAGCCTGGCTGAAGGTTCTGTCCCATCAGGACTCCCTCTCCAGGCAGCAGTGAGCTGCAAAGGTGTGGACTGAAGACCAGATGGTGGGCCCAGCAGATGTCTGCCATCAGGAAAGAGTGCAAGTTTGCAACAGAGGTCACCATAGCCCTGACACTGTGAGCCCTGACCTGGCGCTCCTACGGAAGCTCAGCCTGTTCGTAGGAGAAGGCAATGCAGTCTGCGACCCAAGTGGACAGGATCCACTTGGTCATCGCCTCCCCCAGCCATCTGGGGTCATAGGAGACAAAAAGCTGGGAGGCTTTGCGGTGGCCCTGCGTATGCTGCAGGTAGAAGGACAGGGCCCTCTTACAGTCCAGAGTATGATGTATAGCCTCCACATTGCTGGCGTGCGGCTGTGAGAAGAAGGTGGGGAGCACCACCTCCTAAATGAGGTTGAAGGAGATGACCACCTTCAGCAGAAATTTGGGGTGTGTGCGAAGCAGATCCTGTTCTTATAAAACCTTGTATATGATGGCTCTGGCAGCAGAGCCTAGAGCTCACTAACCCTACGAACAGAGGTGAGCGCCACCAGGAAGACAACCTTCCAGGAGAGGGACCAAGGGTGGCTAGGGGCTCAAATAGCAGTCAGGTGAGCCACATCAGCACTATGTTATGGTCCCATTCTGCTGGGGGTGGGCGGATTGGGGGCTTGGAGAGCAGCAGGCCCCTCAGGAAACAGGTGACAAGAGGCCAATAGAGGCTTGCCCTCGACAGGGTGGTGTTGTGCTGAAAAAGCACAGAGGTGCAACCTGACTAACTTGGACTTGAGTCTGGCATGGGAAAGGTGCAGCAGGTATTGCAGGACTAGCTGCACTGTGCAGAAGGGGTCTGCCTGTTTCTTCAAGCACCACATGGAGAATCACTGCCACTTGAAGGCGTAAGCATGTCCTTTGGAAGGCCTGCAGTCGGCCAGTAGGACCTCCACCACCTCCAGCGAGAGGTTAAAAGGAGCAAAGGCTACCCGTTCAGCAGCAAAGCTGTTAAAACTAGAGACCCCAGGTTGGGGTTAAGGAGGGAGCCTTCCTTCTGAGTCAGCAGCCCCAGGGAGTTCCTGAGAGGGACAAGGGGCTCCGTCCCTAGGCGGAGCAGCTGTGGGAACCACGGCTGCCTGTGCCACCAGGGGACTACCAGGATTAGCAATGTCCTGCCCCGAGAGGGCCTTGAATGGGGTCGTGGCATGGGTGGGAAGGCATACAGAAGACCTTCCGACAACGAGATGAGAAAAGCATTCACCGTTACCCAGGATGGGTGAGGTTGGCGGGAGCAAATGCGAGTCAGCTAGGCACTGGCTGGGCTGGCGAAGAGGTCCAACTGGGAGGTCCCCCAGAGCTGGAATATCCTGTGGGCAACTCTGGGGTTTAACTGCCATTTGTGCAGTTGCAGGACTCTGCGTTGCCTGTCCATGAGGACATTGTCTTGGCCCGGCAAGTAGACCGCTCGCAGTAGAGTCCCCTAGCTGACTGCAAATAAGCAGAGGGCTACGGCCTCTTAGCAGAGGGGGTAGGAGCCCCTGACTCAGTTTTTTCACGTAGAACATTGCCACTTGATTGTCCATCTGGATGAGCACTGGCTGGTGCTAGAGACAGTGGTGGAAGGGCCCTGAGCACCAGAAATATGGCCGAGCTCCAGGAAGTTGATCTGTTGTTGAGCTTCGGCCCCAGACCAAGTGCCCTGTGTGGAGGCTCCCGCAGTGGACTCCCCATTCCAGCAATAAGGCGTCTGTTGTGAGGACCTGCTGAAGAATGGGGAATTGGAAAGGCATGCCTGCTCTCGGGCATTGCATGGTCTACCACCAGCAGAGCGACTCAGCTAGAGGGCGGGTCACGTAGACCTTGTCCTGGAGGCAGCCGGTGGCCTACGTCCACTGAGACCTGAGGCACCACTGAACTGCCCTCATGTGAAGGTGGGTGTTCGGTTGACATATACCGTCGAGGCCATGTGGCTGAGCAGGCAGAGCATCTGCCATGTGGCTGGCACGGAGTATCTGCCATTGGACTTTTGCGGCCAGGGCCATAAGCCATCTGGCCCTGTCGCTGGGCAGGAAGACCTTTGCCTGCGCCCCAATGAATAAGTTCTGTGCTGGGGTGAGGTGGGACTTGGGGTGGTTTATCATGAACCCCAGGTATTGCATGACACTGATGTTGTGGCTTGTGGCCTGTTGCACCTCAGTGGCTGTGTCCCTCTGATGAGCCAGTCGTCTAGGTAGGGAAAGACAAAGGCTCCTAGGAGGCGTAGGTAGGCCACCTTGCCTGCCAGGCACTTTGTGAAGACTCTGGGTGCGGAGATGAGCCCGAAGGTAATACCCTTTGTTGGGAGTAGTCACCACCAATCATGAACATGAAATACTGTCTGTGCCTGGGGTGGAAGAGGATCTGGCTATAGGCTTCCTTTTGGTCCAAGGAGCATAGCCAATCTCCCTGCTGGAGGTATGGCAGCAAGGTTATAAGGGAGAGAATCCTGAATTTCTCCCGAACTAGGAACTTTAGGTCTCTGAGGTCTAGAATGGCCTTAGGCCTCCTGTCCTTTTGGGGACGAGGAAGTACCTGAAGTAAAACCCCCTGCCCTGTTGTTGATGGGGCACTGGTCAGCCATGTCTGACAAGACCTGCGAGTTCCTGCAGTAGCAGGGCCTGATACAGGGGAATCCTCGGGGGCTCTCCTGGGAAGAATAAAGGAGGCATCTGGTCCAGGTGGAGGAGGTATCCCTCTCCGACAACCTGGAATGCCCAGATGTTGGTGAAGATGGTCGACGATAGGTGGACAAAATGGGCCAGATGTCCTCCCATGGGCTGCTGATCTCCTGGAAGGGGAGAGGCAATGCTCAGCAAGTCAAAAGGTTCAGCCCAGGCTGAGGCTGGGTCTTTTCTGCTTGCGAGGTCGTTGTCCAGGTCCTCAGGGACCCTGCTGAGAAGTTTATGGAGCCTCATATTGCTGGTAGCTGCAGAATCCCAGGCCCTTCCTGGAGAAAGGGGGAGGGGGGTTTCCCGGGGGTCTTATAATTGGAAGCCAGGTCCTTGTCACATACTCAGCCTCGAGTTCCACAGCTTTTGTCTGCCATGGCCTTGCCAAAGAGATTCTCTCCCAGGCAGGGGATGTCCAGGAGCGTTTCCTGGACCTATTGCTCAAGGTCAGAGGATTGGAGCCAAGCCTGTCTCCTGGCACAGATACAGGCACTGGCAACCCGGGCCATGACCTCTGAGCCATTGTAGGTGGCCTGGGTGATAAACTACAAGCAATCCGTGGCAGTTCTGACCAGTGTCTGGAACCTCTGAAAGGGGTTCCCCAGAGAGGCCGGTGGAGTAGCCCTTTAGTTCCTTCATGGTATCCCGGCGGAACATACCCATGTAGAGGAGGTATGCTTGGACCCAGCAGCCCAGCATGGAGCCCTGGTAGCTTTTTTTTGCCAAGGGTGTCGAGGCTCTGAGCCTCCCTGCCAGGAAGCATCGAGGAGTGCAACTTTTGGCTCTGAAGCCAACACATGGCTGACTTGACCACCATGGAGTTGTGTGGTAACTGTCTCCTGCGGAAGCCTGTGCTTGGGTGGACCTTATACGTAAGGTTGAGCTGGCGAATACTGAGGGTCATCTGCCGACTCTGTGGTGAAGGCTAGAGCTCTAGCCATATCCCACACGAAGTCAAGGAAAGACTTTGTCCTCTGGCAGGGACTGACACTGGGCCCCCAGAGGGGGCGGGTCCAAAAGAAGATCTCTGACTCCAGATGTCTAGGGAAGTGTCATCCACTGATTCCCAGTCGGAGTCATCAGAGGTGGACTTCACTATCGACTTGGCCAGGGTTGGAGTTGGAGGCTTGTAGGCCTCAGCGGCATGCCCGGAGCTGTAACTGCTGGCCTGGGAGGTTCGGGGTCCTGAGGAATGTGACTGCCGTAGGTAATTGGCCCGGGCGAGGGAGCTCCGGAGGGGGGGAGGGGAATCAAGGGAGGATCAACTCAACGCTGGAGGAAGTCCTCGAGGTTGATGTCCTAGTGTTTTTTGGCAGATGAACTGGCGGAGCTGGACAACACTGCCTGTTGAGTGGCCAAGAAGGTAGACAAGCTGCGTTCCAGGGCCTCCCAATTCTGGCCTCCAGCCCAGATGGGGTCACAGCAATTGGCGCAGATGCCAAAGGTATTGGGTCAAGTGCTGGTAGAGGAGGACAGTCTCTGGTGGAGATGGCCGTGGGGACCTGAGACCAATCACAGAAGTCCAGTGAATCCTTCTGGGAAGTTCTGACGGCCACTCATGCTCCAACACCTCGGTCCTCCTCCAGGGTCTCAGGGATCTGGAGTGGTACTTACCAGCCTTCTCCAAGTCTTATGGGAGTCCTGAGAGGCTTTCTTCAGGGTCCAGATCAGGGGACATCCAGCCAGAGGAGTCCGTAGCCCTGACTGGTGGCCACGAAGTGGCATCTCAGACTGGACCCTGGAAGGGGCTTCCGAGGCAGGGTCTAACCTGAACATGCGGTCATGCTTCTGCCTGCTTTGGTGGTCAGCTTCCTGCTAGACCCGCAAGTCTCTGGGTCGTGGTCAGGACAGAGACAAAGGAAACAGCAGTCATGTGTGTTGGTAAAGCGTAGTTACTCACCAGTAACAGGTGATCTCCGGAACAGCAGGAATTTAGTCCTCACATATGGGTATCGTCGGTACCGACGGAGCCTGCGCGGTAACGCTCCCCAGAGTCCAATAAGAATGCTTTTGGGAGCATCCATCAGCACATGCGCGCTGCCTTCCCGCCTTTCCAACTGTCCCTCCTCAGTTAAGTTTGTAGCTGAGTGAAAGGATAGAGGGAGAGAGGAAAGAGACAAAGAGAGAGAGAGAGAGACAGACACACACACAACTCCTAGGGGAGATGGGTGGGTCGGTTTTGAGGACTAAATTCCTGCTGTTCCCGGAGATCACCTGTTACAGGTGAGTAACTATGCTATCTCCAGGAACAAGCAGGAATGGAGTCCTCACATATGGGGACTCCCTAGCTGAAGAAGGCAGGGAGATAGCCCCAGGATGGTGCCACCGTCAAGGGTGAGGATCCTTCCTCCCATGGATCTCTGGCATCCCACCAGGGTCGGTGGGTACGAGTTGGTTTACGTTTGAAAAAGGTTTTGAAAACAGCTTGGCCAAAGAAGGCATCCAGACGGGAGGCTTTATCGAGGCAGTAGTGGGCTGTGAAGGTGTGTACCGAAGCCTAGGTGGCTGCTCGACAAATGTCATCGATAGACAGACACAGAGTGGAGATTAGCCATCGAAGCTGCCAGGGCCCTGACATTATGAGCTGTGACATGGTCCTGAAGAGGAAGACCCTTACTCTCATAAGTAAAGGATATGCATTGGGCAATCCATTTAGAAAAAGTTCTTTTGGAGACGAAGTCCCAAATGACTAGGGTCAAAAGCTATAAAAAGTTGTGAAGACTTTCTATGTTGCTGTGTTCTTTGTATGTAAAAGGCCAAGGCCCTTTTGCAATCCAAAGTATGAAGGTTCCTTTCTGCATTAGAGGCGTGAGGCCTGGGAAAAAATACAGGAAGGTAAATTGATTGATTTAAATGAAAAGGCGAAACCACAATTGGCATAAAATGTGGGTGAGTTCGAAGAACAACCTTATTATGATGAAACCTAGTATAAGGAGGATCAGCCACTAAAGCTTGCAATTCACTGATGTGACGGGCAGAGGTGATTGCAATTAGGAAGATGACCTTCCAGGTCAAAAACCTAAGGGCTGCAGTGGCTAAAGGCTCAAAAGCAGCTTCATGAGCTGCCCGAGAACTAGATTTAGATCCCATGCCACCGGTGGGGGCTTGATGGAGGTTTGGTTAATAGAAGGCCTCTCATAAATCTTGATATGAGTGGATGAGAGGAAATTGGTTGTCCATTCAGAGGCTTATAAGAAGCTGCAATTGAACTAAGATGGACTCTTACCGAATTGGTCTTTAACCCAGAATTCGATAAGTGAAGGAGATACTCCAGTATCGATTCTAAGGGTACGAGCAGGGGGTTTAATCCCCTCCTGGAGCACCATATAGTAAAACGTTTCCACTTGAAGGCATATCTTTTTGTGGAAAGTTTCCTAGAAGCTCGAAGGATATCTTTTACCTGCTGAGACAGGTTGAGATCCTGGAGGTCAAAGCCTTCAGCAACCAGGCCATGAGATGCAGGGACTGGGGATTCGGGTGCCATAGCGTCCCGTTCTCCTGAGAAAGGAGATCTGGAGCTTGCCCTAACTCCAGAGGTGCCGCTTGAGAAGTCCTGACCCCAGTGAAGTTGGAAGGCATCCCTTGGCTGATGGTGGTGTGCTGGTATCCTGGAACAGAACCGGGGATGTTTGGCATTCAGTGGACCTGCAAAGAGGTCTATGTCTGGAGTGCCCCAGAGATTTATTTATTTATTTACATTCTCTTATATACCGCGCTATTCTGCATTAGTGCGGTTTACATTGAACAAACTGAAATTACATTGAACAGGGCATTATAACTTGGAGATAACTATTTTACAGGGAACATGGACTATGGAGGGTTAAGTGGCTTGCCCAAGACCACTAGGCCCAAGGTTGCTGTCCTCTAGTGGGATTTGAACCCCCGACCTTCCGGCCTGAAGTACCTTGCCCCAACCACTAGGCCACTCCTCCACTCCACTCAAATATCTTTGCCACCTGATCTAGGTGGAGTGACCACTCATGAGGTAGCAGCACTCGACCGAGTTTGTCTGCCCAAAGGATTTGAATGCCTGGAAGATATACCACTAGAAGTGAATTTGGTGCTCTCTGGCAAGGGCCCATAGTCGTAAAGCTTCGTTGCATAACGACAGAGAGCCCGTTCCGCACTGCTTGTTCACATAGAACATGGCTACCTGATTGTCCGTCTGGACCAGGACTGTCTTGTAGCTCAGCTGGGCATGGAACACACGAAGAGCTAAATAAATTGCTCTTAATTCCAGGAGGTTTATGTGTAAACCTACCTCCTGTGGAGTCCAGGTGCCCTGGGCAGAGAGATGATCCAGGTGTGCTACATAACCCACCTGTGATGCATCTGTTGTTAGGGTGGCCTGAAAGAGGGGTTGATGGAAAGGAGACCCCACTGTCAGATTTTCTAGTGATTACCACCATTGGAGGGACAAAATTAGTCTTTGAGAGACTGTTATTTTGTCCGACAAATTGCCCGTGGCCTGTGTCCACTGTGTGGAGAGGATCCACTGAGCCGCTCGCATGTGAAGGCGAGCATATGGGACTACATGAACTGTGGATGCCATGTGTCCCAGCAACTACAGTAGTTCCCGAGCTGTGAGGGAGATTTTCCCGCTGCTTGGGAAGCTAGCTGCATAATGCGAAGACACCGGGCTTGTGGAAGAAAAGCCCTTGCCTGCCTGGTATCCAGACAAGCTCCTATGAATTCTAGGCATTGGGAATTAACTAGTTGAGACTTCGGGACGTTGATTTCCAATCCCAAGTATTGGAGGATTCGCATTGTACGAGACAGTGCAGTGCTGGTCTTTGCAAATGTGGAGGCTCGAATGAGCCAGTCATTTAAGTAGGGGAAGACAAAAATCCCCAGGGTTCGTAGAAATGCTGCTACTACTGCCATGCATTTCGTGAACACCCTTGGTGCTGAAGCCAGACCAAAAGGAAGAACCCTGTACTGGAAATGTCTTCTCCTGAAAAGGAAGCGTAAGAATTTCCTGTGATCTGAATGAATGAGAATGTGTGTGTATGCATCCTTTAAGTCTAGAGAGCAAAGCCAGTCCTGGGCTTGAAGGTATGGCAGAAGAGTTCCTAGAGAAATCATTTTGAATTTCTCTCGAAATAGATATTTGTTCAATTCTCTGAGGTCTAGAACGGGTCTGTGTCCCCCTGTTTTCTTTGGGATAAGAAAATAGGGTGAGTAGAACCCTGTTCCCTGTTGAAAAATGGGTACTTCCTCTATTGCCCCTTGGGCAAGAAGTGTGGAGACCTCGTAATCTAGCAGATTGTCTGCAGAGGTTTGTGAATTGAACTCCTTTAGAACTGTAGGAGGGGGTATGCTGTGAAAATGAAGTTTGTACCCCTCTCCTACAATGGACAAAGTCCAATCTTCTGCTGTTATTTGATGCCATCTTTTGATAAAGTGGCATAACCTGCCCGGAATATTGGGGGGGTTGGGGACCCTTCAGAGGCAGGAGGGCGAAGCTCTCTGGGAAGGAGTCAAAGCCCTTGAGGGGGCTGAACTTGGAGAGCTGGTTGAGCTCTCGGTCCCTTTGGTTTCTTCTGTTGTCTAGGTTGTCCCTTTTGGGTAACCTGACCTGAAGTCTGACTCTGCTGGGTATAGGAAGGATAAAACTTCCTCTTTTTGCTAAAAGAGGATTTTTTATAAGGCTTCCTTTTGGCTGGAGTGGCTGTAGACTTTGACAATCTATCTAAGGTAGAATTGTCAGCATTTAACTCATTAGCCTTTTCCTGCCAGTTCTTTCCGAAGAGATTCTCCCCCGTGCAAAGAATGTTGCCTAATTTGTCCTGTACCCAAGTCTCCAAGTCTGATGCCTGTAGCCAGGCAATCCGTCGTGCACCAATGGCAACAGCAGAAGTTCTGCTGATGCATTCAAAGCAGTCAAAAGCTGCACGATTGACAAACTTGGAGACATTTTGAGCGTGCTTAACTAGAGCAAGAAAATCTTGTCTCTTATCATCTGGGAGAAAAGGGTTCATAAGTTCCAAGTATCCTGTGACTTCCTTAAGGAACATTCCCATATATAGGATGTATGAACTGATCCTAGCTGAAAGCATGGAAGCTTGAAATGTTCTGCGTCCAAAAGCATCCAGAGTCCTGTATTCATGACCTGGAGGATTGGATGCATGTCTCTTTGTACTTTTCATCCTACGCATGGCTGATTCCACTACCATTGAATGGTGTGGGGCAGCTGGGTTTTCTGAAAACCAGGACATGGTGGAACTAGATACATAGTATCAAGTCTCCTAGAGTGAGGAGAAGTGGTCAGAGGTGTCTCCCACATTCTGAGCATCAAGCTATGCAGAATTTCATGGATAGGCAGAGTAGCTGCCTCCTTGGGAGCTTTAGGATATTGGAGGATTTCCAATTCCTTTGCTCTGGTTCTTCTTCAGGAGCTACTGTGATTTGAAAGACCTTTGGCCATATCACGGATGAAATCCTGAAAAGACATGTCCTCTGGAGGTGACATTCTGCATTGGGGAGAAGAGGGATCTTCTAGGAGAAACCCTCTAGTGCCAGCAGAATTGTCAGAGTCTTCGGAATCAGAGGAATCAAAGTATTCCTGACTCCGATGCTCTTGCAAAGCACGATCCCAGTATCGATCGAAGTCAGCACCGAGGTGACCCGGTACCGCTTTGTCCCCTCCAGCCAGAGATGGCATAGGAAGAGGTCCCACCGGGGCCGGCACCGTCAGTACCGGTGTCTGTACCGGCATTGGTGTCGATGTCAGCTCTTGGGACCACAGATACCGCAGCCGAGAGAAGAGCTGCAATACTGCGCTCGATAGCGAGGAACCTCCGGTCTATCGACGCTGCCGATGCCTGGGTGTCGGTACCAGTAAGGGACGGCTGGAACCCCTGAGCATGGCACAAGTAGTTCTCGCGAGGCTGAAGCCTCGAGAACATCCTGAAGCCCCATCGATGCTTTGGAAGCCGAAGCCTCCCACCGGAGCTGTTTTGCCGGTGTGATTCCCTCAAGGGCAATGCCAATGGCCTCTCGATGCTTAGCAGGAGAGCTACCCTTTGAGGACCGGCTCTTATGTTTAGTTACCTGAGATCCATGGGAGGAAGAAGAGGCCCTCGACGATGTCGATGCAATGGATCTGGCATCTGAAAAAAGGGTACCGAGCTTTGCGGCCCGGTTCTGTCTTCCTCTTTTGGTCATTCCCATGCAGGAGAGACATTCAGTGGGAGAATGATCAGGTCCTAAACATTTTAGACACCAATCATGGGTGTCAGTGACGGAAATGGTACCGCCACACTTAGTACATTTTTTAAAACCACTAGTTGGCTTTTCCATGATTTTGGAAAAATGGGGCCTAATGCCCAAAATGGCACCTAGCACCAGAACAGGAAAGTTTCTGAAAAGAAACAGTCTAAGTCGAAGGGTTTTTTTTAAGAAAAGAAAAGAACCGGCGGTACCGGTAGGTGTCGTGCGGTAGGCAAACGCGACCACAAGAAAGAATTTTAAAGACTGAATTTTCTGCGGTGACAGGGAATAGGTCCTGTTGGCTCCATGGAAAATGAAGAACTGAAGAGGGACAGTTGGAAAGGTGGTAAGGCAGCGCGCATGTGCTGAGGGATGCTCTAAAAGCGTTCTTATTGGATGCTGGGGAACGTTCCCGCGCAGGCTCCGTCGGTACCGACGATACCCATATGTGAGGGCTACATTCCTGCTTGTTCCTGGAGATTAGAAAAATTACTGGAAGACCGATCACACTTTTTTAAAGCCGCTGGCCATCGGGGTAGAAAGAGTCCCAGCAAGGTCAAAGACCCGAGGAGCTAACAGCGGAAAAAAGAGGGTGAATTGCGCTGAAAAGAAAAAAATTCACAGGCTCAAGGACGCGGTGCCAAGGCAAGCGAAGTTGGGGGTGGGAAAGGGACTGGCCATGGCCAGAGAGGGGATTACTCTAAGAAAAAGCATCAACTTTTTCTGGGAGGATCAGCACGTCTGCTGGGCTCTGTGGAAAAAAAAAAAAAAAAAAAGAGACTGAGCAAGATGATACCCTTGGGCAGGAAGGGGACCATGCATGCGTGGTGGTATCTTCCAAAGACTTTCTTTGAAAGCTGGTGAGATGCTGCTGCACAGGCTCAGTCTCCTGCTTGTCCCTGGAGAAAAGATGTATGAGAGATGGTGATAGAGATTTCTAAAATCCTAAGTGATGAGGAATGGGTAAACGAGAATTGAATGTTTACTCTTCCAAAAAATACAAAGACTAAGGGGCCATGACATGAAGTTACAATTAGTACATTTAAAATAAAATCTGAGAAATTAAGTTACTCATTTGTAGCAGGTGTTCTCCATGGACATCAAGAAAAGTCTTCACTTATGGGTGATGTCATCTGCTAAAACCCATGCGGGAACTCTCGCAACTCCTTTTCTAAAAACTTTTAAAAAGCTCAACAGTGCATGTGTGCCTTTTCCCAACTTCCGCCACCACACCCGAGGACATCTGTCTAGTAACATAGCTTAAGAGTCAACATCAAGGAGGAGAGCACCTGCCACAAGTAACTAAGATTTTTATTTTGACTTGCAGGATAAGAGCTCACTTATGGAAATCTCAAGCTACAAGTTGCCACAAATGTGCCACAGCAAGCAGGTATGAATATTCTTTGAGTACAAGACTCCCCCCCCCCACCCAAAGTAACCTGAACAGAAAGCGTAGTTACTCACCTGTAACAGGTGTTCTCCGGGGACAGGAGGAATCAGTCCTCCCATATGGGCGACGTTGGCACCAACGGAGCCCTCGCGGGAGCATCTTCCCAGCTTTCAAAGAAAGCCTTTGGGAGATGCCACCATGCATGCGTGGTACTCTTCCCATCCAAGAGTGTCATCTTGCTTAGTCAAATGACATAGCTGAAGATAGCAAAATAAAGAATGGTAAAAGAGCAACTCCAAGGAGAGGGAAGGTTGTGAGGATTGATTCCTGATGTCCCCCCGGAGAGCACCTGTTACAGGTGAGTAAGAGTAGTTACTCACCTGTAACAGGTGTTCTCCAGGAGCAGCAGGAATCAGTCCTCACATATGGGTGACGTCGGCGCCAACGGAGCCCCCATGCGGAGCATTTCCCAAGTTTTCAAAGAAAGCCTTTGGGAAAGCAGGCACGCATGCGCGGTCCCCTTCCCGCCCAAAGGTGCCATCTTGCTCAGTCCAATGACATAGCTAAAAGACAGCACAAAAAAGAAAATGAACTATATACAACTGCAACTCCAAGGGGAGGAGGGAGGATTGTGAGGACTGATTCCTGCTGCTCCTGGAGAAAGAGTAGTTACTCACCTGTAACAGGTGTTCTCCAGGACCAAGCAGGAAGAAGTCCTCACATATGGGTGTCATCGGCACCGATGAAGCCCCAGCGGAGCATATCCCCAGCTTTCTATGAAAGCCTTTGGGAATGCAGGCAAGCATGCGCGGTTCCCTTCCTGCCTAAAGGTGCCATCTTACCTCAGTCAAATGACATAGCTAAGAACAGCACACAAAAATGAAAAAATAAACTATGTACAACTGCAACTCCAAGGGGAGGAGGGAGGGTTGTGAGGACTGATTCCTGCTGCTCCTGGAGAACACCTGTTACAGGTGAGTAACTACTCTTTCTCCAGGACCAAGCAGGAAGTCAGTCCTCACATATGGGTGACTCCCTAGCTCTGGGCTACCGAGGAACCCAGGCTGAACAAGAGAACTCCCTCTAGTCTCAGCAGCAAAGAAAGGCTTTTCAGGGACACAACCTCCACCGGTAGCCCAACAGAGGGCAGGAGTTGCCTAAACCTCAAAGAGATTTCGGAGTACTGCCTGGCCAAAAGCACTGTCCCTACGGGACTCCCTCTCCAGGCAGTAATGGGCTGCAAAAGTCTGGCTTGAAGACCAAGTTGCAGCCTGCAGATGTCTACCAAGGGCACAGAGCGGAGATGAGCCACTGAGGCAGCCATTGCCCTGACACGATGGGCCATGACCCTACCCTGCAAAGGAAGGTCAGCTGCCTTGTAAGCCCAGGTGATACAGTCAGCCACCCAGATGGACAAGGTACGCTTGGACACAGCTAACCCCAACTTATTGGGGTCAAAAGATACGAAGAGTTGAGTAGCCCTTCTATGTCCCTGCGTACGGTCAAGGTAGAAGGATAAGGCCCTTCTACAGTCCAGGGTATGCAGGACTGCTTCAGCCTGGCTAGCATAAGGCCTAGGGAAGAATGTTGGAAGAACCACCTCCTGATTGAGGTGGAAAGAGGAGACAACCTTAGGGAGGAACTTTGGATGAGTCCTGAGGACTACCCTGTTCCTGTAAATCCTGGTGTAAGGCCTGTCACAGACCAGGGCTTGAAGATCACTTACTTGCCTAGCCGAGGTAAGGGCTATTAGGAAGAGTGTATTCCAGGAGAGGAAGCGTAGTGGACAAGTAGCCATCGGCTCAAAAGGTGGGCGAGTCAGCTGCTGCAAGACTACATTCAGCTCCCACTCAGGGGCAGGAGGACGGATGGGAGGCTTGAGCAAAAGCAAGCCCCTGAGAAAGCGGGACACCAAGGGGTGACCAGAGAGAGACTGCCCCTCTACCAATGAGTGGTGAGCTGCTGGAGCTGAGAGGTGGATCCGAACAGAATTGGATTTAAGACCTTGATTTGACAAGTGCAGTAAGTACTGAAGGACTACTGGCACAGTTCAGGAGAAAGGATCTTCTGTACGTAGCTGACACCACACAGAAAACCTCTTCCATTTGAGAGCATAGGTTTTCCTAGTGGACTGTTTCCTAGAGGCTAGGACAACCTCCTCAACCTCCTGACGCAGGCCCCAGGGAGCCAAGACTACCCTTGCAGCCTCCAGGCCATCAAATTGAGAGACTTGAGATTGGGATGCAGAAGGGAACCCTGTTCTTGTGTGAGAAGGTCGGGTTGCAACCCCAGAGGTAGTGGAGGATCCACCGCCAGTTGAAGCAGAAGAGGAAACCAAGGCTGTCTCGGCCATCTGGGAGCTACCAGCAGGACCGAGGCTTTGTCCTGAAGAATCTTGAACAGGGTTCGGGCCACCAAGGGCGTGGGAGGAAACGCACAGAGGAGGCCCTGAGACCAACATATCAGAAAAACATCCGGTGCTATCCGCAGTGGATGTGGTTGCCTGGAGCAGAACTTTGGCAGCTGCTTGTTCAGTGGGCTGGCAAAAAGATCCATCAAAGGAAGACCCCATTTGAGAAAGATCTTCTGAACTACCGAAGGATGCAGCTGCCACTCGTGGGGCTGCAGAATCCTGCTTAACCTGTCTGCCAGGTAGTTGTACTGGCCTGGAAGGTACACAGCCTTGAGGAGCATGCAAAAGAACAAAGGTCCTGAGCCTCTCAACAAAGGATCCTGGACCCAGTTCCACCCTGTTTGTTCACATAAAACATGGCAACTTGGTTGTCTGTCTGAATCAGGACAGACTGGTGAGCCAGGGTAGGAGTGAAAGCTTTGAGTGCTAATCGAATAGTTCTGAGTTCGAGGAGATTGATCTGCTGTGCAGCTTCCCAGGGAGACCAGAGGCCCTGGGTGCACTTGCCCAGACAATGAGCTCCCCAGCCTTGCAGGGAGGCATCTGTTGTCATCACTACTGTGTACCCTGGAATCTGAAAAGGCACCCCATTCAGTAGATTGGGTGGGTGCAGCCACCAGTTGAGGGAGTGCAGAAATGGTTTGGACACCCTTATCCTGTCTCTGAGGCTGCCTGTGGCCTGTGACTACTGAGTCCGAAGGCACCACTGTGCAGGCCTCATATGGAGCCTGGCATTGGGGGTTACATGTACTGTCGAAGCCATGTGGCCCAGAAGCCTCAGGCAGAGTCTGGCGGAGACCAGGGACCTGCTGAGAAACTGACTTGCCAAGGCCATCAACCTTTGGGCTCTGTTTTCTGGCAAGAATGCCTTTGCCAGGAGAGAGTCCAACCTTGCCCCTATGAACTCCAAGTTCTGGGAAGGGAGCAAAGTGGACTTTGCGAAGTTTATGACAAACCCCAGGCGTTGTGGAAGAGCAATGGTCCTGAGGGTGGCTTGATTGGCCTCCTGACCTGTCTGACCCCTGATGAGCCAGTCGTCCAGATAGGGGAAGACAAAGATGCCCTGATTTCTCAGGTAGGCCGCCACCACTGCTAGGCACTTTGTGAAGACTCTGGGGGCAGAGGTGAGGCCGAAAGGCAGCACTCTGTACTGATAATGGTTTCCTCCCACGATGAACCTCAGGTACTTTCTGTGGTCTGGATGAATGAGGATGTTTAGATCTAAGGAGCATAGCCAATCTCCCTGCTGTAGGTAGGGCAGAAGGGTTCCAAGAGTAAGCATCTTGAACTTTTCTTTCACTAGGAACTTGTTGAGGTTCCTGAGGTCCAGAATGGGACGAAGGCCACCGGTCCTTTTGGGCACCAGGAAATACCTGGAGTAGAATCCGTGACCTTGCAAGTGGGGAGGCACAGGCTCCACCGCCCTGTCCACCAACAGACCCTGAAGCTCCTGACGGAGACGGTCTGTGTGCAGAGGAGGCCTTGGAGGCTCCCCTGGAAAGTATGGGGGTGGCAGTTGGTGGAAATGGAGGGCATAGCCCTTGTGGACTATCTCCAGCACCCAACTGTCCCAGGTGATAAGGGGCCACTGGTGGGCAAAGAGGGCGAGACGACCTCCTGTGCAGGGTTGGGAGAGCAGTGGAGGAGAGGCTATGCTCAAGGAGTCAAAACCCCCCACCCTGCTGAGTGGTAGCAGGGGCCTGAGGCTTGGGGGTCCTCTGCCTACGGGGCCCATTACCCTGGCCCTTGGCTTGCTGACCCTGGGGGGCAGCTTGGGCAGCCTGATATTGTGGGTACTGTTTGTAGGCAGTGCCCTTCCTCGGGTAAAAGGGCTTTTTACCCGAGCCCTTCTTTTTATGAGAAGGGGCAGAGGTCTTCCTCGACAGCCTTGTCCGAGTGAGGTGATCGGTCTCGAGTTGAGCGGCCTTCTCGGTCATGAGCTTGCCAAAAAGGTTTTCACCTCGGCAAGGGACATCGACCAACTTGTCCTGAACCCATGGTTCGAGGTCCGATGACTGCAGCCATGCCTGGCGTCAAGCCGCGATGCCGGCTGCCGCAACTCGGGCCGAAGCCTCGAAGCCATCGTTTGTGGCGCGGGACATGAACTTCGAGCAGCCCCGAATCCCCGAGGACAAGGACTTAAATCTCTGCAAGGGTTCCCCAGAGAGACCAGCAGAGAACCCGGCCAACTCCTTGGCCAGATCCTGCAAGTACATTTATTTATTTATTTACATTCTCTTATATACCGCACTATTTGGCATCAGCGCGGTTTACATGGAACAAAATGATCAGTACAATAACATGTATGAGTTTACAGATAACAGGGAACAAAAAACTTGGATAACAGGGGTAACTATTTACAAAACTTATTACATGGAAAAATCAAAGGATTCATAGAAGACATGCCCATGTACAGCTGGTAAGACTGGACATGGCAAGCAAGCATCGAGCCCTGAAAGCACTTGACTGCGGTGAGTTCGAAAGGACGCACCGAGTCTTAAAGGTATCAGGAGACTCCTCGTCCTCCGTCTCCCAAGCTGACTTGTCCGAGGAAGAGTCGGGGTCAAATCCCGCGGGGCCCTGGAGCACCCGCCCCGAAGCCGAAAGCACCGGCGTCGACGCCCTCAGTCCCGAACGGGAGGTCGAGGGAGACCGCGACCGAGGTCGACTCCGAGCCACGATGGACTCGAGTATCGGCTCAGTCTCCGGGGTCGACTTCGACGTCGATGTCCCGGTGGTCGGGGCAGATGCGCCAGACAGATGCCCGCTGCTGCTCCATGAAGGCAGACATTCTGCTCTCCAAGGCTGTCATCCTGAGACTCAGCTCGGGAGACGCAGCAGCCACCGACTCGGGCCCCGTCGGCGCCGGGCCCGACGTCGGCTCCCTGGGAGGAGAGTCCACGAGGACTATGGGGCTTACGTGTCCAGAAGACTCTGGCTCCACACGAGGAACTTTGGCAGGCTTCTCCGGTTCCTTAGACCTGGCCCTCGAGGAGCCAGGGACCTCTTCCGACGACGCCCTCGCGAGCCGTTTCTTCCTCCTGCATTCCCGGTCGGGGGACCCCCAGTCCGAGGAGCTTCGATGGCGCTCAGGATCGGAATCCCAAGATGTCGAGGCCTTAGATGAGGTCCGGGCCCGGCCGGAGGCTGAGTCCGAGAAAAGCCTTTCCTTTTGCTGCTGGTGACTTCGTAGTGCCTTGGAAGACATTTTTCCACAGGCCCCGCAAGACTTAGAATCGTGGTCGGGGCCGAGGCACCGAAAGCAGCAGTCGTGTGTGTCGGTGAGAGACATTAGTTTCTTACACCGATCACACCTCTTAAAACCACTGGAAGCCATTGGGGAAAAAAAAGAGTCCCCGCGAGGTCAAAGGACCAGCCTTCCAGGGAAAAAGAGAAAAAAGGGCGCGCACGCCAGCCACGAAGGGCAAAAACAGAAAAAGAAGAATCGGGCTCGATACCGGTGTACCGAACCCGGCGGGAGGGGAACCGGCGTCAAACCGGTAGAAAAAGAGCAAAAAATCGCTGAAAAATCTAATTTTAACCGGGAAAACTAGACACACGTCCAGTGGGCTTCATGGAAAAAAGAGAGACTGAGGTAAGATGGCACCTTTAGGCGGGAAGGGAACCGCGCATGCGTGCCTGCATTCCCAAAGGCTTTCATAGAAAGCTGGGGAAATGCTCCGCTGGGGCTTCATCGGCGCCGATGACACCCATATGTGAGGACTGATTTCCTGCTTGGTCCTGGAGAACACCTGTTACAGGTGAGTAACTACTCTTTCTCTAGGACCAAGCAGGAAGTCAGTCCTCACATATGGGTGACTCCCTAGCTCTGGGCTACCAGGAACCCAGGCTGAAAAATAGAGCTCCCTCTAGAGCCTCAGCAACAGTGAGAGAATCTTCTCTGAGACCACACCTGAACGGTAGCCCAACACCAAGGCCGGAGGGTAGGAGTTGCCTAAATCTCAAAGAGATTATGGAGTACCGCTTGCCCAAAAGAACTGTCCCTACGGGACTCCTTCTCGAGGCAGTAGTGGTCCGCAAATGTCTGGCTTGAAGACCAAGTAGCGGCCCGGCAGATGTCTGCCAACGGAACTGAGCGGAAGTGAGCTACTGATGCGGCCTTCGCCCTGACCCAGTGGGCCGTGACTCGACCCTTCAGGGAGAGGCCGGTTGCCCTGTACGCCCAGGCGATACAGTCTGCCACCCAGATGGACAACGTACGCTTAGTGACAGGCAACCCCAATTTATTAGGGTCAAAGGAAATGAAGAGCTGAGAAGCCCTTCTATCCCCCTGCGTACGCTGTAGGTAAAAGGACAGCACCATTCTACAATCCAGGGTATGCAAGACAGTTTTGGCCCTACTGGCGTGCAGCCTGGGAAAGAACGTCGGAAGTACCACCTCCTGGATGAGGTGGAAGGAGGACACTACCTTTGGAAGGAACTTAGGATGAGTCCTCAAGACTACCTTGTTCTTACAGAACCTGGTATACGGCCTATCCGAGACCAGGGCCTGAAGCTCACTCACATGCCTAGCCGAGGTGAGTGCCACGAGAAACAACACTTTCCAGGATAGGAAACGAAAGTGGCAGGTAGCCATCGGCTCAAAAGGTGGGCGAGTCAGTTGCTGCAAGACCACATTGAGATCCCACTCGGTGGCCAGTGGACAAATAGGAGGCTTGAGCAGAAGCAGGCCTCTGAGAAAGCAAGACACCAGAGGGTGGCCCGAGAGGGACTGTCCATCCACCAGCAAGTGGTGAGCTGAGAGGGCACCGAGGTGAACCCGGACAGAGTTGGACTGAAGTCCCAGGTTGGACAGGTGGAGCAGGAATTGCAGTACCACCGGGACCGAGCAGGAGAAGGGATCCTCCTGCTGTTGAGAACACCAAGTGGAAAACCTACACCACTTCAGAGCATAGGCCTTCCTAGTGGAATGCTTCCTGGAGGCCAACACCACCTCTTCAACCTCCTTTGGTAGGAAAAAAGGAGCAAGGACTAGCCTTTCAGCAGTCAGGCCATCAAATTGAGCGATATGAGGTTGGGATGCAAGAGGGACCCCTGATCCTGAGTCAGAAGGTCGGGTTGCAGCCCCAGAGGAAGTGGAGCATCTACCGCCAACTGCAGAAGAAGAGGGAACCACGGCTGCCTGGGCCACCTGAGGGCTATCAGGATCACCGTGGCTTGGTCCTGCTGGGTTTTGAATAGAGTCCGGGCCACCAGAGGTGTGGGAGGAAAGGCATACAGCAGGCCTTCTGACCAGGGGATCAGGAATGCATCTGCCGCTGCCCTCAGAGGATGCGGTTGCCTGGAACAGAACTTGGGTAGTTGCCTGTTAGGCGGACTGGAAAAAAAGATCCATGGTTGGAAGTCCCCACTTCAGAAAGATCTGTTGGACTACCCGAGGATCCAACTGCCACTCGTGAGACTGCGGGAGTCTGCTTAGCCTGGCCGCCAGGTAGTTTTCCTGGCCTGGGAGGTAGACCGCCTTGAGGGTCATGCCCTGAGTGATAGCCCAGGAGCAGAGAGCTTGTGCTTCCAGGCACAGGAGTCGGGATCCTGTGCCTCCTTGCTTGTTCACGTAGAACATAGTCACCTGGTTGTCCGTCTGAATTAGGACAGACTGGTGAGAGAGGACCGGAGAGAAAGTCCGTAAGGCTAGTTGAATGGCTCTCAATTCCAACAGGTTGATCTGCTGGACGGCCTCCCATGGAGACCACAGGCCTTGGGTGCAGGTCCCCTGGCAATGTGCCCCCCAGCCTTGCAGGGAAGCATCGGTTGTCAGTACCCGTGTGTGGGGAGGCCCGAAAAGGAACTCCCCTGACTAGGTTTGGAAGATGCCTCCACCAGCGTAAGGAGTCCACCAAGAGTTTAGACACCTTTATTCTGTCTGACAACTTCCCTGTGGCCTGTACCCACTGTGCCCTGAGGCACCACTGAGCCGGCCTCATGTGCAGACAGGTATTTGGGGTGACATGCACTGTGGAAGCCATGTGACCTAAGAGCCGCAGTTAGTGTCTGGCAGAGACCAGAGAGTTCGTCTGAAACTGGCCGGTCAACTTCATCAGCCTTTGAGCTCTGTCCACAGGCAAATAGGCCTTTGCATGGATGGTATCCAATCTCGCCCCTATGAACTCCACGTCCTGTGAGGGGACTAAAGTGGACTTTGGGAAGTTTATAACGAACCCCAGGTGCTGAAGTAGGGATATGGTTCTGAAGGTGGCCTGACTGGCCCCTGATAAGTCATCCAAGTAAGGGAACACAAAGATCCCCTGGTTCCTGAGGTAGGCCGCAACCACCGCCAGGCACTTTGTAAAAACCCTGGGGGCGGAGGTGAGGCCAAAGGGAAGCACTCTGTACTGGAAGTGGTTCCCTCCCACCACAAATCTGAGGTATTGCCTGTGACTTGGATGTATGAGGATGTGAGTATAAGCATCCTTCAGGTCTAAGGAGCATAGCCAATCTCCCTGCTGGAGGTAGGGCAGCAAGATTCCAAGGGTAAGCATCTTGAACTTTTCCCTCTCCAGAAACTTCTTCAGATTTCTCAGGTCTAGGATGGGTCCGAGGCCTCCTGTTCTTTTTGGTACCAGGAAGTACCTCGAGTAGAAGCCTTGCCCTTCCAGGTGGTGAGGTACAGGTTCCACCGCCTAGTCCTGTAGCAGACCTTTCAACTCCTGAAGGAGTAAGTTTCTGTGCAGAGGGGGTCTTGGAGGCTCCCTTGGAAAGTAGGAGGGGGGGGTATCTGAGTGAGGTGGAGCAGATAGCCCCTCTCTATGATGCTTAACACCCAAGTATCCCCTGTGATGGCTGGCCACCTGTCTGCGTACAGGGTCAGCCAACCTCCTGTGCCCTGGAGAGGAGGAGAGGCTATGCTGGCATAGTCAAAAACCCCTCCCTGTTGAGCAGGAGCCGGAGTAGGAGGCTTGGGAGTCTTCTGCCTACGGGGCTCATGACCCTGCCCCTTGGCCTGCTGGCCCTGTTGAGGAGCTACAGAGGCCTGGTAGTGAGGGTAGGTTTTGTAGGCAGTGGTCCTCCTTGGGTAAAAGGACTTTTTCCCTGAGCCCTTCTACTTCTGAGAAGGGGCAGAGGTTTTCCTGGACAGCCTTGTCCAGGTAAAAGTCTCGGTCTCGGGTTCTGCAGCCTTTTCCGCCATGGGCTTGCCAAAGAGGTTTTCACCTCGACAGGGGAGATCAACCAACTTGTCCTGTACCCATGGCTTGAGGTCCGAGGATTGTAGCCAGGCCTGGTGGCGTGCACCGATGCCGGCCCCTGCTACTCGGGCCGAAGCCTCAAATCCATCATAGGCTGCTCGAGAGATAAATTTCGAGCACTCTCGAATACCAGAAGACAAGGCCTTGAACCTCTGCAAGGGTTCCTCGGACAGACCAGCAGAGAACCCGGCAATCTCCTTTGCCAGGTCTCGAAGGTACATGCCCATGTACAGCTGGTAGGTCTGGACGTGGCAAGCAAGCATAGAGCCCTGGAAGCACTTTCTACCGAGGGCATCCAGGTTCCAGGCTTCCCTGCCGGGAGGCACCGACAAGTGCATCTTCTGACTCTTCAGGCGATGCATGGCCGATTCCACAACCATGGAGTGGTGCGGTAGCTGTGCCTTTTGGAACCCGAGGCTCTTGCGGACTCGATAGATGGAATCGACCCGCTTACTTAGAACCGGCATCGAGGCCGGCGCCTCCCACATGCGGAAGAGCAACCACTCCAGCATCGGAGGAACCGGTACAGTAAAGGCCTCCTTGGGAGGAGAGTCATACTGCAGGGCCTCGAGCTCCTCCTCGGGGTCCACCGGGAAGGCCAAGGCTTTGGCCATGTCCCGCACGAAATCCGAGAACCAGGTATCCTCCGGGGGGACCTTGTCCGAGGCTCGGATCCCGGTGAGTCCGAAGGGACGCACTGAGTCCGGAAGGTGTCAGCAGACTCCTCTTCCTCAGTCTACCACACCGATTCCTCTGAGGAGGAATCGAGCAGCTCCGAATGGGCGGGAACCGACGCCATCCGCCCCGACGCCAAGGGTACCGGCGTTGACGACCTCGGTCCCGAACGGGAGGCTGAGGGTGACCTCGGCCGAGGATCGACTCGAGTACGCATGGTCTTGAGGATCGGCTCGGCCTCCAAGGTCGACTTAGACGTCGAGGTCCTGGTGGTCAGGGCAGATGCGCCGGTAAGACCAGCGATCAGCACCCGCTGCTGCTCCATGAAGGCAGACAATCTGCTCTCCAAGGCCGTCAACCTGAGTCCAAGCTCAGGAGACCCAGCAGCCTCCGACTCGGGCCCTGACGGCGTCGGGCCCGACGTCAGCTCCCCCTGAGGAGAGTCCATGAGGACTACAGTACTCACGTGACTCGGGGCCTCCGACTCTACACGAGGATGCTTTGCAGGCCTCTCTGACTCCGAAGACCCGGGACGGCTTTCGGGGCTATGTGACCTGGCCCTCGAAGGGCCAAGAGCATCCACCGATGCCACCCTCGCGGGTTTCTTCTTCCTTCGGTGCTCCCTCAAGGGGGACTCCCTCTCAGAGGAGCCCTGACGATGCTCGGGGTCAGAATCCCGAGACGTCGAGGCCTCTGACGAAGTCCGGACCCGTCCAGATGCAGAATCGGAGAAGATCCTCTCACGCTGGTACTGACGGCTCCGCAATGCCTTCAAGGACATTTTGCCACAGGGACTACAGACCGCAGGATCGTGGTCAGGCCCCAGGCACCGGAGGCAGCAGTCATGTGTGTCAGTGAGAGACATCAGTTTCTTGCACCGATCACACTTCTTAAAACCACTGGCAGCCATCGGGGGAAAAAGGGCCCCTGCAAGATTAAAAAATCGGGCTGCCAGGGAAAAGAAAAAATGGCGCGAACGCAGTCTCTAAGGATAAAAACCGAAAAAGAGATCCGGGCTCCGCACCAGTGTACCGAGTCCAGGCGGGAAAGGGAACCGACGTCGAACCGAAGAAAAAATTTGTCTCAACGCAGGAAAATCCACTTTTTCCATGGGTGACAAGGAAACACGTCCGTAGGGCTCCGCGGAATAAAGAAGACTGAGCAAGATGGCACCTTTGGGCGGGAAGGGGACTGCGCATGCGTGCCTGCATTCCAGAAGGCTTTCTTTGAACGCTGGGGAAATGCTCCGCATTGGGGCTCCATCGGCGCCGACATCATCCATATGCGAAGACTGACTTCTTGCTTGGTCCTGGAGAAACTACGCTTTCCCCGGTAACAAGCAGGAAGTCAGTCCTCACATATGGGACTCCCCAACTACAGGCTACCGGGAGACCTGTAGCAAAAATTGGGATCCTCAAAGGGAGCCGCAAGCAGCAGCAATTCAGTCTGGTGTACAGACTACAGTAGGACCCCTGTGTCCGATGAAACCAGCACTCCGGTAGCCTGAACACAGAAGGGTCAGAGGGTAGGAGTTGCCTAGACCCCAAAAAGATTATGGAGCACAGCCTGGCCAAAGGCGCTATCCTGTCGGGATTCTCTTTCCAGGAAGTAATGAGCTGCAAAGGTATGGACTGAAGACCAGGTAGCAGCCCAGAAGATATCTGCCATCGGGAGAGTGCAGATTTGCCATCGAAGCCTCCATGGTCCGTAAACAATGCGCTGTGACGCGATCGTCCAGCGGGAGCCTCACCTGCTCAAAGACATGGACAATACAGTCCGCCACCCACGTGGACAGCATACACTTAGTCACTGCTTCCCCCGGTCTACTGGGGTCATAGGATACGAAGAGCTGGGAGACTTTGCAGTGGTCCCGAGTGTGTTGGATACAGGAGGACAAGGCACTCTTACAGTCCAAGGTTGGAGGACTGTCTCCGCCCGACTGGCGTGAGGTCTTGGAAAAAAGGTAAGAAGCACCACCTCCTGACTGAGATGGAACGAGGATACTATCTTCGGAAGAAATTTGGGGTGCATGCGGAGCACCACCCTGATCTTATAGAACTTGGTATAGGGCGCTTCAGCCATCAAAGCTTGAAGCTCGGTAATCCTGCGAGCGGAAGTGAGCACAACCAGTTAAACTACCTTCCACGAAAAGTAGCGAAGGTGGCAAGTAGCCAAGGGCTTGAATGGTGGATGGGTGAGCTGCCCCAACACCACACTGAGGTCCCCTTCGGTCACTGGAGGGCGAACTGGGGGCTTAGATAAGAGCAGGCTCTATAGGAAGCGGCCTACCAGAGGTTGGGCCGAAAGGGGCTTACCATCTACCGGGTGGTGGTGAGCCGCCAGGGCACTGAAGTGCACTCTAATGGAATTAGACCCGAATCCAGAGTGAGAAAGATGGAGAAGGTACTGCAACACCATAGCCACCAGGCAGGAGAAACGGTCAGCCCTTCGCTCAGCAGGCCAAGCTGAGAACCTACGCCATTTGAAGGTGTATGCCCTCCTCGTAGAGGCCTTACGGGAGGTCAGCAGAACATTCTCCACCTCAATAGAAAGGTGGAGATAGGCCAGGGCTACCCTTTCAGCTGCCAAGCCGTGAGCGAAAGAAACCCCAGGTTGGTGTGTAGCAGAGAGCCCCCCTCCTGAGATAGAAGCCCCGGGGCGGACCCTAAGGGGATGGGGGCTTCCAATGCCAACTGCAGGATCAGCAGGAATCACGGCTGCCTGGGCCATGGGGGGGCGTATCAAGATGAGAGAGGCCCTGTCGCAGTGGGTCTTGAATAAGGTCTTGGCAATCAGCGACATCAGACGGAAGGCATACATGAGGCACCCCAACAATGAACTAGGAACATGTCCATCGTCACCCTGGAGGGGTGAGTCTGCTGAGAGCAAAAGGGGGGCAACTGGAAGTTGTCTGGACAGATGAACAGGTCCATCACGAGATCCCCCTAGAGTTGGAAAAGCCAGCTGGCTACCTTGGGGTCCAGCTGCCACTCATGTCGTAGGAGAACCCTGCTTAGCCAGTCGGCCAGTAGGTTGTCGTGTCCTGACAGGAACACCGCTTTGAGGAAGATACCCTGCTGGGCCATGTAAGAACAGAGGGCCAGCACCTCCCGACAGAGCACGGGACCCCGTGTCCCCATGCTTGTTCACACAGAACACGGCCACCTGGTTGTCTGTCTGGACCAGGACTAGCCGATGGCGGAGGCGATGGCCAAACACTCTCAGGACGAGGTGAATGGCTTGAAGCTCCAAGAGATTGATTTGCTGGTTGCTTTCGTCCGGCAACCAGTAACCCTGGGTATGAAGTTCCTTGCAATGGGTTCCCCAACCGAGTAGGGAGGCATCCATGGTGAGGACCATCAAATGTTCGGGGCCTTGGAAAGGCATGTCCTTTTCTAGGTGCTGAAATGACTGCCACCAGACAATGGAGTCCGCCAACTGGCAGGTCACCCGAACTCTGTCCCCAAGGCGGGCCTGGGACCACTGGTCCCGGAGACACCACTGCACCGTTCTCATGTGGATACGGGCATCTGGAGTGACGTGGACCGTGGAGGCCATATGCCTGAGGAGGTGCAGAAGATGGCAGGCAGACACTGAGGGATGGTGTTGTATGTCACAGGCCAGAGATCAGAGGCGATCTGCCCGGTCTCTAAGCAAGAAAGCCTTTGACTGGCAGGGGTCAACTTCGCTCCGATGAATTCCAGGCATTGTGTCGGAAGAAAGTGGGACTTGGGCTAGTTTATGACAAAGTCCAAGTGCTGTAGGACCTGGATGGTGCGTGTGGTGGACTGCTACACATCGGACGCTGTGTCCCTTTTTATGAGCCAGCCGTCCAGATAGGGAAACAAGAAGAGCCCCTGAAGCCTGAGAAAGGCAGCCACAACTGCCAGGTATTTCATGAACACCCTTGGAGCAGAGGCAAGACCGAATGGAAGCACTCTGTACTGAAAGTGCCTGCCCCCTACTACGAACCGCTGGTACTGCCTGTGGTGTGGGTGGATTAGAATGTGAGTATAAGCATCCTTCAGGTCTAAGGAGCATAGCCAGTCTCCCTGCTGGAGGAAGGGCAGCAATGTTCCAAGGGAGAGCATCTTGAACTTCTCCCGCACCAGGAATTTGTTTTAAATCATCTGTAAACTATCATTAAAATCATCTGTAATACCTGAAGATTAGAGGATGGCGAACGTAACACCAATTTTTAAAAAGGATTCCAGGGGTGATCCGGGAAACTACAGCCTGATGTCAGTACCGGGAAAAATGGTAGAAACCATCATAAAGAACAAAATTGCTGAACATGTAGATAGTCATGGCTTAATGGGAGACAGCCAACATGGCTTTAGACAAGGAACAGCCAACATGGCTTTAGACAAGGAAGATCTTGTCTTACAAGTCTGTTATGTTTTTCTGAAGGTGTGAATAAACAGGTAGACAAAGGTGAGCTGGTTGATATAGTGTATTTGGACTTTCAGAAAGCATTTGACAAGGTCCCTCAGAGACTTTTGGCAAAACTAAAGAGTCATGGGATAGGAGGCAGTGTACTATTCTGGATAAGGAACTGGTTAAAAGATAGAAAGCAGAGGGTAGGGCTAAATAGCCAATTTTCCCAATGGAGAAAGATGAATAGGGATCTGTGCTGGGTCCGCTGCTTTTTGACATATTCATAAATGACCTGGAAAAGGGAATAACGAGTGAGGTTATCAAATTTGCAGATGACACAAAACTATTAAAAGTTGTTAAAACCCATGCGG
This sequence comes from Ichthyophis bannanicus, assembly GCA_033557465.1. Classification (NCBI taxonomy): domain Eukaryota; kingdom Metazoa; phylum Chordata; class Amphibia; order Gymnophiona; family Ichthyophiidae; genus Ichthyophis; species Ichthyophis bannanicus. The sequence continues at coordinate 1,357,779,013 of CM066032.1, forward strand.
ATTGTGGAAAATTGCAAGAGGATCTTGATAAATTGGAAGACTGGGCATCAAAATGGCAGATGAAATTTAGTGTGGACAAGTGCAAAGTTATGCACCTAGGGAAGAACAATCCAAACTATGGCTTCACAATGCAAGGTTCCACATTAGGAACCACCACCCAGGAAAAAGATTTAGGCGTCATTGTGGATAACATGTTAAAATCCTCAGTCCAGTGTGCAGCGGCGGCAAAGAGAGCAAATAGAATGCTAGGTATCATAAGGAAACGAATGGAAAATAAAACAAAAGATATTATAATGCCTCTATATCGTTCCATGGTGAGACCGCACCTTGAATATTGTGCACAAGTCTGGTCGTCGTATCTTAAAAAGGATATAGCGTTATTAGAAAAGGTTCAGAGAAGAGCCACCAAAATGGTAAAGGGGATGGAAGGCTACTCCTATGAAGAAAGACTAAAAAGGTTAGGGCTCTTTAACCTGGAAAAGAGAAGGCTGAGGGGAGATATGATAGAAGTCTATAAATTAATGAACGGAGTGGAACGGGTAAACTTAGACTGATTGTTTATGTTATCAGAATATAGAAAGACTAGGGGACATGCAATGAAGCTACAGGGTAAACTATTTAAGACTAACAAGAGAAAATATTTTTTCACTCAACGTGTAATCAAACTCTGGAATTTGTTACCTGAGGATGTAGTAAAGGCAATTAGTGTAGCTGGGTTTAAAAAAGGTTTGGACAAGTTCCTGGAGGAAAGGTCCATAAACCATTATTAAAAAGGGACCCAGGACATCAATGCTTGACCCTTTACAAGCATTGTGGAACTTGTGTCTTTTGGGGAAACTGCTAGGTAGATATGACTTAGATTGGCCACTGTTGGAAACAGGATACTGGGCTTGGTGAACCTTGGTCTGACCCAGTATGGCATATCTTATGTTCTTATGAGGTTGCGCAGGTCGAGGATGGGCCTTAAGCCCCCTGTCGAGGAAGTATCTGGAGTAGAACCCCTTGCCGTGGAGGTGGTGGGGCACCGATTCCACCGCATTGTCCTCGATTAGACATGCCAGTTCCTTCAGAAGGTGGTCCCAATGGAGGGGAGACCTGGGGGACTCTCCTGGGAAATAAGGGGGAGGCAGCTGAGTCAAGCAGAGGAGGTAACCCTCCCTAACCACCCTCAGTGCCCAGGCATCGGTAGTGATGTTCACCCACCCTCAGGGCACAGAAGGTCAATCGTCCCCCTGTGGGCTGCTGACCTCTTTGGTGTAGAGAGGCTATACTGGAGTAGTCAAAAACTCTCCCCTGGCTGGGCCAGAGCCGGTGCCTGGGGCTTCGAAGCCTTCTGCTTACACGGGCCATGCCCTTGTCCCTTGGCCTACTGCCCTTGTTGGGGAGCCGGGGAGGCCTGAAAATGTGGGTAGTTATGGTAAGCAGCTGCCTTCCTTGGGTAAAAGGGCTTTTTACATGAGCACTCTCATCAGGGAGGGGCAGCGGTCTTCTTAGAGAGCCTAGTCCTTATCATGAACTCAGTCTCCAGCTCAGCAGCCTTGTCGGTTATGGGCTTGCCAAAGAGGTTTTCTCCCTGGCAGGAGACATCGACCAACTTGTCTTGGACCCATTGCTCAAAGTCAGACAACTGGAGCCAAGCTTAGCAGCGCACACCGATGCCTGCCACAGCTACCCGGGCCGCCAACTCGAACCAGTTGTAGGCCGCTCGAGATAAACCTGGAGCAATCACGGACAGCCTTGAACAGGCTCCTGAAGAGCTGCAAGAGTTCCTCAGAGAGACAGCTGAGAAATCAGTGAGTTCCTTCACCAGATCCCTCAGGTACATGTACATGGTAGGCCTAGACACAGTAAATGAGCATCGAGCCCTGGTAGCACTTCCTGCCAAGGGTGTCCAAGGTGCGAGCCTCCCTCCCACGGGGCACCGAGGAGTGCGTCTTCTGGCTCTTCAGCCGACGCATAGCCAACTCCACCACCATGGAGTTGTGCGGTAGTTGTGACTTCTGAAAGCCAGGGCTCTAGCGGACTCGATACATCGAGTTGAGCCGTTTGCTCACTACTGGCACAGACGCCGGCGTCTCCCATATGCGGAACATGAGCTGTTCCAGGATGGGAGGAATGGGCACTGTGAGCTTTTCCCAAGGGGGAGCCTCATACTGGAGGACTTGGAGCTCGTCAGCTCGAGGGTCCTCCTCCGACTCGGTCAGGAACGCCAGGGCCTTAGACATTTCTGTTATAATATGACGTTCCCTGTAAAACAAACTTGCTTTGTTAATTATTGTTCACTGTGAACCGCAACTGAACTTTGGAAGATGCGGTATATAAATGTGTATAAAATAAATAAATAATTTCTGACAAAGTCTAAGAATCCCATATCCTCCAGTGGGGACCTTCTCAGAGGTTCCGAGACTGGGGAGTCCGAGGCGATGTCGCGGTGTTGACGGGTATCCGAGGACTCTGAGTAGTCCAAGAAAGACTCAAGGGTGGGCTGCTCCGCGGCCCTCGAGGGGAACGATGCCGCACGGTTCGCCCCCGAGGGGGGGGGGGAATAGGGGACAATCGCGGCCCCATCAAGAGGGACACTGAGCGCAACCTCGGCCGAGAATTGGCTCGGCCTCCAGGGTCAACTTTGATGTCAAACGCCCGGTGGTCAGGGCAGAGGAACCGGAGGTGCCGGACAACAGCACCCGCTGCTGGTCTAAGAAGGCAGACAAGCTGCACTCCAAGACCGTCATTCTGGATTCCAGTCCAGAAGGCTCCGCAGCCTTTGGTGCGGGCACCAAGGAACTCAGGCCTGATGCCGGCTCCCCCAAAGGGGAATCCTCGACAAGGAAAGCCTCCAAGGATCGAGGCCGATCCACTGTCAGATCCTTCCGAGGAACCTTCGCCGGCCGCTCCTTCTCAAATGCCTCGGGCAGGTGCCTGGGGCTACAGGACTGGACCCGAGAGGAACCCCGTCTGTCGGAGCCATCCAAGGACACTGCCTTCGAGAGTTTCTTCTTCCTCCTGTGTTCCCTCAAGGGAATCCCCTCTCCGAAGACCCACGATGATGCTCGGGTTTGGAGAACTCCTCCCAAGGTGCTGGCGCGTCAGACGAGGCCCTGGCCTTTGAAGGCATCAGGGAGTCAGGGAAAAGCCTATCGTACTGCTGCTGGCGGCTCTTCGGGTCCTTGCTAGACATCCGTTTGCATATGCTGCAGGCCGCTGGGTCATGGTCCAGCCCAAGGAAACAGAGGCAGCAGTCGTGTGTGTCTGTTAAGGACATGAGCTTAGAACACCAATCACACTTTTTGAAACCACTGGTAGCCATAGGGGAAAAAAGAACCCCGGCGAAGTCTAAGACCCTCTGAGCTGCCAGCTGGGAAAAAAAGGTGTAAAAGCACCCAAAAGGAACAAAATACCAAAAATGGACCTTACTCAATGCCTTGGCACCAAGGTCGGTAGGCGGGAAGAGTACCGGTGACGAGTTAAAACTCGAGAAGGGAAAAAAAAAAAATCAACTTTTTCTGGGGGAAAGACAGATGTCTGAAGGGCTCCGCGGAAAAAAGGAGACTGAGCAAGATGGCACCCTTGGGTGGGAAGGGGACCACGCATGCGTGGTGGCATCTCCTGGGGCACTAGAAGATTGGCTATGTTCACCAGGAACCAATCAAATTCTCGGTACCTGATTTTGGCTAGGAAAATGATTGGGCTTTAGAAGGCCTCTGCTGCCTTGGTCAGGCATGAGAGGACTGCATGGTTTGGGGGGAGGAGCGAGCTGGAGAAGAAAGCACAGTTACTTACCTGTAACAGGTGATCTCAGGGAACAGCAGGAATAAGTCTTCACATATGGGTATGTCAGTACCGACGGAGTCTGCGCGGGAACGCTTCCCAGCGTCCAATCAGAAAGCCTTTGGAAGCATCCCAACACGCCTGTATTCTGCCTTCCCACCTTCCCAATTGTCTCTCCTCGGTTAAGTTTGAAAGCTGAGACAAAGAGAGAGAAAGAGAGCAAGGAAGGGAAAGATAGAGATAGAGAAAAAGCAACTCCTAGGGGAGGTGGGTGGGTTGTGAAGACTTATTGCTGCTGTTCCCAGAGATCACCTGTTACAGGTAAGTAACTGTGCTATCTCCAGGAACAAGCAGGAATGAGTCTTCACATATGGGGACTCCCAAGCTCAGATGCCCAGAGGGAGTCCTAGCATGTTGCAAGTCTAGAACGAGCCATACTATTGCTTAAGACCTCAGGCATCCTGGGGATGGAGGGTAGGAGTTGAATACAGAAGAAGAGCTGTGGAACAGCTGGCTAGAACAGGGTTTCTAAAGGGGAAGACCCTGTATAGAGGGTATTTTGTAGTAAAATACTGAAATCTGGGCCTCCCTTGTAGACCTTGCACAATTCCACAGAGGTACATATGGATCTATTAGAAGAGCCAGTGAATGTGCTCAAGGGGTACCTCACTGAGAAGTAGAGGTAATAAATGCAGAGAAAAACAAGTGGAGGTCAGAACCCTTCAGGGTGAGAAATGGCCCCAGGGGGAAAGACTGGGGTAGTATAAGAGGTAGAGCTTCAGCGGAGACGCAGAAGGTAGTATTAAAGAAAGCTTAAGCTGTTTAGGTCCAAAAACAGTATAAATTTAGGACCCAAAGAAAACATGAGTCTGACCTAACTGGACTGGGGATGGAATCAGTCCATGTAGGGGAGAAAGAGTATGGAGACCCTTATATCTGATAAGAAAGTAAGGACAGACTCAGGAGCGCTAAGCGTTAGGTTAACTGAAGCTCCGCAATGTCTTTCCTAAATGGGGTCAATTAGGAAAGAAGAAAGGTACATGGAGAGCTTCAGGAGTACCCAACCTATATGGTAAGGAACATTTTGTTAATTACCACAGGGGGTGGTTATAAGTATCGCCCCCTAAGTATGCTGGCATAGCATTGATAGGGGTAGTGCCCATCTGTCAGGATCATAAAGGAGATATGTAGGGGCAGAAGACACATAATGATAGATATATATATATATATATTTTGTCACCAGGTGCCCCTAGTGGTTAGTTGGAGTAAGGGCATCTGGTGCATTTAATTAATTTTTAAGGAGTAATTGACCTAAAGGGCCTAGAGGATTCTGGTCCTTGTAGTGCAGAACTCCTTATGAAGAACGATTCAAGCCAGAGTATAGGGTAACAAGGCTTTATTTCCCCGGTCAACGCTAAGGTCCAGTAAGACACAAAGGCAGTAAATACAGTCCTTCTGTTTAACAAAAAAGGTTCCACCAATATTTCAAACACTTAATTGTTGTATGTTTCACAGTTAAGTGTAAGTCTGGGCTAAGGCTTCTTTTAAATCAAAACAAATTAATATCTCAGCAGAGAAATGGTTACAAGCTTCACCATCAGCAGAGTTCTCTTCTCTCTACAAATCTAGCAGGGAATTCATGCTAGTTGCTGAACAAAGATTACATTCCATCAGCTCCTCCTGAGGAATGGGAATACTGTTTTCATATTCAAAGTCCATTGACTCAGGGTCACTGCCCTCTTCAAATGAATGACAATTTCCACTCCCTGTTAACTCCTCACAGGGATTCTCTTGCCTCCCATAGAACTCTCTTACTAAGTTATGAGGAAATGCTTTTAAAAGGTCAGTTTTACTTCTTCTCCCCTTATAAAGTTTATCTCTTTGAACAGGGTTTTCATCAGTAAAACTTTCTCTTAGAATTAAGGATTTTGCATACCTTGGCTTCTCTAAGCTGCCACACCCAGAGTTCTCCTTGTAACGTGCTTTCTCAGGCAGACAAGCTGTTCTGTGCAGTGCTCTGCTTTCAGGGCTATCAGGCAAACCCGGTATGGATTTCCACCCTCTGTGGTTCTTAGCAAAGGTATCTTTGTGGTAGGAACTTCCCTTCCTTGTTCCTTGCTGGTTTGATACAATGAACTTACTTGGGCTAGGAGAGTTGCTTTTATCAGGCAAACTGCTTCTTCTGTTTGCTTTGCTATGGACTCCGTTCCAATATGTTTGGTCTCTCTGGACTCTATCCCTTTGAGTGAAACTCCTTTGGATTCTGTCTCCTTGAGTTGGCTGCACGTGGAAGCTGTCTTGTTCCAGGTTCCTTTTCCCACAGCTATCCAAACTGCTGCTCCAAGCTGTGCTCCGTCCTGAGCCTCTTGCTGAGCCTCTTGCAGTATTACTTGCTGTGCTTCCGGCTATGTTCCTGGTTGTGCTGCTTTCGCTGCTGCCGCTGCTCTCAGCACCCTCTCCGTTCACATGGCTCCTACTGCTCTGCCCTTCTACCATCTGGTTTCCTTTATAAAGGAATTTTTGGTTGAACTTTTTGGGCTTGACCTCAGGTGAAACTGCTTGCTACTAATGCAATCAGTGTCAGAGCAGGTTGCTTCTGGCTCTGTGGAATTGCTCATACGCCCTCTGGCTGTACTGCGCTGGAACTGCGCTCTCTGCATCTTCTCAGTTCCATGTAAAACAGGGTTTTTTTTCTAAAGCTACTTCTTCCATAGCTTCAGCCTTATGACAATATATATATGTGTATATATATATATATAGGAATATGTATCCATATAGACAAATATCTCCAGGAATGTGGAAGGAGAGAGGTCTATAGAAGCTGATCCCCCCTAGAGATATAGGGAGAGAGGAAGATTCATCTAAGAGCAAGAAGGTTAATACCTGCTTGAATAGATATACAGAGAAATCTCTTTTCCTGGTTATGATTGGCAGAGTCAGAGGAGAGGTCTCCCTGACAAGAAGAAGTCTGGATTCTTTTCAGAATTTGAGCTCTTGAATAACCAGGATGGCCTACGTGAAAAAGGCAGAGGATAACTTCAGACTGTAGGCAGGAAGTCCAGATGTCTCCAGAATTGCCACCCCCAGAATTTCACCGCACATTCAAGCCATAGACAAGACAAAAGAGGAGGTGGCGTGCTCATCCTCACAAGGTCAGACCTCCATTTTCAAACAGTAGACTCCACCAGTACAAACCACATGGAGACCGTCACCATCTCTAATAAACACTGCTCAATCAACCTGCTTTATAGAGCACCTTCAGCTTCTCCAGAGGACCTTTCGGCTATCATCGATCTTGCAGCTAACACTCAGAACCCAAGCATCCCAAATTGGATCCTTGGTGACTTTAACTTGCCTTCATTACAAGATAATCAAGCTTCAGCCTTCCTCGATGCCCTCAACAATCTGGGTTTCAAGCAATTAGTTAATGATCCTACACATATTAAGGGTAATACCCTAGATCTAGTATTTGCCCCGCAATCCTCTCTTAACCCAAACCTGGATCCTATAACCTCCATAACTCCTGTTCCTTGGACAGATCACAAACTGATCACCATCCAGATTCCTTCGTACAAAGCCTACACAAAAATCAATAAAATACAAAGCAACACCACAAGACTGCCCTCTCGATGCTTCAAGCCTTACAACAGAGATCTTATCCTCGCTGAAACACAACAACTCTTCTCTGAAACCACCCAGAACCTTGATGACCTAATTTCTCACTGGAACAATTGCCTCAGCTCAATAGCCCAACGTACACCAACCAACAGGCCCTCAGGTAAAAAGAGAAGTGCCCCCTGGTACTCAGCTGATCTTAAAGCATCGCTTAACCAATTACGGAAACTTGAGAAACGCTGGCGCCGATCTCATTCTTTAAATGACCAGATAACTTACAACCGTCATCTGGCTGCGCATCGCAACACAATCACCAACTCGATGAAGCAATACTACTCCGACACCTTAAAGAGATCGCTTAATAAACCACATGACCTTTTCGACATGGTTAAGACCTTATCAAGGGAACCATCTTCTGGACCCCCATTCGAGATACACCCACAAGATTTCGCAACCTATCTCCAATCCAAGATATGCCAGACCAACAGAACCTCTAATGCAACCTCCGCAATAGAGCAAGTCTGCCAAACAACACTAACCATGTTTTCTACCCCCACCAAGAGAGGTCTTGAAGACACTATTGCGGCCATTAATACCACTACTGCCCAGTCCGATCCATGCCCAGCCTTCTGGATCAAGGAGCTTCGCAGTCACTTCAGCCCAATACTGTCCAAAATAATTAACCTCTCCTTCTCCTCCGGCTCTTTCCCTTCAGACCTGAAACACACCTCTATTAGACCTCTGCTAAAAAACTGCAAGCTCGATCCCCAACAGGTAGAATCCTACAGACCCATATCCAGCATTCCATTACTTGCGAAGATCATCGAAAAAGAAGCTCAACGTCAACTGCAGGAGCACATCGACCTCGCTGCACCTTTAGACACATGCCAACATGGTTTTAGAGAAGGCCATGGCGTTGAAACCCTCCTTACCACTCTATTTTGCAAGATACTCACTGGCATTGATGACATCCGGCAAGGATTTGCTCTCATCTTTCTGGACATAGCTGCAGCCTTTGATTCAGTAAACCATGAGCTTCTATTAGGACGACTATTTGACAAAGGCATTAATGGACGAGCGCTCGAATGGTGCAGATCCTACCTGTCCGAAAGATGGCAACATGTTCGTTCTGGAGGGATAAATTCTGAACCTTTCCACCAAAGTCAAGGAGTCCCACAAGGATCCTCCCTCTTGGCGCTCTTGTTCAACATTTACATGCAGCCAATCTGTAATATTATCCGGTCCTTCAATGTTGACTGCATGTTATACGCAGACGATGTCCTGCTCTACATACCTTTCTCCATCGAGCATCTGGACCTCTCCCCACTGACGAGTTGTTTCAATGCAATATCTGACTGGCTTCTCTCTCAAAACCTCAGAATACAACATAAGAAAACGGAAGTACTCTTCATCACGAGGAACCCCAACTTTACCCCACCGCAATATCTTAAAGTAAAAGAAGCTGAGCTGCAATCTAAATCCTCAATACGATACCTGGGAGTCACCTTAGATCAACGCCTGGATATGAAGGCCCACATAGGGAACATAGTCAAATCAGTCTACCACAAGATTCGCTCACTTAGGCATCTACGTTCCATCCTCGAACCAACTGATTTTCGGATGATTTTCCAGGCATTGGTCATACCTCATTTTGACTATGCCAATGTAATATTACAAGGTCTTCCCCAATCTACGTTAAACCCGCTGCAGCTAGCCATGAATGCGGCAGCAAGAGTCCTCCACGGAGCCTCCAGGAGCGACCACGTGACACCTCTGCTGATACAGCTACATTGGCTACCAATTCGTGCAAGAACTATCTTCAAAACCTTGATAATCACTTTTAAAGCTGTTCACAATCTCTCATCTGCATCCGTAACCGCCCTCATCCATTCCACATCCCCAAATAGAATTAGAAGATCCACGGCTATAAACTCCCTAAAAGTCCCGAAGGCACTTACTGCCTGCACCAAATCAACAGCCAACAGGGCCTTCAGTCTCAGTGCCCCAAGATACTGGAATGAATTACCCCATGACATCCGGGCTATTAAGAACCTACCACAGTTTAGGAAAGCCCTAAAAACCCACCTCTTCAACAAGTACCTGATAGACCCTGACTGCATCCCCTAGAACCTCAGGACACCACCGATACCATTCTCAGTCAAATTTACAGTACCACAAGCAACTCACCATGTGGATACTCAAACCTATGAAGTGAACTGTATTTTCTATGCAACTGCTTTGATTATGACTCCATATAATAAGTTCTGTAAATAGTTTACCCCTGTTAGCCAAGTTTCTGTCCCCTGTTACATGTAAACTCATACCCTGTTATATGTAAACTCATACATGTTAACTGTAATGAGCATTTTGTTCCATGTAAACCGCGCCGATGCTGAATAGTGCGGTATATAAGAGACTGTAAATAAATAAATAAATAAATAAATAAATATGGAGAATGGATAGAGGACGCCACTGGAGGAAGATACCCTAGTGACTTGCCTATGAGGGCAAGGGGGTATTGGGCGTCCTCTAGCTGCCATTGAAGAAAATTATCTCTGACGAGAAGACCAAAGGAGATATGGGCCAAGCCAGGGAATTGGCCCTTCTTTAGGTTTTCACGTAATGAAAGGCCTGAGACTGATGTCTCAAAAGAGATTTAAGATGAGATGGTAAGGGTAGGAAATACCTACCAGTCATGGAAACATGACTGGGGGAAACCCCTTTTAACCATCTGGGGTTATCTGCTAGGCAAGATACTAATGCTCTCTAGAGCAAGGGCCCATAGTGCAAAGCTACTCTGTAGAGTTGCAGAGAGCATGCTGCAGGTTGGTTAGAAGAAAAACTGGCTGTGGAAAGCCAGCAGGTAACCAGTATTCTGCCCAGGACAAGAGGGGGGGGGGGAGAATAGAAGTTAACCAACCAGGCTGTGATAAGAGGGTTTCCCAAACGAGGTTGATAACCTGTTTTGGACTTAGCACTGAGGCTAGAAGGATTGCTAGTGGAGGAGAATCCCTGGTTGTGTGGTGGACAGAACCAGTGGCTTAACCACTAGAAATTGCTGTATCTGCAGCAACGTACCAGGGCAGCGGAGAAAATTTATTTTCCCTCTCCCTCTTTTAGATTGGGAAAAACAAACAACAGACCTGGTAGAATTTTCTATTGTCTGATGGGCTGCCCTAAGGTAACAAGGGGGGAGACAACTCCAGAAGGGAGAATCCCCCGGTAGAACAGGTAGAGGACCACAGGGGCTTAACAGTGTAAAAGGGTCCCTCTTACAAACCAAATGTTATAGTAAGAGGGAGGTAAGGCAGAGTTAAAAGAGACTGACTATGGAGGAAGTCTCTGACAGGTGAGATGATACATGCCAGTACAGGAAAACAATTGTCTATTTACAGTTGTTAGTTCTCTTTCCTCCAAGAGGAAGAGGAAAACCCCTGTTAATTATGGGCATGATCATCATAAGACTCTTAAAGTTAAAGAAAAGATGTCTCATGAAGAGATATGTAGGAAGGTTAGAGTAAATTTAGTGCAGATACTGCAAATGAAAAGAAGCAGACTGCTACTCTAACCAGCAACCAAGAGTGGCAATGATAATCTATTTGAAACCCTGCGACTGCTGGGTTTGTTGACCCTGCTGAGTTTGTGGATTCTTCAGACCAGGGTGATGTTTCCCCTGTTTGGGAACATCTGTATGATGGGCAGATGATGGATAAAATCTTCTTCCCCTTGGGGAAGAAATCTTGGCAGGACATTTCCTACCAACTGGGAAAGAAGGCGGCGTAGAATAGCCTCTAGAAACAGGACAGTCAGTTGTTAACTGAGCAACCTGGAGTAAAGACTCCTTGTTAAAGAGATTTTCTCCAGTGCAAGGAGTATTTCCCAGTCTAACTTGTGCCCATTTGTCCAAGTCTGAAACTTGGAGCCAGGCTTTACGTCGTGCCCCTATAGCTATAGCAGAAGTCCTGCTAACAGACTCAAAGGAGTCTAGGGAAGCACGAGTAAGAAATCTAGAGATATTTTGAGCATGACTAACCAGTGAGGAATAGTCTGCACTCTTGGGCTCTTGAAGAAAAGGAGTCAAAAGATGTAATTTCTTTGTGACCTCAAGAGATAAGCCCATATAAAAAATATATGAGAGAATTCTTGCTGAAAGCATGGATGCCTGGAAGGTTTGACGTCCAAAGGCATCTAAAGTCTTAGACTCACGACCTGGCGGATAAGAAGAGTGCTTTTTAGTACTCTTCACCCGCCTCATTGCTGATTCTACAACAATGGAATGATGAGAAAGTTGAGTCTTTTGAAATCCTGGAGAAGGGGGCACCTGATATAGAAGATCAGTTGCTCTTGAAAGTGGGGGTACTTTTAAAGGAGCTTCCCACATTCGTAGAAGGAGATCCTGCAAGGAATGTTGCAAAGGAAGCATGATGTTCTCCTTTGCTCTTCCAGGAATATACAGGGATTCTGTATTCCCTTGTGTAGGATCTTGTCCAGGTATAGAAATGGCAAGTGATTTTGCCATATCCAGGAGAAAAGCTTGAAAAGAAAAATCCCCAGAGGGAAATTTTTTTGGACGGGCTAGATCTGGTGAAGAACTAGCATTGGTACCGAGGGATCTATCCAACTTTATAGGAATAGAAGATCCTGAATGGTGGTCCTTAGAGGATGGTCGCCGGTACCACAGGAGGTCGGGACCAGCAACAGTCGGTAGCGTATCGTCCATGCTAGGGATCGATTCCAAACTCGGTATCGAGGGAAGCGAGCCTGATGAGAGAAGCATGGAAGGCACCGACAGCAATGGTAATGTGGATACCGGTACCGACTTCGGTACCGTATCCGATACCGGTGGATGAAGGCCAGCCGATGGCAACTCTAACGGTATCGAAGAAACCGAGAGTTGCGGATCCAAATTATCGGAACCGAGCCTTCGGTACCGTTTGGTGTCGGTACCAAGGCGAGTCGGTACCCAGTCCTCCAGACTAGAGACTGATTCCAGACTCGGCATCGAAGGAAGTGAGTCTATCGATGCACGTCTGGAGGGTACCGACATCGGTACTAGTATCGGTACCGGTACCGATACTGGAAGGTCGGTCTGGAGCGTATCAAACGGCCCCGTAGGTACCGAGGACGCCAGACGACGATCCTTCGTGAGGAATGTTTCATCCAACACCATTGCCGATGCCGGGGTATCGGTACCGCTCGAAGCGGATGCCACCATCGGGCATGGCTCAGGTATGTTCTGTGAGAGGTGAACCTCAGGAACAACCTGAAACCCCACACAGGCTTTGGAGGCCGAAGACTCCCACCGGGGTTTTGAAGCCAGTGGTTTTTCGAGGGCAAGGCCATAGGCATCTCTATGCTGTGCATGAGAACTGCCGCTCGAGGACTGGCTAGTCTTAACAGACTGTTTTTGGGTTACCTGATCCTGTGTAGAAGAAGATATGGTCGGTTCCCTAAAGATGGATGGGGACCGCGTGTCGAGGGGAACTCGATGTTGAAAACTTCTTCTCACAATACTATTGCCAGAGGGCTCCGGAGGAAAATGGTCAGGACCCAAGCAGGTTAGACGTGATAAGGAAGCTTATCATAGTTCAGGAAGAGATAATACAAGAGGTGAATTAGCTCTGAATAAGCAACCTGTACTGGCTGGTAAAAGCATTAAAACAGAGTGTTTACCTAAAAGACTACCAGACCCAGAATGCACTGGTTTACAGAAAGCCTCTAGGAGAGCTGAAGTAGGGAAACGTGTGCATAATCAGAGAAGCAATGATGTAATCCCTAATCACACATCTCCTAGGGCAGGGCTTAATTCAGAACACCTGCAGTGTGCTAGGGTGGAGCAGCCATCTAGGCACTTTAAAGCTAGAAGAAATTCATCATACAGACAGCAATGGGAGAAAGAGGAACGGAGACAGCAAGAGCTGGAGAAGGAAAGACTGATCGTGAACAGAAGGAAGAACAGCAAGACGTCCAGAAGGTCTAAGAAAGGAGCCCAAGGCAGTACGTATACTAGGAGAGATTCCTGGGGCAAGCATTCTTCATTGGACTGGAAGAAGCCAGAGGCTTGGAGATATACAGCCAGGAACCCTCGGACAGTACCTGTAAAGGAGACGGCTGCATCTACAGAAAGAAGGAGCTCTAATACCTATTTAAGGAGGTATGGGAAAAGAGACCTAAAGTCCAGAGATTCTGACTGGAGAGTTGGGCACAGAAGCTTTGCCACCTACTGGCCAAAATACCCAGAGAGGAAACCTAATGACAACGTGATCTCAGGTATTTATTTATTATTTATTTATTTACATTCTCTTATATACCGCGCTATTCTGCATCAGTGCGGTTTACATTGAACAAACTGAAATTACATTGAACAGGGCATTATAACTTGGAAATAACTATTTTACAGGGAATATGGGCTATGGAGGGTTAAGTGGCTTGCCCAAGACCACAAGGAGCACCTGTGGGACTAGAAACCTCAGTCCTTCTGGCCCAAGGTTGCTGTCCTCTAGTGGGATTTGAACCCCCGACCTTCCGGCCTGAAGTACCGTGCCCCAACCACTACACTACTACTACTACACTAGGCTACATGAACTCTGATCTGCTCCCTAGCTTTGCACAAGGAAGACAGCAGGGAAACAGTTTCTACCCTGGTAGAGATCAGTTAGAGAAATCCTCTGAGCCAGTGTATGAAAGTGATCCTATGATATTTCAAGAGCAAGGGAAAATATCAGATGAGAAAGTTGAATGCATGGATTGTTCTCTTTCTAAGCTGCTGTTCTAAAGTAATCCTCAGATAAGGATCAAACACCAAAAGGAACTGTACTGATTTTTAACTTCCCAGAAAAGTTTCTTTGAGAGAAAGCTTTGGGGAAAGTTGGAGCCACGTGGAGAGTGGACCAGCAATGGTTTGCAGCTGGATAAGCACCTGTGATTAGAGCAAGGCACAAGTGCACGTGGGACTTTGAGAAAAAGCTTCTTCTCTGTGTGAAAGGAAGAAAGCTGGGTTTTTTTTATAAAGAGAATTTTCCTTTTGGGTTTATTTTTCATTCCAGCATTGCTAAGAAAGTTTATTAGCAGGGGCTAGAAGAAAGACCTTTTCTGTTCCATCCAGGTCTTTACTAAGTTGTTGCATAAGTAATTCAGTTGCCTTATTTGTTTTGTTTCCTGAATAAAACTCCTGAAGAAATTATCCTGTTGATGTTACCAAGCATATCTGTGCAAGGGAATAACACCCCATAAATAAAATCTGTTTTCTGCTTTACACTCGAGCAACTACAATTCTTTATTCTTGTTAAACGGCTAGTTTTGTGTGAATGAACTACAAGACCCACAATCCTTTGCAAGTCAAGTAAATTCATGTCCTTGCCAAGATTGTGGAACTTTCACAACAAGCACCCCCGTTTACAGTATCTAAAAATAAGTTTGTACCGCCACAGTTTGTACATTTCTTGGGGATAGTGGCTGGCGGTTCCATGAAAGAAAAAGGAGAGGCCTAACAGGCCTGAGAAACTGTGAGACACTGAGGAGGAAAAAATATTCCTTAAAAAGGAAAAGGTTTACAAGAAAAGAAAAAAGAAACACCAGCGGTACCGGTGGCGTCGGGGAAGGCAGTCGTGACCACAAGAAAACTAAAAAATAAAAGAAGAATTTTCTGCGGTGACAGGAGGACGTCCTGCCGGCTCCGCGAAAAAACGAAAAGTGAGGAGAGACAGTTGGGAAGGCAGCACACAGGCGTGTTGGGATGCTTCCAAAGGCTTTCTGATTGGACGCTGGGAAGCGTTCCCACGCAGACTCCGTCGGTAGCGACATACCCATATGTGAAGGCTCATTCCTGCTTGTTCCTGGAGATTATATCTATGCCTATCAACGTAATAGAATCTCTTCTGCCCAATGCTCTGAAACATCCTGGAAGAGGAAGCTGAGTTGGAACGGCCTGTAGAACAACTTTAAATGTGTCACTTTGCTATTTGATTTCTGTAGCAGCTTCCTGGACCCTATTCCTGAAGAGATTCTCAGTGAGCTGTTTCTGCAAGTTCTTAAGCTTGAGGCTTAGAACCATGAAAGTCTCCAGGCGACCAGACTCATGGAAGAAATGCTTGATGCCATAATCTAAAATTTCACAGGCCGCTTAGACTACGTATTTTTTGCAGTCCTTTCCCTTGGCCCATTAGGGAATGGAACTCCGCAACCTCCTCTAGAAGAAGAAAGTTGGCATATTCTGCTATGCCACACATGATATTCAGAAAGTGCATACTCCATGTAGAGCTGGTAAGACACCACAAGGAAAACAAGCATGGCATTCTGATAACATTTTCTCCAAAAAGAATCTAGAGTCAGAGACTCCCAGGAGGCACCAGAGGTGTGCGACTTGGAATTTCTAGCTATTATACGAGCAGTTTTGACCACCAAGTAATGGTGAGGAAGTTAGTTTTGCAAATCCGGGAGCCTTCTGGACTCTTTACTGGGATTCAACCTTCTTACTCACAGGAGGTATAGAGAAGGGGGGTGGGGTTTCTCCCACGTTAGTATCTATAGCTTCTTCAGGATGTGGTGCATGAGCACTATAACCACTTCCTGGGAGGGGGGGGGGGTATCTCGATACTGGAGGATACATAAATCTTCTGCCCTGGGCTCCACCTCCATATCCAAAATAAATGGTATGGCTTTAGCCATATCCTTAACAAAATCATCAACCACAATCTTATTATGGACACTGTATGAGACCCCTGAAAAAAGGCCATGCTGCTGAGGCCTCTGCTCAAAGATCAGCAAAGAGACTATCAGGATCCCCAAAACTATAGGCCAATCTCAAATTTGCCATTCATATCTAAGGTGGTGGAGAAAAGTTTTTTAACAACCATCTGATCACATAGAACAGGTTCACTTCCTTCATCCTCGACAAATCAGGATTTCGCCCTCAACATAGCACAGAGACAGTTACTGTGGCAGTCCTGAATGGAATCTACTGGGCACTTGACCAGGATCAATATACTTTTGCTATATCATTAGACCCATTGGCAGCTTTTGATCTGGTGGACCATAACTTGCTCCTGACCTGCCTTCACAATACCGGCATCCATGCAGTGGTGCTCTTGTGGTTTTGTTCATTTCGGCATAAATGCTCATTTCAGGTTCATATAAAAGATGATCTTTCCACTCCTCGTGATCTTCTCTGTGATGTCCTGCACTGCTCTATACTCTCTCCCTCACTGTTTAACATGTATCAGGGTAATTAAAGGGCTCTCTCAAACTAGGTCTATGCTGATGACATTCTTTTGCGGTTCCTACAGATGAACACACTCTGGGATTTATCTCCTATTAATGTCTCATCCCAGTTACAAACAAGCTCCCTAAAACTTAACCCGGCCAAGTCCATGGCCATATGTTTCCAAGCAAGTCCTTCTCAAACTCCAATCCTAGACAATGTCCTCTTATTGCTGAAATCATCCATCCGTTACCTGGGTATCAGTTTAGATTCCAGCACCCCTCCCCAATTAGCACAAGTAGCTAAGTCCTCCTTTCTAGCTTTGTACCGCTTCCGCAGCATGCAATTTCTTGATAAGCCAGCTCAACCTACTGTCCTATTCCATACTGTAATTTTCAGACTAGACTACTGTAATATCTCATAGGTACCCCAGTACCAACTCAAATGTCTCCAGTCTATCTAAAATACAGCCATCCATATTGCGCGAGCAAAGAAGTTTGATCATGTCACCCCATTATTCATCCAATACCACTGGCTCCCCATTCATTCTCAGATTCTATTTAAGGCTTTAACCCTTAACCACAAGGCCATTCATGAGGCTGCACCAGATTCTCTTTCTGCTTGATTACAATGTATGCCCCAGCAAAGTCCCTTCATGACTTTTGTCTTCACTTCCCTTCCCCAACAATTATCAAATATGAGTCCACATGAAAAACTGCCTTTTTGACTGCTGCTCCAGCTCTCTGTACAGAGTTACGCTTCTTGAAGGCCTTAAAATTTTATTACTCACCTGTAACAGGTGTTCTCCGGGGACAGCAGGAATCAGTCCTCACATATGGGTGACGTCAGCACCGACGGAGCCCATGCAGAGCAAATCCCCAGCTTTCAAAGAAAGCCTTTGGGATTGCTACCATGCATGCATGGTCCCCTTCCCGCCCAAGGATGCCATCTTGCTCAGTCAGATGACATAGCTAAAAGACGGCAAAAACAAATAAAGATGGTACAACTGCAACTCCAAGGGGAGGAGGGAGGGTTGTGAGGACTGATTCCTGCTGTCCCTGGAGAACACCTGTTACAAATAACTATGCTTTCTCTGGGAACGAGAAGGAAGTCAGTCCTCACATATGAGACTCCCCAGCTACAGGCTACCAAAAACCCATAGCAAAATAGAGCTCCCTCGCACACAAGCAGCAGCAATGGAATCCGTATAGATAGACCAAACAGGACCCCTGTGTCCAATACAACCAGCACTCCGGTAGCCTGAACACAGAAGGGTCGGAGGATAGGAGTTGCCTAAACCCCGAAAAGGTTACGGAGCACGGCCTGGCCGAAGGCACTTTCCCGTCAGGACTCTCTATCCAGGCAGTAATGAGATGCGAAGGTATGAACTGAAGACCAGGGGGTGGCCCAGCAGATGTCTGCTAGTGGGACCGAACGCAGGTTAGATACGGAGGTCGCCATAGCCCTGACCTGGTGCACGCCGTGACCCGGCCTTCCAACAGAGGCCTCGCCTCCTCGTAGGCCAGGGCAATACAGTCCGCCACCCATGTGGACAGCATACGCTTGGACACCGCCTCCCCCAGCTTACTGGGGTCATAGGAAATGAAAAGCTGAGAGACTTTTCAGTGGACTTGAGTGCGCTGTATAAAGAAGGACAAGGCCCTCTTACAATCCAAGGTATGGAGGACCGTCTCTGCCCTACTGGCATGCGCGGTCTGGGAAAGAAGGTAGGAAAGATCATCTCCTGGTTGAGGTGGGAGGAGGGGGACACCACCTTCGGAAGGAATTTAGGGTGCGTGCAAAGCACCACTCTCTTCTTGTAAAACCTGGTGTAAGGCGCTTCAGCCACCAGGGCCTGGAGCTTGCTTACTCTGTGGGCAGAAGTGAGCACGACCAGAAAAACCACCTTCCAGGAGAGGTAGCAAAGGAGGCAAGTAGCTAGGGGCTCGAATGGTGACTGGGTGAGCTGCCCCAACACCACACTGAGATCCCATTCGGTCACTGGGGGTCAACCCGGGAGCTTAGACAGGAGCAGGCCCCGTAGGAAACTGGACACCACTGGGTGGGCCGAGAGGGGCTTCCCATCTCCCTGGTAGAGGTTTGCCGCTAGGGCACTGAGGTGTACCCTAACTGAATTAGACTTGAGGCCCAAATGAGAGAGGGGGAGCAGGTATTGCAACACCATGACCACCGGGCAAGAGAAGGGGGTCGGCCCCCTGCTCAGTGCACCAACGTGAGAATCTGCACCATTTAAAAGGCCCTTCTGGTAGCTGCCTTACGCGAGGCCAGTAGAACATCTTCCACCTCTCTAGGGAGGTGGAGTGGGGCTAGAGTCACCCCCTCAGCAGCCACACCGTCAATGAAAGGGAGCTGAGTTTGGGATGCAGGAGAGAGCCCTCCTCCTGGGACAGGAGTCGGGGGCGGACCCCAGGGGAATGGGGTCCTCCACTCCACGGCTGCTTGGGCCACCTTGGAGCTACCAAGATGACCGAGGCCCTGTCGTGGAGAGCCTTGAACAGAGTCCTGGCAATCAGTGGCGTCGTAGGGAAGGCATGCAGAAGTCCCTCTGACCATGAGATCAGGAAGGCATCGGCGGCCACACTGGTGGGGTGAGGCTGCCGGGAGCAGAAGCGGGGCAACTGACGATTGTCTGGGCTTGCAAATAGGTCCATCACCGGTTCCCCCCAGGTCTGGAAAAGCCTGATGGCTACCCATGGGTAGAGCTGCCACTTGTGCGGCTGGAGAATCCTGCTGAGTCTGTCGGCCAACACGTTGTCTTGGCCCGGCCGCTCTGAGGAGGATGCCCTGTTGGACTACATAAGAGCACAGATCTAGGGCTTCCTAGCAGAGGGCATGGGATCCCATGCCTCCCTGCTTGTTCACATAGAGCCTGGTTGTCTGTCAGGACTAGGACTGACCGGTGGCCCAGGCGATAATGAAAAGCCTTCAGGGCAAGAGGAATGGCTTGCAGTTCCAGGAGGTTGATCTGCTGAGCACTCTCATCCAGGGACCAAGTGCCCTGGGTGCGGTAGCCCTCGCAAGGGGCTCCCCAGCCCAGCAAGGAGGCATCCGTGGTGAGGACCCTTGAGTGGTTGGGGGTCTGGAAAGGCATGCCCACCTCCAGGTGTGGGACTTTGCCAACTGGCAGGTCACTCGGACTCTGTCCTGGAGGTGGCCTGTGGCCTGGGACCATTGATCCCGGAGGCACCACTGTGCTGTTTGATGTGGAGACGGGCATCTGGAGTGACATGGAAGGTGGAGGCCATGTGCCCGAGAAGGCGCAGAAGATGTATGGCCGGCACAGAGGTACGGTGCTGCATGTCTTGGGCCAGAGACATGAGTCTGGCTGCCCGGTCTGCGGACAAGAAGGCTTTCGACTGAAGGGTGTCGATACTTGCCCCAATGAACTCCAGCCCTTGAATCGGGCAAATGTTCAACTTGGGGTAGTTTATAACGAAGCCCAAGTGTTGCAGAACCTGGGTGGTGCATGCAGTGGTCCGCTGCACCTCGGGGGCTGTGGTGCCCTTGATGAGCCAGTCATCGAGGTAGAGGAAGACAAATATCTCCTGGAGCCTGAGAAAGGCGGCGACCACTGCCAGACACTTTGTGAATACCCTGGGGGTCGAAGCTAGGCCAAAGAGTAGCACCCTGTACTGGAAATGATTGCCTCCTACTAGAAAGCATAGGTATTGTTTGTGGTTTCGATGGATTAGGATGTGTGTATAGGAATCCTTTAGATCTAAGGAGCATAGCCAGTCTCCCTGCCAGAGGTAAGGCAGCAATGTTCCAAGGGAGAGCATCTTGAACTTCTTCCGCACCAGGAATTTATTGAGGTTGCATAGGTCGAGGATGGGCCTTAGGTTCCCTGTCTTCTTTGGCACGAGGAAGTACCTGGAGTAGAACCCCTTGCCCTTAAGATGGTGGGGCACTGGTACCACCGCTTGGTCCTCGAAAAGCCCTGCCAACGCCTTCAGGAGAAGGCCCCGGTGGAGGGGAGACCTGAGGGGCTCTCCCGGGAAGTAGTGTGGAGGTGTTTGACTCAGGTGGAAGAGGTAACCCTACTTGACCACCCTTAGTGCCCAGGAGTCAGTGGTTATAGCTTTCCACCTGTGGGCACAAAGGGTGAGGTGATTTCCTGTAGGCTGCTGATCTCCGTGTGGGAGAGGGGCTATGCTGTTGGAGTCAAAAGCTCCCTCCAGGCTGGGCCGGAGCCTGGGAGCCTTCTGCTTACGCGGGCCATGCCCTTGTCCCTTCGTCTGCTGCCCTTGCTGGGAAGCCAGGGAGGCCCGATAAGGTGGGTGGTTTCGGTAAGCAGTGGACTTCCTCGGGTAAAAGGGCTTTTTACTCGAGCCCCTCCGTTGGGGAGGGGCAATAGTTTTCTTGGAGAGCCTGGTCCTCATCATGAACTCAGTCTCCAGCTCTGCGGCCTTGTCAGTCATGGGTTTGCCGAAGAGGTTTTCCCCTTGACATGGGACAGCAACCAACTTGTCCTGTACCCATTGCTTGAGGTCGGATGAGTGGAGTCAAGCTTGGCGGTGCGCACTGATGCCTGCCGTGCCAGGCTGCCGACTCTAAACCATTATAGGTCGCCTGAGACAAATTTGGAGCACTCACAGACTGCTTTGGACAGGCTCTTAAAGCACGGCAATGGTTCCTCGGAGAGACCAGCTGAGTACCCGGCGACTTCCTTCACCAGGTCCCTCAGGTACATGTCCATGTACAGTTGGTAGGCCTTGATCCGGCAATTCAGCATCGAGCCCTGTTAGCAGTTTCTGTCAAGGCATCCAAGGTGCGGGCCTCCCTGCTGGGGGGCAAGGAGTGCGTATTCTGGCTCTTCAGCCGACACATGGCCGACTCCACCACCATGGAGTTGTGCAGCAGCTGTGACTTCTGAAAAACAAGGCTCCGGTGGACTCGGTACATCGAATCGAGCCACTTGCTGACCACTGGCAACGATGCCGTTGTCTCCTACATATGGAACATGAGCCGCTCAAGGATGGGAGGAAAGGGCACCATGAGTGATTCCCGAGGAGGAGCATCTCGAGCTCGTCGGCCCAAGGATCCTTCTCGGACTTGGTGGGGAATGCCAAGGCCTTAGACATGTCTTTTGACGAAGTCCAAGAAGCCCATATCCTCCGGTGTGGACCTTCTCCGAGGTTCAGAGACTGGGGAATCGGGACATCCCAGTGCTGACTGGTGTCCGGGGACTCCTCTGTCTCCCAATCAGAATACTCCGAGGAGGACCCGAGGGGATGTTCCTCGGGCTTCGAGGGGCCCAGCACCGTACGACCCAACCCTGGAAGGCTCATCGGGGATGACCTTGGCCCCATCGAGCGGGAGACCGAGCGTGACCTCAGCTAAGGATCTACCCGGGCCCGCATGGCCTTGAGGATCGACTCTGCCTCCAGGGACGTCTTTGACATCGAACGCCCAGTGGTTGGAGTGGAGTAACTGGATGTGCCAGACATCAGTGCCCGCTGCTGGTCCAAGGCGGCAGTTACACTGCGCTCTAAGACTGCCATTCTGGACTCCAGTCGAAATGCCTCCGCAGCCTTCAGTGCGGGCCCTGAGGGACTCAGGCCAGACACCGGATCCCCAGGAGGGGAATCCTCGACAAGGACTGTGTATAACTGTCAAGGCCAGTCCGCTCCTGGATCCTTCCTTCAGTTCCCTCGAGGGAGACCCTCTCTTCAAGGACCCACGACAACGCTCAGGTTCAGAGTGTTCCTCACAAGGTATCAAGGCCTCAGACGAGGTCCTGGCTCTCGGAGGCATCAGGGACTCAGGAAAAATCTTGTCATGCTGCTGCTGGCAGCTCCTCAAGGCCTTGGATGACTTCTTGCAAAGGCCACAGACCGCAGGGTTGTGGTCCGAACCATGGCACCAGAGGCAGAAGTCATGTGTGTCGGTCAGAGACATTATTTTAGCACACTGATCACACTTTTTAAAGCCGCTGGTCGCCATAGGGGGAAAAGAACCCCAGCAAGGTTGAAGACCCTTCAGGCTGCCAGTGGAGAAAAAGGCGTGAAGACGCCAAAAAGAAAAAAAAACTTTAAGAAAAAAAGAAGTCGACCCCAATACCGAAGCACCGAGGTCGGAGACGAGTAAGAACTCAAGAAAAAAAAATCAACTTTTTCCAGGGGAAAACGGACATCATCTGGTGGGCTCCGTGGAAGAAAGAAGACTGAGCAAAATGGCACCCTTGCGAAGGAAGGGGACCATGCATGCATGGTAGCAATCCCAAAGGCTTTCTTTGAAAGTTGGGGATTTGCTCCACACGGGCTTCATTGGTGCCGTCACCCATATGTGAGGACTGACTGCTTGTTCCCAGAGAAAGAAACACACACTTGCTGGCCAAGACCAGTTTAAAAAAAGCATGAAAGAAAATTGCAGAGTCCATTTAGAATTAATCCACTTGGGCTGGTGGAAAGAAAACAAAAAACAGGGGCTTTGGGACCATTGCAATGCAGATGGTCTCACGCATATGCGGAAGAGATTAAGGTTTTCTAGAAACCTATTAAATTTTCTTCTGTGCATTATGCATTCATATGACCCACCTGTGAAATACGGTGAAACTGCTCTTCTTTACTGAACTGTAAAACTTTCATTCAGATTGCAGAGTAGTAGTATCAGAAATAGTAGGTGAATTCACTAAGGGTTTACATTGTATGTTTTTTAAAAAAATAATATACATAAGCAGATATTTATGTGGTATATTATGTGAACAGACACTGTTGATACTGGCAGCATATATATATTTTAATAAAAGATACACAGGTCAGTATATGTTTCAGTGAAGATACGCATGTCGTCAATGTTTGCTCCATTTATTATGAGAGAGAGAGAGCGAAGACAAAGACTGCCAGTGACCATTTTTAAGAAGAAATTTGACCTTACCTGCTAATTGTCTTTCCTTGAGTTCTCTCCGGGCCAGTCCAGGAAAGTGAGGGTTGTCAACCTTCTCTAGCAGCTGAGGACTGAAAAACTGAAGTTTTACAGCAACAGTATCTGGCTCCCTCTGCTGGCCGAACCTCAGTCGATACTTACAAAGCAGCCGAACGATAACCAAAAGAAACACCCCAGAGCGTGCATAAAACTAAGGGTTCCATTTAATGGTGTTCGAAGAAAAAACCCCGCAAGGGCTCATCCCCAACGCCAGCAAAGCAAGGTCTCCGCTATGCCATTTATGTTGTAGTTCGATGTCCATTAGTTCTGGAGGGGTTTTTTGTTGGTTTTTTTTTGTCGTTACTACGCCTGGATAGATGCGCATAACAATAGCCGAACTGAAAAGAATCCTGGAAGTAGCCCCGCCAAAAACCCACAGGAGCCCCACAGACCATAGCAAGCCTCGACCAAAAAAACGGGAGATCTAATACGAACTCTTCGGAAATCCCCCGCACCACTCGCTAAAGTCACAGAGCCCAGCGAAGCCTTGCCCAAGTCACCGGGAGGGGCCTGGACTGGCCCGGAGAGAACTCAAGGAAAGACAATTAGCAGGTAAGGTCTAATTTCTTCTTCCATATCGTCTCTCCGGGCCAGTCCAGGCAAGTGAGGGAAGTACCAAAGCAGTAACTATCCCTGGGAGGGACCGGCGAGACCCGCAATGACGGCAGCCGCACCCACATTAGCGTCCCCCGCGGCCTGCACGTCCAACCGATAATGATTCGAAAACGTGCGTAAGGACGACCAAGTCGCCGCCCTACAGATGTCCACCGGAGGAATTAGAGCCAGCTCAGCCCAGGATGTCGCCTGGCTACGAGTCGAATGAGCTCTGAACAGCTCCGGCAGCAACTCTCCGCTCGCCTGATAAGCCGCAGCTACAGCACATTTAACCCAACGCGCTATGGAGGCCTTAGAGGCAGCTTGCCCCTTTCTGGGCCCTCCAAACAACACAAACAGTCTGTCTGTTTTGCGAAAAGGTTGTGTTCGACGAAGATATCGCTTAAGAACTCTCCCCAAATCCAACTTGCGGAGGACCGAATCGATGGGCGATCCCTGGCCATCCGGAAAAGTCGGTAAGGAAATAGACTGATTCACATGGAAACTGGAGACCACCTTTGGGAGAAACGAAGGCACCGGACACAACACCACCTTCTCTCGAGTGAAGTGCAAAAAAGGCTCTCTACAGGAAAGAGCTTGAAGATCAGACACACGCCTAGCCGAACATAGGGCCACCAAGAATGCAGTCTTCCAGGAGAGTTCCTTGAATGACACTTCTTTGGCCGGTTCGAAGGGAGGCCGCGCCAGAGCCTCCAACACCAAATTAAGATCCCAAGCGGGAACGATAGAGCGAACCGGAGGACGCATGTTCTGGACTGCTAGCAGAAACCGCAAGATATCCGGATGTCGAGAGAGGAGCACCCCCTTAATCCGACCCCGAAAACACGTGAGCGCGGCGACCTGCACTCTGAGGGTCGCGAGCGCCAAGCCCTTCTCTAGCCCGCTTTGAAGGAAAGACAAGACCTCCGGCACCAGAGTGCAGCCCGGCCGCCGACCTCGCTCTCCACACCAGCGTTCAAATACCCGCCAGACGCGCACATACGCCAGGGAAGTAGACAAGCAGCAGGCTCGGAGGAGAGTGTCGATGACCGACGACGAATAACCCCTACGCCTCAACCTTTCCCGCTCAATAGCCAAGCCGTAAGCGAGAAGCGCTCCACGTCCGGCATGAGCAGAGGTCCCTGAGACAAGAGATTCGCACGCGCCGGAAGCCTCCAAGGGCGATCCACCAGCAGCCAGACCAGATCCGCGTACCACGGTCGCCGTGGCCAATCCGAGGCCACCAGCACTACCCGGCCGCCGTGGCTCTCTATCCGCCGAACGACCCTGCCGATTAAAGGCCACGGAGGGAACACATAAAGCATGTCTACCGTCGGCCATGGCTGCACCAAGGCGTCCAGACTTTCGGACATCCGTTCTCTCCTCCTGCTGAAGAACCAACTGGCCTTGGCATTGTCGTAGGTGGCCATCAGATCCATCGCTGGTTGCCCCCAACGGAGAATAAGGTCATGGAACACGGCTGCGTTCAACTCCCACTCCCCGGGATCCACCACATGCCTGCTGAGATAATCGGCCTGTACATTGTCTCGGCCCGCCACATGAGCCACTGAAAGAGCTAGCAGGTGGGACTCCGCCCAGCTCATTAACCACTGACTCTCCTCTAGGAGAGCCGCGCTGCCGGTACCGCCCTGTTTGTTGATGTAAGACACCGTCACGGAGTTGTCGGAAAACACTCTCACCGCCTTGCCCTCGACCAGCAGGCGAAACTCTTGCAGCGCTAACCAAACCGTTCGAAGCTCCAGTCGGTTTATAGACCAAGTCTATTCTTCCGACATCCAAACCCCTTGAGCTATGTGAGACTGGCAGTGAGCCCCCAACCGGAGAGACTCGCATCGGTCGTGAGGAGTAACCAATTCGGGGACTGCAAGGGCATTCCCGCTCGGAGATGAGCGGGATCCAACCACCAAAGCAGGCTGTCGCTCACGGACGGAGCGCATGGCAACCTGCAAGAGAGAGGGTGATCCTGAGGCGACCACCTCGATAGCAAGGCGTGCTGCAACGGACGCATATGCGCCTGCGCCAGGGGTACCAGATCCAAGGAGGCCGCCATGGACCCCAGCAGCTGCAGGTAACGCCAAGCCGTCGGCGCCCAGAGGCGCAAAAACGCTCTCACTTGCCCCATAAGCTTTGCTATCCGGGGCTCGGGCAAGAATACTGCTCCGACGCTCGTGTCGAACAGCGCCCCCAGGTAGAGAAGCCGCTGAGTCAGCTGCAACTGGCTCTTGGACTGATTTATTACCCAGCCCAACTGCTCGAGCAGAGCTACCACCCGAGCCGTGGCCCGCGTGGACTCCGCCACCGACGGCGCCCGAAATAACCAATCGTCGAGATACGGGTGCACTAGCACCCCCTCGCGCCTCAAGGCCGCCACTACCACCACCATCACCTTCGTGAAGGTTCGCGGCGCCGTGGCCAGCCCAAACGGCAACGCCTGGAACTGAAAGTGCCCCATGGGCACCGCAAAACGTAGAAATTTCTGGTGCTCTGGCCTCACCGGAATATGGAGGTAGGCCTCGGTCAGGTCGATGGAAATGAGAACCTCCGTCGGCTGTACTGAGCAAATCACGGACCGGAGAGTCTCAATGCGAAAATACGGAATACGCAAACAGCGGTTCACGTGCTTGAGATCCAAAATAGGACGAAAAGACCCCTCCTTTTTGGGAACCACGAAATAAATGGAGCAGCGACCGGATCCTAACTGGTCGAGTGGAACCGGTAGCACAGCTTGAAGGCGCAACAAGCGCTGAAGGGTCACTGACACCGCCGCTGCCTTTTCGGCAGAACCACAAGGAGACGCCACGAAAGCGTCCCGCAAAGGACGAGCAAACTCGAGGGCATAACCGTCGCATATAATTTCGAGCACCCAGAGATCTGTGGTTATGGTGGCCCAGACAGAAAGGAACCGCTGCAGCCGTCCCCCTATCGGGACTTCCATCTGGGCCCGCCTCACTTCATTGTGGCTTTTTGCCGGGATTCTGCTGGGAGTGGAAATAACCCCTGCCGAACCCTCGTGCCCCACGAAAGGACTGACCTCGCGCCCCCCAGCGCCCCCTTTGATAGGGAACAAACTGAGAGCCTCGAAACTTATGGGTCTCCCGCCCCGCTATTCGCTGGCCCCCAGACGGTCGTTGCCCCTTTGGTCGGTCCTCCGGTAGACGACCGCCTTTGGAGTCGCCCAAATCCTTAACAATCTTATCCAAAGCCGCCCCAAAGAGCAACGAGCCCTTGTAAGGCAGCTTAGTGAGACGCGTCTTAGACGAAACATCAGCCGACCAATTGTGCAACCAGATGAATCTCCGGGCCGCAATCACCGCTGCCATAGACTTTGCGGAGATTCTAACGAGGTCATAAAATGTATCAGCTAGATAGGATGCCGCCGATTCCAGCTTCGCTCCGTCCTCCGCTCCGTCTTCGTTGCGTGCCCCCTGAATCCATCTAATAGAGGCCCTAGACACGTATGCCCCACAGAAAGCCACTCGGAGCGAGAGGGCGCAAGTCTCAAAAGTCTGCTTAAGCAGAGCTTCGAGCTTCCTATCCTGCAAGTCCTTGAGAGCCGCTCCGCCCTCCACGGGAATGGTGGTTTTCTTAGTGACGGCCGACACTAAAGCATCCACTTTAGGCAATCTCAGCAACTCTAGTTCCTCCTGCGGCAATGGGTACAAGCGGGCGATAGCCCGAGCCCCCCGCAGCGTTGCTTCCGGACATTCCCATTCGGACTCCACCATCTGCTTCATAACGCGATGCACTGGGAAACACTTCTGCTCCGATTTGAAGCCTTGAAGCAGAGGATCCTCCAAAGGCTGATCCTGAGCCGGAGGCACCACAATATTCAAAGTATTGAGCATCTGGGAAATCAGAGCGCCCAATTCCTCCTTCCGAAATACCCTGAAGAGACTAGGATCATCATTGACCCCCAACTTCCCCTCTTCCAGATCAGGCCACTGATCTAAACCAGGGTCCAGCGAAATTTCCCCTTCTTCCACGCTGGGAATATCTGGGCCGGGTAACCCGAAGCCATCGGGAACCCCCTGAGAGCCATGGACAGCGCTGGAGGTACCTTCCCCTGGGTCCAAAACAGATGTTGCGGAATCCAGGCACTGGGAGGGGAGAGAGGCCGAATCCTTAACCTTAGCTTGTTGCCATTTTAAACAATAGGCCTTGTGCATAGCCAAAATAAAGTCCGCTGAAAAAGTACTCTCCAGAGACTCCTGCTCTGTAAGCAACGGTAGGAAAGGAGCTTCCTCCACCTGAACCGGCTTTTTAGCTTTGGCCTTCCTCTTAGAGGAGCTCTTGTGAGCCGGCGGCAAGGGAGCAGATGTTGCTAACATGGCTGCCTTTCCCGCCATTTCTGAAGCCGTGGAAAGACCCCCCAGGATCTCCTGTGTCTCCGACCGAGTGTCCCTGCCGGCGAAAAAACTCGCGGCAAAGTAAGGTAACTAAATAAAAGTAAGCCGCTTGCAGAAACCGTAACGAAGAAAACCCCGGCGAAACCGACGAAAACCGCCGAGCGCTGAGTGCGCCAAAACGTGCCTGCAGGCAAAAAGTAAAGAAAAGAAGTAAAGAAAAGACTCACCCGAGCCTGAGCAGGAGCCGCTTATCATGGCGAAGTCTCAGCAAAGCAGCGGACCCCCCGCTGCTAGCGGCGGCGTGCTTGCAACTCCGGAGGCTTACAGATGGTCTCTGGGGCTCCCAGAGCCACTCACCGCTTCCCCCGTTGGGCCTGGAGCTAAAGGTCGAGGCAGGCTCTGCCTCTAGCGCTCCCAATTTCTCAAGCCGTTAGCCCGTGAAGATCGTGGCTGAAGGGGAGAGCCCTGCTAGAACCCACACCCCTACAGCAATTCAACTGAAATTTACACTAAAAATAAAAAGCTAAATCCAAAAACGGAACAAATCTCCGGGAGCCAGGCAAGAAACGTTGTCTTCAGCTGCTGATGACTGAAAGACTGAGGTTCGGCCAGCAGAGGGAGCCAGATACTGTTGCTGTAAAACTTCAGTTTTTCAGTCCTCAGCTGCTAGAGAAGGTTGACAACCCTCACTTGCCTGGACTGGCCCGGAGAGACGATATGGAACAACTTATTTCCTAAACTTCAGGGTCATTATCTCTCAAATAGTTAAAGGAAGAAACAGGGGAAAAAACAAACTGTAGAAATTTGAGCATAAAATACCATAGTGTGAGGCAGATCATTCACTCAAGACAACATGAAACAAACACAGGGAATAAAAGTCATTAAGCTACGTACCTATGAGGAGAGGTATCATTTGAATCAATAGTGTTTCTTTGTTTTGGGAACTGAATGTGTGGATCCAACATAAAGGATAACCTCTTTTCTAATCCTTTACTGCTATGCTTCAACTCTTGACTTAGGTTTTCAAGTTGACGGTGAATTTCCCTGTGTTTCCTCAATTCAATTTCATAAGCAAGCTGCAGCAGCTCAAATGATGATTTCTGTTTTATCAGCTGATCACACACCACATCTTGTCTGGATGTGTAATAGTCCTGTCGAGCAATCTGCAGATCAAAATCACCTTTCACAATAGGCATATTTAATAACCGTGCGCTCGCTTTCACTGAGCAAGGGAGAGTTTCTCTATTAATTTGGTCCACTTGATTTTTCAAAATCAATAGTTCATTTTTTAAGCTAGAAATCCTGGTCTCCAGATGTTGTTCTTTGCTAATTGCCTGCTTTTAAAGAAAACATTGGTTAAAATGAGTAAATAAGCCTCAGAACAGATACATGTAACAGTTTTATTTATTCCACAAGCATTATATTTTTAGTGGCTAGTTGCGTACAGAGCTGGGCATTGAAATATGGCAACCCACAGTTACTTACCTGTAACAAGTGTTGTGGATATCACAATATGTCCTCACATATGGGTGTCATCACTGAGTCCTACACAGGAAACCTTTCCCAGCTTCTTCTGGAAGCTTTAAGGGACGGTCTGAGTACATCCGCATGTGCATTCCCACCTGTCACTACCTTGTGCTCTTCTCCTCAGCCTTTTCAATAGCTGCGTGGATAATACAACTCCAAGGGAAAGGAGGGAGGGTGGAAAGGATTATTCTGCTGTCCCATGGAGAACACCCGCTAGAGATAAGTAACTGTTTTCTCCATGGACAAGTAGGATATGTGCTCACATATATGTTTATGTTTATTTTATACTTAATATATTTATTTTATTTATTTATTTATTTACAATTCTTATATACCGCACTATTTGCAATCAGCGCGGTTTACATATAACAAAAACATCCGACAATATACATATGTCTGGTCATTACATTGAACAGGGAATGGGACTTGGAGAATAAGTATAAACTATATAAAGTATCTGGGCGGTTTACAATAAGACTATAAAATTTAAAAATTAAAAAAATGCTGCAGAAAAGAAAAAGAAAAGGAATGCCATAAAATCAGAGAAACAGAACAGAAAAGAACAGAAAAAAAGAAAAGACAAAGGAAAGAGAGAGAACAAATGGGAAATCACTAGCTACAGGCTGCTTTAAAAAAGGGAAACAAGCTGACAGTAACCGAGAAACTGTTTTGGAAGCAACTTTTTTTTTTTTTAATATATAGGAGGCAGTCTAAACAAAAGAAGGGCATAAGTGGGAATGGATTCTCTTCCCCACACAGATTCTGGAGAATGGTGTGGCCAAAGGTGAAATTAGGCCTTATCTAATTGGGCTTCCTTGAGTTCCTTCAGTCCAGTACTGACCTGTGGGTAATCACCTCTCACAAGCAGCTTGGAGACTGAGCATGTCAGATTCTCTGACCTCATCATAGAAAGGCAGCTGGCACCTCCCACAAGCCCTCAAGTATCCTATTGACAAAGGCTCACGGGAGCAATAATTAACACGTCTCTCAACCAACATTACAGAATACTCAACCCCAACACTTATATGAACACACCTTACAGTGTCCTCTCCAGACCTCATCCCCCAGAAAGGAATCTGGCAACCCCTCCAGGATCCACACACACACACCAATGGCTTCCTGATCAACTTCCGGACCAACGCCAGCAGATGAACTTCAGGCCCGGGAAAGCCATGACGCTGCAACCAAAATGAAATCAGGGAGGGTGCGGGACTGGAGGAACTCGAGGAAATTCAGTTAGTAGGTAAGGCCTAACTTCACCTTCCTTATCGTTCCTCCAATCCAGTCCCAACCTGTGGGATGTACCATAGCAGTACTAACCTCGGGAGGGACCCACGAGCCCAATGCCGAACCAAAACATGCATCACTCTCTGCCTGTAAATCCAGGTGATAATGCTTCCCGAAGGTATGCAGAGACGACCACGTCACTGCCCTGTAAATATCTGCCAGCAGAACCAAGCTGGATTCCACCCACGATGCCATCTGAGCGTGCGTGGAATGTGCCCATAACTCTTTGGGCAACTCCTTACACCATAACAATTAAGCTGAGGAGATAGCCTCCTTCACCCACTGCGAGATGAAAGCCTTTGAAACCGCTTCCCCCTTACGGGGACCTCCAAAGGGTACAAAGAGGTGATTGGACCTGTGAAACTATTCCTTCTGCTTCAGATAACATCGTAACACCAGATGAACATCCAGACACCGCAACAAACGATCTTCTGCATCAGAAACCCTGGAAGTGACACCAGTTGATTGAGATGAAAAGCAGACAGCACCTTGGGTACAAAAGAAGGTACCAGCCGCAGCACAACCTTCTCCTTAGAAAGGCACATAAAAGGGGCGCGACAGGACAGTGCTTGTAATTCTGATATTCTCATGGCTGAACAAATAGCCACTAAAAAAGACCGTCTTTAACGTCTGATCTTTCAAGAAGCAAGCACTCACCGGCTCAAAAGGATCCTCGCTCAATACTGATAAAACAAGATTGGCGTCCCAAGGAGGAACACCGCCCAGGCTGGGGGATGAACATGCTTTACCACCTGAAGGAACTGTGCGACCTCTGGATGCGTTGCCAGTGAAACTCCCTGGACCTGACCACGATAGGTGAAAGCCGCAATCTCTGCATGAAGAGAGCTGCAAGCCAAACCTCTGCTCAAACCCACCTGCAAGGCAGCAAGAATGTTCGGAACTGAGGCTGAGAGAGGATAACAGCCATGCTCTGAGCACCAGTCCTCGAAGATCCTCCACACTCGAATATAGGCTAGAGAAGCGGAGCACTAGCAGGCTTTTAGCAAGTGGAGCGCAAGCAAGCTTTTATCAAGGTGGAGGTCACAGAGGCTGAATAACCCCATCTCCTCATCTGAGCCCTCTCAAGAGCCAAGCTGTAAGAAGAATCGGACCCTACATCAGCAGGTCGTTCTGCACAGGCAGACGCCACGGGTGATCTGTCACCAGATGGATCAGGACGGCATACATAGAAACATAGAAATATAGAAATATGACGACAGAAAAAGACCACATGGCCTATCTAGTCTGTCCTTCCATATCAACAATTACAACAGTCCCTTTTTTTTTTTTTTTTTTTTTTTTACTTTAGAGATCCTCTATCTTTCTCCCATGCTTTTTGAATTCAGTTATTGTCCTCATTTCTACTACCTCCACTGGGAGACTATTCCACGGATCCACCACTCTTTCCGTAAAGAAATATTTCCACATATCACTCCTGAATCTATCCCCCTTCACCCTCATCCCATGTCCCCTCGTAGCAGAACTTGCTTTCAACTGAAAGAGGCTCACCCCCTGAACATTTATGCCACGGAGGTATTTAAACATCTCAATCATATCACCTCTATCCCACCTTTCCTCTGAGGTGTACATACTAAGATCCCTAAGTCTGTCCTCATATGCTTTATAATGAAGACCACTCACCATTTTAGTAGCTACCCTCTGCACAGACTCCATCCTGTTCACATCCTTTTGAAGGTGCGGTCTCCAGAATTGCACACTATACTCCAAATGAGGTCACACCAAAGACTTATACAGAGGCACTATGACCTCCTTTTTTCTGCTAGCCATTCCTCTCCGTATGCACCCAAGCATTCTTCTAGCTTTTGCCGTCGCCTTTTCTACTGTTTAGCTACTTTAAGATCATCAGACACAACCACGTCTAGGTCCCGCTCTTCTTTAGTGGACAAAAGTACTTCACCCCCTATACTATTGCTCCCTTGGATTGCTGCAGCCCAAATGCATGACCTTACATTTTTTAACATTAAATCCCAGCTGCCAAATTCTAGACCATTCGTCAAGCTTGGCTAGATCCCTTTTCATGTTGTTATCTACACCTTCCTTGGTGTCTACTCTATTGCAGATTTTAGTGTTGTTAAGTGCCGTCGAGTCGGAGTCGACTCATGGCGACCCTCTGGATAGCTATCCTAAATTGTCTTCGGTCTTCAGTCAGGCGGCTCATTGTTGACAGACTAGTACCCGTAGCTGCTGTTATTGTATCGATCCATCTCATTGCTGGCCTTCCTCTTTTGCGTTGACCTTCTATCTTGCCAAGCATGATGCCTTTCTCTATTGATCTCTCTCCGCATGATGTGTCCAAAGTATGAAAGTCGAAGTCTTGTCATCTGAGCTTCTAAAGAAAGCTTAGGTTTGATCTCCACTAGTACCGATTGGTTTGTTCTTCGGGCAGTCCATGGTATACACAGTATTTGCCGCCAGCACCATAATTCAAAGGCATCAATTTTCTTCCTGTCTGTCTTTTTCACTGTCCAGCTTTCACATCCATATGATGTTATTGAAAATACCATGGCTTGAACAAGTCGAATCTTTGTATGGAGAGAGACAGCTCTGCTCTTGAGAATCTTATCTAGGTCTTTCATAGCCATTCTGCCAAGAGTAATGCGTTGTTTGATTTCTTGACTGCTTGTTGCTTCTTTATTGATAGTTGATCCAAGTAGGTTAAAGCTGTTCACAATTTCAATTTCTTCTCCTTCAACGATGACTGGGCACGTCAAAAACGTGACATCACTGGAAGTGGTCTGGAGGTCTCTCCCATCATCCCCAGTGAACTATTGACAAAGCACACTCAAAGGAACAACAAATAAGTAGCTAATCTAAGAACGTAATTATCTGAAGCAACAACAAACTGCTATCAATTAACTATGAACTACTGGATTCTACCCTAGAAAGCCAGGCCCTTTTCACTTGTGCCTTTTCCTTCCCCTCCAGGTAGAAGCTCAACTAGACAGCAAAGGATAAGAAAGATGCATACGTACCGATAATCTCACTGTCCTCCACCTGAACCTCCACTGCTAGTACAACAGCCTGGGCGGGAATGAGGACTAAACTGGAGTCACTAAAGGAACTACAATTACCAGGTAAGTGTAATTATCATTTCCTTAGCGTTCCTCCAGTTTAGTCCTCCACCACCGGGATGTAACAGAACAGTAATTCTTGGGAGGGACCCTTCCAGCCAGCGTGCAACACCGCCGATCCGAAAAGTGCATCATTCGCTGCTAGCACATCCAGACAATAATGCTTACTGAAAGTATGAAAAGACGACCAGGTGGCCACTCTACAAATGTCCCCCAGCGGAACTAAACTGTGCTCCGCCCAAGTCACCTGCGCCCTGGTAGAATGAACTCGCAGCCCCACAAGTATCGATCGGCCTTCCAGAAGATAAGCTGAACTAATCGCTTCTCAAATCCACCGGGAAATGGACGCCTTTGCTGCCGCTTCCCCTTTGCGGGGACCTCCAAATACAAACAGCCGCTCCGATTTGCGGAAAGTTTCAGAAACTTTCAAATAGCGCCACAGCACCCGCTTTATATCCAAATGGCGAAAGACCCGGTTCGACATGCTGCCCTCAAACAAACCTAATACCAGAAGTGACACCGTCTGATTAAGGTGAAATGGAGAAATCACCTTAGGTAAAAAGGATGGCACCAAACACACTACCACCTTGTCCCGAGAAAAAGACAAAAACGGTTCTCTACAGGACAAAGCCTGCAATTCCGAAATGCGCCTTGCCAAACAGATAGCTATCAAAAACACCGTCTTCAACGTGAGATCTTTCACCAAAGCTCTGCGCAAGGGCTCAAAGGGTTCCTTGGCCAACGCCCCTAAGACCAAATTAAAATCCCATGGGGCACCACAACTCTACGAGCGCGCTGCACTCTGGAAACCGCTTTCAAAAAACGCAACACGTCCGCATTGGCACCGAGAGATAACCCCTGCACCTTGCCTCTATAGCAAGACAACGCTACCAACTAAACTCTCAAGGAACTGGCTGCCAGCCCCTTCTCAAATCCTTCTTGTAGAAAGCTCAGCACCATCGGCACTGATACTGTTGCCGAACGCACGTGCCTGCACGAGCACCAATCTTCAAACAAGCGCCATATACGAATATACGCCAGAGATGTGGACGTCCTCCATGCCCGAAGCAAAGTTGCGATGACTGCGCTCGAGAAACCTTTTTCCTTAGCCTCGCCCTTTCAATGGCCAGACCGTAAGCAAGAATCGATCCACTTGGGGCATTTGGAGTGGACCTTGCTGCAACAGACTTTCCGAACCTGGTAACCTCCACGGCTCCCTGTCTAGCAGCTGTATGAGGTCGGCATACCACGGCCTCCTTGGCCAGTCTGGAGTCACCAGCAACACCCTTCCCCGATTGGCTTCGATCCGTTGAATTACACGACCTATGAGCACCCACGGCGGAAAGACAGAGGAGACCCGACGTCGGCCAACACTGCATCAGCACGTCGATCCCCTTGGACATCCGTTCCCATCATCTGCTGAAAAAATAACTTAGCTTGGCTGATCGAAAAGTTGCCATGAGATTCATGATCGGCAGCTCCCACCTGCAAACTATTTGTGCAAAGACGCTTGGATGCAACTCCCATTCGCCGGCATCCACCTGCATTCTGCTGAGATAATCTGCCATGACATTGTCCTTCCCTGTAATGTGGGTCACTGAGATCGCTGACAGTCGCGTTTCCACCCAAGTGAACAATGCCTCGGCCTCTTCCTCCATGGCTGCACTTCCTGTACCGCCCTGCCAGTTGATGTAAGCCACGGTTGCTGAATTGTCCGACAGCACTCGTACCGCTAGACCGGAGACTGCCACTTCGAACGTTTGCAACGCCAGACACACTCCTCGCAGCTCCAGACGGTTGATTGACCAATGGTTCTCTTGAGCGCCCCACACTCCTTGCGCGAATCCATCTCCAAAATGCGCCCCCAGCCCACGAGACTGGCGTTGGTCAATAATGGAAGCCACTCTGGCTGTTCCAGAGGTAGTCCTGTCTGAAATGTGCTTGGACGAAGCCACCACTGCAGGGAGCTCCAGACCCTGCTCGGACAGGGAAGTCGCTTGTTCAGCGAGTCATTCTGATGTGGCCAGTGGCGAAGAAGCGCCCGCTGCAATGGACGCATATGAAACCTGGCCCAAGGCACCGCTTCCAAGGTCGCTGCCATCGTTCCCAGCACCTGCAGGTAACTCCACGCTGAAAGTGCTGTTGCAGCCCTGAATCTGCTTACCAGCTGTTGTAGGACTTGAACTCGACGAGGCGGAAGAAACACTGCCCCTGTCCACGTGTCGAATCTCACCCCCAAGTATTCGAGCTCCTGGGTCGGCACTAGATGGCTCTTGTGCACACTGACTACCCAGCCGAGACTGCCCAAAAACTATCGCCACGCTCTCGGCCTTGGACTTTGCCCATATCAACCAATCGTTGAGATAGGGATGCACCAGGATCCCTTCATTCCGCAACGCCGCCGCCACCATGATCTTGGTAAAGGTGCGCAGAGCCGTCGCCAACCCAAAGGGCAACGCCTGAAACTGATAGTGGCCCCAAGGGAGTGCAAAGCGCAGAAACCTTTGGTGGGCCTCCCTGATCGGAATGTGCAAATACGCCTCTGTCAGATCGAGGGACATCAAGAACTCGCCTTGTCTCACTGCCACAATGACGGACCGTAACGTTTCTATCTTGAAATGAGGGACGCAGAGACAATGATTCACACCTCTTAAGTCTAAAATAGGGCGTAGGGATCCATCCTTCTTTGGCACCACAAAATAAATGGAGTATCGACCCTTGCCGTAATCTATCAGCACCGGGGTGACAGCTCCTATTTGCAACAGACGATTTAGAGTGTGTCGAACTGCCCGAGTTTTCCTCTGGCCTCTGCAGGGAGACATCACGAACGAGTCTTGAATGGGCTTTGCGAACTCCAGCGCATAACCGTCGTGGATGATCTCTAATACCCACTGATCTGTCGTTATTTGGACCCAGGCAGGAAGAAATCCCCGAAGACGCCCGCCTATCGGACGGCTACCTACCGGGGCCCACCTCGCTTCATTGAGGCTTTCGGGAGGTTCCTGCGGCCTCGTTGACAAACTTCTACCTGCGCCACAGAACCCTTAAAATCCTTGTGCTCTAGGAGCAAAACGCCCCCTCTGAAAACCCCCCCAAGCGAGAGGTCCAAAATCTCCGAAAATCTCGAAACTGCCCCCGAAACGCTTGGGCGGACTTTCCCTGCTTAGGCTTATCCTCCGGAAGTCTACCACCTTTAGACTCCCCTAAATCCTTAACCAACTTATCAAGATCCTCTCCGAACAACTTTACTTTGAACGGAAGCTTACTGAGTCGAGCCTTAGACGAGCCATCCGTCACCAAATTACACAACCACAGTGATCTACGGGCGGCCACCAGCGATGCCATGCTGTTAGCCAGTGCTCTAATCAGATCGTAATGTACATCCGCCAAGTAGGCCGACCCCAACTCTAGACAATTCAGGTCTACCAGACTCTCTTGTTCCAGCCGCCGCGACTGCCACAAGCTTTGGGACCATCGCAGGCATGCTCTTGCCGCCCACGCTCCACAAATGGAGGCCTGCAATGACAAGGCATTCGTTTCAAAGGATTGTTTCAACAATCCATCCACTTTCCTATCTTGCGCATCTTTCAAAGCTGCGCTACCTTCCACTGGAAATGTGGTTTTCTTGGTCACTGCTGACACTGCCGCATCAACCCAAGGAGACCGAAACCTATTCATGGTCCGCATTCCTCTCAGCCCTGCTTCCAGCTGATCCCATTCTTTTTGAATCATGCGGTCCACCACCTGGTGAACTGGAACTACCTGTGTTTCACAAATCACAAATCAAACATAAACTACACCTGTGTTTGCCGCACCACCTGGATAATAGGATCTTCCCCGTCGTCCTCTTCCGCAGGCTGCTCCGCAGGTAGCTTAAGCTTCTGGAGGGACTCTGACAAGCATCGATAACTCCTCCCTTCTAAATATGCGAATAATCTTTGCCTGATCTTCCAACTCCGGAATCTCCCTTTCTTCCAATTCCTCCATTCCAGTTTCTAGGTCAACATCGGCCGCCTCAGACTCCTGCCATTCTAGCTCCGATGGCGAAGATTCCAGAGACCTCAGCCTCTTAACGGGCCTCAGAGCGTTGCCTTCCGCCTCCGCGGAACCAGCCTGCTGAGGCAGAGTAGCTAGAGACAAGGGGTCCAGCATCTTCCCCTGCCGCCTCAAGCAAAACGTCTGATGCATAAGCAACACAAAATCCGGACAGAAATCACCAAGTTGCATGTCCGAGCCCTCCCGCCGCAGCCATCCCCAAGGGCCCGGCGGGTGTTTCCAAACCAGGAGCTGACGTAACGGGTAGCAGACCCTCCCCGGCCGCTCCATTCGAAGTCCCCAAAAGGTCCTGCCCCACCATAACTTCCATCTGCTGCTCTACACCGGTAAGACACCACCGTGCAGCCCCGACAAATGCCAGACTCAGCTATTGCCCCTCTGCGGGTACCGCAAACCACACATTGAGGGCGTGCTGCCATGACATCGCTTCACTGCTCAAGACTTCTCACACAAGTGTAGGAATTTAGTTCCTTCAAACTCCTTTCTTCTTTGTTTGTTTGTTTTTTTGACTCAGGAACAGCCCAAGCAATTACCCCAGGGCCAAAAACAATCTCTTTCCCAATTTAAGTACGCCTGAACTGCACCCGCAGTACTTACTGCCTCCTGCACTCTAAACACGAACAGAGAGCCCCAGATCGGGAACGAAACGAGCAAGAAACAAAAGAAATGCAATCAAATGAAAGAAATGAGATACATTAAGCTAAATTTAACAGAAAACAAAGGAAAATAAGCCGTTCGATGCTTGCCGCGATTGCCCGCCACAACACGCAGCTAAAATGGCCGCCGCTGTGACAATCAACAAATGGCGCCAAAACCACCAAGCGTTCCTGCCCTCTGCCCCGGTGTTCTTCCCGCTTGTCTGGCCAACTCAAGCCCCCCAAGAAACCATCAATCACCTGCCGAACGCCAGTTCACTTTCAGAAGCCGCGGAGCTCCTGCCTGTAAGGCTCCGCTCACCCATACCAGGGGCGGACGCCAGCAGACGGACTCCCGCCACCGGCTGAACTGATCAAGCTGGGCTGCAGCTGCCAAAGCGCCACTGACCCACTGCTGCTGCTGCTGAGAGAATGAGAGCTCTCCCCCGTCCACTCAAGGGGGAGAGATCTTCCCGTGCTAGAAACCTGCAAGGGCACAGAGGGGAGAGGCAGGAACCGGAAGCAAGGTAGAGACAGCTTTACACTTTTTTTTTAAAAGGTATATCACCAAATTAACAAAGGTACAAGAAATCAAAAATCAAACAAACTAATCGCTAGCTACTCTCACAGCTCCTTATTCGTTCCTCAACTGAGCCCAGCACCTAGGCTCACTACGTCCTCCTGCTGCATGGAGACTGGACACACTGGGGATGATGGGAGAGACCTCCAGACTACTTCCAGTGATGTCACATTTTTGACATGCCCAGTCTCTAAGCTGCAAGAGGAGGTACACTACCCAGTGGTGGAGGACTAAACTGGAGGAACGCTAAGGAAACATTATTGAAACCCAACTAACTGCTCCTTAATTGTTCCTCAAGTGAGCCCAGCACCTAGGCTCACTACGTCCTCCTGCTGCATAGAGACTGGACACACTGGGGCTGATGGGTGGTGCCAGCAGGCTATGTCCAGTGATGTCACAAGTTTTGACATGCCCAGTCTCGAAAGCTGCAGGAGGTGGTACACTATCCTGAGGTGGAGGACTAAAGTGGAGGAACGATAAGGAAAGCTCCTTAGTTGTCCCTTCAGAGAGTCCAGAACTCTGGGATCACCTGCTCCAGCTGCTTAGAGGATGTGCTTATTGGTGCCAGATGCCTAAGTACATTGTTA
Organism: Ichthyophis bannanicus; assembly: GCA_033557465.1. Classification (NCBI taxonomy): domain Eukaryota; kingdom Metazoa; phylum Chordata; class Amphibia; order Gymnophiona; family Ichthyophiidae; genus Ichthyophis; species Ichthyophis bannanicus. Next base: position 1,357,819,265 of record CM066032.1, read on the forward strand.
TCAAAAGATGACATGCTCAGTCTCCAAGTTGCTGGTGGGGGTTGACTACCCAGAGGTTGGGACTGGACTGGAGGGATGATAAGGAATAACTGTTCCCCGTAGGATATACACATTTGGAGGGCTCCAAGGAAAGGAAAGTGTGAGGCAACAGCAGGCAGGAACAGCTACCCACACTCACTGGTAAAATATTAAAAAGCAGAGATCCCAGGACTTTGTAAGAGTTATTGTCATACAGTACCAACTACTCACGTCACAAATGTTTAAAAGCTCTTATCATGGAAATACTGCCAAAACTTTAAAAAAAAAACCTCTCACCAATCAGGCTACAGAAATCAACAAAAAGTGTTCAGTCACACTGAAAATGCTCTTTTTACTTAACATATTATATATAGAAACACACCCTTCTCCAAAAAAAAAAAAAATCCAGGTATAAGCAAAGTGAATTGTCAAAACCATCCTCAGATCCATCCATTTTGTGTGTGTGTAGGTATATATCGATTTTGTATGTTCATCTGTTTTGTTTTGCATGTCTATTTTGTGCATGGGTTGCTACAGTCGCTTGTGAAACTATACATCCCCTCAGTGTTTGTCCCGTTTTCTCACATTACAACCTGGAACGAAAGCATAGTTACTCATCTGTAACAGGTGATCTCCGGGAACAGCAGGAATTTAGTCTTCACTTATGGGTATCATTGGTACCGATGGAGCCTGCGCGGGAACGCTCCCCAGCGTCCAATTAGAAAGCTTTTGGGAGCATCCCACAGCGCCTGCGTGCTGCCTTCCCGCCTTTCCCAACTGCCTCTCTCCAGTTGAGTTTAAAGCTGAGACAAAGAGAGAGAGAGATAGGGAAAGAGAAAGAGATAGATAGAGAGATACAACTCCTAGGGGAGGTGGGTGGGTTGTGAAGACTAAATTCCTGCTGTTCCCGGAGATCACCTGTTACAGGTGAGTAACTATGCTATTTCCAGGAACAAGCAGGAATGTAGTCTTCACATATGGGGACTCCCTAGCTTTAGATGCCAGGGAGAGAACCCCAGAAGTTGTGTGTCCCTGTGAAAGGGCTCCACTTTCCCCCATGGATCTCAGGCATCCTACCAGGGATGGTGGGTAGGAGTTGATTAGGTATGGAACAGGTGTTGGAGAACAGCCTGACCAAATAAGGCACCCCGGCGGGAGTCCTTGTCCAAGCAGTAATGGGCTGTGAAGGTATGAACCGAGGCCCAGGTGGCTGCTCGACAGATATCGTCGATAGACACAGAGTGCAGATGAGCCATTTGAAGCTGCCATGGCTCTCACATTGTGAGCTGTGACATGGCCCTCCAGAGGAAGATTCTTACTCTGATAGGTAAAGGAAATACACTGTGCAATCCAGTTGGACAGTGTTCTCTTGGAGACTGGAAGTCCCAAATGGGAAGGATCAAAAGCAACAAAGAGTTGAGAGGACTTTCTATGTTGCTGTGTTCTTTGTAAGTAAAAGGCTAAAGCTCTTTAACAGTCCAAAGTATGAAGATTCCTTTCTGCATTTGATGCATGAGGCCTTGGAAAAAACACAGGCAGGTAGACCGCCTGGTTTAGATGAAAAGGCGAGACCACCTTTGGCATAACGTGTGGATGAGTCCTAAGGACTACCTTGTCATGATGAAACCTTGCATAAGGAGGATTAGCTACTAGTGCCTGCAACTCACTGATGCGACGTGCTGATGTGATTGCAATGAGAAAGATAACTTTCCAGGAAAGGAATTTCAAAGAGGTAATAGTAACGTAGTAAATGACGGCAGATAAAGACCAGCATGGTCCATCTAGTCTGCCCAGCAAGATGGCAAGAGTAGGTGCACCTGTCGCTCTGTGCAGGCCACCCCTCCCCATGTCTTTGTTTAGGGGTAAACCCACCACTCCATGTAGGACACCCCTATTTGTTGAGACGTTATATGGTTCAGAAGTTAGATGGTACCGTTTATTTTGTTTTTATCCTATTGCTGTAAAGGGATCCACTGTGTTTGTCCCATGCTGTTTTGAATTCCGTCACCGTGTTTGCCCCCACCACTTCCTTCGGGAGGGCATTCCAAGCATCCACCACCCTTTCAGTGAAAAACATTTTCCTGATATTGCCTTTCAATTTACCACCTTGCAGCTTCATGTTATGCCCTCTAGTTTTACAGCTTCCCCGTCTTTGGAAGAGGTTTGTTTGTTCATCATTTCTCTTTAAGTATTTAAAGGTCTGAATCATATCTCCCCTGTCCCTCCTCTCCTCCAAAGTGTACATATTTAGGTCTTCAAGTCTCTTCTCATAAGGCTTCTGACGCAGGCTCCAAATCATTTTGGTCACTTTCCTCTGAACAGTTTCCAGTCTTTTTAGATCTTTTGCAAGATATGGTCTCCAAAACTGAACACAGTATTCCAAGTGAGGCCTCACCAGTGACTTATACAGTGGCATAAGTACCTCTTCCTTTCTGCTGGTAATCCCTCTCTGTATGCAGCCCAACATCCTCCTGGCTTTTGCCACCGCCTTGTCGCACTGTTTTGCCACCTTGAGATCAACAGAGATAATCACACCAAGGTCTTTCTCCTGAACCGTGCGCATACCAACCTCGCGCCCCCTATCGTGTACATTTCCCTTGGATTTCTGCTACCCAAGTGCATGACACTGCACTTTTTCGCATTAAATCGTAGTTGCCAAGCATTAGACCAGTCTTCCAGCTTTTGTAGATATTTCCTCATGTTAACCACTCCCTCGGGGGAGTCCGCTCTGTTGCAAATTTTTGTGTCGTCTGCAAAAAGACAGACTTTTCCATTCAGTCCTTCAGCAATATCACTCACAAATACATTGAACAGTGCTGGACCCAGGACCGGACCCTGGGACACCCCGCTAATTACCTTCCTCTCATCCGAGTGAGCTCCATGTACAATCACCTTCTGTTGTCTGTCAGTAGGTCGTAGCTAATGGTTCGAAAGGTGACTTCATGAGCTGGCCAAGAACCAGGTTTAAGTGGCCTAATGGGAGGCTTAGTTAGAAGAAGGCCTCTCATAAATTTTGCTATAAGAGGATGGGAGGAAATAGGTTGTCCATTTAAAGGCTTGAAAGAAGCTGCAATAGCACTTAAATGGACTCTTACTGAGTTAGTTTTAAGTCCTGCATTGGATAAATGAAGGAGATACTCCAGTAATGATTCCATAGGTATCGCAAGGGGGCTAAGACCCTTCTGCGAGCACCATATGGTAAACCTTTTCCACTTGAAAGCATAAGAGCGTCTTGTGGAAGGTTTCCTAGAAGCATAAAGGATATCCTTTACTTGCTGAGAAAGGTTAAGATCATGAAGATCTAGGCCTTCAGCAACCAAACCCTGAGATGCAGAGACTGGGGATTGGAATGCCATAACATTCCGTCCTCCTGAGACAGGAGATCTGGAGCAGACCCTAACTCCAGAGAGGGAGCTTGAGAGATATGTAGAAGCAGAGGGTACCACACTTGCCATGGCCAATGTGGAGCTATGAGAATCATACGGCCTCTGTCTTTCTGAAGCTTGAACAGGGTTTTGGGAATCAGGGGAATGGGTGGAAAGGCATAAAGGAAGTCTTGACCCCAAAGAAGGAGGAAAGCATCTCTGGCCTGAGAGCCCTGAGCCGGAATTCTGGAACAGAACCGGGGAAGTTTGCATTCAACGGACTTGCAAAGAGGTCTATGTCCGGGGTTCCCCAAATTTGAAAAATCTTGGCCACCTGGTCTGCATGTAGAGACCATTCGTGTGGAAGCAGAGCTCGACTGAGTCTGTCTGCCCAAGAGTTCTGGATACCTGGAAGAAATACTGCCAGGAGATGAATCTGATGCTCTCTGTCGAGGGCCCATAGTCACAAAGCTTCGTTGCAAAACGACAGAGAGCCTGTTCCTCCCTGCTTGTTCACATAGAACATGGCTACTTGATTGTCCGTGTGAATGAGGACTGTCTTGTAGCTGAGCAGAGTGTGGAACACCCGAAGAGCAAGGAAGATTGCTCTGAGCTCTAGGAGATTGATGTGTAGATGAGTCTCCTGTGGAGTCCAGGTGCCTTGGGTGGAGAGGTCTTGCAGATGAGCTCCCCAACCCACTGGTGAAGCATCTGTTGTGAGAGTTGCCTGGGGTAAAAGGTTGCTGAAATGGGGACCCCACCAACAGGTTTTGAGTGGACTGCCACCATTGGAGGGACAAAATAAGGTGATTTGTGTTTGCTATTTTGTCTGACAGGCATCCTGATGCCTGGGTCCATTGAGTGGATACAGTCCACTGGGTTGCTCTCATATGGAGGTGAGCATAAGGAACACATGCACGGTAGATGCCATGTGGCCTAGTAGTTGTAACATTTCTCGAGTGGTGAGATGAGGCTTTAGCACTGCTTGAGAAGCTAACTGCACTATGCGAAGGCAATGGGTCTGGGGAAGATAGGCCCTTACGTTTCGGGTATCCAGCAAAGCTCCTATGAACTCTAGAGACTGAGTGGGAATTAGGCTGGATTTTTGAATGTTTATGAGCAGACCCAAATACTGGAGGATACGCATTGTGCAAGATAGAGAAATCCTGGCCTCTGACTGATGGGGCTCAAATGAGCCAGTCGTCTAAGTAGGGGAAAACGACTATTCCTAGAGTACGAGAAATGCTGCTACCACAGCCATGCATTTCGTAAACACTCTTGGTGCTGAGGCCAGTCCAAAAGGAAGCACCTTGTTTTGGTAGTGCTTTCCTTGAAAAAGGAACCGAAGGAACTTTCTATGAGATGGATGGATGAGAACATGAGTGTACGCATCCTTGAGATCTAGAGAACAAAGCCAATCCTGATTCTGAAGGTATGGCAGCAGTGTTCCCAGAGAAACCATCTTGAATTTCTCTTTGAACAGGAATTTGTTCAATTCTCTGAGGTCTAAAATAGGTCTGTATCCCCCTGTTTTCTTTGGGATAATGAAATAGGGGGAGTAAAACCCTGTACCCTGTTGAGGAATGGGTACTTCTTCTATTGCCCCTTGGGCAAGAAGCATGGTGACCTCTTGATCTAACAGGTTGATGAGAGAGGTCTCAGAATTGAACTGTCTTACCATTGTGGGAGGGAGCATGTGGAAGAAGTGAAGCTTGTACCCCTCTTTTATAATGGAGAGGGTCCAATGTTCTGCTGTTATCTGCCCCCATCTGGGGGCAAAATGACACAACCTTCCTGGAATGGTGGAAGGTTCTGGTCCATTGAGGGCCAGGAAGGCTAAGTTCTCTAGATGGAAGTCAAAGGCCTTGTGGAGGCTGAGACTGCTGAAACAGTTGAGGCTTAGCAGTCTCTGCTTTCCTTTGTATAGGTAGTTGCTGACTCTTCCGGACAGGTTGACCTGCAGAACATCCCTGTTGAGAATAAGAGGGATAAAACCTCTTCTTTTTGGAGAAGAATGGTTTCTTGAAAGATTTCTTCCTTGTAGGATCAGCTGTGGCTTTGGATAATCTATCCAAGGTGGAGTTGTCAGCATCCAACTCACTGTTTTTTTCTTGCCAATTTTTGACAAATAGATTCTGACCTGTACAAGGGATATTGCTCCGTTTGTCCTGTACCCAGAGCTCCAAATCGGATGCCTGGAGCCAGGCAATTCTACGTGCACCTATGGCAATGGCAGAGGTTCTGCTTATGCACTCAAACAGTCAAAAGTTGCACGATTGACAAATTTAGAAACATCCTGGGCATGTTTAACCAGTGTGAGAAAATACTGCCTCTTATCTTCAGGGAGGGCTCAAAACCTCTAAATCTCCTGTGACTTCCTTAAGGAACATTCCCATATATAAAATATAGGAACTGATCCTGGCAGAAAGCATGGAAGCCACGACGTCCAAAGGTATCCAAAGTTCGACACTCACGTCCTGGAGGATTAGAGGCATGCCTCTTTGCACTTCTGATCCTTCTCATAGCTGACTCCACTACAATAGAGAGGTGAGGAAGCTGAGACTTCTGGAAGCCAGGACACGGAGGTACTCGATACATGGTATCCAGTCTACGAGAGTGAGGGGAGGTGGTAAGGGGTGTTTCCCACATTCTTAACATGAGATCATGTAAATCTCATGGATAGTCAAAGTAGCTGCTTCCTTAGGAGCCTTGGGATATTGTAGAATCTCCAACTCCTTTGCCCTGGGCTCTGTTTCAGGAGCCACAGTAATGGAAAGACCTCGAGCCGCCTCCCTGATAAAATCCTGAAAGGAGATATCTTCTGGAGGAGACATCCTACGTTTGGGAGAGGAAGGCTCCTCGGGGAAAAGTACTTCAGTACCGACGGAGCTGTCAGAATCCTCAGACTCCTCCGAGGATTCAAAGTACCTTCTGTCCGGATGCTCTTGTAGAGCACGATACCCGTACCGACTGAAGTCGGTGCCGGGGGGAATCGGTACCAGTGTATCGGTACCGTAAGGCATGGTGCTGGCACTGCAGACACCGATGTTGATGCCAATGCTATCGGTACCGGTACCGGAGTCGGTGTCGGTACTGGTTGAACTGTCTGACGCGATTCCGAGAGTGTCGATGCCGCAAGGAGAGCCGCCAGATTGCGTTCAATAGCCAGGAACCTCTGGTCTATCGACGCTGCCGATGCCTGAGTATTGGTACCGGAAAAAGCAGCTGGTACCCCCCCCCCAGAGCATGGCACCAGTAGTTCTGCCGAGGTTGAGGCTTCGAGAACATCCTGGAGCCCCGATAATGCTTTGGAAGCCGAAGCCTCCCGCTAGGGCAATTTTGCCGGTACAGAACCCTCAAGGGCAACGCCAGAGGCATCTCGATGCTTGGAAGGAGATCTACCCTTTGAGGACCTGCCACACTTATGTTTAGTTACCTGAGATCCATGGGAGGAAGACGAAGCCCTGGAAGACATCGATGCCACAGAGGCTGCATCAGAGGGAAAAAGGGTGCTGAGTTTAGCAGCCCGGTTTTGTTGACCCCTCTTGGACATCATGGCACAAGCCATATACTGCGAAATGGAGTGGTCAGGACCTAAACAATTAAGACACCACTCGTGGGTGTCGGTGACGGAGATGGTACTGCCACACTTGGTGCACTTCTTGAAACCCGAGCCAGGTTTTTCCATAATAAGGGAAATTTTGGGCCTAAGGCCCAAAATGGCACGTGCACCTGAAGAAAAAAGGTTTGGAAAAAATATATATTTTTAATTTTTTTATTTTTTGAAAAGAAAGAAAGAACGAACCAGCAGTACCGGTATAGCGTCGAGGGAAGGCAGACGCAACCACAAAAAAGAATAGGAAAAATTTTCTGCGGTGACAGGAACGACAACCTGCTGGCTCTGCGGAAAACGAAGAACTGGAGAGAGGTAGTTGGGAAAGACGGGAAGGCAGCACGCAGGTGCTGTGGGATGCTCCCACAAGCTTTCTAATTGGACGCTGGGAAGCGTTCCCGCGCAGGCTCCGTCGGTACTGATGATACCCATATGTGAAGACTACATTCCTGCTTGTTCCTGGAGATAATAGGGATTTGGGGGTTAACACCACGCGATTTACACAACATGCCTACCACTTTGAAGGTGCAAAATATCTTTTGTTGTGACACAAACAATAAGACAAAAAAAATTAGAAATCATGAGTGTGCATAGGTATTCCCTCCCCCCACCACAGTCAGTACTTTATAGAGCTAACTTTTGCTGCAATTGCAGTTCAAGTCTCTTGGGTATGTCTCTATTAGCTTAGCACATCTAGCCCACTGGGCTTTTCACCAATTAAGGCAAAAGTGCTCCAACTCCTTCAAGTTAGATGGGTTGCATTGGTGTACAGCAATCTTCAAGTCATGCCACAGATTCTCAATTGGATTGAGTTCTGGGCTTTGACTAAGCCATTCCAGGATATTTAAATGTTTCCCTTTAAACCACTCCAGTGTACCGTTAGCAGTATGTTTAGGGTCATTGTCCTGCTGAAAGGTGAACTTTCGTCCAGTCTCAAATCTCTGGGAAACAAACAGGTTTTCCTTAAGAATTGCCCTGTATTTAGTGCCATTCACCGTTCCTTCCTGACCAGTTTTCCTGTCCCTGACGATGAAAAGCATCCCCACAGCATGATGCTGCCAACACTATGTTCCACTGTGGGAATGGTGTTCTTGGGGTGATGGAAAATGTTGGGTTTGCGCCATACATGGCATTTCCCATTAAGGCCAAAAAGTTCAATTTTCATCTCATCTGATCACAGAACCTTCTTCCATGCGTTTTGGGAGGGGGGAGGGGAGTCCACCACATGCTGCTGTGCAAACTCCAAACGTGTTTTCCTTTTTTTTTTAATAAACTTGTTTTTATTGGTTGTGGAATAAGCATATACAGGTAACAACACTTCCATACTGTATACATTAATCACCACTGCACCACCCTTTGTATCCACCTCTACCGCTCTCCCTTGTCGCCATCCCCACCTTCATTACAACAATACATCATCATTTCCTTCCTCCCGCTTCTTCTTCAACTCCTTGGTAGTCCGTATCTTTCTCCCCCCCACTACCTTCTCCCTCTCCCCTACCACAAAAAGTTGCCTATCTTGAGAGTCTCATCACAGTTCATCCCCCAAATATACACCAACTCCCAAGTTACAAATTCCGGACTTGCAGTTAACACAGTGTGCAAGCAGATGCATTCCAAAACCATATCTAACTCCCACACTACCTTATACATATAACTTATAACTAATGCTGCTCTTAATTTGCTCAGTCGCAGCCCTTTTACTCCTCCCTGATGCTCCCTCCCCGTCTTCCTGAGGCGTAGTCCCCTCCAGACTCTTAATGTACACACCCCATATTTTTTTTATTGCCCCTCCTTCTCTTTTAGTCGATATGATATTTGATCAGATCTCAGAGTCTCCTGCACTTTACCCCTCCAATCCTCCATTGTAGGGCCGGTGACAGACTTCCACCTCCATGCCACCACCACTCTGGCTGCTATAAGCATCTTTTGCACTAACATGGCCCGTTTCGTCCCTCTTCCAGGCACTGCCAATAACACCTCCACTGGGTTGTCAGCTATCTGCCCTCCCACTATCCTCCCCATCTCCCTTCTAACTCGTTCCCAGTAAACTTTAATCACCAGACACCCTCACCACATATGAAAGAAAGAGCCTCCTTCCCCACACCCTCGCCAGCATAGTGGGGTCTCCCTCCATTTTGCTTTACACTGACTCATCGGGGTGCTATAAGCTCTGTAGACTTTGAAACTGTGCCTGTCTCCAAGAAGTGACCCAAATGTATTTATATATCCCTCTGTGAATGTTCATCCATGTATCTTCCCCAAGCGCCTGCCCTTTCCACCGCTCCCATCCCTCCTTATGTGCCCCCCTTCCTGCTCGATCTCCTCCATGCGGAATTTATATAAACTTTGCTAACAGCCTCTTTGCCTTCCCCTCTTTATACAATACCCTCTCCAAATGCATCCTGGGACTGGTTAGGTTTCGCATAACATCTGGAAGAGAGACATAATACCAGAGCTGGAAATACTGGAACATGTAGTTACTCATCTGTAACAGGTGATCTCCGGGAACAGCAGGAATTTAGTCTTCACATATGGGTATCGTCGGTACCAATGGAGCCTGCATGGGAACGCTTCCCAGCGTCCAATAGGAACGCTTTTGGGAGCATCCCTCAGCACATGCGCACTGCCTTCCCGCCTTTCCAACTGTCCCTCTTCAGTTAAGTTTGTAGCCGAGTGAAAGGATAGAGGGAGAGAGGAAAGAAGAAAGAGACAGAGAGATTGAGAGTCAACTCCTAGGGGAGGTAGGTGGGTTGTGAAGACTAAATTCCTGCTGTTCCCAGAGATCACCTGTTACAGGTGAGTAACTACGCTATCTCCAGGAACAAGCAGGAATGTAGTCTTCACATATGGGGACTCCCTAGCTGAAGATGCTGGGGAGATGGTCCAGGGAAGCTGCCACCTATAGTGAGGTGGGCCATGCTTCCTCCCATGGATCTCTGGCATCAGACCAGGGTTGGAGGGTAGGAGTTGAATTAAGTCTGAGAGAGATGTTGAAGAACGGCCTGGCCAAAGAAGGCATCCCGACGGGAGGCCTTATCTAGGCAGTAGTGGGCTGTGAAGGTGTGCACCGAAGCCCAGGTGGCTGCTCGACAGATGTCATCGATAGACACAAAGTGAAGGTTAGCCATAGAGGCTGCCATGGCTCTCACATTATGCGCTGTGACATGGCCTTGAAGAGGAAGACTCTTACTCTCATAAGTAAAGGATATGCATTGTGCAATCCATTTAGATAAGATTTCTTTTGGAGATTGGAGGTCCCAAATGAATCAAAAGCGCCACTGTGGCACTATGAGGATCATACGACCTCTGTCTCTCTGAAGCTTGAAGAGTGTTTTGGGTTGAGGGGAATGGGTAGGAAGGCACAGAGGAAGTCCTGACCCCAATGAAGGAGGAAGGCGTCCCTTGCCTGGCAATTGTGAGCCGGAATTCTGGAACAGAACCGGGGAGGTTTGGCATTCAGTGGACTTGCAAAGAGGACTATGTCTGGGGTTCCCCAGATTTGAAATATCTTTGTCACCTGGTCTAGGTGGAGAGACCATTTGTGAGGCAGCAGTACTCGGCTGAGTTTGTCTGCCAAAGGTTCTGAATGCCTGGAAGATATACCACGAGAAGGTGAATTTGATGCTGTCTGGTGAGGGCCCATAGTCATAAAGCTTTGTTGCATACCGACAGAGAGCCTGTTCCACCCTGCTTGTTCACATAGAACATGGCTACTTTATTGTCCATTTGGACTAGGACTGTCTTGTAGCTGAGCCTGGCATGGGATAATCGAAGAGCTAGATAGATTGCTGAGTTCTAGGTGGTTTATGTGAAGACAAGCCTCCTGTGGAGTCCAGGTACCGTGGGTGGAGGGATGGTGCAGGTGTGTTCCCCATCCCACCTGTGATGCTTCTGTTAGGGTGGCCTGGAATAGGGGTTGTTGGAAAGGAGACCCCACTAAAAGATTCTCCAGTGATTACCACCATTGTAGGGACAAGATCAGCCTTTGTGAGTTTGATATCTTGTCCAACAGACGTCCTATGGCCTGTGTCCACTGTGTGGATAGAGTCCACTGGGTTGCTCGCATGTGGAGGCGAGCATAGGGAACTACATGAACTGTGGATGACATATGTCCCAGTAATTGCAGCAGTTCTCGAGCAGTTAGGGAGGACTTTCCTGCTACTTGAGAAGCTAGTTGCACTATGCAAAGATAGCGGGGCTGTAGGAGGAAAGCCCTTGACTGTCTGGTATCTAAACAAACTCCTATGAACTCCAGGGTCTGAGAAGGAACAAGTTGGGATTTTGGGAAGTTTATGACCAATCCCAAGTATTGGAGGATTCGCATTGTGTGAGACAGTGCAGAGCTGGCTTCTGCAACCGTGGGGGCTTGAATGAGCCAGTCATCCAAGGGAAGACAACTATTCCTAGGATTCGCAGGAATGCAGCTACTACTGCCATGCATTTCGTGAATACTCTTGGTGCTGAAACCCAGACCAAAAGGAAGAACCCTGTATTGGAAGCGTTTTCTCTTGAGAAGGAATCGTAAGAATTTCCTGTGATCTGGATGGATCAGAATGAGAGTATATGCATCTTTTAGATCTAGAGAGCAAAGCCAATCCTCACTTTGAAGGTATGGCAGAAGAGTTCCCAGAGAAATCATTTTGAACTTTTCTTGGAACAGATATTTGTTCAATTCTCTGAGGTCTAAAATGGGTCTGTGTCCTCCTGTTTTCTTTGGAATAAGAAAATAGGGGGAGTAGAACCCTGTACCCTGTTGGAGAATGGGTACTTCCTCTATTGCTTCCTGAGCAAGGAGCGTTGAGACCTTTTGATCCAGTAGACTGTCTGCAGAGCTTTAGGAATTGAACTGTCTTACAAATGTAAGAGGGGGCATGCTGTGAAAATGAAGCTTGTACCCCTCTCCTACAATGGACAGAGTCCAATTTTCTGCTGTTATTTGGTACCATCTGTTGGCAAAATGACACAACCTGCCTGGAATGTTTAGGGGTTCTGGACCCTTCAGAGGCAGGAACGCTCAGCTCTCTAGGAAGGAGTCAAAGCCCTTGAGGGGGCTGAGCCTGTGGAGCTGGTTGAGCTCTCGGGCCTTTTGGCTTCTTTTGTTGTCTGGATTTTTGCTGTTGTCCCTTTTTGGGCAACTTGACCCTGACCATGCCCTTGCTGGGTATAGGACGGATAAAAAAAACTTCCTGTTTTTGCTGAAAAAGGGTTTTTTATAGGGTTTCTTTCTGGCTGGAGTGGATGTAGATTTTGACAATCTGTCTAAAGTGATATTGTCAGCATCTCATTAGCCTTTTCCTGCCAATTCTTGCCAAAGATGTTTTCTCCTGTGCAAGGGATGTTTCCTAATTTATCCTGTACCCAAATCTCCAAGTCTGATGCCTGAAGCCAGGCAATGCAACGGGCACCAATGACAATAGCAGAAGCTCTGCTGACGCATTCAAAGGCTGCATGATTTATAAACTTGGAAGCGTCTTGAGCATGCTTGATAAGAGCAAGAAGTCTTGTCGTTTGTCATCAGGGAGAAGGGGGCTCATAAGCTCCAAATCTCCTGTGACTTCTTTGAGGAACATTCCCATATATAAAATATATGAGCTGATCCTAGCTGAAAGCATGGAAGCCTGAAATGTTCAACGCCCAAAGGCATCAGGACCTGGAGGATTGGATGCATGTCTTTTTGCACTTTTCATCCTATGCATGGCTGATTCCACTACCAATGAATGGTGTGGCAGCTGAGTCTTTTGAAAGCCAGGACATGGTGGAACTTAATACATGGTATCGGAGTCTCCTAGAATGAGGAGATGTGGTCAAAGGTGTTTCCCACATTCTGTGCATCAAATCATGAAGAATTTCATGAAAGGGCAGAGTAGCTGCCTCTTTGGGGGCCTTAGGGTATTGGCGAATTTCCAATTCCTTTGCGCTAGGTTCTTTTTTAGGAGCTACCGTGATTGATAGGCCTCGGGCCACATCACGAATAAAATCCTGAAAAGACATCTCCTCTGGAGACGACATTCTGCACTGAGGAGGAGTCTTCAGGAAAAAGCACTCTGGTACCAGCAGAGTTATCAGAGTCATCGGAATCGGAAGATTCGAAGTATCTCTGATCCCGCTGTTCATGCAAAGCACGGTATCGGTATCGATCGAAGTCGGTACCGAGTTGGTCTGGTATCGATCTGTTGATGCCCGAAAAAGCCAGCATGGGAAGAAGTCCCACCAGGGCCGGTACCGGCATCGGTATTGGTGTCTGTACCGGTGCCCGTTGAACAGTCGGTAGCGGTGTCAACGGTACTGCAGCTGTAGAGAGCTGCAAGACTGCGTTCGATAGGGAGGAATCTCTGGTCTATCGACGACGCCGATGCCTGGGTGTCTGTACCGGTAGAAGCGGCCAGAACCCCTGAGCATGGCACCAGTAGTTCTGCCGAGGTCGAGGCCTCGAGAACATCCTGGAGCCCCTTTGGTGCTTTGGAGGCCGAAGCCTTCCGCCGGGGCAGTTTTGCCGGTGTAGTTTCCTCAAAGGCAATGCCAATGGCTTCTTGATGCTTAGGAGACCGGCTCTTATGTTTAGTTACCTGAGATCCATGGGAGGAAGACGAGGCTCTGGAAGACGTTGATGCAATGGACATCGCATCTGAAGAAAAGAGGGTACCAAGCTTTGCAGCCCAGTTCTGTCTTCCTCTTTTAGTCATCCCCATACAAGAGACACTCAGATGGAGAATGTTCAGGGCCTAAACATTTGAGACACCAGTCGTGGGTGTCGGTGACGGAAATGGTACTGCCACACTTAGTACATTTTTTAAAACCACTAGCTGGTATTTCCATTTTTCAGAAAAATGGGGCCTAATGCCCAAAAATAAAAAGTTTCTGAAGAGAAACACTTCAGAAAGTATATTTATATATATATATATATATATATATATATATATATATATATATTTTTTTTTTTTTTTTTTATTAGAAAAGAAAAGAGAACCGGCAGTACCGGTAGGCGTCGAGTGGCGGCAGACGCGACCACAAGAAAACAAGAAATTTTCTGCGGTGAAGGGTATGTGACCTTCGGCTCCGCGGAAAACTAAAATCTGAAGAGGGACAGTTGGAAAGGCGGGAAGGCAGCGCGCATGTGCTGAGAGATGCTCCCAAAAGCACTCCTATCGGACGCTGGGGAGCATTCCCGTGCAGGCTCCGTCGGTACCGACGATACCCATATGTGAAGACTACATTCCTGCTTGTTCCTGGAGATAAAGGGTATCCACCTACCAATATGGCCCTCAAACTCCCGCATGCTCATCATTCCTCCTCTCCCTAACAAATCTCTAAATCTAGTCATTCCCGTTACCATCAAATCCTGCCGTAACACACTAAATTCCCCGGCCGAGAACTGATTTACCGAAGGACGATCTAGCCAAACGAATCTGATTGAGTTCTTTGACTGGGTGACCAGGGAGCTAGATCAGGGGCATGCGATGGATGTCATCTACCTGGATTTCAGCAAAGCCTTTGATACTGTTCCTCATAGGAGGCTTATCAAACTCGGTAGCTTGGGGATGGATCCTAAGATGGTAAATTGGATCAGAAATCGGTTGATTGACAGACGACAGAGGGTGATGGTAAATGGAGCTCACTCGGATGAAGGGAAGGTGATTAGCGGGATGCTCCAGGGGTTGGTCCTGGGCCTGGCACTGTTCAATGTATTTGTGAGTGATATTGCTGAAGGACTGAATGGAAAAGTCTCTTTTTGCAGATGACACGAAAATGTGCAACAGAGTAGACTCCCCCGAGGGAGTGGTTAACATGAGGAAAGATCTACAAAAGCTGGAAGAATGGTGAAATGATTGGCAATTAAGATTCAATGCGAAGTGCAGAGTCATGCACTTGGGTAGCAGAAATCCAAGGGAAATGTACGCGATAGGGGGCAAGAGGTTGGAGTGCACAGATCAGGAGAAAGACCTTGGTGTGATTATTTCTGAAGATCTCAAGGTGGCAAAACAGTGCGACAAGGCGGTGGTAAAAGCCAGGAGGATGTTGGGCTGTATACAAAGAAGAATCACCAACAGAAAGGAAGAGGTACTTATGCCACCATACAAGTCACTGGTGAGGCCTCACTTGAAATACTGTGTTCAGATTTGGAGACCGTATCTTGCAAATGATGTAAAAAGACTGGAAGCTGTTAAGAGGAAGGCGACCAAAATGATTTGGAGCCTGCGTCAGAAGCCCTATGAAAAGAGACTTGAAGACCTAAACACTTTGGAGGAGAGGAGGGACAGGGGAGATATGATTCAGACGTTTAAATACTTAAAGGGATATAATGAACAAACCTCTTCCAAAGACGGGGAAGCTGTAAAACTAGAGGACACAACAGGAAGCTGCAAGGTGGTAAATTGAAAGGCAATGTCAGGAAATACTTTTTCATGGAAAGGGTGGTGGAGGCTTGGAATGCCCTCCCGATGGAAGTGGTGGGGGCAAACACTGTGACGGAATTCAAAATGGCATGGGACAGACACAGTGGATCCCTTTACAGCAACAGGATAAAATCAAAATAAACTGAATCATCTAATTTCTCAACAAATAAGGGTGTCTTGCATGGAGTGGTGGGTTCACCCCTAAACAGGGACGTGGGGAGGGGTGGCCTGACGGAGCAGCAGGTGCACCTACTCTTGCCATCGTGCTGGGCAGACTAGATGGACCATGATGGTCTTGATCTGCCGTCATTTACTATGTTACTATCTATGTTACTATGATATATATCAGTTAACTCCATCCATTCACTAAGCACACTTGGCATCGTCCCCTTTTCTTTTCCCCCCGACCACTATCCTCAACGCCCTAAGGAGCAGTTGCCTTTCCGGAGCCCCCTCCCTTCCCACCCACTCAGAGATCGATTGTGGAGTCAATATCTCTTTCTCTATCTCCACCCATGAGGTTCCTTGTCCTTCGTGGTAGTGATCTCTCTAGGCCCTGAGCACTGCTGCTCTATAGTACCATTTCAAGGAGGGAAACCTAATCCTCCTTCCTCCCTGGATTTAACCAGCCTCCCCAATCCAACCTTGGCTTTCGTCTTCCCCCACGTAAATTTAACAAGTCTCCTCTCCCACGGCCCCAATTCTTGCCATCTCTAGGGGAATTTGGAGCTGAGCAAACAAAAAGAGAAATTTGGGGATTATGTTCATTTTCAGCACTGCCACCCTACCCATCCAGCTCAAGTGGAGCTCCCCCAATTTGTCCATCTCCTCCCCAATCTTACTTATTAAGGGTGTATAATTCAGCCTAAACAACTCCATAGGATCTTTCGATATCCTAACCCCCAGGTACTTCAGTTGTCCCTTTGCCCATTGAAATGGAAAATCCGGTAGTTCCTGGTGTTGCAGACCACCCAGGGGCAGAGCCTCCATTTTAGACAGGTTTACTTTAAACCCCGACATTTTTGCAAACGTGTCTTATTTATTTATTTATTTATTTATTTAGTAAACACTTGTATACCGCTGCTTCCTACGATCAGCAGCGGTTTACTTTACAGAATCATAATGTATTGTACGGTACATTGAGATTTCAGTTTTACATTTTGATTAGTCAATGATTACGTAACACGGGACAAGCATTTGGATACGATACATATTTGATTAAAGCACACAGATCAAGGTATACATTTGATTTCAGTAGATTGGGGGAGGGCCCCATATATACAATTTGTACAGAATTAGTTGCCAAGGTGTACAGACTATACATGGTTATATACAATTTGTACGGAATTAGTTGCCAAGGTGTACAAGTTATACATGACTATATACTATTAGATTATATGCTGCCGAGTGCGGCAGAGGAGATCTGGTTGAGGTAGGGTATCGCAGTTAGATCAAGTTGTAGTGGGTTTGAAACAGATAGGTTTTCAGTTTTCGTCTAAATTCGTTCAGGTTGTTTGTGAGCCTTAATTCATGCGGTAGTTGGTTCCATTGGATTGGCGCTGAGTATGTGAACGCCCTATTGCTTGTTTCGGCCTTGACAGATCTTATGCTGGTCGGGATACATAGGGTGTTGAGATTCATAGTTCTCCTGCTCCTGTTGCTAGGTTGAATAGTGATTAGGTTATTGAGGTAGGATGGTGCGATGCCATTGATGAGTTTAAATGTTGTGATGAGTAGTTTGTAGATGATGCGGGCGGCCACTGGGAGCCAGTGCAGATCCATTAGAACTGGGGTTATGTGGTCGGTGACTTTCTTTTCCATGATGACTCTTGCAGCCACGTTCTGAGCCATTTGCAGGATGCTTAGTGTGCTCTTTGGAAGCCCTTGTAGAATGGCATTGCTGTAATCCAGGTGGGGAATGATTAGTGCTTGAGCAACAGACCTAAAGTCGGATTTCTCGAGGATATTGCGGAGTGGTTGAAGGATTTTGAGTTTGTAAAAGATGGCTCGGTTAACTGTTCTGAGGTGTTTGTCCATCTTGAGGTTGCTGTCAAGTAGGACTCCTAGATACTTTATTACAGGCTTTGTATCGTATATGTTTTTGTTTAGTGTGACTGTGGTGGGCGGGATGAAATTGGCTTTCTTGGACATGAACATGACCTCTGTTTTTTTGTGATTTATTGACATGTTGTTTTGCTGAAGCCATGATTGGAGCATGTCAAGGCATTCTTCTAGTGGACTGAAGTTAGGCTGTGTTATGTCGAGCTGTGTGTATAACATCACATCGTCGGCATATATGTGGTAATTTATGTTGTATTTCTGGAAAATACTGCATACCGGCTTTATATACAAATTGAACAGTAGGGATGAGAGGGCAGACCCTTGAGGGATCCCTTGGGTTTGGGGGAAAGCATCAGCTCTGTCGTTGTTGAATTGCACTTGTTGCATCCTATTGGATATGTATGATGTGAACCATTTCAGGGGGGTCCCTGTTATACCTAGCGAGGCCAGGCGGTCCAAAAGGGTGGTGTGATGTACTGTATCGAATGCCGCTGAGATATCGATGAATATGAGTATGAACATGGAGTTTTTGTTCTCGAGGCCCCTAAGTAGATTGTCAAGGAGTGCCAGTAGTAGTGTTTCCACTCCGTGATTCTGACGGAATCCGTATTGATGTTCATCTAGGGCTTTTATCTCGTCCATGTGGTCCTGGAGTTGGTGCTGGACCGCTTTTTCAATCATCTTTGCTAGGAAAGCTATGCTTGAGATTGGGCGATATGATGCAGGGTCACTTTTGTTGAGCGACTTGTTTTTTAATATGGGTCTAATAATTGATTTCTTGAGATGAGACGGCATGATTCCTTGTTTCAGAGACTGATTGACAATGTG
The DNA here is from genome assembly GCA_033557465.1 of Ichthyophis bannanicus. Taxonomy (NCBI): domain Eukaryota; kingdom Metazoa; phylum Chordata; class Amphibia; order Gymnophiona; family Ichthyophiidae; genus Ichthyophis; species Ichthyophis bannanicus. The sequence continues at coordinate 1,357,837,546 of CM066032.1, forward strand.
CGCGATGGGTTTTGCGTTGTCTTTCTTGGTTGCTTTCATCCAAGCGGCTGGGCATGGGTCGAGGGGGGAGGTAGTGGTGTTTAAGTTGGTTAAGATGTTTAAGATTTGTTGCTCACCTAATTGCTGGAAGGTGTTCCATTCTGTTTCTGGGTCTGCTTGAGGGGCAGTTGTGGTTTCTCGAGTGGTGAGAGCTAGTGGCATGCCTTTGGTCATGCTTGTGGGAAGTTTCGGATTTAGCTTTTTGGCATAGTGGTCGGCAAGCGTCTGGGCCTTTATATCGTCTGCAGAGATGGAGTTTTGTGAAGATTTGGTCAGAGATTTTACGAGTTCAAAAAGTTCTCTGGGTCTGTTGAGCGCTTTGTTGAGTAGATTAGTGTGGTGTGTCTTTTTAGCGAGGTTTACCTCATTCTTGTATCTTGCGAGGAGTGTTAGGTATAGTTGCTTGCCTTCTTCGGTTTGCTTTTTCCTCCATTTCCTTTCGAGTTTGCGTAGTTCTCTCTTCATTTTAGATAGCGTGGGAGAGTACCATGGTTCGGTTCCTGTCTTTGTTACAGCGTTTGTGTTCTTCCATGTTGGACTTGCAGCTGCTTCGATCCCTGAGTTCCATTGGTCTACCAGCTTGTCTAGGTCTGTGGTGGTGTACTCAAAATGTGTAGATATAGAAGTTACCAAAGCTTCGCTATTGAATTTTTGGAATTTCCTCTGTTGATGTGTTTTTGGGTCGGCTTGAGGCTTTACCTTTTGTGGAGGTAGGTGGATTTCAATTTCGACTAGGAAATGGTCGGACCATGGGACTGGGGTTACTCGAGGTTTGGTGTATTTTTGGATGTTGTGTGATAAGAACACCATATCAAGGGTGTTACCTTTGTTATGTGTGGGTTCTTGTATGATTTGTGTGTAGCCGAGCTGATGCATGGCTTCAAAGAATGCGTCTGCCTGTACAGGGGGAATCGATGGGAGATTTAGGTCACCCAGAATGATGCGCAGTGTCTAACTCATACATTACTGCTGGCACAGATTATTTAGGTTTTGACAAATACCAAGGTAACATCCGCATATAGCAAAATCTTATGCTCCACCCCTCTCACCTTTAATCAGGCATATCTGTTTATTTTCCCTCACCTTCACCGCCAAAGCCTCTATAACTATCGCAAATAACATCGGGGACAGCGGACACCTTTGTCACATCCCTCTATATAGCTGGAACTCCTCCGAACGTTGCCTGTTTACCAGGACCCGTGCTTTCTGAGCTGTATAAAGAGCTTTTATCCCCATCTTAAACCCCTCACCCATGTTCAGTCGATTCAACATTGCGAACAGAAAGCTGCACTCCACCCTATCGAATGCCTTTTCGGCGTCTAGCACCATATAGAGCACCTTTTCCTTCCTTTCCCTCACTACATGAAGCAAATTTATTGCCCGGCATACATTATCAGATTATCACCCTTCCTTTGACAAACCCTGACTGGTCTGAGTGTACTAGTTGGAGCAAAACCCGTTCCAGTCTGAGAGCGAGCACCTTGGCGAATATCTTCGCATCGCAATTTATTAGTGCTATTGGTCAATAGCTGCCACAATGCTCAAATGGTCTTCCCTCCTTCAGGAGGACAATTATATTAACCTGCGCAAAGGACTCGGGAAGCCATTCCCCATGGAGGGCCCCTGAACAAACCCTCGCCATTAGGGGAGCAACCTCCCCTGCTACTGCTTGATAGTATTCAGCAGGGAACCCATCCTTTCCCACCACCTTTCCCTGCGGAAGGGATTTTATTACCCTTAATACCTCTTTTGGTTGCACAACCCTCCCCCAATTCCTCTGCCTCGTCCCCTACCAGTTTAGGCAAGCTTATCCTCTCCAGATACTGGGCCACTTGATCCAGGGAATTCTCCCCTTCTGTATTGTATAACTACTAATAGAATCTCCTAAACTCCTCGCAGATGTCCGCATTCGCGTACACCCGCTTCCCTCCTGGCTGGTGTATTTCAGCCACCAACCGTTGCTCAAGTTGCCAGGCTAACAACTTCCCCACCTTGTTCCCACTTTCCATATAGGACCTCTTGGTAGCCCTTAACAGCCTTTTCACCCGCTCCGTATCTAACGCATTAAGCATTGCACAGTCGCCAATACACCCTTTGCCCTCCCATTGCACTGTTTACCCTGAAAATCCTGTATCAGACTTAGCAGTCTGCTTTGCTCTGCCTCCTTCTCCCTTTTCTTTTTCGCTCCCAATTGTATTAAGATCCCCCTCATATAGGCTTTCTCTGCATCCCAAATAGTGGAACCACCCACATCACCCGTATCATTGTTTAAGAGGTATTTTTCCATGCACCACAAACCTGACTTCGGGTTTCCTCTTTACAAAGAAGTTGTGGTGTTAGCCCTCCCCACCCATTGTATTTACCTCCCCCACTTCTTGATGGTTGCCACTGACAGGTCACCAGACCATGGTCAGAAATAATGAGCGGGTGGTATTGGCACTTCCCCACTACTCCCATTTGATCCCTTCACCCTAGAATGTAATCTAACCGGGAGTACGCCCCTGCCTTTGATGAAAAGTAGGTAAAACCCCGCTGCCCACCATTTTCCACCCTCCATATATCTATCAGATCCCACTCCCTCAAACATCTGAGCTCCCTCCATTCCTTTCCATGAGCCTTCATAGAAAAGTTTGATCTATCCTCCTTCCCCAATGTGCAGTTCATATCTCCCCCTATTATCCAATCCCTCCCGGGCCACTTTTGTAGACTCCCTTAACATCTGTCTATAAAAGCTTCCTTTTGGCCCATTTGGAGCATATACATTCAAAATTTCTATCTCCGCTTGATCCACACGCCCTATGATCCACACACACACACACACCCCCCCCCCCCCCGGCCCTGTGTGTCTCCCCCCACCTCTCCCAGAATAAATGCTTCAATGCTGGAAGAAGTCTCACTGCAATTACTCTGAAGCAGCTGCTTTCCTAATTCCAAGAGGAACAGACGATGTCTGTGCTTTCACTTGGACTGCCATTCTGGATTTAGTGACATCCAAACAATGAAGGCATTCAAAGCACTGATGTCCAACATGTTGAAGATTGTCACTGGCCAGCGTCTTGTCATTCGTTTTGTGGTATACGTGTGCAACATTTGATTTGCTGTATCTACTCCACCTTTAATAAAATTATAGTCCAAGATCATGCGTGGTTTTTTGTCTGGATGTGTGTCATCTACTTCTTCTTGATCATGCAAACTGCTCAGAAGAACCACCACTTTTCCTTTCCTCGGGCAATAGGAAAACAGAGTGGCGTCATCACGAAAGGCAAACAATGAAGTGAATACCTCTCGGCCCTTTGCTGTTACAAATTCTGGAGGTAATTTTTTCTGTTCTTTCGAATTGTCCCCAAAAGTGTCATTTGTTTTTCTAGCAATTTCCATGACAGGGATAAACTGCAGAAGAAATTGTCAACAGTAACATTTCTGCCAGATCGCGTCAATCCTTCAGTGTGTTGCAGCACAATCCTTTCACCCTGATTCTGTTCCCTGTTTTTTCCGAGTTCCCTTCCTATATATACTTGAAGACGCAGAACATATGACGCTGCACTGTCATACAACATCCATAGCTTTATGCCATATTTCCCAGGTTTGCTGGGAATATATTGTCTGAACGGAACACGGCCACGAAATGTAAGCCGTTGCTCATCCACGGTAACATTTTCACCAGGAACAAAGGTGTCACTTAGAATTGCTGCCCAAGTATCAAAAACGTGTCTGATTGAAGCAAGCTTATCCACGTCTCGTTCATGTCTGTTGGTTGCATCATCAAATCTGAGAGCACAAGAAATTTGCTGTAAACGGTTACAGGCCATATTTTTGCCGAAAACAGAACGACCATCTTCAAGGTTCCACAACTGAACTATGGATTCATTTTGTGACTTGTACACGCTTGAGAGGAACGGAAGTCCAAGAAAACGTTGAAATTCTCTGTCTGTCAAATCTTTCCAGGTGTTGTCATAAATGTGTCTTCCTTGTTTGCTCGTCCACATCATGATTTCATTCAATAAGTTCTTTCTCATGAACAAGTGGAATGCTGTGAGAGGGCCATCAACATTTCGTACAGCATACCTTGTAGGACCTTGTTGTACGGGCATGACATTAGCTCTGGCGTATCTTCCAGCAGCTTGCTTTATAGGTTTCCTGTTCCATGATGTGGCATCCTTAGATACATAGGCTTCAATGGCAACATTTGTGCTTATAGTTGATGACCTCTTAGCTCCTCTACGACCACAACTAAGATTCCTCACAGATGATACTGACACCGATGACTCCTGCCTTCTTCCCAGTCCAGCAAAGCCTCGACCTTTGCCTCGACCTGTAACTTGACTCTTTGCTGCAGGCGATGTTCCCGGCTCAACATCAGTCTCACATTCACTTGGCGACCAACTGCTGTCGCCATCTGAATCATGACTGTCATTGTCAGATTTATCGCCCGAACTTGGCTGATATGATTCTTCACTTGCTGAATATGCTGCATCAGATGACTCAGAGCCGTCACTGTCAGCATCTCGTTGCAATATTTCTCTTATTTGGGCAACTGAATACTTTCGTTTTGACATCATAAACAATAACCTAAAATAAGTAAACAAAGATAAAGTTGAATAAAACACAAAGTAGTTTTACTATAGGTGTACAATAATCGTGATGAATGAGCTGAAAGCCTTTAGATTTCATCGGAAATAATGAGAGAATGTATGATATCAATTACAGAAAATGTGTAATTTTCATAAAATAAGAGTACAAAAAATAAGTGATACATAATTAATGATAAATACCTTTGTCAGATCAAAAAATTCAAAACTGCAAACTGTATCATGATCCAAACCGGACGTAAGCAACTGGGGTCAAAAATGACCCCACTGGTACTCTGTGCTACAATTCATCACTAGCGTCACCTAGTGGATGAAAATTATTCCTCTCATGGCGCAATATAAAGAGAATATTGACATGTGAAGTCATAAAAAGATTGCATTCTTGAACAACTAGTTTCCGAGATACACGTTGTGAAACTTGCAATGGGGTCACTTTTGACCCCATCGGTACTCCCAGGATTAACTGGTTGGACCAGATCTTATTTAGGGTTTCATAGCAAAAGGGATGAATTCATATACACAACTTTTCAGTTTTTACTTGTTTCTTATATAAACAAGGTATTTTATTGTCATTCCACTTCACCAATTTGGACTATATTGTTAACATCCAAATGAATCTCAATTTTCATTCCAGGTTGTAATGCGACAAAACAGGACAAAAACCAAGGGGATCACAAAGCACTCTATGTCTCTGCATTTCTGTATGTGTTTCTAAAAGCTATATTAATACCCACATAAAAACTAAATATTTTTGCGGATCATAATTTTATAAAGGTTAAAGTATAATTTATTGAATACCAACCTATTACAATTATAGGACCATTTTGATTTTCTAATATATACATATTGCAGTGATCAGTCCATGTGGAGCTGGGAAGACCAACGTCCCAGGATAGTGCAGCCTTCCCTTGCAGCTTCATAGGCACCCTAGAGGGAACAAGTATAGAAAAGACCTGGCCCAGATCCCCAAAGGGAAGGCCCATACTAGCACCATTCCAGTCAGGAGGGAACGAATCCACTCCACTCATCCATCTCAGGATTCTGATTTGGATGAGTTTCCCTGGATCCCCAGGAACTACTCATTGGATCCCAAAAGAGGCAGGGAGGGGGAAGACTCAGGTGGTTTGGACCTAGAAAAAAAAACACCACAGTTCCAAAGCAAGGGGGAGATCTACCCTGACCAAATGGAAGCGGCCAAGGCAACCCAGCCCTATGAAGACATTGAGAATCCTGAACCCATGGAGGTACAAGAGATCAAAACACTAAAAGCTCTAGCCCTGGGGCAGGTTAAGAACATAAGATATGCCATACTGGGTCAGACCAAGGTCCATCAAGCCCAGTATCCTGTTTCCAAAAGTGGCCAATCTAGGTCACAAGGACCTAGCAGTTTCCCCAAAGGACACAGGTTCCACAATGCCTGTATTGGGGCAAGCAGTGGATTTCCTGGGTCCCCTTATAATAATGGTTTATGGACCTTTCCTCCAGGAACTTGTTCAAATCTTTTTTTAAACCAAGCTATACTAACAGCGTTTGCTACATCCTCTAGTAACAAATTCCAGAATTTGATAAGCGTTGAGTGAAAAGGAGAAATTTCACTTACCGTTAATTTGCTTTCCTGGAATACTGCTAGACCAGTCCAGACAAACGGATTGTGTTCTCCTGCCAGCAGATCCTGGAGACAGAAAACTATACCAGAGCTCTGATAGGCTGTACTCTGGTGATATGGAACTACCCCTAGGGGTCTCCCTCAGTATCGTTCAAAAGCAGAACTCAAACTGACATGTAAGTAACTCATAAGATCCAAAAACACCCCCCCCCCCCCAAAGGGAGGACACGATCCAACTATGTACAAAAATGCTGAAGGCATCTCCAGAGACTAAGGGCTGAACGAAAACCCCGCCGGAGGCGCCCACCAACAGGCAGCCTGAACGCCTGAAAAAAGGTGAATAATGTAGGACGGCGGCTCCACTGCACCAAAAAGATTGTAGCCGATAACTGGGTGGGTTCTGGACTGGTCTAGCAGTATTCCAGGAAAGGAAATTAACGGTAAGTGAAATTTCTCCTTCCATCTCATACTGTTAGACCAGTCCAGACAAAACGGGCAGTACCCAAGCTACCGATTCTCAGGGAGGGCCCAAGGCCGCTGAAAGTACGGAAGCCCCAAACCGAACATCCTGCCGAGCATCAATGTCCAACCGATAAATGACGGACAAACGTTGACAGAGACGACCACGTCGCTGCTCGGCAAATGTCCAGAGTGGCCACCTGGGAGCGCTCCGCCCACGAAGCCGCTTGAGCTCGTGTGGAATGGGCGTGGAGCCCCACTGGAACTAGCTTCCCCTGAAGGATGTAGGCCGCCTCAATGGCCCTACGCAATCACCACGCAATCGTGGATTTAGAAGCGGCTGAACCGCGTCGTGGACCCACAAAAAGCACAAAGAGATGATCAGACACCCGAAAGGAGTTAGTGACCTTCAAATAACGTAGAAGGACTCTCCGAAGGTCCACCGCTCGCAACCGACGATGCCGTCCAGTGCACTGTTCCGCCGAAAAGGAAGACAGGAAAAAAGGCTGATTGACATGAAACGGCGTAAGCACTTTAGGTAAGAAAGAGGGCACCGTCCGAAGAGAGACCCCCTCCGCAGTAAAAGAGAGATAGGGATCTCGGCAAGAAAGAGCTTGAAGCTCGGATACCCGGCGAGCCGAGGTTATGGCCACCAGGAAAACCGTCTTTAACATTAAATCCCGCAGAGAACAGGCCAACGGCTCAAAGGGCGAAGCAGCTAAGGCACGGAGCACGAGAGTGAGATCCCACGCCGGGACCACAGCCCGCAGGGGAGGCCGCAAGGTTCTAACCCCTTTCAGGAAACGCGAAACGTCCACATGCGACGCGATGGAACGCCCTGCGATAGGCCCCCTAAAACAGGACAATGCCGCTACGTGAACCCGCAGCGTACCCAGGGCAAGCCACTTATCGAGACCGGCCTGTAGAAAGGCAAGAATGTCCAGAATGCCACAGCGAAAAGGTAAGAGCTTGTGGGGCGAACACCAAGCTTCGAAAAGGCGCCACACCCGAGCATACGCCATAGACGTGGAGGAACGACGTGCCTGGAGCAGGGTCGCGATCACGCTAGGAGAGTACCCCTTCTGAGTTAGCTGGCGGCGTTCAAGAGCCAAGCCGTAAGCGAGTAAGGAGCCGGGTCTTCCATGGCGATCGGCCCTTGCCGCAGGAGCCCCGGATAAGCTCCCAGCCGTAGAGGAGGGCCGCGAGTCATTCGGATGAGGTCCGCATACCAGGGTCTGCGAGGCCAAACCGGAGCTACCAGAATCACCGAGCCGCGATGTACCCGGACCCGCTGCAGCACCTTGCCGATCATGGACCATGGGGGAAAGACATACAGGAGAAGGTGTGTCGGCCATGCCTGCGACAAGGCATCCAACCCGTGCGACCCCCGGTCTCTCTGTCAGCTGAAGAAGATCGGTGCTTTGGTATTCGTCGCCGTCGCCATGAGATCCACCTCCGGTCGTCCCCATGTGCGAACAATGTCTTGAAAAATGTCCACGTCGAGAGCCCATTCCCCGGGATCTAGGGTGTTCCGGCTGAGAAAATCGGCTCTGATGTTGCTCGTCCCCGCTATATGCTGCGTGGAGATCGTCTGAAGATGTCTCTCTGCCCAGGGAAGGAGAAGATCCATCTCGGCGGATACTCCTGGGCATTTCGTACCCCCTTGGCGATTGAGGTACGCCACCGTTGTCGCGTTAGAGAGAACGCGAACCGCTCGCCGCCGTATCAAAGGTAGAAACTTTCGCAAGGCCAACCGTACCGCCCGTGTCTTGAGACAGTTGATGGACCAACGAGCCTCTCGAGGAGACCAAACTCCTTGCGCCGTATGTGACTCACAATGAGCCCCCCAGCCGGAAAGACTGGCGTCTGTCGTCACTAGAACCCAACGTGGCGCTTCCAAGGGCATCCCCCGGAGGAGATTGCAAGGTCTCCGCCACCACCGCAGGCTTAGCTGCAGCACAGAAGGGAGCGGAAGCCGTACCTGATAGTCCTCGGACACTGGTGACCAGCGGGACAGAAGCGCCTTCTGCAAGCTGCGCATATGTACCCGCGCCCAGGGAACCAGATCGATGGTAGCCGCCATGGATCCCAAGAGTTGTAGGTAGTCCCAGGCCCGAGGCGCCACCTGATGCCAAAAGAGTTTGATCTGAGACAGCAGCTTTTGACAACGATCTGGAGTCAGAAACACTCGACCGCGGCGAGTGTCGAAACGAGCCCCCAAGAAGTCTAACACACGAGACGGGCAGAGACAGCTTTTGGAGCGATTGATCACCCATCCGAGACTTTCCAACAACTCGACCACGCGGGCCACCATCTCGCGAGCATCTGGGAGAGAATCTGCGCGAATAAGCCAATCGTCCAAATAGGGGTGAACCCGGATTCCCTCCTTGCACAAAGCCGCCGCAACCACTACCATTACCTTGGAAAAGGTGTGGGGACGCAGTTTTATTTATTTATTTATTTAACAGTATTTCTAAACCGCCTTATCTTAATAATCAAGGTGGTATCACAGCAAGCAATCAGGTAAAGTGTGTGTGTTGTACATGCAGTGAGGATAAAACTTAGTTGTGTGAGGGATGTGTTGGGTGCTTGATTTGTTTGAGCTATATACAGGGTGGGCTATTTACAGTGGTGCTAGAATCATATTTTATATATATTCAGTTGTTTGGGAGGATTGGAGTGCTGTTATCCATTCTCTTAGGTTATGTGATGTGACCATAGTGCTCTATGAACAGCATGGTTTTCAGTTGTTTTCTGAAGTCTTTGAGGTCTGGAGTTGCCCTTAGATCGTCCGGTAGATTGTTCCATATTGTTGGAGCAGCCATGGAGAGAGCTCTGTCTGTTGTGTCCTTGCGTGTGTGCTTGTACTCATTTGGGGTGCTGACTCGGTTGCGTGTTTGACTTCTTCTGGGACGTGCGCTGGTTTCCGGTTGTATGAGCAGGTGGAGGCTGTTGGCTGATGTGTGTTCTTTTATCTTAAATAGGTTTATGATAGTCTTGTATCTGATGCGAGCAATGATTGGGAGCCAGTGTAAGTCCTTTAGTGTAGGTGTGATGTGCTCCTGCCTTGCGGCTCCGGATATGATTCGAGCTGCAGTGTTTTGTGCCAGCTGTAGTGGTTTGAGAGCTTGTTTTGGTAGTCCGAGGTATATCGGATTGCAGAAGTCCAGTATTGGGGTTATCAGTGCTTGACAGACTGTACGGAAGTGTTCTGGAGCGAGGAGTGGTTTCAGTCTCCTGATGATTCGCATCCTGTAATATGCTTTTTGGATTGTTTTGTCTATGTGTGGTTTGAGGTTGAGTTTACTGTCCAGAGTAACCCCAAGGTATCTCACCTCCGATCTTATCGGTATCGTGGTGCTTTGTATCTTTATGTTTGGTGGGTGTGTGAAGCTTTGGTTTCGAGTGATGATTAAAGCTTCAGTCTTGTTGTAGTTTATAGCTAGATTGTTGTTTTGGCACCACTTCGCCATTTGGGTAAGGCAGTCTGCTATCTTAGAGAAGTCCGGGTTTTCGATTGATATCGGGGAGTATACCATTATATCGTCTGCGTATATTGTGTATTGGATGTTGTTCTCTTTCATAATGTTGCATATTGGTTGGACGCTGCAGTTGCCAGCCCGAAAGGCATGACCTGGAATTAAAAATGCTGACCCAGCACCGCGAAGCATAGAACTCGCTGATGGTCGAGCCAAATGGGAATGTGAAAATAAGCCTCAGCGAGATCGAGCGATGCCAAGAACTCTCCCTTGCGTACTGCTTGGATCATGGAGCGAAGAGCTTCCATCCGAAAATGAGGAAATCAAAGACTTTTGTTCACCATTTTGAGGTCCAGTATGGGACGGAAGGAACCATCCTTCTTGGGCACCACGAAATAAATGGAATAGCTGCCCAGCCCTCGTTCTAGAAGAGGCACCGGACAGATGGAGTTGAGGCTTAGCAGACGCTGCAGGGTAGCTTGAATAACCAGTCTCTTCTCGGGGAACCCTGCCGGAGAAGGAATGAAGACGTCAGGAATAGGGCGGAAGTACTCTAGCGCATAGCCCTGAGATATGTTGTCCAGAACCCATTGATCGGAAGTGATGTGTGCCCACCTGTGAGAGAACAAGGCCAACCTACCCCCTACCGGTGGCAGAGTCCCACGTGAACTTCCTGTCCCGTCAGCGGGAAGGACAGGAAGTTCCTGAGAATTTCCCAGAGGCGGAGTAAGGCTCCAACCCCTTCCGTGCCCCACGAAAGGACTGCGCCCTCTGACCATAATGATTGGCGGGCGCCGAGGGAGCTGCAGGCTTGAAGGGCCGAAATCTGCGAGAGTCCTGATAGCTGGAAAACCGCCTGTAAGATTGCGGCCGAGAAGTCCGTCGAGACGATAGCTTGGGTTTGTCTTCAGGCAAACGTTAAGGCTTCACCTCCCCTAGATCCTTGACGAGCTTATCCAGCTCCTCGCCAAAGAGCAGCTTTCCTTTAAAGGGCAAATTAGAGAGCCTGGACTTGGACCCGACATCCGCCGCCCACTGGCGGAGCCAAAGCCACCGGCGGGCAACCGTCACCACTGCCACCGACCACGCGGAAAGGCGCAGCAAATCATAGAAGGTGTCTGCCAGAAACGCTGTAGCAGACTCTAGGCGAACCAGAGACGAATCCTCCGGTATACACTGGATCCAACGCAACAAGGCCCGTGCAGTCAGGCCACCGCACACCGTGGCCTGAAGGGCCAGAGAAGATGAGGAGAACGCCGTCTTCAGCAGGTTCTCCACCCTCCGATCTTGTGGATCTTTCAACGCCGTCCCGCCTTCTACCGGTATAGTCGTGTGCTTAGTAACCCGTGACCAAGGCATCTACTTTCGGATACGCGAGCCACTGCTCCGACACCTCGGGGGACCAGGCATATAACTGTCCCAGGCGGCGAGCGTTCTGTAACGGAAGGTCCGGAGAATCCCATTCTCGGGTCACCATTTGCTGTAATTCCAGAGGGAAAGGAAAAGCCTTGGAAGGTTTGCGGATGCCCTGCAAAATAGGATCCGACTGAGTCTGAGACGGTTGGGGATCAGGAGGGCTTGCAAGGTGGAGGGCCTCCGACACCTGAGCAATTAACGCTGCCAGCTCCTCCTTACGAAATAACCTGATATCCTGAGACTCCTCTTGATGAAGCAGAGAGGAGTCAGACAGAGAGTACTCCCCATCCTCACGGTCAGAGGAGTCTGCAAACCCATCTGGGGAAGACTTTGACGAGAAGATCCAGCTCGTCCTCCGCCAGCACGTGTACCGCCTTAGGAGGACGGCTACCTGAGATTTCTGCGGTCTTGCACAAACGCTTGCGCTCAAGAAGAGGTAGGGATTCAGGTCCCGCTGTTAAGCTGCCCGCCGTAAGCGCCGACGACTCCGTACGCCACAGAGACCAAGCCTGGCGGAACAACGCCAAAAGCTGATCCTCCGAGGGCAGAGGAGGCGGGAGAGAAACTGGGGCAACCTGAAGAGGCAAGGTAGGAGGCCCCTGCGTCTCAGCTGAAGCAACAGAAAACACCAGACTCTCCGAGGCAGACAAGGCTATAGGCGCGGTCTTCGCAGGCACGGCGGAAGATGGTTCTCCAGGATGTGCAAGACATGCTGGGCACAGCTGATTAATTAGCTCCTTCTGTTTCTTGTGACAGCCAATACACCTCAGCTGAGAGGAAGGCATCCTGCAAACCCTCTCTCTCTCTCCAATAGACTTATTCTGGAGAGAACAGTAGCCTATAGGACTAGCCCGACGGTTCCTGAGGCCCGCATGAGAAAAAATAACTCGTCGGGAGGTAGAAGAAGAGTGCAGCTTCCTGTCAAAACCGCAAGCTCCGCAGTGATTCAAAATGGCCATCGGAACTTCAAAAGGCACAAAAAACCTCTAAAAATAGCTCAAAAAGCGGCAAAATTACTTTAAATGACCCCGGATAGGGAGGGGGACGTGAAACAATCGATCCTGGCGATCCGAAGTGGAAAAAAACGCAAAACCTGACTCGGAGGTTTCTGAGCTGCAGGCTCTCGTTAAAGAAAAGAAACTGTACTTACAGAGTCAGGTTGGTGCAGAGGAGCCCAGGGCTGAGGCGGAAAGAGATGGAAATGCCCCCCAACACTAAAATCTGTCTTTCCCAAGACAAAGATTTTAGGAAGCCCTCTTCCCAGCCTTCACACCCTCGTGGTGAGGTGCTGGGGATGCCTTCCAGCAGCGAGCTCGACTGAGAGAAAACAGGAGCTCAGCTGTACACAGCCAGAATCCAAAAGGCAAAGAAGGAAGGCAAAAACGGCTGAATATCGCCTTAACCAAAGTCCTTAATCACTTTTTTGAAGAGAAAACAAAAAAGCCACCAGATCTGCTGGAGACAGAAAATACTGAGGGAGACCCCTAGTGGTAGTTCCATATCACCAGAGTACAGCCTATCAGAGCTCTGGTATAGTTTTCTGTCTCCAGGATCTGCTGGCAGGGGAACACAGCCCGTTTGTCTGGACTGGTCTAGCAGTATGAGATGGAAAATATATTTTCTGTTATTAGTCTTAAATAAGTTACATTGTAGCTTTATTGCATAGCCCCTAGTCTTTCTATATTTTGATGGCATAAACAATCGAGCTACGTTTACTCGCTGCACTCCATTCATTAATTAATACACATCTATCTCCCCTCAGCCATCTCTTTTCCAGGTTGAAAAGCCCTATTCTTTTTAACCTCTCTTCACAGGGGTATCCGTCCATCCCCTTTACCATTTTGGTGGCTCTTCTCTGTACTTTTTCTAATAACGCTAATCCTTTTTTAGATATGGAGACCAGAAGTGCACACAATATTCAAGATGCAGTTGCACCATGGAACGATATAGAGGCATTATAATAACCTTTATTCTATACTCCATTCCTTATGATTCCTAGCATTCTATTTGCTTTTTTGGCCGCCACTGCACAATGGGCAGAGAGTTTCAACATGTTATCCACAATGATGCCTAAATCTTTTTATTGGGTTGTGGTTCCTAATGTGGAACCTTGTATTGTGTAACCATAGCTTCGGTTGATCTTTCCTAGGTGCATAACTTTGCACTTGTCCACATTAAATTTCATCTGCCGTTTGGATGACCAATCTTCCAGTTTATCAAGGTCCTCTTCCAATTTTTCACAATCCTCTTGGGTTTTAACAACTTTGAATAATTTTGTGTCATCTGCAAATTTGATTACCTCACTCATTAAAGCATAGTTACTCACCTGTAACAGGTAATCTCCGGGAACAGCAGGAATTTAGTCCTCACATATGGGTATCGTCGGTACCGACGGAGCCTGTGCGGGAACGCTCCCCAACATCCAATTAGAAAGCTTTTGGGAGCATCCCACAGCGCCTGCGTGCTGCCTTCCCACCTTTCCCAACTACCTCTCTCCAGTTGAGTTTTAAAGCTGAGACAAAGAGAGAGAGAAGGAAAGGGAAAGAGATAGAGAGATACAACTCCTAGGGGAGGTGGGTGGGTTGTGAGGACTAAATTCCTGCTGTTCCCAGAGATCACCTGTTACAGGTGAGTAACTATGCTATCTCCAGGAACAAGCAGGAATGTAGTCATCACATATGGGGACTCCCTAGCTTTAAATGCCAGGGAGAGACCCCAGAAGTTGTGTCCCTGAACCAGGGCTCCACTCCCCCCCCCCCCCCAATGGATCTCTGGCATCCAACAGGGATGGTGGGTAGGAGTTGATTAGGTATGGAACAGGTGTTGAAGAACAGCCTGACCAAACAAGGCATCCCGGCGGGAGTCCTTGTCCAAGCAGTAATGGGCTGTGAAGGTATGAACCGAGGCCCAGGTGGCTGCTCGACAGATGTCGTCGATAGACACAGAGTGCAGATGAGCCATTGAAACTGCCATAGCTCTCACATTGTGAGCTGTGACATGGCCCTCCAGAGGAAGATTCTTACTCTGATAGGCAAAGGAAATACACTGAGCAATCCAGTTAGATAGTGTTCTCTTGGAGACTGGAAGTCCCAAATGAGAAGGATCAAAAGCAACAAAGAGTTGAGAGGACTTTCTATGTTGCTGTGTTCTTTGTAAGTAAAAAGCTAAAGCTCTTTTACAGTCCAAAGTATGAAGGTTCCTTTCTGCATTTGATGCATGAGGCCTTGGAAAGAACACAGGTAGGTAGACCGCTTGGTTTAGATGAAAAGGCGAGACCACCTTTGGCATATAGTGTGGATGAGTCCTAAGGACTACCTTGTCATGATGGAACCTTGTATAAGGTGGATCAGCTACTAGTGCTTGCAACTCACTGATGCGACGTGCCGATGTGATTGCAATGAGAAAGATAACTTTCCAAGAAAGGAATTTCAAGGAGCTAGTAGCTAAGGGTTTGAAAGGTGGCTTCATGAGCTGACCAAGAACCAAATTTAAGTCCCATGCCACAGGAGGTGGCTTAATGGGAGGCTTAGTTAGCAGAAGGCCTCTCATAAATCTTGCTATAAGAGGATGGGAGGAAATGGGTTGTCCATTTATGGGCTTGAAGGAAGCTGCAATAGCACTCAAATGGACCCTTCACCGAGTTAGTCTTAAGTCCGGCATTGGATAAATACTCCAGTAATGATTCCAGAGGTATGGCAATGGAGTTAAGACCCTTCTGCGAACACCATACAGTAAACCTTTTCCACTTGAAAGCATAAGAGCATCTTGTGGAAGGCTTCCTGGAAGCATAAAGGATATCCTTTATTTGCTGAAGGAGGTTAAGACCATGGAGATCTAGGCCTTCAGCAACCAAGCCCTCAGACGCAGAGACTGGGGATTGGGATGCCATAACATTCCGTCCTCCTGAGATAGGAGATCTGGAGCAGACCCTAACTCCAGGGAGGGAGCTTGAGAGAGATGTAGAGGGTACCACACTTGCCATGGCCAATGTGGCGCTATGAGAATCATACGGCCTCTGTCTCTCTGAAGCTTGAACAGGGTTTTGGGAATTAGGGGAATGGGTGGAAAGGCATACAGGAAGTCTTGACCCCAGTAGAGGAGGAAAACATCCCTGGCATGAGTCCCCTGAGCCGGAATTCTTCACAGAATTGGGGAAGTTTGGCATTCCACGGACTTGCAAAGAGGTGTATGTCCGGGGTTCCCCAATTTCGAAAATTCTTGGCCACCTGGTCTTCATGCAGAGACCACTCGTGTGGAAGCAGAACTCGACTGAGTCTGTCTGCCCAAGAGTATTGTATGCCTGGAAGATACACTGCCAGGAGATGAATCTGATGCTCTCTGGCGAGGGCCCATAGTCGCAAAGCTTTGTTGCAAAGCGACAGAGCGCCTGTTCCCCCCTGCTTGTTCACGTAGAACATGGCTACTTGATTGTCCGTATGAATGAAGACCGTCTTGTAGCTGAGCAGGGTGTGGAACACTCGAAGAGCAAGGAAGATTGCTCTGAGCTCCAGGAGACTGATGTGTAGATGAGTCTCCTGTGGAGACCAGGTGCCTTGGATGGAGAGGTCTTGCAGATGAGCTCCCCAACCCATCGGGGAAGCATCTGTTGTGAGAGTTGCTTGGGGTAAGGGTTGTTGAAAAGGGGACCCCAGCAACAGGTTTTGAGTGGATTTCCACCACTGGAGGGACAAAATAAGGCGACTTGTGTTTGCTATTTTGTCTGACAGGCATCCTGATGCCTGGGTCCACTGAGTGGAAAAAGTCCACTGGGCTGCCCTCATATGGAGGCGAGCATAGGGAACCACATGCACAGAGGACGCCATGTGGCCTAGTAGTTGTAGCATTTCTCGGGCAGTGAGATGAGGCTTTAGCACTGCTTGAGAAGCTAACTCAGGGTCAGGGCCCCCATACCATTATCCAGGATGTGATGCTCACACGCGCCACTCGCACTTGATACACATAGCAATCCAACATTCTAAGACATCTGAACAGGAGGAACCTCAGATTTCCCAAAGCCTAAAATGTGCCCTCATAAATGCACGTTCAATTCACAAGAAATGGCCTGTCATCCTAGACATAATTTCCCGTTATGATCTGGACATTCTTATGATCACAGAAACCTGGTTATCATATGAAGACAATGTCCTCCTCAACCAACTCCTACTCCCCAACTTCTCTATACACACACGACATAGAGAAAACAAGAAAGGAGGAGGAGTGCACATACTCACCTTCATTTCCACACGACTAACTCCTCCAGCACTAACAACTTGGATATACTTTCCATTGCAAACGAACAGTGCTCTATCAACCTGCTGTACAGAACACCTTCAGCTTCCCCGGATGACCTCCCTACCATTATTGACCTAGCTGCCAACATCCTCAATCCCAATATACCAAACTGGATAATGGGAGATTTCAATCTCCCATCATTGCATCAAAATCATGCAGATGCTCTCCTCGACGCCATTGAAGATCTGGGATACAAGCAAATAATCAAGGAACACACGCATATAAAGGGAAATATTCTCGATATGGTGTTCGCTCCACAGTCAGTCCTTGAACGAAGCTGCGACCTTGTGATGTCTGTTACTGATGTACCCTGGTCGGACCACAAACTGATCAATCTCCAAATACCCAGCAAGAACAAGAAGCCACAGAACAACAGAAAATTTAACAGCACATCAAGAACGTCAACAAGAAGTTTTCGACCATTCAACAGAGAACTCATCCTGTCTGAGACCCACTCAATCCTCAACGACACAACTCTCAACCTCGAAGATCTAATCTCCTCCTGGAACTCCAACCTTAACGCCATTTCACAACGGCCGCATCCCAATAACTCATCAAGGAAAAGGAACTCTGCCCCATAGTTCTCTCCTGACCTGCGGTCTTCTCTTACACATCTACGAAGACTTGAGAGACGATGGCGCCGATCGCTCTCCATTGAAGATCAAACAGCTTACAAACTCCACCTATCAATTCACCGAGAAGCAATCACCGTCAAAATAAAGCAATTTCACACTGACACTCTCAAGAGATCACTGAACAAACCGCGGGATCTTTTCAACTTGGTCAAATCCCTTTCGAAGGAACCTTCTCCTGAACAACATGATGAGATTCACCCACAAAAATTCGCCGACTACCTACAGTCTAAACTTATACAGACTGATAAGGTCTCAGCAGCCTCTGATCAAGAACCAACCTGCCTAATCTCCCTACCTATGTTTTTTTTAATTTATTTATTTTTCTTATATACCGCACTTTTTAGCATCAGCGCGGTTTACATGGAACCATAATTAACAAATATCAGTTTTACATAGAACAGGGAAGAAAAACTTGGATAACTTAGGGAGACATGCACAACAATTATTTACATATATAACAATAAGCTTTGTGAGTATCTTATGATAAATCTATGGGTATGCGTTAGGACTAGAGGAGGGGTGTGTCTATGGTGGATTAAGATTGATCTGATAGTATTGTATAAATAAGTAGTGCTTGAGTGCCTTCCTGAATTGCATGAGATCGGTGATTGTTCGGATTTCTGGAGGCAGTGTATTCCAACACTTGGGAGCATAGAGACTGAATGCTCTGCTGGATGTTGTTAGTGTACATTTTGTTGAAGCATTTGGTATAATTAGGGTGTTTGCTGATGTTGATCTTCTGGATCTGTTGGGCGGAGTGGGTTGAAGTAGATTGATTAGTGTAGAAGCAGTTATGTGGTGGATGGCTTTAAAGGTAAGTACTAGGGTCTTGAATAGTATTCTTCCATGTGTTGGGAGCCAGTGGAGCTGCAATAAGATGGGTGTGATATGGTCATACCTCGCTGCTCCAAATAGAACTCTCGCAGCGGCGTTCATGGCCAGTTGTAAGGGAGTCAATGTAGATTGTGGGAGCCCTTGGAGAATGGCATTGGCGAAATCAAAATGGGGTAGGATAAGGGCTTGATATACAGTTCGGAAATCACTTGGGTCCAATAAGGTTCGGAGGTGTTTTGAGTGTCCGGATCTTGAAATATACGGCTTTAACAATGTGGGATATGTGTAATTTCATGTCCAAACGTTGATCCAAAGTGACTCCTAAATAACGGATTGCAGGTTTTGTTTGTAGTTCGGCTTCTCTCACTTTTATATGAGGTGGAGGGGTAAAATATGGATTTTTCGTGACAAAGAGTACCTCTGTTTTCTTATGTTGGATCCGAAGGTTCTGCGTTAGAAACCATTCGGATACTGCGTCAAAACAATCAATAAGAGGTGAGAGGTCCATTTGCTTTGTGGAGAATGGCATGTAAAGAAGGATGTCATCGGCGTATAATCATGTTCTCCACACCATCTGCAAAATATATTGAGGACACAATCACATCTCTCAATACCACCACGGCTCAAACTGATCCTTGCCCAGCCTTTTGGATAAAGGAGCTACGCAGTGAATTCAGTCCTTTCATCGCAGAACTGATGAACCTATCTTTCACAACTGGAACCTTCCCCACAGCACTCAAACATACATCCATTAGACCTCTATTAAAAAACCCCAAACTAGACCCCCAAAGGGTCGACTCATACAGGCCCATAGCTAGTATTCCTCTCCTAGCTAAGATAATTGAGAAAGAGGTACAAAGACAAATCCAAGATCATATAGACTCTGCAGCCCCGCTAGACCAGTGTCAACATGGGTTCAGAGAATTTCATGGAGTAGAAACCCTCCTCACCATCCTTTTCAATAAAATAATCACAGGCACTGACAACATCCGGCAAGGTTTTGTGCTTATCTTCTTAGACATCACTGCAGCATTCGACTCAGTAAGTCATGAACTTCTCATCGGGCGACTGAAAGAAAAGGGCACCTGCAACACTGCAATCGAATGGTGCAAATCATATCTGGATGGAAGATGGCAACATGTAAAATCCGGATCTGAAGAATCAAAACCCTTCCATCAAACGCAAGGTGTTCCGCAAGGTTCCTCTTTATCATCACTCATGTTCAATATATATATGCAGCCCATCTGCAGCATCATTAGATCGTTTAACGTGAGCTGTTTGATATATGCTGATGACATACTCTTATACATGCCGTTCTCTACGGACAAATGGACCTTTCCCCCCTGATAGAATGTTTCGACGCAGTTTCAGAATGGCTCCAATCTCAAAACCTCCGTATCCAACACAAGAAAACTGAGGTACTCTTCATCACGAGACACCCCAATTTTACTCCACCATCCCATGTAAGAGTTAAGGAAGCAGACCTGCAAACTAAAGACACAATAAGATACCTTGGTGTCACATTGGACCAACGTCTTGATATGAAATCACACATATGCAATATAGTAAAAACCGTATACTTCAAGATCCGTACACTCAGGCATCTGCGTTCCTTATTGGATCCAGATGACTTCCGGACTATATACCAAGCACTAATCTTACCCCACTTCGACTTTGCCAACGCCATTTTACAAGGCCTCCCACAATCTACACTGAGCCCGCTGCAGCTGGCCATGAATGCTGCAGCAAGGGTCCTCCATGGAGCCTCTAGGAGTGACCACGTGACACCTATCCTGAAGCAGCTTCACTGGCTCCTCATACACAGAAGGCTTGTCTTTAAGACCTTATTACTGACCTTCAAGGCCATCAATGGCCTATCATCCTCCTCACTTACAGAGCTCATTCACACATTGCCACCCAACAGATCCAGAAGACCAACAGCTGTAAACTCTCTAATTACTCCTAAGGCCTTGACAAAATGCAACATAACAACGGCGAATAGGGCCTGCAGATTTTGCACCCCAAGATGCTGGAATGCTCTACCATCTGACATCCGTGCTATCGTTGACCTAACTCAGTTCAGGAAGGCACTCAAATATCACCTGTTCCTCAAATACTACCCAGTCAGCAATGAAACCTAGATAACCCCACCAAAGAAAGTAACCACTTGTTACTTCTTATGCTGTCAGCACGCCTACTTGTAGATTTTTATGTATATAGTTCACTCATGTTATCCTAGTTTTTTACACCTGTCTCTTTAGATATTTTATGTATATAGTTCACCCATGTTGTCCAAGTTTGTCAACTGTTCTCTGTAAAACCGAACAGCCTGTTCTGGTCATTTTTGTTTTACTGTAAACCGCGCTGATATCGAATAGTGCGGTATATAAGAAATTGTAATAAATAAATAAATAAACTAAATAAATAAATAAATAAATAAATAACTGCACCATGCGATGGCAATGGCCTTGGGGGAGATAGGCCCTTGCCTTTCTGGTATCCAGCAAAGCTCCTATGAACTCTAAAGACTGAGTGAGAGTTAGACTGGATTTTGGGATGTTTATTACCAGACCCAAATACTGAAGGGTACGCATTGTGCAGGATAGAGAAGTCCTGGCCTCTGACTCTGTTGGGGCTTGAATGAGCCAGTCGTCTAAGTAGGGGAAGACAAATATCCCTAGAGTGCGGAGAAATGCTGCTACCACAGCCATGCATTTCATGAACACCCTTGGTGCTGAGGCCAGGCCAAATGGAAGCACCCTGTATTGGTAGTGCTTTTCTTGAAAAAGGAACCGAAGTAACTATCTGTGAGTTGGATGGATGAGAACATGAGTGTACGCATCCTTGAGATCTAGAGAACAAAGCCAATCCTGACTCTGAAGGTATGACAGCAGAGTTCCAAGAGAAATCATCTTGAATTTCTCTTTGACAAGGAATTTGTTCAATTCGCTGAGGTCCAAGATAGGTCTGTATCCCCCTGTTTTCTTTGGGATAAGGAAATAGGGGGAGTAAAACCCTGTACCCTGCTGATGGATGGGTACTTCTTCTATTGCCCCTTGGGCAAGAAGCATAGTGACCTCCTGACCTAACAGGTTGATGAGAGAGGTCGGAGAATTGAACTGCCTTATCATTGTGGGAGGGGGCATGCTTGAAAAAGGAAGCTTGTACCCCTCTTTTATGATGGAGAGTGTCCAATGCTCTGTTGTTATTTGCCCCCCATCTGGGGGCAAAGTGACACAACCTTCCTAGAATGGTGGAAGGCTCTGGTCCAATGAGAGCCAGGAAGGCTAAGTTCTCTAGCTGAAAGTCAAAGGCCTTGTGGAGGCTGAGACTGCTGGGACGGCTGAGGCTTAGCAGTCTTTGCTTTTCTTTGTTTGGGTGGTTGCTGACCTTTCCTGACAAGCTGACCTGCAGAACGTCCTTGCTGAGAATAAGCAGGATAATACTTTTTCTTTTTAGAAAAGAATGGTTTCTTAAAAGATTTCTTTCTTGCAGGATCAGCTGTGGACTTGGACAATCTATCCAAGGTGGAGTTGTCAGCATCCAACTCATTGGCCTTTTCCTGCCAATCTTTACCAAACAGGTTCTCACCAGAACACGGAATATTTCCCAGTTTATCTTGTACCCAGAGCTCCAGATCAGATGCCTGGAGCCAAGCAATTCTACGTGCACCTATGGCAATGGCGGAGGTTCTGCTTATGCACTCAAAACAGTCAAAAGCTGCACGGTTGACAAATTTAGAAACATCTTGGGCATGTTTGACCAACGTGAGAAAATCCTGTCCTCTATCCTCCGGAAGAAGAGGACTCAAAGCCTCTAAATCACCTGTGACTTACTTCAGGAACATTCCCACATATAGACTATAGGAACTGATCCTGGCAGAAAGCATGGAAACTTGGAAGACACGACGTCCAAAAGCATCCAAAGTTTTGCACTCATGTCCTGGAGGATTAGAGGCATGCCTCTTTGCACTCTTGATCCTTCTCATAGCTGATTCCACTACAATAGAGTGGTGAGGAAGCCGAGTTTTCTGGAAACCAGGACAAGGAGGAACTCGATACAGAGTATCCAGTCTACGAGAATGAGGAGAGGTGGTAAGAGGTGTCTCCCACATTTTTTAACATGAGATCATGCAAGATCTCATGGATGGGCAATGTAGCTGCCTCCTTAGGAGTTTTAGGATATTGTAAAATTTCCAACTCCTTTGCTCTGGGCTCTGTTTCAGGTGCCAGAGTAATGGACAGACCTCGAGCCAACTCCCTGATGAAATCCTGAAAGGAAATGTCCTCTGGAGGAGACATCCTACGTTTAGGGGAGGAAGGCTCCTCTGGGAGAAGTATTTCCACATCGACAGAACTGTCAGAATCCTCAGATTCCTCTGAGGACTCGAAGTACCTTCTGTCAGGATGCTCTTGAAGAGCCCGATACCCATACCGACCGAAGTCGGTACCGGGAGTAATCGGTACCGGAGTATCGGTACCGGAAGGCATCGCATGACTGGGTGCTGGCAATGCGGACACCGATGTTGATGTTATCAGTACCGGTACCAATACCGTTTGCTGTAGTCGGTGCCGGTTGAAAAGTCCGACGCGGTTCCGAGGGCATCGATGCCGCAAGGAGAGCCGCCAGACTGCGCTCAATAGCCAGGACTCTTTGGTCTATCGACGCTGCCGATGCCTGGATGTCGGTACCGGAGAAGACCGCCAGTACCCCAGAGCATGGCACCAGTAGTTCTGCCGAGGTCGAGGCTTCGAGAACATCCTGGAGCCCCGATAATGCTTTGGAAGCCGAAGCCTCCTGCCGGGGCAATTTTGCCGGTGCAGAATCCTCAAGGGCAACGCCAGAGGCATCTCGATGCTTAGAAGGAGATCTACCCTTTGAGGACCGGCTAGACTTGTTTAGTTACCTGAGATCCACGGGAGGAAGACGTAGCCCTGGAAGACGTCGATGCCACCGAAGCTGCATCAGAGGGAAACAGGGTACTGAGCTTGGCGGCTCGGTTCTGTCGACCTCTCTTGGACATCATGGCACAGGCCATACACTCCGAGATGGAATGGTCAGGACCTAAACATTTCAGACACCACTCATGGGTGTAGGTGACGGAGATGGTACCATCACACTTGGTGCACTTTTTAAAACCCGATGAGGGTTTTTCCATTATGGAAAAAATCTTGGGCCTAAGGTCCAAAAAGCGTAGTTACTCACCTGTAACAGGTGTTCTCCAGGAGCAGCAGGAATCAGTCCTCACATATGGGTGACGTCGGCGCCAACGGAGCCCTCGCGGAGCAATTTTCCCCAGCTTTCAAAGAAAGCCTTTGGGAATTGCAGCGCGCATGCGCGGTCCCCTTCCCGCCCAAAGGTGCCATCTTGGCCAGTCAGATGACATAGCGAAAAGACAGCAAAAAATTTGCAAAAACTAAATCGTAGGACTGCAACTCCACGGGGAGGAGGGAGGGTTGTGAGGACTGATTCCTGCTGCTCCTGGAGAACACCTTTTACAGGTGAGTAACTACGCTTTCTCCAGGACCAAGCAGGAAGTCAGTCCTCACATATGGGACTCCCAAGCACAAGGCTACCGGAGACCCCAAGCACAAAAATGAGCTCCCTCTAGCTCAGCAGAACAGAAGGAAGGAATCTTCTCTGACTAATCTCCAACTGGTAGCCCAACATCCGGGATGGAGGGTAGGAGTTGCTTAAACCTCAAAGAGATTACGGAGGACTGCCTGTCCGAAAGCACTGTCCCTGCGGGACTCCCTCTCGAGGCAGTAATGGGTTGCAAAAGTCTGGCTCGAAGACCAAGTAGCGGCCCGGCAGATGTCTGCCAATGGAACAGAGCGGAGGTAAGCCACTGACGCAGCCTTCGCCCTAACCCGATGAGCGGTGACTCGACTTTCCAACGAGAGGCCTGCCGCCCCATAAGTCCAAGCGATACAGTCAGCTACCCAGATGGACAGAGTACGCTTGGAGACAGGGAGCCCCAATTTATTGGGGTCGTAAGACAGGAAGAGCTGAACAGTCTTACGGTGCTCCCGCGTACGATCAAGGTAGAAGTTCAGCGCCCTTCTACAGTCCAGGGTATGCAAGACCATCTCAGCTCGGCTGGAGTGTGGCCTGGGAAAGAAGGTCGGAAGCACCACCTCCTGATTGATGTGAAAAGGGGAGACCACTTTTGGAAGAAACTTAGGGTGAGTCCGCAGGACTACCCTGTTCTTGTAGAACCTAGTGTACGGGGGATCAGACACTAGGGCCTGCAGTTCACTAACGCGTCTAGCGGAAGTGAGGGCTACGAGGAATAAGGTTTTCCAAGAGAGAAAACGGAGAGGACAGGTAGCCATGGGTTCAAAAGGCGGACAGGTGATCCGCTGTAAAACCACGTTAAGGTCCCAGTCGGGGGCTGTGGGGCGCAAAGGTGGTTTAAGGAGAAGGAGACCTCGGGAGAACCGTGCCACGAGAGGGTGGCCGGAAAGAGGCCTGCCTTCCACCGGCACATGATGTGCAGAAATAGCACTGAGGTGAACCTTGACCGAATTGGACTTTAGTCCAAGATTGGAGAGGGAAAGCAAGTACTGCAAGACCACCGACACCGAGCAGGAGAAGGGGTCTTGAGACTGCTGAGTACACCAGGTGGAGAAGCGACGCCATTTAAGGGCGTAGGATTTCCGGGTAGAGGGTCGCCTGGAAGCTAGCACGACCTCTTCCACCTCCGGAGGCAGCAGGAGGGGAGCAAGGACTACCCTTTCAGCAACCAGGCCATCAGATGAAGAGATCTGAAGTTGGGGTGTAGGAGAGACCCCTGATCCTGGGTCAGGAGATCGGGTTGAAACCCCAGAGGCAACGGAGTATCTACCGCCAGTTGCATCAGAAGCGGGAACCACGGTTGCCTGGGCCACCGGGGAGCTACCAGGATCATCGAAGCCTTGTCCTGGAGAACCTTGAAAAGTGTTCGAGACACCAGCGGCATGGGAGGAAAGGCATACAGAAGGCCCGTGGACCATGAGAGCAGAAAAGCATCCGCCGCTACTCGGAGTGGATGCGGTTCCCGAGAGCAGAACCGAGGAAGTTGCCTGTTCAGAGGACTGGCAAAGAGATCCAGCGTGGGGAGGCCCCACTGGAGAAAGATCCTTTGAACCACCAACGGGTCCAATCTCCACTCGTGTGGTTGGAGGATTCTGCTCAGTTTGTCTGCCAGGTAGTTTTCTTGACCTGGGAGATAGACGGCTTTGAGGAGGATTCCTCGGCTGACGGCCCAAGCGCAGAGCTTTTGCGCTTCCCGACAGAGAAGGAAGGAGCCCGTGCCCCCCTGTTTGTTCACGTAGAACATGGCCACTTGATTGTCCGTCTGGACGAGGACGGACTGGCGAGTGGTAAGGTGGGAGAAGGCCCGGAGAGCCAGGCGGATCGCTCTGAGCTCCAGGAAGTTGATCTGCTGGGCAGATTCCCACGGGGGCCAGAGACCCTGAGTACATGACCCTTGGCAATGTGCTCCCCAACCCAGGAGAGAAGCGTCGGTCGTCAGTACCTGAACAGGCGGAGGAGACTGAAAAGGCATTCCGAGCACTAGGTTTGGCAGATGAAGCCACCACCGTAGAGAAGAGACCAGCGGGCTGGAGATTCGTACTGAGTCCGCTAGTCTCCCCGAGGCCTGACGCCATTGTGAGCGAAGGCACCATTGAGCAGGCTGCATATTCAGGCGGGCATTGGGGGTCACATGGACCGTGGAAGCCATATGGCCGAGCAGTTTCAGAAAGTGCCGGGCCGAGACCTGGGAAGGGCTGCGGAAGCGGCTGGCTAGAGCCATGAGCCGTTGTGCCCTGTCGAGCGGCAGAAAGGCTCGCGCTTGAAGCGTGTTTAACCTGCCGCCGATGAACTCGAGATCCTGAGAGGGGAGCAAAGTGGACTTTTCGAAGTTTATGACAAAGTCCAGGTACTGGAGCAGAGTCACAGTACGTTGCGTGGCGTGAGTGGCCTCCGTGGAGGACGGTGCTCTGATGAGCCAGTCGTCTAGGTAAGGGAAGACAAAGAGGCCTTGAAGCCGGAGATAACACTGCGAGACATTTTGTGAAGACTCGTGGTGCGGAGGATAGGCCAAAGGGCAGTACTCTGTACTGGTAATGATTGCCTGCCACCACAAACCTTAGGTATTGTCGGTGGCTTGGGTGGATGAGGATGTGAGTGTAGGCATCCTTTAGATCCAAGGAGCATAGCCAATCTCCCTGCCGGAGGTAGGGCAGCAGGATTCCAAGGGTAAGCATCTTGAACTTTTCCCTTTCCAGGAACTTGTTGAGGTTCCGCAAGTCCAGGATGGGTCTGAGGCCTCCAGTACGCTTTGGTATCAGGAAGTACCTGGAATAAAAGCCTTGACCTCTCAGGTGGTGGGGCACCGGTTCCACCGCCTATTCCTGAAGAAGACTTGCCAACTCTTGAAGGAGTAAGTCCCGGTGAAGAGGGGGTCGCAGAGGCTCCCCTGGAAAGTAGGGGGGAGGTACCTGGTGGAAGTGCAGAAGATAGCCCTCTCGGACTATGTGGAGCACCCAGGTATCTGACGTGATGTTGGACCACCTGTGGGCAAAGTGGACCAGCCGGCCTCCCGTGCTGAGAGACACCAGCGGAGGGGGAGAGGCTATGCTGAAAGAGTCAAAAACCCCCACCCTGCGGAGCAGGGGCCGGTGGCGCAGGCTTGGGGGCTTGCTGCCTACGGGACCCGTTACCCCGTCCCTTGGCCTGCTGACCCTATTGGGGAGCTGAGGAGGCCTGATAATGAGGGTAGTGTTTATAGGCAGCAGCCTTCCTCGGGTAAAAGGGCTTTTTCCCCGAGCCCTTCTTCTTCTGGGAAGGGGCAGAGGTTTTCCTGGAGAGCCGAGTCCTGGTGAGAGTCTCTGTCTCGAGTTGTGCAGCCTTCTCGTCCATAGGTTTGCCAAAGAGGTTTTCACCTCTGCAGGGGACATCGACCAACTTGTCCTGCACCCAGGGCTCGAGGTCGGATGACTGAAGCCAAGCCTGTCGGCGGGCCCCGATGCCGGCTGCGGCTACCCGAGCCGATGCCTCAAAGCCATCGTAGGCTGCTCGAGAGATAAACTTTGAGCACTCCCGAATACCGGTGGACAAGGCCAGGAACCTCCGCAAAGGTTCCTCGGAGAGACCAGCAGAGAATCCGGCTATTTCTTTAGCCAGGTCCCTGAGATACATGCCCATGTAGAGCTGGTAAGTCTGGACCCGACAAGCAAGCATAGAGCCCTGGAAACACTTCTTACTGATGCCATCCAGGCTGCGGGCTTCCCTGCCGGGAGGCACCGAGGAGTGCATCTTCTGGCTCTTGAGCCTATGCATGGCCGATTCCACCACCATGGAATGGTGCGGCAGCTGTGCTTTTTGGAAGCCAGGGCTCTTGCGGACTCGATATATGGCATCGACCCGCTTAAGACCGGCGACGACGCCGGGCTCTCCCACATGCGGAAGAGAAGTCGTTCCAGCATCGGAGGAACCGGTACAGTAAAGTGCTCCTTTGCAGGAGAGTCATACTGGAGGGCATCGAGCTCCTCGGCTCGAGGCTCCTCCTCGGGATCCGCAGGGAAGGCCAAGGCCTTGGCCATATCCCTCACGAAGTCCGAGAACCGAGCATCCTCCGGGGGGGACTGTCTCCGAGGTTCGGACTTGGGGGAGTCCGAAGGGATACCCCGAGTCCGAAAAGAGTCAGGTGACTCTTCCACCTCGGATTCCCAGGCGGACTCCTCGGAGGAGTCGTCGAGCGGCTCTGGTCGGGCGGGCGCAGACGCCGTCCGCCCCGACGCCGAGGGAGTCGGCGTCGACGACCTCGGCCCCGAACGGGAGGCCGAAGGGGACCTCGACCGAGGATCGACTCGAGCCCGCATGGACTCGAGGATCGGCTCGGTCTCCGGGGTCGACTTAGACGTCGACGTCCCGGTGGTCAGGGCAGAAGCGCCAGCGAGGCCAGCGATCAATGCCCGCTGCTGGTCCATGAAGGCAGCCAGGCTGCTCTCCAAGGACGTCAACCTGAGTCCGAACTCAGGAGACCCAGCAGCCCCCGACTCGGGCCCGACGTCGGACCCCTCGGAGGCGAGTCCACGAGGACAACAGGACTTACGTGAGCAGACGAGTCCATCTCCAGACGAGGCTGTTTGGACGGCCGCTCCAGCTCCAAAGACCCGGGACGGCTATCGGGGCTATGCGACCTGGCCCTCGCGGAGCCAGGAGCGTCCACCGACGCCGTCCTCGCGGGTTTCTTCCTCCGATGATGCTCCCGGGTAGGAGACCCCCTCTCAGAGGAGCTCCGACGGTGTTCAGAGCCAGATTCCCTGGACACCGAAGCTTCTGACGAGGTCCGGGTACGGCTGGGGTCAGAGAAGATTCTCTCCCGCTGATGCTGCCGACTCCGCAAAGATTTCGCGGACATCTTGCCACAGGCTCCACAGATCATTTCTTCATGATCTGGGCCCAGGCAACGGAGGCAGCAATCATGTGTGTCAGTAAGAGACATAAGTTTCTTACACTTAACACACTTTTTAAAACCACTGGCGGCCATCGGGGGAAAAAGGGCCCCTGCGAGGTCGAACGTTCGTGCCGCCAGGGAAAAGTGAAAAAGCGCGAATTTGTCACGAAGGACAGAAAAACCGAAAAGAAGGGGAGGCCTCGCAACCGGCGTCGCGAGGCCGGACGGAAAAGGGACCGGCGTCGAACCGAAGAAAATAATAAAATAAAGAAAGAAAATCAACTTTTCAGTGGTGACTTGTAGACAGCGTCTGTAGGGCTCCGCGGAAAAAAGAAGACTGGCCAAGATGGCACCTTTGGGCGGGAAGGGGACCGCGCATGCGCGCTGCAATTCCCAAAGGCTTTCTTTGAAAGCTGGGGAAAATTGCTCCGCGTGGGCTCCGTCGGCGCCGACGTCACCCATATGTGAGGACTGACTTCCTGCTTGGTCCTGGAGAATTGCGCGTGCACCTGGAAAAAATGGGAAAGTACTAAGAATTTTTTATTTATTTTTTTTAAAGAAAAGAAAAGAAAGAAAGAAAAAAAAGAAAAAATGGCGGTACCGGTAAAGCGTCAAGGAAGGCAGACGCGACCACAAAAAAGGAAAATTTTCTGCGGCGACACGAACACGACCTGCTGGCTCTGCGGAAAACGAATGAACTGGAGAGAGGTAGTATGCAGGCGCTGTGGGATGCTCCCAAAAGCTTTCTAATTGGACTCTGGGGAGCGTTCCCGCGCAGGCTCCGTCAGTACCGACGATACCCATATGTGATGACTACATTCCTGCTTGTTCCTGGAGATTCCAATTTCCAGGTCATTTATGAATATGTTAAAAAGCAGCAGACCCAGCACAGATCCCTGGGGTACTCCACTGTTTACCTTTCTCCATTGGGAAAATTGGCTATTTAGCTGTACTCTTTGCCTTCTATCTTTTAACCACTTCATGATCCACAATAGTATACTGCCTCCTATCCTATGAGTTTTTAATTTTGCCAAGAATCTCTCGAGAGACCTTGTCAAAGGCTTTCTGAAAATCCACTATACACTATATCAACCGACTCACCTTTGTCTACCTGTTTATTCACACCTTCAAAAAAAACAGATTAGTAAGACAAGACCTTCCTTGGCTAAAGCCATGTTGGCTATCTCTCATTAAGCCATGACTATCTACATGTTCAGTAATTTTTTTCTTTAAAATGGTTTCTACCATTTTCCCGGTACTGACATCAGGCTCACTGGTCTGTAGTTTCCCAGATCGCCCCTGGAACCTTTTTTAAAAACTGGCATTACATTGGCCATCCCTTAATCTTCAGGTATTACAGATGATTTTAATAATAGTTCACAGATGACTAATAGTAGGTCTACAATCTCATATTTCAGTTCTTTCAACACCCTTGGATGTATACCATCTGGTCCAGGTGATTTGCTACTCTTCAGTTTATCAAATAGTTGTAATACATCTTCCCAGTTTTTTTATATTTCTTTCAATTCTTCTGTGGCTTCACCTTTAAATACCATTTCAGTCATGGGTAATATCCTTACATCTTCCTCAGTAAAGACCGAAGCAAAGAATTCATTCAGTCTCTCCTCTATGGCCTTGTCCGCTCTTACTGCCCCTTTCACCCCTCTATCATCCAATAGTTCAACTGACTCATGTTTGTTTTTTTTTGCTTCAAATGTACTTGAAAAAGTCTTTATTATGTATTTTTGCTTCCCCTGCAAGATTCTTCTCAAATTCTCTCTTTGCCTGCCTTAACAATGCCTTGCATCTAACTTGCCAGTGCTTGTGCTGTTTCCAGTTTATCATTATTTGGCACCTTTTTCCATACCTAAAAAGATGCTTTTTTAGCAACAGCCCTCTCTCTGACCTCACCTTTAAACCATGCTGGCACTGTTTTAGAATTCCTTCCACTTTTCTTAAAGCATGGAATACAGCTGCTCTGGGATTCTGAGATAGTATTTTTAAACACCCATACTTGATGTATCTCTTTAACCTTTGCAACTGCTCCTTATAGTTTTTTCTTAACTATTTTCCTCATTTTATCATAGTCTCCCTTTTGAAAGTTAAAAGGTAGTACTGTGGATTTCCTTACCCTCCCTCCTCCATTTATTAAATCAAACACAATCATGCTATGATCATTATTGCTAAGTGGCCCCACACCCTTCTCTTGCACCAGACCTTGTGTTCCACTAAGAACTAGGCTCAAAATGTCTTCCCCTTTGGTCGGTACATGAACCAGCTGCTCCAAGAAGCAGTCATTTATTTCATCTAGAAACTTTATCTCCCTAGCATGTCCTGTCGTGACACTGACCCAGTCAATATACCGGGGTAATTGAAATCACTCATTATTATTATTGCTGTGCTGTAACATTTGTCTGCTTCCCCGATTTCTTTGAGCATTTCATCATCCATTTGTTCATTCTGGCCAGGTGGTCGATAGTACACCCCCATTGCCATCACCTTCCCCTTTTTACACGAAATTTCAATCCACAGAGATTCTAAAGTGAATTTTGTTTCCTGCAAAACTAATCTTTTATGACTCAATGGCCTCTCTAACAGAGTACAGCCCCTCCACCAAATTTGATCTGCTCTGTCATTACAATATACTGTAGTTTGTACCCAGGTATCAGTGTATCCCACTGGTTGTCCTCCTTCCACCATCTAACCTCTCATTTAGTGCCATATATTCTAACTCGCCACTCTTATTTTTTTACACTTCTAGCATTTGCATACAAGCATTTTAGAGGCTATATTTTATTCATATTAATCTGGCTATCAGTAGTTAGGGGGTAATTTGTAATCTTTAAGCTCTGTCTGCTCTGTACTTAAGGGCATTTGGGTTACTTTTGTCTTTATTGGAACCTCTGTCGATATGCTGTAACTTCAATCTTTTGCTAGTATCCTTCGAGGATACATTGTTGCGAACCATGTGCTCTTAGGCAACTATTGGCTTTCCTGTATTATCTAGTTTAAAAGCTGCTCTCTCTTCTTTTTAAAAGGTTAATGCCAGCAGTCTGGTTCCATCCCAGTTAAGGTGGAGCCCATCCCTTCGGAAAAGCCCCTCCTTTCCCCAGAATGCTTCCCAGTTCCTAACAAATCCAAAACCCTCTTCCTTACACCATTGTCTCATCTATGCATTGAGACTCCGGAGCTCTGCCTGCCTCTGGGGTCCTGCGCGTGGAATGGGAAGCATTTCGGAGAATGCTACCTTGTTGTACCAGTCACAAACCTTGCCACCTGCTGGAAGCAAACAATACTGGCTTCTCTCAGTGCTGTATCAGAGGATATACCAGGTGGTGTCACTGAAAGCTGCTCAAGTCTGCCTCCACCTGCTGGCAGGGGGACATAATCCACTCAGTCTGGAGTGGTCTAACAAGATAAAGGAAAGAAGTTTCAAACTGAATAAATCTCCAAACCAATTAACCATGCTTCCAGCATCTGAGCATCAACATAAAAATTTGTACAATCCTGAAAAGAGTTGTTAATGCTAACCTCTCGAGTTCTAATCACATCAGACAGGACCCCCGCTAACAATATGACATTAGGTATGTGCCAGCCTCCCAGTGCTTTCATCTAGCCCTGTTCAAGACTATAAGTATTAATTGGCTGCACACACAGCGATCACTAATTTTTGCAGCGGAATTAACAAAGAACAAAACATACACCTGGACAACTTAAAACCCAACGGCTAAGGAATTATTTGTAATCTCCATGTGTGCATATGTGTATAGGTAGTGTATGGTGTGAAACGTATTTGTGCATGTGCTGTCCATGTTGTGAATGTGTTGAATGGGGCAGGTTTGGGGCTGTAAGTTAGATTTGCTGGGTCATTTTTGGAGATGGTAGCATTTTGGTGGGATGAGGAAGCTGGATGCCAGTAGTTCTGAGGAGCTGGGAGCATGGCCGGTAGTGGGTTGGTGGGGACAGCTGAAATGTAGGTAGTTGGGGGGGGAGGCTAGGGGCATGGCCGATAGCAAGGTGGTGAATGGTTTTTGGTGCACTGGTGGCAATGTGCAGTGTGGTGCAGCAGTTGAGGTATTTGGGGGTGGGAACAGTTTGCCGGTTAATGCAAGGGGTACATTTTGAAACTGGAGCTATTTGCTTGGTGAGGCAGCTACAGATATTATTGGGGGAGGGGAATGGAGGCCATCTGCAGATTAGTGGTGAAATTGGAGGGGTTAGCTTTTGGAACTGGAGCATTTTGCAAGAGGTAATTTTTGGGGGCGAGAGCATTATTCAGGGTGGTGGGGCAGTTGCAGGAAGGTCGTTTCTCAGGATAGAGGCAGATTAAGGGGTGGTATGGCAGTCTGCTGGGCTGTGGAGAAGTTGCAGGGGATAGTTTGAGGGGATGGGGCAGTTGTGGAGCTAGTTTTCAGTATAGAGACAGTTTGCAGAGTCATGGTGGAGTTAAGGAGGATATTTCTGGGGAGTACAATAATTTAGGGTTTGGAGAGAGAGGCAATTTGGAAGGAGCAATTCCCTAACTGCTATATTTCATTGTATATAAATTTCTATGCTGAAAAAGTTGGAACTCCATCCACAAAAACACATAGGGCCATTTGTTTGGGGGGGGGGGGCAAAAATTTAATGTGTGCCTTCAAGTCATTGCTGACCCCTGACGACCCAGCAGCTCCTGGGTCTAGTTGGCACTGTGACCGGAAGTAGATTGCCAGGCCTTTCTTCCAAGGCAATGGAGGGTTAAGTGACTTTCCCAAGACCACAAGGATTTCAAGTGGGAATAGAACCAGGATCTCTTGGTTACTAAAGCCAGTGCTCTAACCATTAGGCTACTACTCCACTCATCCCCCCAATGTTTGGGGGGGGGAGGGGGATGAGAAGCTTATTTCTCTAGAACCCCTTGTCCAATCTGACCCTTTTTCAAATTCTGTGTGTCTTTTTACCATTCTCTCTCCCCCCCCCCCCCCCCCCCAAGTTTTATCCCATCCCATTTAATTTTTCTGGAGTTATTTTACCCTCATTCAGAATTATACAGAAGTGGTGAAAAAACGTCCTACAGCATCTGCTGGTTTAAAAATATGCA
Organism: Ichthyophis bannanicus; assembly: GCA_033557465.1. Lineage (NCBI taxonomy): Eukaryota > Metazoa > Chordata > Amphibia > Gymnophiona > Ichthyophiidae > Ichthyophis > Ichthyophis bannanicus. The sequence continues at coordinate 1,357,871,422 of CM066032.1, forward strand.
AGGAAAACATGCAAACTATGGCTCATGGAATTGTATCTGCATCTGCACTGCTTAAGTGTGTGTGTGTGTCTGTGCATGTCTGCTTATATGTGTGCATGAATGCTTGCATATACCCATCTGTGCGTATAGTGTGATTACTCACCTGTAACAGGTGTTCTCCGGGGACAGCAAGAATCAGTCCTCACACATATGGGTGACATCAACACCGATGGAACCCTAGCAGAAGCATCCCCCCAGCTTTCAAAGAAAGCCTTTGGGAGATGCCATCACACATGCGTGGTCCTCTTCCCGCTCAAGGGTGCCATCTCGCTCGGTCAGATGACATAGCTAAAAGATGGCAAAAATAAAAGATGGTAAAGGAGCAACTCCAAGGGGAGGAGGGAGGGTTGTGAGGACCGATTCCTGCTGTCCCTGGAGAACACCTGTTACAGATGAGTAATTACGCTTTCTCCGGGAAAAAGCAGGAAGTCAGTCCTCACATATGGGACTCCCCAGCTACAGGCTACCGAAAGCACATAGCAAAAATAGGGGATCCCTCATGGGGAGCCGAAGGCAGCAGCAATTTAGTCAGTGTACGCAGAGCACAGTAGGACCCCTGTGTTCTTAGAACCAGCACTCTGGGGGCCAGAACACAGAAGGTTCGAAGGGTAGGAGTTACCTAAACCCCGAAAAGGTTACAGAGCACAGCCTGGCCAAAGGCACTGTCCCGTCAGGACTCTCTTTCCAGGCAGCAATGGGCTGTGAAGTATGGACTGAAGACCAGGTGGCGGGCCCAGCAGATGTCCACCGGGACAGAGCGCAAGCTTGCCACCAAAGCAGGCATGGCCCTGACGCAGGTGCGCTTTGACGCGGCCTTCCAGTAGGGCAGTAAGCAAGGACGATAGTACACCACCCATGTGGACAGCGTACGCTTGGTCACCGCCTCCCCCAGCCTACTGGAGTCATAGGAGATGAAAAGCTGAGAAGCTTTGCAGTGGCCCTGAGTGCGTTGGTCGGTTGGGAATGCCAGGGCCTTAGACATGTCCTTGACAAAGTCCAAGAAGCCCATGTCCTCGGGCGGGAACCGCCGTCGAGGCTCCGAGATGGGAGAGTCAGAAGGGATGTCGCAGTGGCGACAGGTATTCAGGGACTCCTTGTCCTCCATCTCCCACTTGGAGTAGTCTGTGGAGGACTCGTAGGAGGGCTGTTCCATGGGCCTTGAGGGCCCCAATGCCCTATGGCCGGTGCACGGTAAACTTGCTGGGGATGACCATGGTCCCGTCGAGCAGGACTCAGAGCGCAAGCTCGGCCGAGGATCGCCTCTAGGCCGAAGGACCTCGAAGATTGGCTCGGCCTCTGGAGACGTCTTGGACGTCGAGGGCCCGGTAGTCGGCACAGATGAACCAGTCGTGCCGTACAACAGCACCCGCTGCTGGTCCATGAAGGCAGACAAATTGCACTTCAGGGCCGCCATTCTTGACTCCAGACCAGAAGGACTCAGCAGCCTTCGGCACGGGCACAGAGAGACTTGGGCCCGATGCCGGCTCCTCCGAAGGGGAATCCTCCACAAGGATGGTGTCTGGGCAGTCCGTGGCCAGATCCTTCTGGGGGACCTTTGCAGGACGCTCCTTCTCAGACACCTCAGATGAGCGTCTTGGACTGCGAGACCTGGCCTGGGGAGCTCCTGACCAGTTGGAACCATCCAAGGACGCCGCCTTTGAGGGTTTCTTCTTCTTCCTGTGTTCTCTTGAGGAAGACCCCCTTTCTGAGGCCCCACGACGAGGCTCGGGGAGTTCTGCCCGAGATGTCGGAGCCTCAGATGAGGCCCTGGTCTTCAGAGGCATCGAGGAAAAACTTATCTTGTTGCTGCTGGTGGCTCTTGAGGGCCTTGCTGGACATCCTCTTGCAGAGACCACAGGCCGCTGAGTCGTGGTCTGGCCCGAGGCAGCAAAGACAGCAGTTATGTGTGTCGGTAAACGACATGATTTTAGAGCACCAATCACACTTCTTAAAACCACTGGCAGCCATGGGGGAAAAAGTACTCCTGCAAGGTCGAAGACCCTCTGGGCTGCCAGCAGGAGAAAAAAGGACACGGAGACACCAGAAAAAACACAAAAGACTACAAAACGTAAACAAAACGAGACGACGAGACACAGAGGTCGGTAGGCGGAAGAGAACCGGTGCAATACCGGAGGCGAGTGTGAAACTCGGGAACAAAATAATAAACTTTTTCCAGGGACAAGCCAGATAACGTCTGAAGGGCTCCACGGAAAAAAGGAGACTGAGCAAGATGGCACCCTTTGGCGGGAAGGGGACCACGCATGCGTGGTGGCATCTCCCAAAGGCTTTCTTTGAAAGCTGGGGGAATGCTTCTGCGAGGGTTCCATTGGTGCCGACATCACCCATATGTGAGGACCAACTTCCTGCTTGTTCCTGGAGAAAAGGGCATGTTCGTACAGAGAAATTTTGCATACCTCAATTTTCTTTCCTTGAATCCTGTTAGATCAGTCCAGACCTATGGGTTATGTTCCCTTGCCAGCAGAGAAAGGCAGACTTGAGCAATTTTCAGTGATGTCATCACTAGGTATATCAGCTAGTGCACTAGTCAAAACACACTGCCACCTGCTGGAAGCAGCCAAATACTGGCTTCTCTCATTAGTGCACTGGCAGATATACCTAGTAATAACATCACTGAAAGTTGGTCAAGTCTGCCTCCACCTCCCGGCAAAAGAGCATAACCCATGCATCTGGACTGGTCTAGCTGAGCAGAATAAGTTATCCACACATGTATAGAACCCCTGAAAGAATTCTGACATTAGGGCAAGGCTCAACAAATCTCAGCTGCTAGGTCACCAATGTGACTAGAAATTATTCCCTGGAAGCTGGAATTTCCTTAACCCTTTTTTTAAGCTCCTGAAGTAGGAGTTTCCGTTACTCTTGACTAAGCATAACCAAAATTTTCCATAAGCAAAGCACCAAAATTTCTGTTCATGGACATAGCTAGAAAAAAACATTTGCTTTGACAATAAGACGAGGAAGAATACAATTCATTTTTCAAAAGTGACAGAGAATACTGGAAAGGCACCCATTCTAGTCAAACAAAAGAGTCAATGCACAAACCCTGTACTAGACCCAGTGCTTAAAGCTTTAGCGCAGGGTTTCAAAGTGCAAGTTTAACGCTGACTTTTATACACAGCAATGCTGTAAGCAAACAGCATGCAAATTAACAATGCGCAAGAAGTCAACTCTAAACTAGGAGAGAAAGCCAAAACACATGCATACAAAGGTCTGCATTAACAGCCCCTATATGTTGAGCAGGTTTTTGGCATGCTGTCTCTATAAAGGGTTATGGTTATATTTTATTTTTATCAGATCTGTAAACAAACTGTTTACAACAGGATAAAAAAATTAAATACATTTTAAAAAATTAAAATTAGAAAAAAAAACAAACTAAGAACAAAGGAGGAATGCCACTGACAGAAAAGAAATGAATAAAAGCATTTAAACGAACTCTGAAACCACATAGGAAAAAATAAGAATGGGATAGGGATGGGATCATGTTTAGGGAGGGACTTCAGATCCAATGACTGCCAGCTCTAATCCTAACAATACTAATTCAATTCCCAAGGACTCCCACTCACACAATGATTAACTTAAAAGAGTCACAGAGTAACACAGTAGAGCGACACAGAGGAACTGCTAACAACCTCACCAGCTCTAATCATAACAGCACTTATTACCTGGGAGACACAGTAATCCCAAATGCTATTTCATAAAGATACGTCTTCAGTGCCTTTTTAAACTTTTAAATGTTTAATTCCGAGCGAACATCCCCAGGAAGCGAATGCCATGTGGTTGGAGCTGTGGTAAAGAAAGCCGATTTTCTAGTCATCTCAAACTTAATGATGGCGATGGAATGTGAAGACGAAAACCGTGGAGCGATCGCAATGCCCTGGTCGTGGCATAAAAAGTAACCAGAGACGCTAAATATTTTGGTGCTAAATCATGGATTGCTTTAAATGTAAAGGTTGCGACCTTGAAGAGCACTCTAGACGCTACAGGAAGCCAATGGTGCCGCATAAGAAGAGGCGTTACATGGTCAAAGAGCTTTGCTTGAACCACAGTACGTATGGCTGAGTTCTGCACCATCTGAAGTTGTTTTATTTGATATTGTGGAATTCCCAGGTAGATTATATTGCAATAATCTACCTTAGCCATAACAGTTTGCAGCAGGACGAATGCTTGAGCTACTGTGTCGTGAACGGTTGGATCCCACGTAAATGTTGCAGTGCACAAAAAGAAGAATGAATAACCTGGGCCAGGTGTGAAGATATTGAAAGCTGAGTCTCTAAGATGATCCGCAAGGTATTTTAATGTTGGTTGTAGCGTTACAGGTACCCCTTTAATCTTAGGAGTTATTGCAGGAATCTGGGATGAATATATGAACAAAGTTGCTACAGTCTTTGATGGATTCAATTTTAATGAATTAGAGTCTAGCCAGGTGGCCACTTGGTTCAGATGTATATTGATCTGTGAAATATCTACAGTTTGTCAGCAGAAAATACTAGAAGAATATTGTCTGTATAAATGTAACTGGAAACACCTAAGCTCTGAATAAGAGTGGCAAGGGGGCTCAAGAAAACACTGAAAAGAGATGGTGATAAAGTCGGACCTTGGGGAACCTCCACAAGAAGAAATATAAAAGAGGAGGACCAAGTCTTGGGAAGTGTATCTTAAAGGCGTGATCTTTAAGAAACTACTGAAACCACGAGAGGACTGTACCCTGAGGTCCAGATTCATATAACAGACACATCAGCATCACATCACATCAGTTTATATGCTTAAGATCTGTAGCAAGTATTCCGTCTCTAAGTAAAGAGAAAAACGTTTTGCTGAATTTCATGATAGCTATAGCTTTGAAAGTCATTTTCACAAATTGGAAGAGCTCGCATAAATTGGACTGGAATCTCATGATCCACTAGATCAAATACTGCCGATAGGTCCAGCAAATTTGCAATAGACGCTCTACCCTGATCCCATGCCCTATAAATTTTGTTTAAAAAGTATAATCATAATGGTTTCCGCACTATGTTTTGGCTGGAAGCCTGATTGCCTAGGATGTAAGGCATGAACCTGTTCCAGGTGTTCGGTAAGTTGAGTAAAATAAAACATTCTGTCACTTGGACATAAAAGGAAGGTTAACTATAGGTTTATAATTTTTTTTTTAAATCAGCGATACCTCCTTGTGGGCCTTCAGAATAGATTTAAGCAAGGAGCTTGATGACAGGCTTGAATTAAAAATCAATAGCATAGCTGGCAATAGTCCTACACTTCACCTCAGATAACCCAGGCATCAGAGAAAGCCCCCGATGCCATTGGTATAGTGTTGGTAGGAGCAGGCAGTGGCCCCATGGACCCCGACTTCTCCTTAACCTCAGAAAAATCACTGGTGGTTCATAGGCCCCTATTCAAAATTTCTCCCCAGCTGCAAACCTCACCTTGCTAAAATCATTGATGGCTGTGAGCCTCCAGTACCCCACCCTCCCCCACAATACCTTTTGTAGAACAGGGGGTAGTAACGATGACTACCCACTCCCAGCTCCCACCATTTTCCAGAAATACACCACCTAGGGGAAGGGCCCAGTCTGCCAAATAAGGAAGAAAATTCCTGCTTAGGCAATCCCACCAATCAGTGCATCCTGGTGTACATAGCATGGGGTCAGCAGACTGCATTATCTGAGGGGAAGTATCAAACTTCACCTCAGATGATTCCTTTACTCATGGCTGGATCTTTACGCCTGCTCAAAGTTGGCATAAAGATCCAGCGTTAAAAGTAATGTAAAAACTGCTGTTTTCTGTGAAGTTTTCCCTCCTCTCCCTTATATTGAGTGCAATTAGTTATGCAGCACTTTGCATACTACATGCATGCCCATTAGAAAAACATAACATAAAATAAGAACAAAGAGGAACACCACTAACAGAAAAGAAATGAATAAAAGCATTTAAATGAACTCTAGACTAGACACATAGGAAAACAAAAAAGAATGGGATCATGTTTAGGGAGGGACTGCAGATTCAAGGACTGGCAGCTCTAATCCTAACGGCACTTATTACCTGGGAGACAGTAATCCCAAATGCTCCTAGTTTTTCTGGAGATTTTCCCCACACTAGCTTGCTTTCTGCATTGGAAAGATTTTCTGCATCAGTCTCATATTGCTTTAAAGGGAAAGTTTGTATACTTTCACAATTTTATCTTTAATCCAAATAACCAGAAAGAGAATGAACACGAACTTGTAGCAAACTGTGTGTTATGAAAGGCAACAGTGGAAAAGCGTAGTCAGTCACTTGTAACAGGTGTTCTCCGGGGACAGCAGGAATCAGTCCTCACATATGGGTAACATCAGCACCGACGGAGCCCTCGCAGAAGTATCCCCCCAGCTTTCAAAGAAAGTCTTTGGGAGATGCTACCACACATGCATGTCTCCTTCCTGCCCAAGGGTGCCGCCATCTTGCTCAGTCAGATGACATAGCTAAAAAATGGCAAAATAAAAGATGGTAAAGGAGCAACTCCAAGGGGAGGAGGGACGGTTGCGAGGACCGATTCCTGCTGTCTCCGAATAAAGCACAGTTACTTACCTGTAACAGGTGATCTCTGGGAACAGCAGGAATAAGTCTTCACATATGGGTATGTCGGTACCAACGGAGCCTGCGCGGGAACGCTCCCCAGCTTCCCAAAAAGGAAAGCTTTTGGGAGCATCCCACTGCGCCTGCGCGCTGCCTTCCCGCCTTTCCTGACCAGCTCTCCTCAGTTCGAGTTTAAAGCTGAGACAATAGAGAGAGAGGAAAGGAAAGACAGAAAAGAGGTACAACTCCTAGGGGAGGTGGGAGAGTTGTGAAGACTTATTCCTGCTGTTCCCAGAGATCACCTGTTACAGGTAAGTAACTGTGCTATCTCCAGGAACAAGCAGGAATGAGTCTTCACATATGGGGACTCCCTAGCTAAGATGCCCGGGAGATCCCCAAGGATATGAGACCCTGGGAAGTGTCCTACGTCCTCCTATGGATCTCAGGCATCCATCCAGGGAAGGAGGGTAGGAGTTGTTTAAGAATGGAACAGGTGTTTGAGGACAGCCTGACCAAACAAGGCATCCCGGCGGGAGTCCTTGTCCAAGCAGTAATGGGCTGTGAAGGTATGAACCGAGGCCCAGGTGGCTGCTCGACAGATCTGGTCGATGGAGTTTAGATGAGCCATCGAGTTGGCCATGGCCCTCACATTATGAGCTGTGACATGGCTCTCCAGAGAAAGGTTCTTACTCTGGTAGGCGAAAGAAATACACTGAGCAATCCAATTGGACAGTGTTCTCTTAGAGACTGGAAGTCCTAAATGAGAAGGATCAAAAGCAACAAAAAGCTGGGAAGACTTTCTATGTTGCTGAGTCCTTTGTAAGTAAAAAGCAAGAGCTCTTTTACAATCCAGAGTATGAAGGCTCTTCTCTGCACTGGATGCATGAGGAGCTGGAAAAAAGACAGGTAAATATACCTCCTGATTAAGATAGAAAGGTGAGACCACTTTAGGCATAAAGTGTGGATTTGTCCTAAGGACCACCTTGTCATGATGGAACCTTGTATAAGGTGGATTAGCCACTAAGGCCCGCAGTTCACTGATGCGGCGAGCTGAAGTGACGAAAGAAATTTCAAGGAGGTAGTGGCTAAGGGTTCAAAAGGTGGCTTCATAAGCTGACCAAGAACCAAATTAAAGTCGTATGCCACCGGAGGAGGCCTAATGGGAGGTTTAGTTAAAGTTAGGCCTCTCATGAATCTTGCAATGAGAGGATGAGAGGAAATAGGTTGTCCATTGATGGGCTTAAGGGATGCTGCAATAGCACTCAAATGGACTCTTACTGAATTTGTCTTAAGTCCTGCATTGGAAAGATGCAGGAGATAGTCTAAGAGAGAATTTAAAGGTAGTGCTAGAGGGTCAAGACCCTTTTCAGCACACCAAATGGAAAATCTCTTCCATTTAAAAGCATAGGAACGCCTGGTGGAAGGTTTTCTGGAAGCATGGAGAATATCCTTCACTTGCTGAGAAAGATGCAAGCCTTGAAGGTCTAGGCCTTCAGTAACCAAGCTCTGAGGTGAAGGGACTTGGGGTTTGGGTGCCACAAAGTCCCTTCCTCCTGAGACAGAAGGTCTGGAGCAGCTCCCAAATCCAGCGAGGGGGCTTGGGAGAGATGCAGAAGTAGAGGGTACCACACTTGGCGTGGCCAGCGTGGAGCTATGAGGATCATAGATCCTTGATCCCTCTGGAGTTTGAACAGAGTCTTGGGAATCAAGGGAATGGGTGGAAAGGCATACAGGAAGCCCTGACCCCAATGAAGGAGGAAGGCATCCTTGGCCTGAACTCCCTGACACGGAATTCTGGAACAGAACCGGGGAAGTTTGGCATTCCACGGACTTGCAAAGAGGTCTATGTCCAGGGTTCCCCATTCTTGGAAGATTCTGAGTACCTAATCCATGTGCAGGGACCATTCGTGTGGAAGCAGAACTCGACTGAGTCTGTCTGCCCAAGAGTTTTGGACTCCTGGGAGGTATACTGCCAGGAGATGGATTTGATGCTCTCTGGCGAAGGCCCACAATCTGAGAGCTTCGTTGCAAAGCGACAGAGAGCCAGTTCCTCCTTGTTTCTTTATGTAAAACATAGCTACTTGATTGTCCGTATGAATGAGGACTGTCTTGTAGCTGAGGAGGGTATGGAAGACTTTGAGAGCTAGAAAAACTGCTCGAAGTTCCAAGTGGTTGATATGAAGAGAGGTCTCCTGAGGGGACCAAGTGCCTTGAGTGGAGAGGTCCTGAAGATGAGCTCCCCAATCTGTTTGGGAGGCATCTGTTGTGAGGGTTGCTTGGGCAACAACTGTTGGAAGGGGGACCCCAGCAACAGATTTTGAGTGGACATCCACCATTGGAGAGACTAAAAGAGACGTTTGGAGGTTGCTATTTGGTCAGAGAGCTCCTGATGCTTGAGTCCACTGGGTGGACAAAGTCCATTGAGCTGCTCTCATGTGTAGGCGAGCATAGGGTACCACATGCACTGTAGAAGCCATGTGGCCTAGCAGTTGTAGCATCTCCCGGGCAGTTAAGTGGCTCTTTGACTGAATCTGGGAGGCTAACTGCACTAGATATTGGCAACGGGCCTGAGGAAGGTAGGCCCTTGCAGTGGTGGTATCCAACCAGGCCCCTATGAATTCTAGGGACTGAGTAGGGGTGAGCTGAGACTTTGGGAGGTTTACCACAAGTCCCAGATACTGCAGAATGTGCCTTGTGCGGTCCAGGGGAATCTGGGCCTTTGACTGAGATGGAGCTCGGATGAGCCAGTCGTCCAGGTATGGGAAGACAAATATTCCCAGAGTGCGTAGAAATGCAGCAACTACTGCCATGCATTTGGTGAACACTCTTGGGGCAGAGGCCAGACTGAAAGGAAGCACTCTGTATTGGTAATGTTTTCCTTGGAAAAGAAAACGTAGGAATCTTCTGTGAGATGGATGGATGAGGACATGGGTGTACGCATCCTTGAGATCTAGAGAACAAAGTCAATCGTGACTTTGAAGGTATGGAAAGAGAGTGCCCAGAGAAAGCATCTTGAACTTCTCCTTGCATAGAAATTTGTTCAATTCTCTGAGCTCTAGAATGGATCTGTATCCCCCTGTCTTCTTTGGAATGAGAAAATAGGGGTAGAACCCTGACCCTTGTTGAAGAAGAGGAACTTCTTATATTGCCCCTTGGGCAAGAAGGGTAATTATCTCCTGACCTAGAAGGTCGAGAAGAGATGTGGGAGAATTGAAGTGTCTCACCATGGTGTGGGGAGGAAGGTCTGAGAAATGAAGTTTGTAGCCCTCTCTTATGATGGAGAGGGTCCACTGCTCTGATGTGATTTGCTCCCATCTGGGAGCAAAATGAGCTAACCTTCCTGGAATGGTGAGAGGTTCTGGCTGTTTCAAAGCCAGAAAGGCTAGGTTCTCTAGCATCAAGTCAAAAATCCTGAGGGGGTTGGGACTGCTGAGTTGCAGCAGCCCCTGTAGACTTAGTCCTGGCCTGCTTAGGTTGCTGACGCTTAGTGGTAAAGCGACCTGTAGAAGATTGTTGGCCAGAAGTGGAAGGGAATCTGCCCTTCTTGAAAAAAGACTTTTTAAAAGTCTTTTTCTTGGCAGGAATGGAGGTTGACTTTGAAAGTCTATCCAGAACAGAGTTCTCTGCATCCATTTGAGTGGCTTTTATTTGCCACTCCTTGCCAAATAGATTTTCACCTGTACAGGGCAGATTTCCTAAGCCATCTTGAACCCAGGGATCCAAATCAGAAGCCTGGAGCCAAGCAATTCTGCGAGCAGCTATGGCAATGCCTGAGGCTCTGCTGGCACCTTCAAAGGAGTCAAAGGCTGCCCTGTTGGAAAACTTTGAAATGTCTTGAGTATGCTTAAGCCAAAGGAGAAATTCCTCCCTTTTATCCTCTGGAAGAAAAGGGAGGAAAGTGTGCAGGTTTTCTGCAACTTCCTTTAGAAACATACCAATGTAAAGACTATATGAGTTGATTCTGGCAATAAGCATACTGGCTTGGAAGATTTTCCTACCAAAAGCATCCAAGGTCCTGCATTCTCTTCCTGGAGGAGCAGAAGAGTGTCTCTTTGTACTCTTTATCCTCTTCATAGCTGACTGCACCACAATGGAATGGTGAGGAAGCTGAGTTTTTTGAAATCCAGGACAGGGAGGGACACGATACATAGTGTCCAACCTGCGAGAATGAGGAGAGAGAGTGAGCGGAGTCTCCCATAAATCAATCATGTGTTCATAAAGAATCTCATGAATTGGTAAGGTGACTGCTTCTCTAGGAGCCTTAGAGTATCCCAAAATATCTAATTTTTTTGCTCTAGGCTCTGATTCAGAGGTTACTGAAATAGAAAGTCCTTTAGCTACTTCTCTTATGAAGTCATGAAAGGACAAGTCCTCTGGAGGAGACATTCTTCTTTTTGGAGAAGAAGGCTCTTCAGGAAGGGCTATGGATACTTCAGGAGACTCATCTGATGAATCAGAATCACCAGAGGAATCGAAGTACCGCCTGTCAGGGTGCTCTTCCAACGCTCGATACGCGTATCGAGCAGTATCGACATCAGGCGTTCTCGGTACTGGATCGGTACCGAGAAATAGTCCTGGACAAGGAACCGCCGCAGCCGGTATCCTGGTCGATGTCGATGCAGTCGGTACCGGTATCGGCGCTGGTGCCGGTACCTGAACCGATACCGACAACGGAGCTTGTTGCGGTACCGTCGGCGTCGCAGCTTGAATGAAGGCTGTAATAGCCTGCTGCATGGACAGAACATTCTGATCCATCGACGCCATGAATGCCTGGAGTTCGGTACCGGGGGATTGTGCCGGTACCCCAGAGCATTCTAACAGGTGATCGGTCGAGGCCGTGCCATCGATGTCAACCTGTAACCCCATAGAAGGAGCTTTGGAAGCCGGAGCTTCCCGCCGGGGTTGTTTGGCTGGGGCAGGATCCTCGAGGGCAAGCCCGGAGGCATCTCGATGCTTAGAGGGAGATCTACCCTTCGAGGACCTGCTAGACTTATGTTTGGTTACCTGAGATCCATCAAGAGAAGAAGACCGGGAAGAGGTCGATGCTACCAACGCTGCATCAGCGTGAAACAGCACATGGAGCTTAGCTGCTCGGTTCTGTAAACCCCGTTTAGACATTAGAGAGTACGACGGACAATCCGGAATGGAGTGTTCAGGACCCAAACATTTAAGGCACCATTCATGGGTATCTGTAACAGAAATAGTACCGCTACACTTAGTGCATTTCTTGAACCCGGAGGCTGGTTTTTCCATGAGGGAAATTTTCTCTTGTAGTGCATTTCTTGAACCCGGAGGCTGGTTTTTCCATGAGGGAAATTTTCTCTTGGGCCCTAAGGCCTAGAAGAAAAAATTACACTAAGTGAGGAAAAGTAAAGATGTTTTTTTTTTTTTTTGAAGAAGAAGAAGAAGAAGAAAGAAAAGACCGGCGGTACCGGTCCGGAGTCGGGGAAGGCAGACACGCGACCAAAGAAATAAAATAAAGAACTTCTTCAGCGGTGACAGGGCTCGACCTGCTGGCTCCGCGGCAAAGAAGAACTGAGGAGAGCTGGTCAGGAAAGGCGGGAAGGCAGCGCGCAGGCGCAGTGGGATGCTCCCAAAAGCTTTCCTTTTTGGGAAGCTGGGGAGCGTTCCCGTGCAGGCTCCGTCGGTACCGACGTACCCATATGTGAAGACTCATTCCTGCTTGTTCCTGGAGATCACCTGTTACAGGTGAGTAACTATGCTTTCTCCAGGAACAAGCAGGAAGTCATTCCTCACATATGGGACTTCCCAGCTACAGGTTACCGAAAGCCTAAAGCAAAAATAGGAGCTCCCTGATGGGGAGCCAAAGGCAGCAGCAATTTAGTCCATGTACACAGAGCACAGTAGGACCCCTGTGTCCTTAGAACCAGCACTCCGGTAGTCTGAACACAGAAGGGTCAGAGGTTAGGAGTTGCCTAAACCCCGAACAGATTATGGAGCACAGCCTGGCCGAAGGCACTGTCCCATCAGGACTCTTTCCAGGCAGCAATGGGCTGCGAAGTTATGGACTGAAGACCAGGTGGCACTCCAGGAGCAGAAGTAGGGCAACTGAAAGTTGTTTGGGCTGGCGAATAAGTCCATCATGGGTTCCCCCCAGAGCCAGAAAAGCCGACTGGCTACCCTGGGGTCCAGTTGCCACTCATGCGGCTGGAGAACTCTGCCGAGCCTGTCGGCCAGCAGGTTGTCATGGCCAGGCAGGTATACAATCTGCAGGAGGATACCTTGTTGGATTGCGTTCGAGCAGAGGACTAGAGCCTCCTGACAAAGGGTACAAGACCCTGTGCCCCCCCGTTAGTTCATATAGAACATCGCCACTTGGTTATCCATCTGGACCAGGACCGGCTGGTGTCGCAGGTGGTGACAGAAGACCCTCAGGGCTAGGTGTATGGCTCGGAGCTCCAGGAGGTTGATTTGCTGGGTGTTCTCACTTGGTAACCAGTTGCCCTGAGTGTGGAGATCTCTGCAGTGTGCTCCCCAGCCAAGCAGGAAGGCATCCTTGGTGAGGACCCTTGAGGGGCTTGGAGCCTGAAAAGACATGCCCGCCTCAAGATGCTGAGGAGACTGCCACCAAACAAGAGAATCCACCAATTGGCAGGTCACAGAAACCCTGTCTTGGAGGCGGTCGTTGGCCTGAGACCACTGGTCCCAGAGGCACCACTGCATCGCCCTCATGTGGAGGCGAGCATCAGGGGTAACGTGGACTCTGAAGGCCAAGTACCCGAGGAGGTGCAGGAGAAGCTGAGCAGCACTGAGGGACGGCACTGTATGTCCCAAGCCAGAGTCCTGAAACTATTGGCTCAGTCTCTGGGCAAGAAGGCCTTCGACTGGAGAGTGTCAATCTTTGCCCCAATGAACTCCAGACACTGGGTCGGGAGGAGATGAGACTTGGAGTAGTTTATGACAAAACCCATGTGCTGCAAAACCTGGATGGTGCGTGCAGTCACCTGCTGCACATCTAAGACCGTGCCTCCCTTTATGAGCCAGTCGTCCAGGTAGGGAAAGATGAAGACCCCCTGGAGACAGAGCAAGGCAACCACAACCGCCAGGCACTTTGTGAAAACTCTTGGGGCAGAGGCTAGGTCGAAAGGGAGCACCCTGTACTGAACATGTCTGCAGCCCCCACTACGAAATGCAGGTACTGCCTGTGGTTGGGGTGGATGAGGATGTGGCTATAAGCATCCTTGATATCTAAGGAGCACAGTCTCCCTGCTGGAGGTATAGCAGTAATGTTCTAAGGGAGAGCATCTTTAACTTCTCCCTCACCAGGAATTTGTTGAGTTTGCGCAGGTCGAGGATGGGCCTTAGGCCCTCCTGTCCTTTTTGGCATGAGGAAGTACCTAGAGTAGAACCCCTTGCCCTTGAGAGATTGTGGGACACTGGTTCCACTGCTTTGCTCAAGAGAAGACCTGCCAACTTCTTCAGAAGGTCCCAGTGGAGACCGGAGGGGCTCTCCCGGGAAATAAGGGGGAAGTATCCGAGTCAGGAGGAGGAGGTAACCCTCCTGAACTACCCGAAGTGCCCAGAAATCGGTGGTGATGGACATTCACCTCTGGGCGTAGAGGGCCAGACGTCCCCCTGTGGGCTGCTGATCTCCTTGGGGTAGATAAGCTATGCTCCAGGAGTCAAAACTCCCCCCTGGCTGGGCTGGAGCTGGTGCCTGGAGTTTTGGAGCTTTCTGCTTACGCGGGTCGTGCCCATGTCCCTTGGCCTGCTGACCCTGTTGGGGAACTGGGAAGGCCTGATAAGGTGGGTAGTTTTGGTAAGCAGCTCCCTTCAACAGGTAAAAGGACTTTTTACCAGAGCCCTTCCATCAGCGAGGGGCAGCAGTCTTTTTGACGAGTCTGGTCCTCATCATGAAACTTGGTCTCCAGCTCGGCAGCCTTGTCGGTCATGGGTTTGCCAAAGAGGTTCTCTCCTTGGCAGAGGACATCGACCAATTTGTCCTGAACCCACTTTAGCAAAGCTTAGCGGCATGCATTGATGCCAGCCACTGCTACTCAAGCCCCCAACTCTAACCAGTCATAGGCTGCTCAAGACATAAATTTGGAGCACTCATGGACTGCCTTGGCCAGGTTCTTGAACCGCTGCAAGGATTCCTCAGAGAGACCAGCTGAGAACCCGGCGAGTTCCTTCGCCAGGTACATGCCCATGTACAACTGGTAGGCCTGGAGGCAGCCGATGAGCATTGAGCCCTGGTAGCACTTTCTGCGAGGGCGTCCAAGGTGCTGGCCTCCCTGCTGGGGGGGCACAAAGGAGTGCATCTTCTGGCTTTTCAGCCGATGCATGGCCGATTCCACCACCATGGAATTATACGGCAGCTGTGACTTTTGGAAGACCGGGCTCCAGCAGACTCGCTACATCGAATCGAGCCGTTGGCTCACCACCAGCACCTTAGCCAGTCTCTCCCACATTCGGAGCATCAGCCATTCCAGGATGGGAGGGATGGGCACTGTGAGCGATTCCCCCGGAGGGGCCTCATACTGGAGGATCTCCAACTCATCCGCCCGAGGGTCCTCCTCCGACTTGGTCAGGAACGTCAGGGCCTTAGACATGTCCTTGACAAAAATCAAGGAAGCTCATATCCTTGGGCAGGGACCGCCATCGAGGCTCCGAGACGGGAGAGTCAGAAGGGACATCACGGTGGCGACAGGTATCGGGGTGCTCCTCGTCCTCCAAAGAGTAGTCCGTCGAGGACTCATAGGGGGGCTGCACTGCGGGCCTCGCAGCCCCAGATGCCCTGCGGCCGGTGCCTTGCAAACTTGCCGGGGATGACCGCAGTCCCACTGAGCGGGACTCAGAGTGCAACCTTGGCCGAGGATCAGCTCAGCCTCCGGGGACGTCTTGGACATCGAGGGCCCGGTGGTCAGGGCAGATGAACTGGTTGTGCTGGACAAATGATAATTACACTTACCTAGTAATTGTAGTTCCTTGAGTGATGACAGTTCAGTCCTCTACCTCTGGGTTGTCAATCTCCTCCTGCAGCTTGGAGACTGGTATGTCAATCTTCTGACATCACTGGATATAGCCTGCCACCTTCTCACTCCAACTCCAGTGTGAACTATAACAAAGCAGACTCAAAGGAGCAAGAAACAAGTAGACAATAGTAACGATGAAAACATCTTAACTAACGCTAACACCGCCACCCCTCTAGTTTCTCTTTTTTTTTTTTTTTGTGTGGGTAAGGCTTTCTTACACCCTACCCTGTCATAGGTGACGTCACCGTCAACGGAAAACAAGTTTGACTTACCTGTAATACATTTCCTCTATCCAAACCTCCTTGCTCATTCTGAACTGATGCTTACCTCCCTCGGGTGGGATGGAGGACTGAACTGTCGTCACTCAAGGAACTACAATTACCAGGTAAGTGTAATTATCATTTCCTTATCATTCCTCCAGTTCAGTCCTCTACCTCTGGGATGTACCAGAGCAGTAATTAATGGGAGGGACCCTTCCAGCTGGCAGACAAAACCGCAGACCCGAAACGAGCATCAGCCGCCGCCGCTACATCGAGCCTGTAATGCTTACTGAAGGCATGCAGCGACGACCAAGTTGCCGCCTTACAAATATCCGCTGGCGGCACCAAACAGTGTTCCGCCCAAGACGACGCCTGCGCCCTGGTGGAATGTGCCCGTAACCCACTAGGTACGGGCCGCCCCTGAATCATATAGGCCGAAGTAATGGCCTCCCGAATCCACCAGGCAATGGACGCCTTAGCCACCGCCTCTCTTTTGCGGCAGCCCCCGAACAAGACAAACAACCTTTCCGACTTGCGAAAGGACTCTGTCACCTTCAAGTACTCTTTCAATGCCCTTTTTACATCCAGACAACGGGGGAAGCTAACCGACGCGTCACCCCCGTTACTCCCCAGCACCGGTAAGCAGACCGCCTGATTCAAGTGAAAGGGAGACACCACCTTGGGCAAAAAGGATGGAACCGGACGCAGAACAACCTTATCTTTAGAGAAGGATAAGAAAGGCTCCCTACAGGATAACGCTTGCAATTCTGAAATACGCCGAGCATATAGCAACCAGAAACACAGTCTTTAGCGTCACATCCTTTACCGAAGCGCGACGCAATGGCTCAAAGGGGGAACGAGATAACCCCGTCAACACGAGATTCAGATCCCAAGTCGGAATGCACACCCGTCGCACTGGCCGCAATCTCGAAACCGCCTTCAGATAGCGACTCACATCCGGGTGAACTCCTAAGGACACTCCATTGATCTTACCACGATAACGAGAGAGAGCCGCCAGCTGCACGCGCAAGGAACTGGCTGCCAGACTTTTGTCAAAACCGTCCTGTAAAAACTCCAACACCAAAGGGACCGGAACTGTAGCCGCTCGGACCTGACACCGAGAGCACCAATCCTCAAAGATGCGCCATATTCGCAAATACGCTAAAGACGTCGACCGTTTGCGGAATCTAAGCAAAGTTGCGACGACCGCCGATGAGTAGCCTCTCTTCTTTAGTTTAGCCCTCTCAATGGCCATACCGTAAGTGAGAATCGATCCACCTGAGGCATGAACAGCGGACCCTGAAACAACAGATCCGCTCTCGATGGGAGCCTCCATGGTTCGCCGTCTAGAAGACGCACGAGATCCGCGTACCAAGGGTGTCTCAGCCAGTCGGGCGCTACGAGCAGTACTCGCCCTGGATGAGCACCGATCTTTTGAATCACCCGGCCTATCAGTGCCCACGGAGGAAAGATATAAAGAAGACCATTGGACGGCCAAGGATGTAACAGGGCGTCTAGCCCTTCCGACATCCGTTCGCGCCGCCTGCTGAAGAACCTGCTCACCTTTGCCGACTGGAAGGTCGCCATTAAGTCCATCCAAGGCATTCCCCAGCGAGCTACTATCTGTTGGACTATCTGTTGGAACATCTCGGGATGCAGCTCCCACTCCCCCGCATCCACGTGAACCCTGCTGAGGAAGTCCGCTGTGACATTGTCCTTCCCTGCAATGTGCGCTGCTGAAATCGCGGACAACTTCTGTTCCACCCAGTCGAATAGCTCGTCTGCCTCCTCTTCCATTGCGGCACTCCCCTTGCCGCCCTGTTGGTTGATGTAGGCCACCGTTGCCGAGTTGTCTGAGAGCACTCGAACCGGACACCCCTGCACCAAGTCCTCGAGCGCCTGTAGGGCTCGGGCCACCGCTCAGAGCTCCAGCCAGTTGATCGACCAGGAGGCCTCCTGGGGAGACCAAATCCCTTGCGTGAAATGGTTCCCGCAGTGAGCCCCCAGCCCACCAAGCTGGCATCCGTCAACAGCGGCATCCAGTCTGGTTGTTCCAACGGCATGCTTGCCGCTAGAGATGTCCGGCGTAACCACCATCTCAGCCATCGCCGGACCTGGAGTGGACAGGGAAGCCGTTTGCTCAATGAATCGGCTTGATGGGACCACCAGCGAAGAAGAGACCTTTGCAGTGGTCGCATATGAAACGTGGCCCATGGGACTGCCTCCAACGTTGCTGCCATCGTGCCCAGTACCCGAAGGTAGTCCCACGCCGACAGCGCCGACTTCATCAAAAACTGACGAACCAAGGCCCTCAATGTCTCGGCTCTCTTGTCCGGTAAGAACACTTGACC
This sequence comes from Ichthyophis bannanicus, assembly GCA_033557465.1. Lineage (NCBI taxonomy): Eukaryota > Metazoa > Chordata > Amphibia > Gymnophiona > Ichthyophiidae > Ichthyophis > Ichthyophis bannanicus. The sequence continues at coordinate 1,357,889,632 of CM066032.1, forward strand.
GCTCTTCGTGTCGAAGCGTACCCCGAGATATTCCAGGTTCTGCGAGGGGTTCAAGCAACTCTTGATGGGATTCACAATCCAACCCAGCTCCTGCAAGAACTGTACCACTCTGTCGGTCACCCGGACACTCTCCTCCTTTGACTTCGCCCGAATCAACCAATCGTCGAGATAAGGGTGCACAAGAATGCCCTCTTTGTGCAATGCCGCCGCCACCACCACCATCACCTTGGTGAAGGTGCGCGGCGCCGTTGCCAGACCAAATGGTAATGCTTGGAATTGATAATGACCCCAAGGAAGAGCAAATCACAGGAATTTCTGGTGTGCTACGCGGATGGGAATATGCAAGTACGCCTCTGTAAGATCCAGCGACGTCAAATACTCCCCCTGACTGACCGCCACGATGACGGATCGCAGAGTCTCCATCTGGAAATGTGGAACCTGCAGACAACGATTTACGGCCTTTAGGTCTAAGATGGGTCGTAAAGTTCCACCCTTATTTGGCACCACGAAATAGATGGAGTACCGATCCACTCCCCAGTCGGCTTCTGGTACCCTGACGACCGCCTTCAACTGCAACAACCTGTCCAACGTAAGGTGCAGCGCCGCGGCCTTTTTGGGACCCCTGCAAGGTGACATGACGAAGGCATCGCATACTGGACGAGCAAATTCTAGAGCATAACCATGCTGAATGATCTCCAACACCCACTGGTCGGAGGTTATGTGGGTCCAAGCAGACAGAAACTCCCTGAGCCGTCCTCCTATGGAAGCCCCGTCCGCTAGGACCTGCCTCGCTTCATTGTGGTTTGCGGTTTGCAGAGGAGGGGGAGGAAGAGAAACCTCTACTGGCCCCTCTAAACCCACGAAATCCTTGAGCTCGTAACTGAAACCGGCCCCTTTGAAAGGTACCAAACCGTTGTGGACGAAATCTGCGGAAGTCTCGCCACTGGCCTCGGAAGCCTTGAGAGGACTTCCCTTGCTTTGGCTTATCCTCTGGGAGTCTACCCGCCTTAGATTCTCCTAGATCCTTCGCCAACTTATCCAAATCCTCGCCGAAAAGCAACCCCCCCTTAAAAGGCAGCTTGCTAAGTCGGGACTTAGACGAACCATCTGCCGCCCAATTGCGCAACCACACCGAGTGACGGGCAGCCACCACCGACGCTGTACTATTCGCCAATGCTCTAATCAAGTCGTAATGGACGTCCGCCAAGTAAGCTGTGCCGGACTCAAGGTGATCCAGCTCTTTCAAGGCCTCGGGATCCAAGTGAGATGTCTGACGCAGCCGTTGCACCCATCGCAGGCACGCTCTGGCCACCCAAGCCCCACAGATAGAAGATTGGAGTGACAGAACATCCGCCTCAAAGGTCTGTTTCAGCAAACCGTCTACCTTACAATCCTGGGCGTCTTTGAGAGCAGCACTACCTTCCACTGGGATAGTAGTCTTCTTTGTCACCGCTGACACCACCGCATCCACCCTCAGTGTTCGGAACCTCTCCATATCCTTATCGGCCAATGGGTAGAGCCTATTCATGGTCCGAATGCCGCGCAGACCTGCTTCCGGCCGATCCCATTCGTCCTGTATCATTTTTTCAACTACCTTATGTACTGGAAAAATCACCTGTGTTTGCCTAACCGCCTGAATTACGGGATCCTCTACTTCTTCCTCTACTGCTGACGGAGTGGCCAACTTCAACATCTGCAAGGACTCCGTTATTAAGGCCGAAAGCTCCACTTTATGGAAGACCCTGATGATCCGTGCTTGATCCTCGGGCTCCTGGATCTCTCCTTCCTCTAGATCCTGCGAACCCTCTTCAAGTTCCCACTCCGCCTCCGGGAGCCCCAGCCATTCGCCGTCTCCCGCAGGAGAATCCATAGTCTTTGCTCTTTTAGAGGCTGGAGGCTCCTGACCGACCTCCACCGTCGCCGCCGGGAGCTGCGCTGAACTACCGAGCACCCCGGAGCCTGACGCATGCCCTTGGCGCCTCAGGCAGAAGGCCTGATGCAGAAGCAGAACAAACTCAGCACTGAAACCTCCAAACCCCGACCCTGACGCTCCCAGGGTAGAGCCGGAGGGTCCCGCCAGTTCCTCCAAAACCGGGTCTCGTGCTGGCGATCGCGGGGAGCCTACCCGCACCCCTGCCTGCATTCCCTGCGGTTCTGGGGCCTCATTGATATCCATTTGCATCTCCACTGCAGACGATAGGGTTGCATATCCCCGGCAAACCCCCGTCTCGGCTACTGCACCCCTCCTGGTGCCACACACCAGGCATTGGGGTCTTGATGCCATAAGCCCGGTTGTTTTTTTTTTTTTTTTAAATAAAGAAATAAAATGCCGAAATCAAAGGGAAAAAATTAAAGGAATTAAACAAACTAAGGAAATAAACACGCTAGGATGTATTGTATACTCCTGAACTGCCAAACCGCGAAGAATCTACAGTCCCCCTCCCCCCAGGAAGGCCTGAAACGCCACAAAGATGCCCTCTGCTTCTGCGGACTCCAGATAAACGGGGAAGAAAGAAGAAAGAAAATGGGCTACAAAGGAAACCAAACCACAAACTACCAAACCGCTCTCAAATGTGCGAACTTTAAATCTGCAGCGTTTTGAGCGCCACGCGGTGCTGCCGCGGCTGAGAAAATGGCCACCGGGACTGCCGCCGAATGGGAAAAGGGCGCCAAAATGCCCTCGCGCTTGACCGGCCCTTTAGAGTGCAAGGTCCCCGCTAAGAGACACAGCCCTTAGCCCCGGAAGCCTTACCGGTCGGACGAACACTCCTGCGTACCGCAGATCAGCTCTGTGTCCCACCTCGTCAGGCAAACACCGTTGTCCGGCCAAGCTGCTGCCTCCGGCGCCGTCAAGGCAGACACTGCAGCTGAATGAAGGGCTGTCAGCACCAAGAGCTCTTCCCCGATCAGTCAGGGAGGAGAGAACCTGTGATCCCCTTAAAGAGGTAGCAAACTCGACGTCTTGAGTCTGCACCTCCTCTTTGCAAACAGCACTCACAGAGTCAGGGAGCAAGAATGCCTGCAGCCTTCCCTGGAATCCCCAACTGTTATAATTCTCTTTTTTTTTTTTTAAAGTCAGTAATAGACGAAAATGGCGAAGTACACCCCGATTATATCTAATCTACTAGCTCCTTATCAATTACTACAGAGAGCCCTCCTTAGGGCTCGCCATGTCCTCCTGCTGCCTGGAGACTGGTCACACTGGAGTTGGAGTGAGAAGGTGGCAGGCTATATCCAGTGATGTCAGAAGATTGACATACCAGTCTCCAAGCTGCAGGAGGAGATTGACAACCCAGAAGTAGAGGACTGAACTGGAGGAATGATAAGGAACAGTGCCCGTTGCTGGTCCATGAAGGCAAACTGCGCTCCAGGGCCACCATTCTGGACTCCAGACCAGAAGGCTCCGCAGTCTTCGGCACAGGCACCAAGGGACTAGGGCCCAGGGCCCAATGCCGGCTCCCCCGAAGGAGAATCTTTGACTAAGATATTATCTGGGGTCCGAGGCCAGTCCATGGTTGGATCCTTCCAGTGGACCTTCGCAGGCCGCTCCTTCTCCGATGCCTCGGACAAACGTCTCATACTGCGGAACAAGGCCAAGGGAGCACCCAGCCAGTCAGAACCATCCAAGGATGCCACTTTCGAGGGTTTCCTCTTCTTCCCGGGTTACTTCGAGGGAGATCCCCTTTCTGAGAACCCACGACGACGCTCGGGTTTGGAGGATTCAGAGCGAGATGTCAGGGCCTCAGACGAGGCCCTGGCCTTCGGAGGCACCAGGGACTCGGGGAAAAAGTTATCGTGCTGCTGCTGGCGGCTCTTGAGGGCCTTGCTGGACATCCTCTTGCAGAGACCACAGGCTGTCAGGTCATTGTCTAGCCTGAGGCAGCAGAGACAGCAGTCGTGTGTGTCTGTCAAAGACAATTTTAGAGCACCGATTACACTTCTTAAAGCCACTGGTAGCCATTGGGGGAAAAAAGTACGCCTGCAAGGTTGAAGACTCTCCGGGCTGCCAGTGGGAGAAAAAAAGGCGCGAAGATGCCAGGAAAAGAAAAGAACGAAAGACTACAAAAACAGACCGAACTCAATGCCGAGGCAACAAGGTCGGTAGGCGGGAAGAGTACCGGTACAATACCGGAGGCGAGTGTGAAACTCAAGAGAAAAATCAACTTTTTCCAGGGACAAACCAGACAAACATCTGAAGGGCTCACGGAAAAAAAGGAGACTGAGCAAGATGGCACCCTTGGACGGGAAGGGCACCACACATGCATGGTGGCATCTCACAAAGGCTTTCTTTGAAAGCTGTGGGGATGCTTCCGCGAGGGCTCCATCGCTGCCATCATCCATATGTGAGGACCGACTTCCTGCTTGTTCCTGGAGAAAAGCTGAATTCACTAAATCAGGGTAAGACAAATTTTGCAGATAGCCACAGTAGGAGCCATGTATGGGGTGAGATGGGGTGGTTGGTAAGTCTGTGGGGGAAGTGTCCTTCCCCTCCAAACCTCCAGTAATATATCAGCAAGAAATCTAGTCAGTATACCTCTCTATCCCCAGCCCAACCCTCCCCCAGGATGAGTACAAACTTCTGGTGGCTGCTAGCTTCCCTATCTTATCCTGCACGAGACCTGACTTCTCTTTCAGTTATCAGAGTGGCAGCTCTTTAGTTTAGCTACCCCCAACATCACCAAAAGCCACAAAGGTGAAATTAGGATTTACCTGCTAATTGTCTTTCATTGAGTATCCCCAGTCCAGTCCCAATACATATGGGTTATCACACCTGACCAGCAATTTGAAGACTGAACATGTGACATCAGCATACTTGAGCAGATGGAAGCCCCTTCCAGCCCCCAGTATTCTAATGACAAAAACAGATCCAGAAGAGAAAAACAAAAACATTCAATACCAGGCCTGTAGTCAAAGAGAAAACACACCTTGAAAAGAAATATAATTTCCATCCATCAGACAGCACGAAAACCCCTTCATCGCATGTGGAGGGAAGTATCTGCATGCGCCATCCACCCAAGGGACCAACCTACCTTCTCTTTGGGAACCTCCCCGGTTCTCTGCCTTTTTTTTTTTTTGCATGGACTAAAATCACTTACCTCTGCGCTCCCCATGACCATTCTGCAACTGCACTATAGTACTTCTGTACGGTCCGGGATCGCTCTCTGAAATAGCCTGAATAACTATTTTAGCGGTGGGTCACGGACTGGACTGGAGATACTCAAGGCAAGACAATTAGCAGGTAAATCCTAATTTTACCTTCCTTATCGTATGCTCCAGTGCAGTCGCAATTCATATCGGACATACCATATCAGTACTAGCCCTGGGAGGGACCTGTGAGCTCAGACAATCACTGCCGCACCAAATCTCACATCCCTCACCGCTTTACATCACAAAGGTATGTAAGGATGCCCACATTGTGGCCCTGCAGATATCTGCTGGTGGGATCAAACTATTCTGCCCAGGAAGCTGCCTGTGCCCTGGTAGAATTTATTTATTTATTTATTTAGTGTACACTTATATCCCGCTACTTCCAGCGATCAGCAGCGGTTTGCTATACATAACAGTATGGTTGTACAGGCCATGGATTAAAACATACATAATGATTCAGTACAGGACACAAACATTCAGATTACAGGTTTACACTTGATTGCAAGACATTGATTACACATGTATGTACATATTTACAGGTTGCCGGAGTCTATAGGTGTTTGACGTGTAGTGCTCTTTTCTTGCGCATGGTGAAAGAGGTTATGTGGGATTGAAGTGTGTCTGGGAAAGATGCGTCTTTAGCTTTTTTCTGAATACCAACAGTGGGCAAACAACCCCACTGGCATCGCGTTTCACTTGAGCAGATAAGCCGAGGAAATCCTCTCCCTTATCCACCTGAATATAGAAGCTTTGGACACTGCCTCCCCCTTGCAAGGACCTCCAAACAGGACAAATAGTCTATCGACCTTTCTAAATCAATCTGTGGTATTCAAGCAATGCTGAAGGGTTCGCTATACATCCAAGAGCTGCAAAAGGGGCTCTGACTGTAAACCTCCCATGCCCGAGAACACCAGAAGGGTAACTGGATGATTCACATGGAACGCACAGAGTACCTTTGGCAGGAACGATGGGACTGGGCACAGTATAATTTTTTCCTTAGAGATGGATAGGAAAGGCTCCTGGCATGACAAGGCCTGCAATTCTGAGATCCTCCTAGCCAAACAAATGGCTTCCAGAAAGACTGTCTTCAAGGTCAAATCCTTCAGCGAACATGCCGATAGTGGCTCGAAAGGTTCCTCGGTCAACAGATAGAACCAGAATAAGGTCCCAAGTGGGAACTAATCGACCTCAACGGGGAGGAACCTGCTTTACTGCCCTAAAGAAATGCACATCTGAATGATCTGCTAGAGATTTCTCTTGCACTTTCCCCCAATAGCACGTCAAGGCTGCCACCTGCACCCGCAGGGAATTACATGCCAAGACTTTCTCCAGCTCCACTGACCTTTTCAATGCCTCTTTGGAGTCCTGAGTGGTGCCAGAGGACTAGAGAGGCACATGTGGTCCCTTTATACAAAAGTGGAAGTTAGGATCTGATAGAAAACTACTGGACAGTTAGTCTAACCTCTGTGGTGAGTAAATTATTGGAAGTACTACTGGAAGAGAAAATAGTGAGGTTTCTGGAGTCCAGCGGATTACAGAATCTGATGCAGGTCTTGTCAAACAAATCAGATTGATTTCACTGACTGGGTGACCAGGGAGTTGGACCAAGGGAGAGCCCCAGATGTGGTGTATTTAGATTTCAGTAAAGCCTTTGACAGTTCCACACCGATGACTTATAAACAAACTGAGCACCCTAGGGATGGATCCTAAAGTTACTGCTTGGGTTAGAAATTGATAGAGTGGGAGGCAGCAAAGGGTTCACGTAAATGAAGCTCACTCTGAGGAGGAGGAGTTTACCAGTGGTGTGCCCCAGGGATCTGTCCTTGGTCTGATTATTTTTAACATTTTTGTTAGTGATATTGCAGAAGGACTGTCGGGTAAGGTTTGCCTCTTTGCGGATCATACCAAAATCTGCAATAGAGAAGACACCCAGGAAGGATTAGATAACATGAGGAGGGATCTAGTTAAGTTTAAAGAATAGTCTAGAATTTGGCAGCTGAGATTTAATGTTAAAAAATGCAAGGTCATGCATTTGGGCTGCAGAAATCTAAGGGAGCAAAATAGTATAGGGGGGTGAAGTACTTCATCCACAAAAGAGCAGGACCTAGATGTGATTGTGTCCGATTATGTTAAAGTAGCTAAACAGGTAAAAAAGGCAACGGTGAAAGCTAGAAGGATGCTTGAGTACACAGGGAGAAGAATGGCCAGCAGAAGAAAGGAGGTAATAGTGCCTCTATATAGATAGTAAATGTAACATAGTAAATGACGGCAGATAAAGACCAGTATGGTCCATCTAGTCTGCCCAGTAAGATGGCAAGAGTAGGTGCACATGCCGCTCCATGCAGGCCACCCCTCCCCATGTCTTTGTTTAGGGGTAAACCCACCGCTCCGTGTACAACACCCCTGTTTGTTGAGAAATTAGATAGTTATGTTTATTTTAATTTTATCCTGTTGCTGTAAAGGAATCCACTGTGTCTGTCCCATGCCATTTTGAATTCTGCCACTGTATTTGCCCCCACTACTTCCATCGGGAGAGCATTCCAAGCATCCACCACCCTTTCAGTGAAAAAGTATTTCCTGACATTGCCTTTCAATTTATCCCCTTGCAGCTTCATGTTATGCCCTCTAGTTTTACAGCTTCCCCATCTTTGGAAGAGGTTTGTTTGTTCATTAATTCTCTAAGTATTTAAAGGTCTGAATCATCTCTCCCCTATCCGTCCTCTCCTCCAGAGTGTACATATTTAGGTCTTCAAGTCTCTTCTCATAAGGCTTCTAACGCAGGCTTCAAATCATTTTGGTCGCCTTCCTCTGAACCGTTTCTAGTCTTCTAACATCCTTTGCGAGATATGGTCTCCAAAACTGAACACAGTATTCCAAGTGAGGCCTCACCAGTGACTTATACAGTAGCATTAGTACCTCTTCCTTTCTGCTGGTAATTCCTCTTTGTATGCAACCCAACATCCTCCTGGCTTTTGCCACTGCCTTGTCGCACTGTTTTGTCACCTTGAGATCCTCAGAAATAATCACACTAAGGTCCTTCTCCTGGTCCGTGCACACCAACCTCTCGACCCCTATCACGTACATTTCCTTTGGGTTTCTGCTTCCCAAGTGCATGATACTGCACTTCTTCGCATTAAACCTCAACTGCCAAGCATTAGACCATTCTTCCAGCTTTTTAGATCTTTCCTCATGTTATCCACTCCCTCAAGGGAGTCCACTCTGTTACAAATTTTCTTGTCATCTTCAAAAAGACAGACTTTTCCATTCAGTCCTTTGGTGCTACCTCATTTTGAGTATTGTGTGCAATTCTGGAGACTGCACCTTCAAAAGGATATAAACAGGTTGGAGTCAGTGCAGAGGGTTGTTACTAAAATGGTTAGCAGTCTTCGTTATAAAGCATATGAGGACAGACTCAATGACCTTAATATGTATAGAGGAAAGGTGGGATAGAGGTGATATGATTGAGAAGTTTAAAATAATTCCTTGGCATAAATGCACAGGAGGAGAGCATCTTTCGACTGAAAGCAAGCTCTGCTACGAGGGGACATAGGATGAGGGTGAAAGGGGATAGACTCAGGAGTTTTATGGGGATAGTTTTTTTTATGGAAAGAGTGGTAGATGCTGAAAGGAAGCTTGTCTGTACAGGGCTGTGTACATGAGGGTACTTGCAATGCAATGTGTGCCTTCGAGTCAGTCCTGACTCCTGGTGACCCAGAAGCTCCTGGGTTTTCTTGGCAGAGTCACCAGAAGTAGATTGCCAGGCCTTTCTTCTGAGGCAATAGAGGGTTAAGTGACTTGCCCAAGGCCACAAGGAGTGCTAGTGGGAATTGAACCCTGGTTGTTTGGTTACCAAGCCAGTGTTCTAACCACTAGGCGGCTACTCCACTCCATACATGAGGGTACTTAATACTATATTACTGAAAGCCCTCAGAAAGAGTTAACACCACAGATTCAGTAGCTCAGATATTCTAGAGTCTATTACTTAGCTAACGACCTTGAGAGACTCTACTGAAAAACTATGCTGAACTTTCACGTAATGGAGAAACTAGGTTTGTTTATAATTCAGAAAGTGCAGGGAATAACTTTCTCTTCAGTCTTGAAACATACACTGTGAAAACTGCTTGTGTTAGAATTATTGTTTAAGAAGTTATTTCTGGGAATACATGTATGTCTCCTCCTGATGACCTATACTAATAAGATCTGACCTATGACAGAGATGCACATTATGAATATACGTGATGTTTGACATAGTATAATAAGATATATAGATATATAAAGGATAATATACAAAACTTAAATAAATAACACTCCATTACTATGCCTCGATTCTCCCACTTGTATATAGTTACAACTGGTATGTTCTGCCTAATGCAGTACAGACAGTACTCTTGTTTAAATTGTTACACACGCTGTTATAGTTGAAATATCCTGATTAGTTGCTGAATTCCTGACTTATGTATGTTAAGATGTTCTATGTAATAAGTTATAATGTTAAATGTTCTATGTAAAACAAACGCTGCTTTGTTAACTGTTGTTAATTGTACACCGCAACTGATCGCTGGAAGATGCGGTATATAAATGAGTGTTAAATAAATAAAATAAATAAATAATAAATAAGATGGAAATTATGCTGTGAGATGGAATTCTGACCAATAAAAACAGTGACCGAAATAGATGGGGTCAGAGAGAGAAGGTGCAAGCTTTTACTCTCTCCCCCAAAACTTTGGTTGTGTATATAATACAATTGTGTGTGAATTGTATTATTAATGGTTATTACTTCCTTCTCATTGCTCTGAGTGTGAAAATCCGTTACCCAAGAGCCCAGGTACTGTTACCGGTGAGGGGAGGGAGCAGCGTTCACTTTCAGATGCATGGCATAGTCTCCCAGTGAAGGTGGTAGCGATGAGGACAGTATCTGAATTCAAAAAAGCATGAGACAAACACAGAGGATCTCTAAAGGAAAAAAGGGGACTGTTTTAGTGGTTGATATAGAAGGGTAGACTAGATAGAAACATGATGGCAGAAAAAAAAAAAGACAACATGGCCTATGTTTCTATCTCTGGAAGAGGAGCCTCCAGGGCTCTCAAGCCCCAGTCCACATACCAGCTCTCAAAGAGCCTCCAGACCCTAATATAGGCCAATGAGGTGGAGCGCTTACATGCTTTCAGCAGATTCAAGATAACAGTACCCGAATAACCTTGCTTAACTAGCAGAGCCCTCTCAAGAGCCATACCTTAAGCAAGAATCAATCCACCTGTGGCATTAGAACTGGTCCCTGCGCTAGCAGGTCACTCCTTTTCGGGAGCTACCAGAGGTCCGTCCACTAGCAACCAGCTGAGGTCAGCGTATCACGGCCTCCATTGCCAGTCTGGTGCGATCCAGGATGACCATTCCCCTGTGCACCACCCACCCTATCAAGGTCCATGGTGGAACACAAAGCAGACTGGTCTCCGGCCAAGGATGAACTAGGGTGTCGAGGCCCTCTGACATCCACTGTAGAACCAACTGGCTTTCACGGACAAAGGTCACAATAAGGTCCATGACTGGAGGGCTCCAGCGGCAAACCAGCTGCGCAAATATTTCCCTCATTTAGCATCCACTCGCCGAGATCCATTTGCACTCGGCTGAGGTAATCTGCCACCATGTTCATTCTTTCGGCTACATGAGCCGTCGACAGTGTCTGGAGGTTGTCCTCTGCCCATGCCAGCAAAAAAGCGACTTTGCTTTCCAACTGGGCACTGCTCGTGCCCCCTTGCCTGTTGATATGTGCCACCGTCGCAGCATGGTCCGAGAACATGCGCACTGCCTTCCCTCGAAGGAGGCCTGTGAAACTCTGGAGGGCTACAGCCACAGTCCGCATCTCCAGCCTGTTTATGGCCCAGGCAGACTCCTCCGCCGACCAGCTGCCCCTGTGCCAAGTCTGATAGTGCACCCCCCAGTGGCATCCATTGTGAGGACAATCCACTTTGGTGCTTCCAAGAGCATCCTGGCTAGCAATTTCTCGAGCCTCAGCCACCAGTGAAGAGTCCATTTGATCTCCCCTGGGCAAGGCTGCTGCTTTTCCAGAAGGTGGCGTTGGGCAGACCATCTCCTCAAGAGGGGCTTCTGTAGAGGCCTCATATGTGCCCAAGGCACTAGTTTGAAGGTCGCTGCCATCGAGCCCAGGAGTTGGCTGTCAGAGCCAGTGACCTGAGAAGAGCCTGATCTGCAACTGCAGTTTGTTCATCCTCTCTTGAGGCAATAAGACATTGCCTCTTGCACCCAAACAGAGCTCCCAGATAAATCAACTCTTGCAACGGGCTCAGATTGTTCTTGGCTTCGCTTATTATCCAGCCTAGGCTCTGAAGAAACTCGACCACCCGGGCAGTGGCCCTCACACTCTTGCCTCTGGACTTTGCCCGTACTAACCAATTGTCAAGGTAGGAGTACAACAAGATTCCCTCTTTTCGTAGAGCGGCCGCCGCAACCACCATGATCTTAGTAATCGTTCTGGGTATTGTCGCTAGGCTCAACAAGAGCGCAATAAACTAAAAATGCCCCATGGGCACTGCGAATCTTAAGTGCTGGTACTCCCTACGGATCGGAATGCGTAGGATAGGCTTTTGTGAGATCCAAGGATGTAAAGAACTCGGGTTCTCTGATGGCCACGCTCACTGACCTCAAGATCTCCATGTGGAACCGCAGGACCTTGAGACAGCGATTCACGCTCCTGGAGGTCCAGAATGGGTGGAAAGGAACTTTCTTTTTTGAGCACCACGAAGTAGATGGAGTATCAACCGGAGCAGTGTTGGCTTTGTGGTACTTCCGCGACAGCCTGCAACTCTATCAACCTCTGCAAGGCATCCCGCACTGCCTGAAGCTTGTGAGGCGCTCTGCAAGGGAACTGGAGGAAGCTTTTCTTGAATGGTCATGCGAACTCGAGGGCATAATCCTCCTTGATGACCTACAAGACCCACTGGTCAGAGGTGATCTGGCCTGATGAAGTAAAATTCCCCAAGTCTTCCCCCCCCCCCACCAGAACCAACTCTGTCTGAGCCCGCCTCGCTTTATTGTGGTTTCTTCTTGAAGGTGGAGACAGAAGGGAGGAACCCCCTTCCTGCTCCTTGGAAACCTCAAAAGGACTGAACTCTCGAGGGAAACCTTCCTCTCTGGTAGTGTGTAAAGCACGTGGCCCTGAAGCAACGGAAGTCCCATACTTGCCCATGACCTGTGCTGGCGAATGCATCGGCTTCTGCTTGTCCTCCGGGAGTCTATCCCCCTTAGGCTCTCTCAAGTCCTTGACCAACTTCTCCAGAGCCTCCCCGAACAAGAACTTCCCTTTGAATGGGAGCCTGCTTAAGTGTGACTTGGAGGACATGTCTGCCGCCCAATTCCAGAGCCACAAGTCGTAAAAAGGCATCCACCAAGTAGGCCACCCCCAACTAACTTAGCTGCTTCTGGAGGGGAGGAGCCAAGCTCCCCTTGCTCTTCCTGAAGACCCTAGGCCCAGCGCAGGCAGGTACATACCACAAACGCACCACACACTGAGGCCTGCAGGGAAGCGGCATTGATGCTGAAGGCTTGCTTTGACAACAAGGTCTCCAGCTTCCTATCATGGACATCCTTGAGGGCAGAGCTGTCCTCCACCAGAACGGTAGTCTTCTTGTCACTGCTGAGACAGCTGCATCCACATTGGGCAAACAGAAGAGGTCCTTCTCCAACTTGGGATGCAGGTAAAGGCGCGCCATTGTCTGCAACCCTCTCAGACCGGCCTCCAGAACCTCCCATTCATCCAATATCATCTGTCTGATGACCCAATATAAGGTTACGACTGTCTGCAATCTCCTAACTGCCTGGAGCAAGGGGTCCTCCAGAGGTTCTTCTTCCACCTGAGGCCCTGTGGCCATATCGAGGGTCTTCAGAGAATGTGTGATAAGTGCCGATAACGCCTCTCTACAGAACACTCATACAATGTGGGCCTCTTCCTCGTATGGAATCTCTTCCTCCTTCAGCTCGTCTGCCTCCACCTGTGAGACTCCTCAGTCATCCTAAGTCTCCGGCTCTTCCGACAGCGTTGAGGCAGGGTTGTCCCAGGAATCAGTCCCGTTGCTGCCTTTTGCCACTGGCCCTTCCTGTGCGCTGGTGGATGCCTCCACTTCAAGGGCCTCTTATGGGTCCCTTTCATGGTCAAAGACCCTGTCGCGTTTTTCTGTCTGATGCAATAGGCTTTATGCATGAGGACGACGAACTCTGGGGAGAAAACCCCAGAGAAGTCCTCTGTTGGGGTGACAATGGCGGGCTGAGCAACAGAGGCCCGAGCCAAGGCCTTTGCATGTTTGGATGGAGCACCTGCCCTGCCCCTGGGGCTTGGTCCTGCCTCTACTAAGAGCTCCTCCAATCCTTATGAGGTACCTGCCCTTTCCTGCATGTCATCCTCCACTGAATGTGCTTCTCCCTCGCAGCCTTTGCAAAAGCCCTCCTTTGACATGCCCCCCCCCCTCCTCTTAGACCCACAGGCTAGGCACGTTGGCCTTGTGGGCATTTTTTTTTAAGTCAATACTTACCGCAGGTAGAAGGAATCTGTAGCAGTAAGGACCTGAATTTCATGTTGCAGGAAAGGGAAAAACCGCCTCCCAGTGGTTTCCCGCCTAAAAGGAGAGGAAAGAAAGGGTTCCCTGCCAGCCTACCCTCTCCTCCCTCCCAAAACAATAAACGTTGTAATCAAGGAAGAAACAAAACCAACAAAAAACCAAAAACAAGGGAGTATGGCTCTTGCCTTGCATACCATTCAGCCTGTCGGCTTTGGTAGCCACAGGAATTCCCCAGAGGGACCAAAACACACTGCTGAGCTATGTCGCCGTGCAACTTTCAACCTGCCTGGAGGCTTCGGCGGCCGTGATCTCTCTATGGAGAAAGACTGCCTTGATGTACCGTGTGCACCGCCCAGCCTCCTGTCAGCTACGGCAGCTGCGGGGTTTCGGGAAGAGGGCCATTCGCTGTTCACCCTCCCCCATTCCTCTTCGGGTAACCAGCCACCTCAGACCCCCGGCGCCAAACCCAAGGCACTCTTCTTGCCAGGGGGAGTGTTTCACTGTCTATCTGCTAGAAGGGGACTTTGCCACCACAAACAAACACAAAACCAAGGCAAGGGCCAGACACTCTGACCAAGGAAGGGTCCCACAGTAGGGCTTCCCCCTTCCTTAAGGCACTGGTGCTTCAAGAGAAGAAAGTGGGTTAGCAGAAAAAGGCTCAGCAAGAAAAGCCCAAGAAAAAACTAAGTGAGTTCTCCCTAATAGGGAGTCACATTTGTCCAGCTGCTTGGAGACTGAATACTGGGGGCTGGGAGGGGCTTCTACCTGCCCAAGTATGCTGATGTCATAGATGTGACATGCTCAGTCTCCAAGCTGCTGGTGAGGTGTGACAACCCATATGTATTGAGACTGGACTGAAGAATATGATAAGGGAGAAGTAATTAGTCCTTACCTGCTAATTAGTGTTCCTGAAGGAACTCCAGTCCAGTCCCTTTACTTCTGGGTTGCGCAACCCTTCCAGCAGCTTGGAGGCTGAGCCCATCATCGTTTTGATGATGGTGTGGTATAAATACCACTGGCACCACCCCTAGGCACCAATAATCTATTGAAAGAGTAGTCCTATCGATTATCCGCTAAAGCACTTACAACTATAACTCGCAAAAACAACAACCCAATAAACTACAAACTAAAAACCTCCTATTTTTTTTTTTGGAAGTAAAGGTGTCAAGGGCGGGGAAGGAAGGAGAGGGCTTTCCTGAGGCCGACCTAGCCTTCACCCACTCACCACGACCCCTTCTTAGTGGGCCATCACGCTCCCGGGGCCCCTTAGACCGGAATCCCCACCTTCCGCGTCGCCTTCTGGCTTCGGTCCGCTATTCCCTGCTGCTTACTGAAAACCGAACCTGGGCGGGATCAGGGACTGGACTGGAATTCTTTCAGGAACACTAATTAGCAGGTAAGGACTAATTACTTCTTCCTTATCAGAACTCCAGTCCAGTCCCTTTACTTCTGGGATTTAACAGAGCAGTTCAAACTTGGGCAGGGTTCGCCATCCCAGACCGAAGCACTGCATCCTGTGATAAGGAAGCTTATCATAGCTCAGGTAGGAGCTATAGAAAAGATGATGTGACTCTGAACAAGCAACCTGTCAGTTCTGGTAGAAGCAAGAAAACAGAGTTTTCACATAAAAGACTACCAGTCCCAGAATGCACCAGGTTTCCAGCAGCCATGAGAGGGGCTGAAGTGAGAGAATGTGTGTGCAATCAAGAGAGCTATGAGGTAATCCCTAAGCACTCATCTCAAAGGGCAGGGCCTGATTCAACACAGCTGCGCTGTGTTAGGGAGCAGCACACATTAGGACAGAATAAGAATAGAGCTTATTCTTCAGATAACAGTTACTACAAGCTCCAGCCTAGCTTCAGGGAGAGTTTGAAGAACAGCTTCAGCAAAAGCCAAGCAGATAGAGAGAGAAGGAAACTCTCTGGAAGGAAGAGAAGAAAGGCCATTGGAAGGTCTGGGAGATCCCAAGGCAGTACTCATACTGGGAGGTATTCCAAAAGCCAGCAGAGTCCATTGGACTGGATTCAGCCAGAGGAATGGAGTGGCAGAGATAGGAATCACCAGTGGCTACCTGGAAGAGAGAAGACTGCATGTGGAAGGGACTTTCAGACCAAGGCCAGAAGGTATGTGAGAGGAGATCCAGTGTCCAGGGATCAAGATTGGAAGGCTGGACATCAGAATTGGATTACATATTGGCCAGGCTTTACAGAGAGGAATAATGATAGCAGGAGAGGCTCAGGTATGAACACTGATCCAGACCCTATCTATAATAGAGAATGGCAGCAAGGGAATAAGCATTCTCATGATAGTGCCTTAATGAAAGACTCATCTGTGCCAATGTATGATATTGACCCTATGATTGTTGATGCAGGGGGAAATACAGCAGATGAAACTATTTACATGGACTGTACTTTATCTAAATGCTATTGCTAGTTTTCTATGAGCAAACACATCAGCCATCACAAAGAAACCTAACTTTGTTCTTTATTTCCACTGCAAACAGCTCTTAAAGCAGGATTTGGGCTCACACAGTAGCAGCCAGCCAGCTAAAGGCTTTCAGCTGGTCCATTGATAGTAATTAGGGCTGCACCTGATTGTGTGTGTGAGCAAGGGAGAATCACTGCTGAGATCGGCGTGGAAAAATAAGCAGAAGTTAACCTAACCAGCAAAGTTTATTCTTTACTTTGTGCCTTTGTATTTGGTAATTATTTGCTAAGAAAACATTAGCTAATTGCCTGACAAGCTGAAGGTTGTTTTCTGGTTTACTTTGTGACTTTTCGTTATCCATTTTAAACACTGCAAGCAAGTAACCTCATTTATAGTGCTATCAAGCATACATGTGCTGGGTGAATTAAACCCCATCCATAAAAGAAGTATTTTATTGATCTTACCACTTGGTTTCACAACTCAAATTATTGTCATCAGCTGTGTTTGGGAGTGAATGAACTACAATACCCACAATACCTTGCAAGAATCATATGAATATATGCATCGTCAAGATTGTGTAAGTTCTCACCCTAGGCAGCCGTCTGACAAATGGCGTAGCTGGCAGGATTGCTCTTGCACCAAGAGGATTTACTTGTTGTGGATTACAAATAAAAGTCAAGTTTAAAGCTGTAAGAAGATTTCTTTCCCTCATCTGCACTTTGGAAGAAAAGTGGTTGTTCCAGGAAGCTGTCCCAGAGGAAAAGACCCTGTGAAAAGCTGGATTCATCACTGAGACAAGGTAATATGTACCTCGGCATGTCTAGTGGTGGATGTGTGTAAGCACAGGCGGTAATTGAAAAAAAAGTTGAAAAAAAAAACACACCTGGTTGGAAGGTGCTGCTCTTTGGTTTTTTTTTTTCTTCTTCTTGCAGGGATCAAGATGGATCCGAGGGAGATGGCTCAGTGGATGGCAGCCCAATTCAGCAAGCAGCAGGAGCTATCACAGCAGGCCCAGGACACTGCTGTGAAGGCCTTAATGGAACAGCAGAAACCAGTGCTTGATCTGGTGCAAGCTCTAGTTCAGCTGCAGAGCCAAAGTGGAACAGATGCAAGACCAGCAGTTAGTACTGGTACACCACATATGGACAATGTGGGACTCAATCAAGGGATTGGGGCATTTAATTTTGGGAAATTAACTCCAGAAGATAATGTTGATGATTTTCTAGAGTCTTTTGAAAGAGTGGCACAGGCTTTAGCATGGCCAGAGACCCAGTGGGCAGTAAGGCTGGCAGCCTCATTAACTGGTGAGGCACTAGCAGCTTACAGAGCAATGCCAGCAGCCCAGGCTTTGATTTATAAGGATGTAAAGGCAGCTATTAGAGATCGCCTAGGGTTGTCTATTTCAGAGTATAGGCGAATGTTTAGAGCTGTTACATTGAAAGTGGGTGAGACACCCAGGGCTCTGAGTCAGAGAATCAGAAGTTTAGCTGTAAAATGGTTGGAGCCTGAGCAAAAGACAGTAGAAATGTTATTAGATATTATAATGCTGGAACAATTTATGCTTGGGGTACCTAAAGATTTGAATGTTTTTCTTATACAGCAAAATTGCCAAAATCTTGGAGAGGCAACCATGCTAGCAGAGAGATTCTTGGAAGCCACGCAGGCTTGCCATAGAATGGGTGGCCCTCTAAAGATGGATGCTGAGGCTAGATGTGCTGTATCAGAAAAAGGAATTATTAAGAATGTTTCTGAAAATGAATGTACTGTATCAAACCAGATGACACAGTGGAATAGAAAGAAATGTTTCAAGTGTGGAAAAGTGGGACACTTAGAGAAGAGATGCCAGACACACACTAGTTTAATGGGTCTGGATTTAAAACAGCCCAAGGAAGGATTTCTTTTGATGGTTGATGTGCAAGGAATTACCACAAATGCATTATTAGACTCTGGGGCAGACCAGAGTATGATGTCAAAAAGGCTTTGGAAGAGGATAGAGGCCCAAGAAAGATTTGTGCCTAGAACCCCTGAAAGCCAAGTTCACATCAGATGCATTCATGGTGCTGCATCATCATATCCCACCTATAGGCTAAAGGTTAAGTGCCTAGGGAAACAAGAGGAAGTCCTATTAGCAGTGGTGCCTAGGCTACCCTTTGATTTGGTTTTAGGAAGAGACTGGCCAAGATTTAAGCAGGGTCTAGTGGAAGGACTAGGAAAAAAGGAGGGAGAAGGTTTAATGGTAGTAGCTCCCGGGCCTTTATTTGGAAGTCCTCAGACCCCAGCTAAAAAGATGGTTAAGCGTCCAGAAGACCAAGCTACCCCAAAGCAGATATTCGTCCTAAAGTACCATAAGGTCTCTGAGAAGGCCCAAGCTCCTAGGCGGGCAACCCCTCAGTCTGCTGGGTTTGACCTGTGCAGCATAGAAAATGTGATTGTACCTAGCCAAGGGAGAGCCCTGGTTGACACCGGTCTCCAAGTGGAAATACCAATTGGATGTTATGGGAGAGTAGCCCCAAGGTCCGGATTAGCCCTTAAATATTTCATCGATGTGGGTGCGGGAGTAATTGATCCCGATTACAGGGGCAATATTAAAGTTCTGTTGTTTAACTTTGGACAGAATGAGTATCATGTGAAGACAGGAGACAAAATTGCCCAATTGATTTGTGAGAGGCTGGGTTTTCCACCTGTGGAGGAGGTCACATCCCTAGAGAATTCTGAACGTGGAGCCAAAGGCTTTGGTTCTACTGATGTCAAAGGGGTTAAAAGCTTAGCTGCCACCTGTGCCCAAGAGAGGGAGGTGAGTGAAGAGGAAGATTTGGGACCCCAGGTATCTGATTGTAAAGAAAAATCAGAGCCCCAAATAGGTGAGGACCTGACAATGGTACAACAGGAAGAAATTAGGAAGTTGCTTAAGGAATTCCCAGATGTGTTGACACCCATACCTGGGGAGACCCATTTGGTGGCCCATGAAATAATAACTCCACCTGGGAAATTGGTTCGTCAAAGGCCATACCGCTTGCCTGAAGCCAAAAGACAGGAGGTAGTGGCACAAGTCCAGGAGATGTTGGATATGGGGGTAATAGAGGAGTCAAAGAGTCCCTGGAATAGCCCCATAGTCCTGGTGCCGAAGCCTGATGGATCCTTAAGATTTTGTATTGACTTCCGGCAGGTAAACGCCATATCAGTTTTTGATGCATATCCAATGCCAAGAATTGAGGAGCTGCTAGACCAGCTGGGACAGGCTCAATACTTAACCACCCTTGATATGACAAAAGGATATTGGCAAATCCCGCTCACCAGGGAGTCGAAGCCGAAAACTGCGTTCAGCACCCCCGTTGGCCTTTTCCAGTTCAAGAGGATGCCTTTCGGACTGCATGGAGCAGCGGCTACCTGCCAAAGGTTAGTGGATCAGGTACTTCGACCCCACCAAAGTTATGCTTTTGCATACATGGATGATGTCATAATCCATAGTAACACCTGGGCGGAGCATTTGGAGAGGATCAGGGCAGCCTTGTGCTCTATGAAGCAAGCGGGAATCACTTTAAACCCGAAGAAGTGTGCCTTTGCAAATAGGGAGGTAAAATACCTAGGCCACCTAGTGGGAAGAGGAAAAATTAAACCTCTATTAAGCAAAATAGATAGCATCAGGAATTTTCCTCCTCCAACAACCAAGAAACAACTAAGAAGTTTCTTAGGACTTATTGGATACTACCGCCGGTTTATACCGCAATTCGCAGAGAAAAGTGCCATTTTCACGGATATGCTGCGAAAGAATTGTCCAAACCAGATAAAGTGGACACCAGAAGCTGAAAAAGCGTTTTCAGTATTAAAAGAAAAATTGTGTACAGGACCGGTACTGAAAGGAGTAGACTTCAAGAAACCCTTTCTGGTTCAAACCGATGCATCGGATGTAGGGCTAGGAGCAGTCCTATCCCAGTGCCATGATGGGGAGGAGCATCCTGTGATGTACCTGAGCAGGAAGTTGTCACTGGCTGAACAAAAGTATTCCACGATAGAAAAAGAGTGTTTGGCTATCAAGTGGTCAGTGGAGGCGTTAAGGTTTTACCTTACAGGGAGAAAGTTCCAGTTGGTCACGGACCATGCCCCACTTAAGTGGTTGCAGCAAATGAAGAACCACAATGCCAGGTTGACACGCTGGTACATGGCCTTACAGGCGTTTGATTTTCAGGTTGAACATCATGCCGGGAAGTTACACAAGAATGCGGATGCACTTTCCCGTATTACGGACTGTAGAGAAGAAGTTTTACCAGTAAAACCAGTCCGTAATAACTTAAGCAGGGGGGTATGTGATAAGGAAGCTTATCATAGCTCAGGTAGGAGCTATAGAAAAGATGATGTGACTCTGAACAAGCAACCTGTCAGTTCTGGTAGAAGCAAGAAAACAGAGTTTTCACATAAAAGACTACCAGTCCCAGAATGCACCAGGTTTCCAGCAGCCATGAGAGGGGCTGAAGTGAGAGAATGTGTGTGCAATCAAGAGAGCTATGAGGTAATCCCTAAGCACTCATCTCAAAGGGCAGGGCCTGATTCAACACAGCTGCGCTGTGTTAGGGAGCAGCACACATTAGGACAGAATAAGAATAGAGCTTATTCTTCAGATAACAGTTACTACAAGCTCCAGCCTAGCTTCAAGGAGAGTTTGAAGAACAGCTTCAGCAAAAGCCAAGCAGATAGAGAGAGAAGGAAACTCTCTGGAAGGAAGAGAAGAAAGGCCATTGGAAGGTCTGGGAGATTCCAAGGCAGTACTCATACTGGGAGGTATTCCAAAAGCCAGCAGAGTCCATTGGACTGGATTCAGCCAGAGGAATGGAGTGGCAGAGATAGGAATCACCAGTGGCTACCTGGAAGAGAGAAGACTGCATGTGGAAGGGACTTTCAGACCAAGGCCAGAAGGTATGTGAGAGGAGATCCAGTGTCCAGAGATCAAGATTGGAAGGCTGGACATCAGAATTGGATTACATATTGGCCAGGCTTTACAGAGAGGAATAATGATAGCAGGAGAGGCTCAGGTATGAACACTGATCCAGACCCTATCTATAATAGAGAATGGCAGCAAGGGAATAAGCATTCTCATGATAGTGCCTTAATGAAAGACTCATCTGTGCCAATGTATGATATTGACCCTATGATTGTTGATGCAGGGGGAAATACAGCAGATGAAACTATTTACATGGACTGTACTTTATCTAAATGCTATTGCTAGTTTTCTATGAGCAAACACATCAGCCATCACAAAGAAACCTAACTTTGTTCTTTATTTCCACTGCAAACAGCTCTTAAAGCAGGATTTGGGCTCACACAGTAGCAGCCAGCCAGCTAAAGGCTTTCAGCTGGTCCATTGATAGTAATTAGGGCTGCACCTGATTGTGTGTGTGAGCAAGGGAGAATCACTGCTGAGATCGGCGTGGAAAAATAAGCAGAAGTTAACCTAACCAGCAAAGTTTATTCTTTACTTTGTGCCTTTGTATTTGGTAATTATTTGCTAAGAAAACATTAGCTAATTGCCTGACAAGCTGAAGGTTGTTTTCTGGTTTACTTTGTGACTTTTCGTTATCCATTTTAAACACTGCAAGCAAGTAACCTCATTTATAGTGCTATCAAGCATACATGTGCTGGGTGAATTAAACCCCATCCATAAAAGAAGTATTTTATTGATCTTACCACTTGGTTTCACAACTCAAATTATTGTCATCAGCTGTGTTTGGGAGTGAATGAACTACAATACCCACAATACCTTGCAAGAATCATATGAATATATGCATCGTCAAGATTGTGTAAGTTCTCACCCTAGGCAGCCGTCTGACAATCCCCAAACCTGGTGTCCGCTCTTCTCTGGACATCCAGCCTGTAGTGCTTGGAAAGGTATGCAGTGAGGACCACATAGCCGCTCTACAAATGTCCAGTGGCGGAACCAAGCTATGCTCTACTCATGAAGCCGCTTGCACCCGCGTTGAATGCGCGCGAAGCCCTACTGGGACCCATCTCCCCTTGAGAACATAGGCGGAGGCAATCGCCTCCCTGATCCACCTAGATATGGAAGCCTTGGCCGCAGCCTCCCCTTTGTGTGGCCCCCCAAATTGCACGAATAGGCGTTCAGACTTTCGGAAGGGCGCTGTGCGGGAGAGGTAACGCTTTGGCACTCTATGCACGTCCAGGCGTCGCAGCCTGGCTCCATCCCCTTCTTGCGATTCTCCCGCGAAGGATGGGAGCGAAACTGATTGGTTCACATGAAAAGGGGAGAAGACCTTGGGCAGGAAGGAAGGGACCATCCGCAAGACCACCTTATCCTTGAAAAACTAAAGAAAGGGAGGCCGAGAGGACAGAGCTTGAAGTTCGGAGACACACCTAGCTGAACAGATTGCTACCAAAAATACAATCTTTAGGGTTAGGTCCTTTAGGGAGGAGCTCCTTGCCGGTTCGAAAGGTTCACTGGTTAAGGCATCTAATAACAGGTTGAGGTCCCAAGGAGGAACAACTGATCTCTGCTGGGGCCGCAACCGCTTGACCGCCCTCAGGAACCTGCCCACATCAGCATGGTCCCCTAGAGACTTACCCCGGACCTTACCTCTATAGCAAGAAATGGCCGCTAGATGAACACGCAACGAGCTGGGAGTTAAACCTTTCTCAAAACCTGCCTGTAGAAACTCCAATACTTCCGGTACTGAGGCAGCTAAAGGTTTCTTCCGATGTTCCATGCACCATGCCTCAAAAATGCGCCAAACTCTGACATAGGAAAGGCAGGTAGAGCGTTTTCGCGCGCTCAACAGTGTCGAAATTACTGAACTCGAATAACCCCGCTTCCGGAGCCACGCCCTTTCAATAGCCAGGCCGTAAGCGAGAATCGATGCACGTGGGGCATCCAAACTGGACCCTGCTGTAGCAGATCCTTTCTGTCGGGGAGCTTCCAAGGGCAATCGGCCGCTAGCCTCACCAGATCTGCATAACACAGGCGACGAGGCCAATCCGGGGCTATGAGAATTACCAAACCCTGGTGGGCTTCTACTCGCTGCAGAACCCTCCCTATGAGGGCCCAGGGCGGGAACACATACAGGAGGCCCTCTGCAGGCCACTTCTGGACCAGAGCGTCCAAGCCTTCGGACATCCTTTCCTTCCTGCACTGAAAAACCGGCATGCCTTGGCCGTTTCGTAGCGTGCCATGAGGTCCATGACTGGCGACCCCAGAGCGCTACCACTTGGTCGAACACCTCCTGCACTAGTTCCCACTCTCCGTGGTCTATCTTGTACCTGCTGAGGTAATCGGCCGTCACATTTTCTGACCCGGCCACGTGCTGCGCTGATAGGGCCAACAAATGGGCTTTGGCCCACAGCAAAAGGCTGTCCGCTTCCTTCTCCAGAGAGGGGCTGCTTGTTCCCCCCTGGCGGGTGATGTAGGCCACCGTGATGACATTGTCGGAAAGGACGCCGACCGCCCTTTGCTGAACCAAGGGCTTGAGAGCTCTGAGTGCCAATGCTACTGCCCGCAGCTCCAGTCTGTTGATGGACCATCGCGATTCCCCCGGAGTCCAGCAATCCTGTGTGAACTGGCCCTCGTAATGAGCACCCCAGCCTGCCAAACTTGCATCCGTCGTCAGTTGTATCCACTGGGGCGGTTTGAGGGGCATCCCGCATCCCAGGTTCCTTGGGCTCCGCCACCAGAGAAGAGCCCTCCTGACCCGAGGCGGACAGGGCAGTTGGATGGACAAGGGATGAATCTGGTGGGACCAATGCCGTAACAAGGCGCGTTGAAGGGGTCGCATATGTGCCTTGGCCCACGGAACTACCTCTATCGCCGCCGCCATGGTGCCCAGCAGTTGGAGGTAATGCCAAGCGGTGGGATTTCGCCTTGTTATGAACAGGGAGACCAGGCTTCTCAGGTCCCTTAACCTCTGCTTCGACAGAAAAACCCTTCGTCTCCTGGTGTCGAATCTTGCTCCGAGGTACTCGATCTCCTGCGTGGGAATTAATCTGCTCTTTGTCCGATTGATGACCCAACCCAACTCCTCCAGGAATTCCACCACCCTGGCTGTAGCTGAACGACTCTCCACTTCTGACTTTGCCCGAATCAGCCAATCATCCAGGTAAGGATGTACCAAAATTCCCTCCTTGCGAAGAGCCGCGACCACAACCACCATTACTTTGGTGAATGTCCTGGGGGCTGTTGCTAGGCCAAAGGGAAGGGCCTGGAACTGAAAATGACCTCTTGGTACTGCGAATCTCAAGAACTGCTGATGAGACCTTCGGACCGGGATATGTAAGTATGCTTCCGTTAAGTCCAAGGATGTCAGGAACTCCCCCTGTCTTACCGCCGCAATGACTGACTTCAGGGTTTCCATTCGGAAGTGAAGCACTGTGAGACAGCGATTGATTTGTTTTAGGTCTAGGATGGGACGAAAGGATCCTTCTTTCTTTGGTACCACAAAATAGATCGCGTATCGACCGGACCTGTATTGGTCTCTTGGAACGGGAACCACCGCTCCCAGCGCTATCAGCCTTGAAAGAGTATCCTCTATCGCCGCCCTCTTTTCTGGAGGACCGCAGGGAGACTGAATAAAGGCTGGACGCACTTGTCTTGCGAATTCGAGAGCGTACCCCTCTCAGATCATTTCCAGAACGCATTGATCGAATGTGACCCGGGCCCAGGCGGGAAGGAACTGCCTTAAACGACCCCCCACCAGCAGGCCTTTCTCCTGGGCCCCCGTTATCTCATTGTATTTTCCTGGGGCCTGTGGAGGGGGGAGGGGCCCCGAAACCTCTACCTGCCCCCGAAACCCCCTGAAGCTTTGACCCCTAGAGGGGAAGCGGCCCTTAGGAAAGGAGTTCGATCTGGCTGGACAGAATCTTCGGAAGTCCCTTGGCTGGTTCCGAGCGGGAACCATCGCTTGGCCTTGTTTAGGCCTGTCCTCCGGGAGCCTACCTCCCTTAGACTCACCTAGGTCTTTAACCAACTTGTCTAGATCTTCTCCAAACAGCAACTTCCCCTTGAAAGGGAGGCGACTTAGGCGCGCTTTTGAAGAGCCCAATTGCGTAACCACAAATACCTCCTGGCACCTACCACAGATGCCATATTCTTTGCCAGACTCCTAATGAGGTCGTACTGGCTATCTGCCAGGAAGGCGGAACCAGATTCTAACCTCACTGAAACAGCTTGCTTGTCAGCTGCATCTCCCTCCGATAGTTGAAGCTGTTGGACCCACCTCAGACAGGCTCTAGCTACCCACGCCCCTGATACTGAGGCCTGTAAGGCGAGGGCACTAACATTGATGGCTTGCTTCAGCAGCATATCTAGTTTCCTATCCTGACTATCCCTCAGAGCCGCGCTGCCCTCGACCGGGATAGTCGTCTTTTTTGTTACCGCCAACACCGCCGCGTCCACCCTTGGAGACTTCAGCAGGTCCTTATCTGGCTCCGGTAAAGGGTACAAATGAGCCATGGCCCGGACTCCCCTTAAACTCGACTCTGGTTGGTTCCACTCCTCCTGGATCATCTGGCACACTGGACCGGAAACACCTTCTGCGATTTCCTGACGGCTTGGATCAACGGATCCTCCAACACTTCTTCCTCTGCTGGAGCGTCCGAGGCCATATTGAGCACCTTGAGTGACTCATTTATTAATGCTGGGAGCTCTTCTCGACGAAAAACTCAAACTATTCGGGATTGTTCCTCCTCCGGAATCTCTCCCTCCTCGAGCTCCTCCTCTTCTTCACCTACGTCACTGACCGAGCCCTCCTCCTCCGGGGGGGGGGGGGCGATGATAGAGACAGGAGGGGCTCCTCGCTCATTAGTCTTTTGCGCTTGGGAGGGACCCCGGGGTCATTGGACTTTGTCTTCCCTGGACCGGCTAGGCCACTTTCTTTCCCTCCCGATGACTCCATTGTTCTTGCTGCCGCATGCAATAAGCCTTGTGTAATAGCAGGACAAATTCTGGAGAAAAATGTTCCCAGCCACCTTCCGCCCCGCTGGGACGGGGCTGGGAAGGAACCGACAGAACCAAGGAGGAAGGAGGGGGGGTGGAAGAAGATTCCCCTCCCCCCTCCAGGTCGTCACCTGACCCCTGGGAAGCCTGGGCCATGGTTAAGTAGATTTCCTGTTCAACGGAAGCCGCCTCTGCAGCACAACCCCTGCAGATCCCGGCGTCCGAATCCATACCCCTACGGGTGCCGCAGGACGGACACCGTGGTTTGCCCGTCATGCCCCTCCTTTTTTTTTTTTTTTTTAGAACACCTAGAGCACTACAAGGCCGGACTAAAATAGTCAGAACTTTAAACTAACTAGATTCAAAAGAAACCAATGAAATAAATGCAATAAATGAACTAATTCTGATCTAGGAGCAAAATAGCAGTGCAAGAGAAATTTGCCCCTAGTACACCCCTCCCCCAACTGCTTAAACGGCACTTTTTTTTTTATTAGGAATAAATCCTGCCGTTTAGCAAAGAAAACCCCTCTTATACTTGCGGTTTCACTGACCCGCTCCTCAGCATGCCATCCTGCACGCGAGCATCTGTTGGCTACCCCTGGACTCCACGTGGTAGGCCGCAGCCACGTGGAGTCTGGGCCTGTGGCCGGCGGTAGTAATCTCACCGCCGGGCCCCGGGCTCACCGACGAGGCAGGAAATGATCCTCTGTCCCCTTCTAGCGCACTGCCGGAACCGGAGCTGTAGCGCAAGGCGGGGAGAGCCTGACTGAAGCCATGCGGTGCTGCCTCTAGCGCTCAGCCAGCCAAAGGGCTTCAGCGCGAGGCAGAGGAGGCTGGAAGAAGGGCCATGGGGAGCCGGCTGGCCGGACAAGCGGGAGGAGAGCTGCACTACCCTCCCCGCTGCCAAGGCAAATCCCCTCCTTCAGAAATGACCCGTAGAGAACCGGAGGAGCGAGGGGGGGGGGGGAGGTTTCCACCTTTAAAGAAACAGCAGCCCCAAAGGGCACAGGAGTAAAAGGAACTCCAAAACTAAAGATAAAGAAATCAAAGGTATAGATAACAAGTTCTCTGGCTTACTGGAGCCTTCCAGCTGCTTGGAGGCTGAGAATACTGGTGCCTAGGGGTGGTGCCAGTGGTATTTATACCACACCATCATCAAAACGATGATGGGCTCAGCCTCCAAGCTGCTGGAAGGGTTGCGCAACCCAGAAGTAAAGGGACTGGACTGGAGTTCTGAAAAGGAATTTCTGTTTTTTTATAACATACACATCTCAACATGGGCCTTCTGCGATGTCACCAGGGAAACCAGCCTCAGTAAACCGATCATATGAAAATTTGGGACATAAGAAACTACTACTACTGAGCATTTGTATAGCGCTACAAGTCATACGCAGCGTTGCACAGATATGTACGAGACAGTCCCTGCTCATCAGAGCTTACAATCTAGTCAAGACAGACAACACAAAAGGTGTAGACAGGGATAAAACAGGAGGAAGGTAAAGAAACAAGGAGATTAGGTGAGTCAAGATCCAAAAGCAGGTGAGTTTTCAGCCTGGATTTGAAAAGGGTCAGAGAAGGTGCCTGGCATACAAACACAGGTAGTTTGTTCCAGGCGTAAGATGCAGCAAGGTGAAAGGAGCGAAGTCTGGAATTAGCAATAAAAGAGAAAGGCACAGATAAAAGCAATTTGCCAGAAGAGCAGAGTTCCCGAGGAGGGGGGATGTAAGGAGAGATAAGAGAAGAAAAGTAGTGAGGAGCTGCAGAGTGAATGCATTTATAGCCAGCAGGAGAAGTTTGAACTGGATGTGGAAACAGATAGGGAGCCAATGAAGTGACTTGAGAAGAGGGGTAATATGGGCATGATGAGGCTGGCGGAAGATTAGCCATGCAGCAGAGTGTTGAACAGATTGAAGGGGAGAGAGATAATTCAAAAGGAAACCAGCAAGGAGTAAGTTACAGTAGTCAAGACAGGAGGTGATTGATGCGTGGATAAGCATCTTAGTAGTATGTTCAGAAAGGAATGGGTGGATTTTGTTGATGTTATACAGAAAGAAACAGCAGGTCTTAGCTATCAGATGGATGTGTGTGGAGAAGGAGAGAGAGAAGTCAAAGACAACCCCAACCTTGGTTTCAAGCCAAGGAAACAGGAAGGAGTAGAGTTATCCACAGAGACTGAGAAAGAAGGAAGAGAAGAAGAAGTTTTAGGGGGAAAGATAAAAAAACTCAGTCTGGGCCATGTGAGAGACATCCAAGCAGCAATGTAAAAGGCAGGCAGAGACCTGGCTCTGGATTGCTGAAGAGATTTCAGGCACAGAGAGGTAGATCTGAGAGTCATCGGCATAGAGATGATACTGAAAGTCATGGGAAGAGATAAGCGCACCAACAGACTGGGTATAGAGAGAGAAAAGGAGCGGACCCAAGACAGATCCTTGGGGTACACCAACTGAGAGCGGATAGCAGCAGAGGAGGAGCCACCAGAACTAACACTGAAATAGCGATGGAGAGATAGGAGAACCAGGATAGCACAGAGCCCTTAAAACCAAGCGAGGACAGGGTATCAATGAGAAAGTTGTGGTCAACATTGTCAAAAGCAGCAGAGAGGTCAAGAAGGATGAGGACAGACTTTGGCAATAGCCGTTTCAGTAGAGTGTAAAGGATGAAAGCCAGATTGTAAAGGATCCAGGAGGGCATGAAAGGAGAGGAAGTCAAGGCAGCGGCGGTGAACTGCGTGTTCAAGTAGTTTAAAAATGAAGGGGAGGAGGGAGATGGGTCGACAATTAGAAGGACAGGTGGGGTCAAGTGAGGGTTTCTTGAGGAGAGGTGTAACTACAGCATGCTTGAAGGCTGCAGGGACAGTTGCAGTGGAGCATGATAGGTTGAGAATATGAGAGATGGAAGGGACAACAGTGGAGGAGATTGATTTATTCATTGATTTATTTAGCCAGTTTTGTATACCACTTTATCCTTCAATCAAAGTGGTTAACACAGATTGAAGGGATACATTTAACAGGAAAGAGGGTCAGACATACAAACATTGGGGCTTAAGAGATCGGTGGAGATAGGATCAGAGGAGCAGGTGGTGAGTTTGGAGGAAGAAAGAAGGTGTGCAGTTTCCTCTTCAGAGATCACAGGAAAGGAAGAGAAGGTAGCAGAGGTAGAGGGGGAAAGTTGGGAGTCAAGAGGGGGAAGAAGGGGAGGAGGGGTAGTAGTTGACATTCTGTGGAATTGGAGGGTGATCTTATGGATTTTTTGTCATGGAAATAGTCAGCCAGGGTTTGGGCAGAAAGGGAGGGAGGGGTCAGAGGCGGAGACACTTTGAGAAGAGAGCTGAGAGTATTAAAGAGACGGCAAGGGTCAGAGGCAAGAGAGTTAATCGGATGGACATAATAGTCTCGTTTGGCAAGAGCTATGGCTGACTGGAAAGAAACAAGCATGAATCTGAGTGTAGAAAGTCAGCAGAACGGGCACAGGAATGTAGATAGTGGGTAGTGTATGAAAGCCAGGGCTGGGGTGCAGTACACCTCACAGGAAGTAGCATGGGCGGAGCAAGAGCATCCAGAGCTGAGCAGAAACAATTACCTGAAATGCCATATTGGGTCAGAACAAGGTCCATCAAGCCCAGTTATTCTGTTTCCAACAGTAGCCAATCCAGGTCACAAGTACCTGACAGGTTCCCCAAAAGATACATAGGTTCCACAATGCTTGTCCCAGGGTTAAGCAGTGGATTTCCTGGGTCCTCTTTATAAATGGTTTATGGAGCTTTCCTCCACGAACTTGTCCAAACCATTTTTAAATCCAGCTATATTAAACTTTTTCTACATCCTCCAGTAACAAATTTGAGAGTTTGATTTACACGTGGAGTGAAAATATATTTTCTCTTATTAGTCTTAAATTGGTTAAACTGTAGCTTGTGTCCCCTAGTCTTTCTACTTTTTGAAAAAGTAAACAACCGATCTACGTTTACCCGTTCTAGTCCATTCATTAATTTATAGACCTCTATTATATCTCTCCTCCAAGTTAAAGAGTCCTAACCTTTTAAGTATGGTAGGCTAGATTTGATTTATACTATGATTCAGAGTACTACAATCTTCTACTTTGATTGTTACATGTTTCACTCCAAAGAAATTAACCATTATGGAGGTTATGTATTAGAAATAAGAGAGTTTGGACATTTGCTAATTTCAGTTAACATTGTTAGAATTTGGTCATAAGTGATTCACAAGTTAAAAATCATTAGTTACTATTCTCAGAACTGTTTTCATTTCTGAAGGAACTTATTGGAAAGCAAGTTAGCAGCAACTAAATTCAACAAAACCTTTTTCTAATAAATTCTTTGTAAAATTTAAAGTAGCAACTCCCAAACTGAGTGGGGACCCCAAATGTGGTCAGATCATCAGTGGATGGGGGTTTCAGAAGGAGTGCTCCCTCTCGAGCTCCAGTGAGACATGTCATTGCGGGAGTTAGTATGTATTCACAGGTCTTGCCCTCTCCTATTAGATAGCCTATTAGGGTAGAAACCCATAAAGAGTGCTGGGTCTGTAAGAACGCACTGGCACACATCATCATGTGCTGACTTCTGTTGCCACCATTGGTGCGGCCGCCTTCATGCTTTGGATAAGTGACGGGGAGGAGAAAGTGAATGAAAAAGGGGAGGGGAATGAGGGTCTACTATTTTGCTTACATTATTTGGGGGGGTCACATGCAGTGTTGAAAATTATCATATTGGATAAAAATTTGAAGAGCACTGATTTAAGAAACATTTTTAAGGATTGGCATTGGCCTAGAGAAGCAAATGTAGTGGACTCAGCACACCACTGTAGAATGATAAGTGATCCCCAACTACTGTGGAGTCGATAAAATAAAGTGTGAGAGGCTTTGTGCAGAGTTTAGCACAGCTTCTGTACACAATGTTCTGTTCTACAGCCACTGTCTTAACGCAAAAAGGTGAAGTTAAGCTTTATCTGCTAATTTTCTTTTCTTGAGTCCCTCCAGTCCAGTCATCTGGGTTTATGCTCCATCATCAGCAGATGAAGACTAAGAACACTGGTTTGATGTCGTTGTCCTACAAGGGACCTGTGCATCTCTCCTCGTATGAATATTTCTGTAACAAAGCAAAACAGACTCCACCAAAAGAAAAACAGCTATTAAACTCAAACGCTAATGAACTATATACATAACCAAAATAAAGGAACTGACAGCTCATGCTCCAAACAGGGGTCCGGAGCTGTGGTTCCAGCTCATTGCTGGATATCTCAGCCCCAACACCAAAAAATACATGGGTGCACCACCTGAAAATAGCCATATCACTGGCACATATGTGCAACACCACAAACCATGAAGTCTTTAACACGTCCAGACTCCAAGAAAAATACAGGCAGGGCAGGTCCCGGACTGGACTGGAGGGAATCAAGGAAAGAAAAATTTGCAGGTAAGGTTCGTGCCAAAAAGCACATTGCTCTGCACCTGAACATCAAGACATTAGTGACACACAAAGGAATGGAGAGAAGGCCATGTCGCTGCTTTACTAATGTCAGAGGTACTAACCCATATTCTGCCCAAGAGGTCGCTTGCGCCCTGGTCAAATGGGCCCTAAGTCCTGCTGAAATCGGCCCACCCTTAAGTAAGCAAAAGCCTCCTTCAGCAAATGAGAAATGGATGCCTTGGAAGCCGCTTCCCCTTTACATGGCCCTCCAAAGAGGACGAAGAGACGATCCGAATGCCAGAGTCTGCATTCTCTTCCAAGTATTGACAAAACACCTGACTGATGTCCAACGTATGCAACGCCCAAGACTCCGAGTCAATAGCCAGATCTGAAAACACCGGAAAAGTCACCGCTTGGTTAAGGTGAAATACTGGCACCACCTTAGGCAAAAAATATGACGACACTGGACAAAGTACCACCTTCTCCTTGGATAGCAAGAGAAAAGGCTCCTGGCATGACAAAAAACTTGGAGCTCTGAAGTCTATGCGCTGAGCAAATAGCCACCAAGAATACAGACTTCAGCATAAGATCCTTCAAGGAGCAATGCCTGATTGGTTCGAATGGAGCATCTGTGGGTACTGACAAGACCAAATTCAGGTCCCACGGTGGACCTTGTTCCTGAAGCAGAGGGTGGACATGTTTGATGCCCTCAAAAAGCACACCACATCTGGCTAGGAAGCTAAGGACACTTCCTGGATTTTGCCTCAAAAACAGGCCAATGCTGCCACTTGAACATGTAAGAAATTCAGAGTGAGACCTATGTCTAGCACCGCTCGCAAAAAGGCCAACGCTTCGGGCAGGGATGAAGCAAGCAAACAAATTCCACATTTGTCGCACCAACTCTCAAACACATGCCAAACACAAAACAGGCCAAAGAGGTAGAATGCTTTCTTGCCTGCAACAAGATGGCTAATCACCTGAGAAGTGTAAGCTCTCTCAACCTAGTCCTTTCAAAAGCCAAGCCATAAGAGAAAAGAAATCTGTCTGGCATGAGCACTGGCTCCTGGGACAGGAGATCGTCCATCAGTGGAAGTCGCCCCCATGGACAACCGTACCAGGTCTGCATACTATGGCCTTCAACCAACCCACAAGGAGATTATATAGGCCCTCTACATCCTCTCACCTGCAGCTGAAGAATGTGGACACTTTGTTATTGTCTGCGGATGCCATCAGATCTATGACTGGCATCTTGCAATGGAGCACAATTTGATGAAAAAGTCCACCAGAGATCACTCCTCCAGATCCAACAGATTCCAACTGAGATAGATGGCTCGAAGATTTTGCTTTCCAGCCACATGAACTGCTAAGAGGACCAGAAGATGGGCCTCAACCCACTGAAGCAGAGGGCCACCTCCATACTACCGATGCCCTCCTTGATAATTGATGTAGGCCACCATAGTCATATTGCCAGAAAAGACTTGTAGCACCTTGTGTTCCTTTTTGGGAACCATGGAAATCAACAGAACACCAGCCTTGTCCCTTTCTCCTCTGTAGGAACCTTAACTTGCCTTGCCTAGCAGGGAGACAGCATAAAGACGTCTGAGAAAAGTCGTGCCAGCTTGAGGGCAAAGCCCTCTCAAATGGCTTCCAGTACCCACTGATCATATGTTATCTGGACCCAAACAGAGTAAAAGGCAGATGTTCCCCCTTCCCCCCCCCCCGAAGCATCCCCACCTGGGCCCATAAACCTTCAATGGGATTTCTCAGGACCTCCCAGAGCTCCCAAGGATTCCTCTCGATCTCCACCATGACTTCCCTGGAAAGGAATGGCCTCTAGGAAGATATCACAATCACTGGAAAGAGCCAAAGCATGTCCGTTGAAACATTCTAATCTCTCTAAAATGACCACACAAAGAAAAAGATGCAGACTTGGCATGCCATGACTTGTCCTCTATGACCTTCGACTCGCCAAAATCCTTTACCAACTTTTCTAGTGCTTCCCCAAAGAGGACCTATTCTTAAAGGGGAGCTTATTCATTAGTCTTGGACACCACATCTGTTGACAAACTACGCAGCCATAGCAAGCAACATACTGTCACCACTAAAGCCATATTCTTGGCCAAAGCTCTAACCAAATCGTAGAGCGCATCTGCCAAATAGGCCAAACCCAATACCAGTCGAACTGCCTCTTATAAAGACTCGGGGGTCCACAAGCAGACTTAGCTCTTGAGCCCACCTCAAAGTCCAAGCTACATAGGCACCACAATCGATGCCTGTAGGGCCAAAGCAGAAACCTCAAAGGACTGCTTCAACACTGTCTCCAACCTGCAGTCCTGCACATTCTTCAGCACTGCTCCAACTTCTACTGGAATGGTCATATTCTTGATAACTGTCGACACAATGCATCCACCTTAGGAAGCTGAAAATGTTCTTTCGCCTCTGAAGGAATGGGGCACATGCACGCCATAGAGCAGCTAATCCTCAAGCCAACCTCTGGTAACTCTCCAGCCACTGATCCCAGCTTCACCCTCCCCATGGACAGTAAGAACTGTGGAGACTCCTGCAGCAGGCCTAGTCTCATACAAAATGCCTGGTGCAGACATCACCCATACGTGAGGGCTGACTTCCTGCTTGTTCCTGGAGAAGGTATTTTAACACTGGGAATTTAATATCAGGTCTGGAGAGGTGTAAAAGGTTAGTTTTTTGCTTCTGTGGTGAGCATTAAGTCAGGATTCCATGCTTGGTTTCCTCTTTGTGAGCATGAAGTATCCACAACTTTTTCTCTGGCTTTCTTGAAGGGAAAGAGCAAAAACAAAAAACAAAAAACCCTTATATAACAGAGAATGAGTAGCAGAGGAGGAAGTATGCCAAAAGACAGTAAAATGCTGAACCACTGACATGACAATATATTTCTGCACAGAATATTGGATGTTTATTTGTGAAAAAGCATTACAGAACATGCATATTAAAATCATGTGCACAGCTACAACTTTCTCAATATCATGCTTTTGATAACCTCCGGAAAAGGAAAGGCCATTATAGACTTCCAAACCCTTGCAGGAAGGGATGAATCTGTGGCCCTTGTTCTTGCAGTTGGAGGTTCAGCCGAACACAGCATGGATGACACTTAAGCAATGAAAGCTGTCAGTTCATCTTTCCTGAAAAAGCGGACAATACCGGATTTGTCATGGTATTCTCCTTCAGACAATATCTCGCCCTCCATGTTGGAATCATCGCCCGAAGCATTGAGTCTGGGCTCTGGGCCTTGGCCAAAGGACAGCTGATACAAATCTCCAGACTCAAAGCCTGGCCCTTCTAAGCGATTTCCAGATTGGACTCACCACTAATCCCTCTTCCAAACGAGTAGAAAGATCAAGATGACTCAGGGTACAAGTTGCCAAACCAGAAAGACCAAGCTTGCTTCAGAAAGAAGAATTCCGGGGAGGACAACCTGAAAGCCAGGAATAGGGACACCATCCTTGAGGGGACACTGGCCTTCATATCATTAAGAAAAGGGTAGTGGCCCGAAGAGCAAGTGCTTGAACTCAAGGCCTAATGAGCATCCCTTTTAAAATCACTGCATCTGCTGCAGCAAAGAAGATAAGGCCAGGGCAACCGTGTTCCCTCACTGCGAGAGAGGAGATGGGTCCCTCCAAGGACACATACAAAGTTTCCATGCTGGAATCGCAGACGTCAGGAGCCAGAGATGTAACTTTCCACAGACCAGGCAGTGCGTCTTAGAGGTAGGCATATGAATCTTCAATGCTGGGCAACACAGGATCAGGGTGCACGGAAAAAGATGTATAGTAATGCGCACTAGGTCTGCATGGGCAGCATACAAAAAGAAAGCATTTAAGAGGCGCAGAAAAGCACAGAAGTACAACAGTATGCACAGGCAGTTGGACAAGACGAGAAAGAAAAACCTAGTGCGGTACCAACCGACATTCAGCAGACAAATTCATGAAGCCCTCACAAAACAAGTCAGATAGAGACTTAGCTTTGGTATTCACCCCGACGGGTAAAAATCATGTTAGGCTCAGTGCTACTCCCCTTCTGCCAGACCTACATTCACATACATCCGAAGAGCTGCCTTGAATCTTCAGTCTCACATAACCTTGCTGTCCCCTGAAGAAGCCTTTCCATTCTTCTAACTGCTCAACAGGTCTTCAACATAAGGAAATGGAGCTGTACCAAGTCCCCCCCCCCCTTATTGTAATACCCAAAAGAGTACTGTTTTAAGGATGGCTCCAGTGAAGCTGCCAGCATTACGCTCAAATGAGAAAGTCACCTCATGGGGGTTGCTTATGAGTGAAATCACTCTTTCATTCTTCAACCTGTCTGTTTTTTCCAGAATTCATCAGAACTGTAAAGACTTGCATCCACCATCTGCTAGAGACTGAGAAATACTGGAGTATGCCCCTGAGGCACAAGCTGTTAATGGCACAATGTCATATGAAGCCTCTGGAAAGCTTCACTGTCTACATCTGCTGGTAGGGGAATCTATTTGTCTGGACTGGTCTAGAAGGATGATATGTAATTAAGGTTACTACTGTCACTCTGAAGGCTGGAGAAAGAGAAAGAAGGGAGAAAAAAAAAAGTAACATCAAAATAAAAAAATTAAAAGGCCCAGATAACCCCCACCCCAAGTATAAAAACTAAACCAGTCAGTTTACAACGGTTTATTGCAAAAGTTGTAAACAGAAGTACTGACTCACTAACACTTACCTTACTTTGAATAGAAAGGAGATTATGCTCCGACCACCGAAGGCCCATTTTCATACTTTCATTCTTAGATTTTAACTGAATTAACTGGTTTTTGGCACAAACATATGCCAACTGTAACCTGGCCATTTCATGCCGTCTCTCCTCACGAGCTTCAGTACTTTCATCATAAATTGATTGTCTGTTGATATCAACAAGCTGAAAATTCTCTTCATTTGAACTCTCAACCAGCTCAGTTATTCCTTCAAAAAATTGCTTCTTCGTGTACAAAGTAAGTGCAGAAGTGTTTTGTTCTTCCTGTGACAAGTACTTCTCTAGGACAAGTTGGGACAAAAATGCTGCTTGAGGACGTGTATCCTGCTCTTCAGAAACAGTGAAGAATGAGATGAGCATCTTAACACCTTCAATAAGAGCCTGAAGTTCACTATTTATTTTAACATTTACAGCATTCAAAGCTTTGTGGGTGTCCTTGAGAACTTTGGCTACTTCTTCCTCTTGATCTTTCAAAACCAACAATGTATGGTTAGTTGAAGCAGTCATCATTTGAAGTTTATTACACTGCTGAATTTTTTTACTTTTTATCTTCTGCAATGCTTGAAGTTCCTCTTCTAGCTTCACAAATGCCACTTCAAAATCACAGCTGTTTTTTGATTCAGATAATTTACAGGTTTTCAAAACCTCATCCAAAGCTTTTTCATCTAAGATAAACTTGCCAGACTCTTTAAGAGAATTAAAGGCTATCAGTTTTTCTTCAGGCACCAAATGCTGCTTGTTCACACCTCCACAAAACCACTCCAAAAATGACTTATCAACCATTTCAAATAGCCAATCAAAATCTTCACCATTAAGTTTAGTCACCTTGTCATAACCAAGATTTTTTAGGGTTTCAACAAAGAGACTTCCAGAACTCATGGTCACTGCTAACGTTTTTGAAAATATTTGAAGATAGATTCTTGTTAAAAATTCCCAAACACAAGACGTACTGCCTGTTTTAGATCCCAATAAAAAAGCAAATGAGTTGTTTAAAATTAGTATTTTGAATAAGAATTCAGCCTAGAAAGCAATGAACAAGTAGCAGGGAATTAATTACTTGACCAAAAAAAGTGTATTTAGAAAGTGCCTTTCATCCTACCTACAACCAAAAAACGTTTTACAAATAAGCAGACAATAACTATATATAAATAATGCATAGTAAGACAAAAAAATGCTCCAATTAAGCATAGTTACTCACTTGTAACAGGTGTTCTCCAGGGACAGCAAGAATCAGTCCTCACTTCTGGGTGATGTTGGCACCTATGGAGCCCACACAGAGCAATTCTCCAGCTTTCAAAGAAAGCCTTTGGGATTGCTGCCACACATGCGGTCTTCTTCCCACCCAAGGGTGCCATCTTGCTCAGTCAGGTCCCTTAGCTCAAGCCCTACCAAGCAGATGGCAAGGGAAGGACAAAAATTCAGCAACTCATTAAGGGAGGCGGGAGGGTAGTGAGGACTGATTCCTGCTATCTCTGGAGAACACCTGTTCCTGGAGAAAGTGTAGTTACACCTGTAACAAGCAGGAAGTCAGTCCTCACTTATGGGACTCCCTAGCTACAGGCTACCGAACCTGTAACCAAAAAACGCCTCTGCGAGGCCGTGAGCAGAAGCCAAAGACCAAAGGAGCCAGAGTCTTTGGGTCCTCGAGACGAAGCCCTCGGTAGCCGTGAAGAAGGGTTGGAGGGCAGGAGTTGCTTATACCCCGAACAGGTTACTGAGTACAGCCTGGCCGAAGGCGCTGTCCCAGCAGGACTCCCTCTCCAGCCAGTAGTGGGCAGCGAAGGTGTTCATGGAAGACCAGGTCGCCGCCCGGCAGATGTCCTCAGGGGCATGGAGCGCAGCGAGGCCACCGAGGCAGCTTTGGCTCGAACCCTGTGTGCGGTGACTTGACGATCCAGTGGGACACCCGCCTTCGCATGGGCGAAAGCGATGCAGTCCGCTACCCAAAATGAGAGGGTGCGCTTGGTGACTGTTTGCCCCAGTCTATTGGGATCATAGGTCACAAAAAGCCTGTCAGACTTGCGATGAGTCTGGGTATGCTGCAAATAAAAGGCGAGGGCCCATTTGCAGTCAAGGGTGAGGGATAGGGAGGTTAGGTTCGGGTGAAGCACCCGACCCTCCTCCTGCGTTAGCAGACCCTTGGCAGAGCCCAGGGGAACCAGAGGCTCAGTCGACAGCCAGAGTAGAAGCGGAAACCAAGGCTGCCGAGGCCACGAGAATCAATGATGCCCAGTCCCGTTGAGCCTTGAACTGAGTCCTCGCAACGAGGGGGGGAAAGGAGGGAATGCATAGAGAAGACTGGAGGACCAGTCCAGAAGAAATACATCAGGGCCCTCCCTGCTCAGGTGCGGCACCGGCCCGCAAAAGTGGAGCAGCTGTGTGTTCTGGGGACTGGCGAAGAGGTCTATCGCCGGAGTCCCCCAGCGGAGAAACGGCCAGTCTGCTTCTCTGGGATCCAGCCACCATTCGTGGGGGCAAAGGATTCTGACCAAAAACCCCAAGCTCTCCAAGGAGGAGGACAACACGCGACATCGCTCGCCGAGCCTCCTCAGCCAAGGAGGCCCGTACAAGCCAGTCGTCGAGGTAGGGGAAGTCCGGCAAACACTGGTGCTGAAGGTAAGCAGCGACCACAACGAGGCACTTTGTGAAGACACGTAGGGCGAACGCAAGGCCGAAGGGGAGCACCCTGTACTGGAAGTGCTCTCCCTGCACGCTGAAACGCAGATACTGACTGTGTTGGGGGTGGATTAAGATGTGGGCGTAAGCGTCCTTTAGATCCAAGGAGCATAGCCAGTCGCCCTACCGGAGAAAGGGCAGCAGCACACCAAGAGATAACATCTTGA
Source organism: Ichthyophis bannanicus (assembly GCA_033557465.1). Taxonomy (NCBI): domain Eukaryota; kingdom Metazoa; phylum Chordata; class Amphibia; order Gymnophiona; family Ichthyophiidae; genus Ichthyophis; species Ichthyophis bannanicus. Next base: position 1,357,928,728 of record CM066032.1, read on the forward strand.
ATTTCTCCCGCACCAGGAACTTGTTTAGCCAGCGGAAGTCGAGGACGGGCCACAGACCCCCTCCCCCCCCCCCCGCATCTTTTTCGGGGTGAGGAAGTACTGGTAATAGAAGTCCCGACCTCAAAGGTGGGGAGAGACCTTCTCGACTGCCCGTTGGGCGAGGAAAGAGTGTAATTCCCACTGCAGCAGAAGCTGGTGTGCAGGGAGTCAAGGAGGCTCTGCCGGGGAGAAAGGGGGTGGAAGCCTGTCGAAGTGAAGGTGATAGCCGTCCCGGATGACTTAGGACCCAAGTGTCTGAGGTAATGGAAGGCCACGATGGGGCGAAGCATGACAGGCATCCCTCCATGGCGATGGGCTATGCCGATAGTGTCAAAACCCATGAGTGGGTTGTAGGTGAGCCGGCATTTGGGCCTTTGGTCCCTTTGGCTTACGATGCCCCTGGCAGATTTTCCCTGCGCCAGAGTGGTCGGCGTGGGGGTAGCTGGATATGGCGGATAGCCCAGATACTGGAGACCCTTTCTAGGGAAGAAGGGCTTCTTGGTTGGCTGCTTCTTCCGAGGCAGGGTAGATGTTTTGTGGGAGAGACAGGTCCCGGTGACAAACTCAGTCTCAATTTCTGCAGCCTTCTCCTCCATCGGCTTGCCATAGAGCTGCTTGCTGAAACAGGGCATGTCCAAGAGAAGCTCCTGCACCCATTGCTCCAAATCCAAGGATTCGAGCCATGCCTGGTGATGGGACCCAATGCCCAAGGCCGCAACCCGAGCCAATGTCTTGAAGCCATAATAGGAGGCAAGAGGTACTTGGAGCAGTCAGCGACAGACTTTAGCAGGGTATGGAATCTGTCGAGGGGCTCTCCCTAGAGGCCCGCAGAGAAACCCTCGAGTTCCTTAGCCAAATCGCGCAGGAACATACCAATGTACAGTTGATATGCCTGGATGCAACAAGAGAGCATAGAACCTTGGTAGGCCTTGCAGCCCAGGACATCAACGGCTCTCGACTCATGCGATTTTGGGCTCTTTTGCTTCTTCATGGTCGATTCCACCACCATCGAGGAATGTGGGAGTTGGGTCTTTTGGAAGCCTGGCCCACGCATCACCTTGTACATCGTGTCAAGGCGCTTGCTCACAATGGGGATCGAGGCTGGGGCCTCCCACATGCGGAGCAGCAGCCGAGAAAGAATAGGCAGTACAAGCACCATGAGGGATTCCCTGGGCGGGGACTTGTACTGAAGAATGTCGAGTTCTTCAGCACAAGGGTCCTCCTCAGCCTGGGTGACCAGGTTAAGGGCCCGTGCCATGTCCCAAATGTACACCAAGGAGGAGGTGTCTTCGAGTAGTAAGCGCCGCTGGAATGTGGGCAGTGAGGGGTCCAACGGAAGCTCCCGATGGGTATGGGTTTCCGGGGAGGTGTCCCCATCGGACTCCCACTCCTAGAAATCGTCAATAAGTCTGAGCTGGGTAGTTCACCCTTTCCGATGGCCGGTGGCCTGGTGCTGGAGGCCCTAGACAATCTCGCCTCCGAGGAACGGGAGGGCGAGCGAGACAGACGCCTAGGACCCTCACGAGACCCACGGTTCAAGGGTTTCCTCCGTGGTCTCTGTGTGCGAGTCAGCAAAGCTGGCCGTGAGCGCCTGCTGGGAAGCAATAAACGCAGAAATGCTGCGTTCCAGCGCCAGCATGCGGGACTCCCACGCGGATGTGGGGCCCTGCAACGCTGATCCCGGGGTCACCGGGTCGGGTGTCGAGAAGGAGAGGGGGTCCTCACCGGGACGACCCTCAAAGAGATCGGGCGCCTTCGCCAGAGGCCTCCGCTTCTGTGTGGGGTAACCTTGAGGGGCCGCTCCTTGTCCGATTCTCAGGAACGCCGAAGGGGGCTAAGTGACCGGGTGCGAGAGCACTCGTGCTTGTTGGAAGCCCCAGACAGTGACTTTTATGCCTTGCTTTTGCGCCACTCCAACTCAGGGGACCCCTGGTTGGAGTGCTGAGAACGCGGGACTGTGGAGGGGGGAACCCACTGGAGGGGAAACGACCGAGGGCACCATCGGGGACTCTGAGGCAGCCTTTCGTAAAATGTCTTTGGACTTCTGCTTATGGCTGAGCAGGGCCTTAGAGGACATTTTCTTGCAGAGCCAACAGAGCTCAGGATCATGGTCGGCTCCGAGGCACTGCAGACAAGTCATGAGTGTCCGTAAGCGACATATTCCTAGAGCATCTATCGCATTTTTTGAATTCGGTGGCCATGGGGGCAAAAATGGCCCCTGTAAAGCACAGTTACTTACCTGTAACAGGTGATCTCTGGGAACAGCAGGAATTAGTCCTCACATATGGGTACGTCGGAACCGACGGAGCCTGCGCGGGAAAGCTCCCCAGCTTCCCAAAAAGGAAGCTTTTGGGGCCTCCCACTGCACATGCGCGCTGCCTTCCCGCCTTCCTGACCAGCTCTCCTCAGTTCGAGTTAATAGCTGAGACAATAGAGAGAGGAAGGAAGATAGATAGAAGATACAACTCCTAGGGGAGGTGGGTGGGTTGTGAGGACTAATTCCTGCTGTTCCCAGAGATCACCTGTTACAGGTAAGTAACTGTGCTATCTCCAGGAACAAGCAGAAATAAGTCCTCACATATGGGGACTCCCTAGCTAAGATGCCTGGGAGATCCCCTTCCAAGGGTTCGCCATCTTCGTATGGATCTCAGGCATCCATCCTGGGAAGGTGGGCAGGAGTTTGTTCAAGTATGGAACAGGTGTTTGATGACAGCCTGACCAAACAAGGCATCCCGGCGGGAGTCCTTGTCCAAACAATAATGGGCTGTGAAGGTATGAACCGAGGCCCAGGTGGCAGCTCGACAGATCTGATCTATGGATACAGAGTGAAGATGAGCCATAGAAGTGGCCATGGCTCTCACATTATGAGCTGTGACATGGCCTTCCAGAGAAATGTTTTTACTCTGGTAAGCAAAGGAAATACACTGAGCAATCCAATTGGAAAGTGTACGTTTGGAGACTGGAAGTCCCAAATGAGAAGGATCAAAAGCCACAAAAAGTTGGGAAGACTTTCGATGTGGCTGAGTCCTGTTGAGGTAAAAGGCAAGAGCTCTTTTACAATCTAAAGTATGAAGGTTCCTCTCTGCACTGGATGCATGAGGAGCCGGAAAAAAGACAGGTAGATATACCTCTTGATTAAGATGAAAAGGCGAGACCACTTTGGGCATAAAGTGGGGATTCGTCCTAAGGACCACCTTATCATGATGAAACCTGGTATAAGGTGGATGAGCCACTGAGGCCTGTAGTTCACTGATGCGGCGAGCCGAAGTGACTGCAATAAGGAAAATGACCTTCCAGGAAAGAAATTTCAAGGAGGTAGAAACCAACGGTTCAAAAGGTGGCTTCATAAGCTGACCTAGAACTAGGTTCAAATCCCATGCTACCGGAGGAGGCCGGATGGGAGGTTTAGTTAGAGTCAGGCCTCTCATGAACCTAGCAATAAGCGGATGAGAGGAGACAAGTTGTCCATTTATAGGTTTTAAGGATGCTGCAATAGCACTCAAATGGACTCTTACTGAATTCGTCTTAAGGCCTGCATTAGAAAGATGCAGGAGATAGTCTAGTAGAGAATTCAAAGGAAGTGCTAGAGGGTCAAGACCCTGTTGAGCACACCAAATGGAAAAGCGTTTCCATTTGAAAGCATAGGAACGCCTCGTGGAGGGTTTCCTAGAGGCATGAAGGATATCTTTCACTGGTTGAGAAAGATTGAAGTCATGAAGGCTTAGGCCTTCAGTAACCAAGCTCTGAGGTGTAGGGACTTGGGGTTTGGGTGCCACAAAGTCCCCTCCTCCTGAGACAGAAGGTCTGGCGCAGCTCCCAGGTCCAGGGAGGGTCCCTGGGAGAGATGCAGAAGAAGAGGGAACCACACTTGGCGTGGCCAGCGTGGAGCTATGAGGATCATCGATCCGTGATCCCTCTGGAGTTTGAACAGAGTCTTGGGAATCAAAGGAATGGGTGGAAAGGCATATAGGAATTCCTGACCCCAATGCAGGAGAAAGGCGTCGTTGGCCTGAGCTCCCTGACACGGAGTCCTGGAACAGAACCGGGGAAGTTTGGCATTCCACGGACTTGCAAAGAGGTCTATGTCCGGGGTTCCCCATTCCTGAAAGATTCTGCCTATCTGGTCCATATGTAGGGACCATTCGTGTGGAAGCAGAACTCGACTGAGTCTGTCTGCCCGAGAGTTTTGAACCCCTGGAAGATATACTGCCAGAAGATGAATTTGATGCTCTCTGGCGAAGGCCCATAATCTGAGAGCTTCGTTGCAAAGCGACAGAGAGCCTGTCCCTCCTTGTTTGTTTACGTAGAACATGGCCACCTGATTGTCTGTCTGAACTAGGACGGTCAGGTTGACAAGGAGGATACGGAAGACTTTGAGGGCAAAGAAGATTGCTCGCAGTTCCAGGAGGTTGATGTGAAGGGTGGTCTCCTGTGGAGACCAAGTACCCTGAGTGAAGAGGGATTGTAGATGGGCTCCCCACCCTGTTTTGGAGGCATCTGTTGTGAGGGTTGCTTGGGGCAACAAAGGTTGGAAGGCGGCCCCCAACAACAGATTCTTGGTGGACATCCACCATTGGAGGGACCAAAACAGACGCTTTGAGGTGAGTATTTGGTCGGAGAGCGCTCCTGATGCCTGAGTCCACTGGGTGGCCAAGGTCCATTGAGGTGCTCTCATATGAAGACGAGCGTAGGGCAACACGTGTACCGTGGAGGCCATGTGGCCCAGAAGTCGCAGCATTTCTCTGGCTGTCAAGTGACTGCTGGACTGAGCTTGGGAGGCCAAGCACACCAGACGCTGGCCCCGGACTCGAGGTAGGTAGGCCCTTGCAGTGGTGGTGTCCAACTGGGCCCCTATGAATTCCAGAGACTGAGTAGGGGATAAGTTGAGACTTGGGAAGGTTTATCACCAGTCCCAGATACTGCAGAATGTGCCTTGTGCGGTCCAAGGAAATTGGGCCTCTGACTGAGATGGAGCTCGGATGAGCCAGTCGTCCAGATATGGGAATACAAAAATTCCCAGACCTCTTAGAAATGCGGCAACAACTGCCATGCATTTGGTGAACACTCTTGGAGCAGAGGCTAGACCGAAGGGAAGTACTCTGTACTGGAAATGTTTTTCCTGAAACAGAAATCTTAGATATTTTCTGTGGGATGGGTGGATGAGTATGTGTGTATACGCATCCTTGAGATCTAGAGAACAAAGCCAATCCTGACTCTGAAGGTATGGAAGGAGAATGCCTAGAGAAAGCATTTTGAATTTCTCCTTGTACAGAAATTTGTTCAATTCTCTCAGATCTAGGATAGGTCTGAATCCCCCTGTCTTCTTTGTTATGAGAAAATAAGGGGAGTAGAATCCTGTCCCTTGTTGAAGAAGAGGAACCTCTTCTATTGCCCCTTGGGCAAGGAGAGAAGAGACTTCCTGATCCAACAGGCCCAGGAGAGATGGGGGAGAATTGAAGTGCCTCACCATGGTATATGGAGGAAGGTTGGAAAAATGAAGTTTGTAGCCCTCTCTGATGATAGAGAGGGTCCATTGCTCTGATATCATTTGCTCCCATCTGGGAGCAAAGTGAGCTAACCTTCCGGGAATGGTGAGGGGCTCTGGTTGTTCTAGAGCCAGAAAGGTTAAGTTCTCTAGGGGCAAGTCAAAACCCCTGAGGGGGTTGAGCCTGCTGAGGAGTGGCAGACACTGCAGGCTTTGACCTTGCCTGTTTAGGTTGCTGACGTTTAGCAGCAAAGCGAGGCTGAGAAGATTGTTGGCCAGTATTTGTGGAAAATCTGGCCTTCTTGTAGTAAGGCCTCTTGAAAGACTTTTTCTTGGCAGGAGTAGAGGTAGACTTAGAAAGTCTATCTAATGTAGCATTTTCTGCGTCCATTTGAGTGGCTTTAATTTGCCAGTCTTTACCAAATAAGTTCTCACCTGTACAGGGCAGATTCCGTAAGCCATCCAGGACCCAGGGTTCTAGGTCAGAGGCCTGGAGCCAAGCAAGTCGTCGGGCTGCAATAGCAATGCCCGATGCTCTAACGGCACCCTCAAAGGAATCAAATGCTGCTCTGTTGGAGAACTTAGAAACATCTAGAAGCTGTTTCACCAGAGAAATGAACTCCTCCTTTCTATCCTCAGGGATAAAGGAGGCAAAATGCCGTACCTTTAGGGCAAGTTCCCTTAGAAACATGCCCATATACAGACTGTATGAATTAATCCTGGCTATAAGCATACTAGCCTGGAAGATTTTCCTACCAAAAGAGTCTAGGGTCTTACATTCCCGTCCTGGAGGGGTAGAAGAGTGCCTTTTGGTACTCTTAATCTTTTTCAGCGCAGACTTCACTACAATGGAATGGTGAGGCAGCTGAGTTTTTTGAAAACCAGGAGAAGGAGGGACCCGGTACATGGTGTCCAACCTACAGGAATGAGGAGACAACGTTAGAGGAGCCTCCCATAAGTCCATCAAGTGTTCTTGAAGGATTTCATGGATAGGCAGGGTGACTGCCTCTTTAGGAACCCTAGGGTATCCTAAAATATCCAATTTCTTTGATCTAGGTTCTTTTTCAGAGGATGTGGTAATAGAAAGTCCTTTAGCTACTTCTATAATGAAGTCTTGAAAGGACAAATCCTCTGGTGGAGACATTCTCCTCTTTGGGGAAGAAGGCTCTTCAGGAAGAACTAGAGATAGCTCATCAGAGTCATCAGAGGAGTCAAAATCCTCAGAAGAATCAGAGTATCCTCTATTTGCTTCCAACGCACGATACGCATACCGATCGGTATCGACATCGGGTGTACCGGGTATGGGATCGGTATCGGGTGAAAACCCGGATCCGGCATGCGGAACCGATCTGCGTTTGGAAGACGATGGTTTCGGTTCCGATATGGAAGACGGTACCGGAACCGGAACCGCTAGATGCGGTACCGAGGGCGTCGCAGCGTTAATGAAAGCCAGAACGGCCTGCTGCATGGTCTGGACAGTATTGCCCATAGATGCCACTGCTGCCTGGATGTCGGTACCGGCATGGGCCGGTACCCCAGAGCAGTCTAACAGGTGATCGGTCGAGGCCGTGCCATCGATGTCAACCTGTAACCCCATAGATGGTGCTTTGGAAGCCAGAGCTTCCCGCCGGGGTTGTTTGGCTGGGGCATGGTCCTCAGATTCAAAATTGAGAGCCTCTCGATGCTTTGAAGGAGATTTGCTCTTTGAGGACCTGCCTGAAGAAGGTTTGGTTACCTGAGATCCATCCCGAGAGGAAGACCTGGATGACTGTGATGCTGGATTATCTGAAGCAAACAGCACATGGAATTTGTTGGCCCGGTTCTGCAAACCACGTTTAGACATCTGGGAGCAGGATGGGCAGTCCGGAATGGAGTGGTCAGGTCCCAAACATTTAAGACACCATTCATGGGTGTCTGTGACAGAAATAACAGCAGTACACTTGGTACACTTCTTAAAACCAGGGACTGGTTTCTCCATGAGGAGAATTTGTGTAGGCCTGAGGCCTAACCGAAGTCACCAAGTTGTGCAAGATAAAGTTTTGTTTGTTTGTTTTTTTAAAAGAAAAGAAAGAGAGACCGGCGGTACCGGTTTCGGTATGGGGAAGGCAGGTACGCGGTCTAAAGAAACAAACTAAAACAATAATTTCTTCAGCGGTGACAGGAACACGTCCTGCTGGCTCCGCGGAAAAAGAGAAACTGAGGAGAGCTGGTCAGGAAGGCGGGAAGGCAGCGCGCATGTGCAGTGGGAGGCCCCAAAAGCTTCCTTTTTGGGAAGCCGGGGAGCTTTCCCGCGCAGGCTCCGTCGGTTCCGACGTACCCATATGTGAGGACTTATTCCTGCTTGTTCCTGGAGATGGTCAAAGACCCACATGGCCAGCGGTTAGGAAGAAAAAAAGGCGCAAAAGCTGAACAAAAAATGAAAAGGAGTATCCCCGATAGCTCTAAGGTAGAGCAGGGGGAGGACGGCTAGAGGACCGGTGCAACCGGAAAATAGAGAAGCCTGTTAAGGCGAAAAAACAAAACTTTTTCCGAGGGACGAGGACGTGCATCTGAAGGGCTCCGTGGAAAAAGGGAGACTGAGCAAGATGGCATCCTTGGGCGGGAAGAGGACCACGCATGCGTGGCAGCAATCCCAAAGGCTCTCTTTGAAAGCTGGGGAATTCCTCCGCGCGGGCTCCATCGGCGCCGTCACTGACTTCCTGCTTGTTCCTGGAGAAAACGCTTTATCCAGAGAATTAAAAAAAAAAACCAGATACAGAAAAGGCCATCAGAGAAAGCAGCATATAATTTCATAAAATTGTTTAGCTGTTCAACTACAGTATATAATAAGCTCGTTTGTGATGAGCCTGTAGAACTAAGGCTTGCACAGAAGTCTAGAAAGTTCTAAATTAGTTGTTCCCAATGTTACCTATAAATAAAAAAGAGCACTATTTTGTGCAATAGCAACAATGGCTGCATTAAAATTTATAAATTTGTCAAAATGTTTGAGATAACAGTGGTAAGAGGTACTCAGAACTATATACCATACCACATCTAATTTTTTTTTTATTAGGATTTTGCAATGTTTTTTTTTAAATTTAACTTTCAATCACATAAAACACAAGACACTGTCAAAGAATGCAAGAAAATTATAACAAAACTTCCTTCTACATCATAAAGATTATCACATTATATGCATCTAGTTCACATTTCTAGAGAGGGATTCCTTAATATAAACACATTAAAGAAAATATCCACATAAAGAACTGTGGCAGTGCATCAAAACATATTTCTAACCCTCTAATACTAAACCCAGCCCAAAGAAGATGGCGTCTGAGACAGATGCTCATTGATTTCTCTCCGAGGGTGCTCCTACCTGTGCCCTTTTCCTTCTGTTTTATTCTGTTACTTCTACATGCCGCACTCCAGCCATAAGCAGAAGGCAAAGTTACTGACGGAGGCCCAGCAGAAGAAGGCGGCAGGAAGCGGGCTCATGGATGCTTTCATGCAACCCGCTCTGAGAGACAGTGTTACTCCGGGAAACCTGCTTGGCATGGAAGGGGCGAAAGGAAGTCCTCTGACCGCCATTGGGCTTGATGCTTCCCTTAGCCCAGAGTGTCGCACTCCCCCAGATCAGCTAGTGATTAAAACCATGCAGGAGAGCTTGGAGGTGGGCACACATGGAATTGTAGAGTCTGCCCCTGGGCTGGACATGCAACAGCCCTGCCCCCGGATCTGGGAACTGGGAGAATGGGTCGGTGGCTATGCGTTCCAGAGTGGATGAGATCACAGAGGAGAAATATTTTGAGTGCCCAGCAGCTGGGAGTTGTTATCACTGCATCCTTTGGATTTGGAGACCGTTGATAAGGGGCAAATACCTATGAAGGGTTCCTCAGTCAATTTGGTGAGACCTTTGACTTTTATGGGAGGCACTCAGTAACAGAATCATCAATTTCTTCACAACTTCAGGCTCTCTCTCAGCAGTTGCAATTATTTGGGCAGCAGTTGGTAACTCAAGAAACTTCTCAGGCTACAGAGAACTCCAAGGTTGCCTCTCGAAGGTCGCCTGAATCGGGAGCAAGAAACTACCCAAACTTTTGTGAGAGATTCTGAGATTATTTATAAGATGGAGTTTTTAGAAAATTCAGTTAGAAGTCGAAACCTGGAAGTTTTGAACTTTCCTAAAGTGCCGTCTATATCGGACCTAGAACGGTTTGAGTATTTGACTTCTGTATTAAAAGTTTCAACTGAATCCCTGCCACTATTTCTAAGGCTTTCTATTTGCCCACTGCTAGGGCTAGGGCTAGAGCTAGAGCTGTGGACAGCCTTGTCCTGTGATAATCTAGATTTAACTACATAATTAGAAAAGTCAGCCTCTGACTCCAAGATGACTGCTACCTTGTTGGTCACCCTGGCTTTTGAGATTTGGGGTTTTTTTTAACACCAAATAAAATGTTCATGGATTCCCAAGATTAAGATGTTGCCTGATGTCTCTAGGGTCACCCAGAAACAGGAGGCGGCAATTTCTGTTGCTTAGAGCTAGAGTGGTTCAACTGTGCAAACTTTTCTTTTTAGGTTTTCCTTGTAAATGTTTGGGAAAGCTGGCTGGTATTAACTACCTTTTTTATGACGCGTCCCAGATGACCTCCTTTATCTCCTCCAAGTTGCCGATCACCCAGAACTCAGCGTCTGGGCCTCCAGAGGGTGGTCCTACAGTTGTAGGACTACACAACATGTGGAGTTGTAGCCCCTTAGGGTCATCTGTTTTTTCTTGTACAGTACTGAGAGAGATTTATTTTGGATTAGTGACCCGTCTTTACCCCAGTGTTGAAGACTTGTGGGCTGGATTTGTTGTTTTAACTTTTTTAGAATTGATGTTTATTCTGATTTTGTAATATTTCTGTTCTTAGCCCTTTTCTGTGCAAGATAGCCATTTCTTGTATTATATTTTGAAACTGCATAAATAAAAATAAAGAATCAGGGGCCGTGATTTTTAAGGAAATCTTCCAAATGGAGCGGATCCAGAAAACAATAACTTTTTCCCCCAATAACCCACCACACACTCACACAGGAACTTCAGGAAAAAACGTAGCTCCCGAAGCCAAGGTGTGAGGTTTTAACACCAAAAAGCCTTGCTGCAAAGCTGGGTGGAATGGGATACCATCAGGGAAAATGGTAATTTTTTGTCCACAAAAAATAATATCCTTCTTAGGAAAATACTTTAGAATGGAGTCTGCGTCTATCTCAGAAACAAAAATTACTATCAATGTAGCTTTTGCTGTAATATTGTCCAAAGATGACTCTAAAAACTCAGACACATCCAAACTATCAGGAGAATCTAACTGGTCAAGCTCTCCCAAACCATCCTTAACAAGTTTCTTACCTCTAGGAATATACCTTTATATTCTCAGGCTGCACAAAACCTCTTTCAAATATTTAAAAAATAAAATTAATGGGGACAAATAATGTATAATAGGGAAATTTAAACATCTCAAGTTCCTAGAGCGAGATCAGTTTTCAAACAATTCACACTGACGATAGAAGTCGAGGATACAGATTGAATAGTAGCCATCTGATCTTCCATTTGAGCTAGCCATACCCCTACATCATTTAACTGAACATCATAGTCCACAAATTTAGCCACTGAATCCTTTATAAATCCCTCCAATTGCCTCAATGTCCCCATTAGAAGCACCTCAGTCTGAATCACAACAGCCCAAAACTCCTTAAGTGAGATGTCCTCAGGGGTAAATGTGTTCAAACCTCTCCAGGCAGAAGTGGGCGGCAAAGGTGGGCGTAGATGACCATGTTGCTGCCCGGCAGATGTCCATCATGGGCATGGAGGGCAGCAATGCCACCGAGGCTACCTTGGCTCGGACTCCATGTGCAGTGACTTGACGATCCAGAGGGATGCCCGCCTTCGTATGAGTGAACGCGATGCAGTATGCCACCCAAACAGAGGGTGCGCTTGGTGACTGCTTGTCCCTGCCTGTTGGGATCGTAGGTCACGAAGAGCCCACTTGCAGTCGAGGGTGTGGAGAGTCGCCGACGCCTGATCGGCATGGGGCCTCGGTAAGAAGGTCGACTTCGGATGCATCTGGAAAACCACCCTGTTCCGATAAAACCTGGTGTAGGGGGTGCCAGCCATGAGCGCCTGAAGCTCACTGGCTCAGCGAGCCGAGGCCAGTGCCACCAGGAAAGTTACCTAACAGGACAAATGCCAAAGCGAACATGTCAACACGTAATATATTGGTCAGGTTATGAACGAGAAGTATCTCTACAAACTCACTAACTCGTTCAATAAAACATCCAGGAATTATTTTAAAGTGTTCCAAAGACTTTTCCTTTTTCCTTTCAGTAAAGCACAAACAGTAAGTCTGTCGGAAGGTCTCAGACTAAAGGCGGCACTATTTTTCAGACTCAAGGTCTGTAACAATAATGTGCCTAATCGCATCAACGACCTCCGTACTGACTTGTTTTCTTTTCAGAACATATGAGTATACCAAACTTAAACACCAACATTCGCTTTGGTGTTTAAGTTTGGTATACTCATATGTTCTGAAAAGAAAACAAGTCAGTACGGAGGTCGTTGATGCGATTAGGCACATTATTGTTACAGACCTCGAGTCTGAAAAATAGTGCCGCCTTTAGTCTGAGACCTTCCGACAGACTTACTGTTTGTGCTTTACTGAAAGGAAAAAGGAAAATTCTTTGGAACACTTTAAAATAATTCCTGGATGTTTTATTGAACGAGTTAGTGAGTTTGTAGAGAAGCAAACATGTCGCCATCGGCTCGAAGGGTGGACGAGTGAGCTGCATGAGCACCACGTTCAAGTCCCATTCCACGGGGGGGGGGGGGGGGAGCCTTGGATAACAGGAGGCCCCGCATGAAGTGGGAGACTAGTAGTTGCCCCGAGAGAGACTTTCCCTCGATAGGGAGATGATTAGCCAATATGGCACTCAGATGAACTCTAACAGAGTTCGACTTCAGCCCTTCCCTCGAGAGGTGGAGAAGGTACTGGAGAACCCACCGGATCGGGCATGAGAAGGGGTCGATCTGTTGCTCTGAGCACCAGACGGAGAAGTGTTTCCACTTAAAGGCGTAGGCTCGCCTAGTGGAGCCCTTCCGCAAAGCAAGGAGGATTTCCTCGACCTCCTCCGGAAGGGCCAGAGAGGTTAGAGAGACCCGTTCAGCTGCCAGGCCGTGAGGGATAGGGAGGTTAAGTTCGGGTGTAGTACCCGACCCTCCTTCTGCGTCAGCAAGTCCCTGGCAGAGCCCAGGGGGATTGGAGATTCCGACGACGGCCGGAGCAGGAGTGGGAACCAAGGCTGCCGAGGCCCCAAGAATCAGCGATGCCCCATCCCGTTGAGCCTTGAACAGAGTCCTTGTAATGAGGGGGAAAGGAGGGAATGCATAAAGAAGGCTGGAAGACCAGTCCAGGAGAAATGCATCGGGGCCCTCCCTGCCTGGGTGTAGCACCAGGCCGCAGAAGCGAGGGAGCTGTGTGTTCTGAGGGCTGGTGAAGAGGTCTATCGCTGGAGTGCCCCAGCGTAGAAACAGCAAGCTAACCTGCCACTCTGGGATTGAGGCGCCACTCGTGGGGGCGAAGGATTCTGCTTAGCTAGTCCGTCAGGCCATTCTCCTGCCCCAGGAGGTATGCTGCCTTGAGGGACATCCTCCGCCGGGCGGCAAAAGAGAAGATGAAGACTGCTTCCCTGCCGAGGGAGCTCGACCCCGTGCCCCCCTCTTTGTTGATATAGAACATCGCTACCCAGATGTCAGTCTGCACCAGAACCGACTTCCTGCTGAGGACATTTTCGAAGGCCCTCAGGGCCCACAGGATGGCCCGGATCTCGAGCAGGTTTATCTGCTGTTGAGCCTCCATCGGCGACCACTGTGTGCAATGGGCTTCTCACCCTAACAGGGAAGCATCTGTGGTCAGTACCACATCGTGCTGTGGGGGCTGGAAGAGTGATCCCCGCAGGAGGTTGCAGGGGTTTTGCCACCAGTTCAGGGACAAGCAGAGGTCGAGAAGAACCCTGACGGGGTCTCCGAGGTGCCTGAGGGACTGGCTCCACTGGGTACAGAGACACCATTGAGCCATCCGCATGTGCAGGCGGGAGTGAGTGACCACATGCACGGTCGAGGCCATGTGGCCCAGGAGACGTAGCATGGATGAGCGGTAACTTGGTGAGCGCTCTGGATGTGAGCCGCCAGAGCCCAGAGGTGGGTGGAGCGATCCACCGGCAAGGCGGCCATGGCCTGCTGAGTATCGAGGTGTGCCCCAATGAACTCGAGAGCCTGCGTCGTCTCGAGGTGAGACTTTGGGTAGTTGACCAAGAACCCCAAACTCTCCAAAAGGAGGACAGTGCACGACATCGCTTGCCAGGCCTCTTCAATGGAGGAGCCCGTAATGAGCCAGTCGTTGAGGTAGGGAAACACCGACACACCCTGGCACCGAAGGTGAGCAGCGGCCATGACGAGACGCTTCGTGAAGACGCGTGGGGTGGATGCAATGCGAAGGGTAGCACCCTGTACTGGAAGTGCTCTCCCTGCACCCTGAAATGCAGGTACTGCCTGTGTTGGGGATGGATCAGAATATGGGCGTAAGCGTCCTTTAGATCCAAGGAGCATAGCCAGTTGCCCTGCCAAAGGAAGGGCAGCAGCACGCCAAGAAATAACATCTTGAATTTCTCCCGCACCAAGAACTTGTTTAGCCTGCGGAGGTCGAGGATAGGCCATAGACCCCCCGTCTTTTTTGGGACGAGGAAGTACCGGTAATAAAAGCCCGACCTCGAAGGTGGGGAGGGACCTTCTCGACCGCCCGTTGGGCGAGGGGAGAGTGTAATTCCCGCTGCAGCAGAAGCCGGTGTGCGGGGAGTCGAGGAGGCTCCGCTGGGGAGAAAGGGGGTGGGAGCCTGTCGAAGTGGAGGTGATAGCCTTCCCGGATGACCTGGAGAACCCAGGTGTCCGAGGTGATAAACGCCCACGACAGGGTGAAGCTGGACAGGCGTCCCCCCCACAGGCTGCTGTATCGTTTGAGAGCAAGGGGCTATGCCACTGGCGTCAAAACCCTTGAGGGGGTTGTGGGAGAGCCGGCGTCTCGGCCTTCGGACCCTTTGGTTTCCGGTGACCCTGGCCAGGTTTCCCCTGCGCGGGAGTGGTCGGCACGGGGGTAGCCGGATACAGTAGGTAGCTGTGGTACTGGATGCCTTTCCTGGGAAAGAAGGGCTTCTTGGTAGCTTGCTTCTTCCGAGGCAGCATAGAGGTCTTGCGGGAGAGACGGGTCCTAGTGACGAACTCCGTCTCGATATCAGACGCCTTCTCCTCCATCGGCTTACCAAAACGTTGCTCGCCGAGGCAGGGCACGTCCAGGAGCTTCTCCTGCACCCACTGCTCCAAATCTGAAGATTGGAGCCAAGCCTGGCGGCAGGCTCCAATGCCCGCGGCCGCCACCCGAGCCGAAGTCTCAAAGCCATCGTAGGCGGATCAAGAGATATACTTAGAGCAATCAGCTACTGACTTCAACAGCATGCAGAACCTATCACAGAGAAGCCTCCAAGTTCTTTTGCCAAGTCACAAAGGAACATACCCATATATAACTAGTAGGCTTGGATGTGACAGGAAAGCATGGAACCTTGATAGGCCTTGCAGCCCAGGGCATCAAGGGCTCTGGACTACCGGCCTGGTGGGACCGAAGGGTGCAACTTCAGGCTTTTCTGCTTCCTCATGGCCGATTCTACCACCACCGAGGTGTGTGGAAGCCGAGTCTTATGGAAGCCTGGCCCTCACTGCACCTTGTACATTGTGTCAAGGCGCTTGCTCACAATGAGGACCGAGGCCGGGGCCTCCCACATGCAGAGCAATAGCCGGGAGAGGATCGGCAGTACCGGCATGGTGAGGGATTCCCTGAGCGGGGCCTCGTACTGAAAGATATCGAGTTCTTCAGCACGAGGGTCTTCCTCGGCCTGGGTGACCAGGCTGAGGGCTCGAGCCATATCCCAAACAAACACCAGAAAGGAGGTGTCATTGGGTGGTGGATGCCACTGGAGACCAGGCGGCAAGGGGTCCGACGGAAGGTCCCGGTGGGTGCGGGTCTCCAGGGATGTGTCCCCATCAAATTCCCAGTCCGAGAAATCAGTCGAGGGATCCGAGCCGGGCGGTTCACCCTGTCTGAAGGCCGGAAGCCTGGAGCCAGAGGCCCTGGATGATCTAGCCCCCGAGGAACAGGAGAGCGAGCGAAACTGACGTCGAGGACCCTCACAAGGCCCGTGTCTCTCAGGGGTTTCCTAGACGGATTGGGGTTTCCCACGTGAGGGACCCGCGGTCTCTGGGCTCAAGTCAGGGTGCAAGCCGTGAGCATCTGCTGGGAAGCGATGAATGCAGAAATGCTGCGTTCTAGCACCAGCATAAGGGACTCCCACGCAGGCGTGGGGCCCTGGAACGCCAAGGTCACCGGATCGGGCAACGAGGAAGAGAGGGGGTCCTCATCGGGACAGCCCTCAGGAGACTGGGCTCCGTCGCCGGAGGCCTCCGTTTCTCTGCGAGGTACCTTGCGGGGCCGCTCCTTGTCCAACTCTTGGGAACGCCAAATGGGGCTAAGCGACTGGGCGCGGGAGCGCTCGCGCTTGTCGGGGGCCTCAGACAGCGACTTCGAGGCCTTCTTTTTGTGCCGTTCCACCTCGGGGGACCTCTGGTCTGAATGCTGCCTGAACATGGTGCCGCAGGAGGAGAACCCATCAGAGGGAAGATGACCGAGGGTGCCACCGGGGACTCCGAGGCAGCCTTTCGAAAAATGTCTTCGGACTTCTGCTTACGGCTGAGCAGGGTCTTAGAGGACATTTTCTTACAGAGCGAACAGAGCACTGGGTCATGGTCGGCTCCCAGACACCTTAGACAGCAGTTATGAGTGTCCGTAAGCGACATGTTCCTAGAGCATCTATCACATTTTTTAAAACCAGTGGCCATGGGGGCAAAAACGAGGTCGAAGACCCATGTGGCCAGTGGTTGGAAGAAAAAAAAATAGGAAAAGTATCCCCACAAGCCCCAAAAGGAAGCAAGAGGAGGACGGGTAGAGGACCAGAAAAAAAAAAAGAAAGAGATCTAGCCTGTAAAGGCGAAAAAACAAAAACGTTTTCTGAGGGACGAGGACGTGCGTCTGAAGGGCTCCGCGGAAAAAGGGAGACTGAGCAAGATGGCACCCTTAGGCAGGAAGAGGACGATGCAAGAGTGGTAGCAATCCCAAAGGCTTTCTTTGAAAGCTGGAGAATTGCTCTGCGCGGGCTCCGTCGGTGCCGACGTCACTCATAAGTGAGGACCGACTTCCTGCTTGTTCCTGGAGAAACTCCCTTCCAAAGACAAAGAAAGGAAAATGAATATTCATAGAAGCAGAAAAAGTGGAACCCCGATCTTCCATTGTTCACCTTATTAGGTGTTTATCTAAGAGACCTTATTAGGTGTTTATATTAGAGGTTTATCTACCTTAGAGGACTTTATAGATAATGCAGGGAAAATGTTTCGCTTCCCCATCGCCATGGACCAAACTCTCCTTCAGCACTCCGAAGTGCGCCAAAGGGACGTGACTTGCCCCTTCAGGGACACATCCACATCCCGTGGCAAGACTAGAGTTTTTATAGGGCCCTTGGACGTCACAATTCAGTGATAAATGCACCAGCAGGATAGATGGAACAACTGTGGCTACAGAAAGGTCCCCCTCTATCTAAAATGTTTAATTTTGGCAAGACATTTCAAAAATAGCTTTAAAAGTTTATACTCAACTTCCCACGTAATATTTCAAATTTGTATATCACAAATATGTATCCATCAATGCCGCTCAGTATCCTGCAGTGGCAGCATCTCACCCCTGGGCCTCAGAGCATCATCTCCACAACACAGATCCTGAGCAGAACCAAAAAACTGACGAATCCAAATTCAGATCCCCATTAAGCTTTAGAACATACATATCTTCAATTAGATGCATTTCACAAAGCGCAGCACCTATTGTTGAAGGTTCAGGCGGCTGTTGCTGAAATATCTATCTGTAAGCATGTTTGCTTGCGCATGCACAAAGTATATGCTAGCCATCAATTTACCTGCAGTTCCTGAAAAGAGAGATTTTAACATAACTAATAAAGCGTAGTTGCTCACCTTTAACAGGTGACTGAACCCACACAGGAATGCTCCCCAGCGTCCAATAGGAAAGCCTTTGGGAGCAATCCCAAGTGCCTGCGTTCCTGCCTTCCTAATTCCTCTCATCAATTGAGTTTGTAGATGAGGGGAAGAGCAAAAATAAAGAAAACCCTACAACTCCTAGGTGAGGAGGGTGGGTTGTGAAGACTGATTCCTGCTGTTCCTGGAGATCACCTGTTACAGATGAGCAACTACACTATCTCCAGGAACAAGTAAGAATGCAGTCTTCATATATGGGACTCGCTAGCTCCCAGGTACCAGATTGGCATGAGGGGTGGAGGGGGCAGGGGGGAGAGCAGTGATCCCTGAGGCTAAAAACTTGCAGAGAGTCTAGAGCAGCGGTTCTCAACCTGTGGGTCGCGACCCCCATGGGGGTCGCCACAGGATTTAGCGGGGGGTCGCTTAGCCTCCACCAAGTTAAAAAAAAAAAATTAAGACGCGCACAAGTTGCTGCCGCTGCCGAGTCCGCTTCTCGGCAGTGGCAAACTCCGGCAAACTCACCCCCTTCTTCTGCAGCCACGGCTCCCTGCCTCTTAGGGAACCGTGGATGTGCCTGTAAAATCGTTGCGGAGCCCTTCCTGTCTCGACGGGCTCCATGCAGCATTGTCCCGCCTCCAAAGGAAGTTGTTTACCACTTCCTTTGGAGGCGGGACAATGCTGCACGGAGCCCGTCGAGACAGGATGGGCTCCGCAACAATTTTACAGGTACAGCCATGGTTCCCTAAGAGGCAGGGAGCCGCGGCTGCAGAAGAAGGGAGGCAGACATGGGGAGAGGGGATGAGGGGGCAGGGAACCTGCAACACGGCTGACATCGACAGAGGGGGGCTGACATGGAGGGAGGGAGCTGATATGGATGGATGGAGGGAGGGAGGGGGGCTGACATGGACAGATGGAAGAAGGGGGGCTGACATGGAGGGAGGGAGGGGGCTGATATGGATGGATGGAGTGAGGGGGGCTGACATGGACAGATGGAAGGATGGGGGCTGACATGGAGGGAGGGGGGCTGACATGGACAGAGGGAAGGATGGGGCTGACATGGAGGGAGGGAGGGGGCTGATATGGATGGATGGAGGGAGGGGGCCTGACATGGAGGGATGGACAAAGGGGAGAGACAGGGGGACATACTGGACAGACGGGATAAATGCTGGACAGAGGTGAGAGACAGTGTGGGTTAGGATTATAATGGGCTGATGGGGGAGCTAGCACTGGTAATGGGCAGATGGGGGGCTAGGACTGGTAATGGGTTGATTAGGGAAGGCTAGGACTGGGAATGGACTTATCAAGGGGGGTAGGACTGTAATGGACTGATGGGGATCTAGCTTTGGAAATGAGCTGATCGGTGAGGTTAGGATTGGAAATGTGCTGATTAGGGGAGCCTAGCACTGGTAATGGGGTTGAGGGGGGATTAGCACTAGAAGTGAGCTTATTGGGGGGCTCTGACAGGGAATGGGCTGATTGTGGAGGATAGAGCTGCTGGACCTGGAAGAAAACTGGGAGCTAAGGCTACAAGTGGGCTGATACAAGGGGATGGGAGAATGGAACTGGAAGGGAGTGGATCTGAGAGGGGCTGCCATGGTATTTGTACTAGAAGGGACTGGTCAGTGGGGAAGGAGGGGGACTGGAAGGGAATGGACACCAGTGGCAGTCATAGGAATGCAAGCTGACATTGGAAGGTACTGGGAGTGAGGACTGGAAAGGGGCTGATACTGGGGAGGGTTACTGGGACTGGAAATAGGCTGATGGAAAGAAGTGAAGAAAACGAAAGAGATAAGAAATGGCAGATGGACCACAGACCACAGAAAGAGAGCTAAGAGAAGACAGGAAAGCAGAAGCCTCAGATCGGGACCAGCATGATCAGAGAATAAATTGGTCAGACAACAAAGGTAGAAAAAATAATTTTATTTCATATTAGTGATTTGACTACAAAATCATCATAATTTTGAAATCAAATATTGTTACTTCTTGTTGTGATTATTGTGGTTTAAATAAGTATTTTATAAATAAAAACATATTGCAAAGGCCTATAATATATTAATAATTCAACAAATGATTACAGCGACAATGCGTTAACAGTAAAGGAAGAGAGACGCATTTGATTTTATCACTGGGGGTTCACCACAAGTTGACCAACGGTAAAAGGGGTCACGGTACAAAAAAGGTTGAGAACCACCGGTCTAGAGCATCGTTGGCCATTGGACTCGATTTCAGGAGGCGATACTCCCCCAGTGATAATCTGGTCTCTTTTAGAAGTCTGGGACAGAGGGTAGGAATTGAATTTAAGTCCCAAAGAGGTGCTGGAGCACAGCCTGACCAAAAACAGCATCCCAACAGTCATGTGCAGCAGAAGTATGAATAGAGGACCAGGTAGCTGCCCAACAGATCCCCTCATTGAATATGGAGAGGTTGGCTACAGATATTGCCATAGACACACATTATGAACCTCCAAAGAGAATGCATAAGCAAATGAAATGCAATCTGCTATCCATCTGGATAGAGTACGTTTAGTCACCAGTAGGCTCAGGTGACTAGGATCAAAGGAAATTAATAATTGAGAGGACCTTCTGTGATTCTTAGTTCTATCCAAGTAGTAAGCCAGCGCTTGCATGCAATCTAAGGTGTGTAGTGCTGCTTCAGCCCAAGACGCATGTGGTCTAGGGAAGAAAAACGGGAAGAATTACTGACTGGTTTAGATGGAAGGAGACTATCTTCGGAAGGAAATGCAGATGGGTATGCAGAACCACCTTGTCATAGTGGAACCGGGTATAGGGTGGATCGGCCACCACAGCCTGCAGCTCACTGATGCAGCAAGTTGACATGAGGCCATGAGGAAGATTACCTGCCAAGATAAAAACCAGTGAAGTGGTTGCTAAAGGCTTGAAAGGAGGATTTAGAAGTTGAGCGAGAACCACATTGAGATACCAGGCCACCAGAGGTGGCCCAATAGTACCACGCTTAATGCGGGGTCTTTTGCTGTCCAAGTCACCCAAGGCATGTGAGGAAATAGGCTGTCCGTCCAGTAATTTGTGAGAGGCCGCAGTAGCACTAAGGTGAACTCTCACTAAGTTAGTCTTAAGACATGTTAAGGATAAGTGGGGGAGATATTGTAGAAGGAACTCCACTGAGCAAAAACATAGATCAATGTCCTTTGGGGAACACCAGAGGGCAAATCTATACCACTTGAAGGCATAAGATCACCTGGTGGAATCCTCATGTGATGCAAGTAAGACATCTGACAGTCTGTGGCAGGTCAAGGTCAGCAAGCACTATCCCTTCTGTAGCCATGCTGGAAAGCGTAGGGAGTGAAGATTGGGATGGAAGAGCATCCTGTGGTCCGGAGAGAGGAGTTCAGGTGCAAATCCCAGGCTCAGAAGTTGAGTCTGCACAAGGTGAAAAAGCAAAGGAAAACACAGTTGACAGGGTCAAAAGGGGGCTATGAGAATCATCAGCCTGAAGCTTGAAAAGTGTCTTGAGTATTAAGGGGATGGGTGAGAATGCCTAGAGCAGTCCTTGTCCCCAATGTAGAAAAAAAGCATTCGGGGCTTTTCAATAGAGCAATGGAACCCTGGAGCAGAAGAGTGGAAGCTGTGTGTTTTGCGGAGTGGCAAAATGATCTATAAGTGGGGTTCCCCATGTTCGTAAGATCCACACAGCCATCTGCCAATGCAAGGTCTATTCATGTGGAAGAAAGCTTAGACTGTCCACAAGGACATTGAGTTCGCCTGGGAGGTACACTGCTCTGAGATGAATATGGTGTGATATGGCGAAGGACCATAGGCAAATCGCTTCCTCAAAGAGAGGACAGGACTCTGTTCTCCCCTGTTTGTTCACGTAGAGCATGGCAACTTGGTTGTCCGTCACGACTACAACAGGTTGCCCTGAAAGTTGGGGTTGAAAGACCCAAGAGCATTTGTCAATGCCCATAGTTCTAGGAGGGTGATCTGCAGGGCAGATTCCTGTTGTGTCCACAGTCCCTGAGTGGCGAGGTCGTTCAGATGCGCTCCCCAAACCTGACTTGGAAGCATCCGTTGTAAGGGTACACAGAGGTGGAGGCTTCTGAAAGGGTGACCCAACGAGTAGGTTCTTTGGGGAGCACCACCACTGAAGGGAACTGATCAGCTGACATGTGATGTGGATCTTGTCTCAGATTACTCCAGTCCAGTCCCAGCACTTGTGGGTCGTCACGCTCCCACCAGCAGCTTGGAGACTGAGCATGTCATCACATCCACCTAGATAGGCAGCTGGCTCCTCCCACCAGCCGCCAGTATCCTATTAACAACATAAACTCACAGAAACCACCATAAACAACCGTTAATTCAATAAATCAAATTAGCCCCCTTCCCCACCAGGGAAGGAAAGGCAACCACGCTCACCTGTCATGGATGGAAAGAGTCTCTGGAGACCAGTCACCTCCACCTGACACCTTTTCCACGCTTCAGGAAGGAAATTAAACTTGACCCTCTACTTACTTTTTTTTTTTAATTTAAACTTCCGTCGCACCTGTGTGCCCCATCCCCCAAGTCTCTTGTGAACTAGGTAGACACTTCTTGCAGTCGGGGAGCCATGTGCTAAAAGTTAGTATCAGTTCTCAGGGAGGGATTCAGGACTGGACTGGAGTAACTCAAGGAACATCAATTAGCAGGTAAGGTCTAGTTTCTTCTTCCATATTGTTCCTTCAGTCCAGTCCCGGCACCTGTGGGATGTAACATAGCAGTACTACCCTCAGGAGGGACCTGCTAACCCAGCTTGTAGTACCAGAGCCAAAGCATGCCTCCTCTGAAGCTTGCACATTCAAACAATAGTGTTTTGCAAAGGAAGTTGGAGGAGGACCAGGTTGCCGCTCTACAGATATCCACTGACGGCACCAAATGAACTCCGCCCACAACGCTGCCTGGGCATGGGTAGAATGCGCTCGTAAACCTAACAAATGGCCTATGCCTCAACATGTAAACTGGAGGATATAGTATCTAGATGGATCGGAGAGGCTGACGCTTTGGATGCCACTTCACGCTTATGCGGTCCTCCAAACAGCACAAACAGGAGCTCCAATTTACCTAAAGAGCACAGGCTCCTTCTGTTTCTCCGTAAAACACAACGCACATCCAACTGTCACAGGAATGGATCCGACGTTGGTCCTTCCGTCCAAGAAGACTAGGAGGAATACCATCTGATTCAAGTGGAAAACTGATAGCACTTGTGGCACAAAGGAAGGTACAGGCTGTAGGACCACCTTATCCCTTGACATCACCATATACAGCTCCCTGCATGACAAGGCCTGGAGCTCCGAAATTCTCCTGGCTGAACAAATGACCAAAAACAGTGTCTTCAACGTCAAGTCTTTCAGTGTACATTCTGCCAAAGTCTGAAAGGGCTGCTCCGTCAAGACAGACACCACCAGATTTAGGTCCACAGCGGAATGACCGATTGCACCGGCAGTCGCACCTGCTTCACTGCTCTGAGTAAATGAACCACATCTAGGTGCAAAGCCAACGGCACCCGTTTAATTCTGCCCCAATAGCAGGAAAGAGCTGCCACCTGCACCCTTGAGGAGCTGCAGGCCAACTCTTTGTTCATGCTGGCCTATAGAAATGCCAGAATCTCTGACACCAAGCACCTCATGGCGGAACACCCCTGTTCCTCACACCAATGTTCAATCACTCTCCCCACCCGAATGTACGCCAGCAAAGTAGACAGTCTATGGGCCTTTAACAATATAGCTGTCACTGCAGGTGCTCAGCCTCTCTCTCTCTGACATGCTTTCAAGAGCCAAGCTGTAAGTGAGAACCGATCCACCTGCAGCATTTGAACGGGACCCCGGGCGAGCAGATTCAGCCGAGCCGGGAGCCATCACGGCCTGTCTGCCATCATTTGTACCAGAACCGCATACCACAGACACCTCGGCCAATCAGGAGCAAGCGGCAAGGGATTAAAGACATACAGAAGCCCCTCTGTGGACCACGTCTGGACCAGCATCTCTTTCTGCTGAAAAACCATGCCGCCTTGGCTGAGTCAAAGGTCACCATCAGGTCCATGATCGGCTGCCCCCAATGGTTCACCAACTGCTTGAAGACGCTGTGGTTGAGTGTCCACTCCGCCGGGTCGATCCGCACTCTGCTGAGACAGTCCGCCGCTACGTTCTCTTGACCAGCCATGTGCACCTACTCTTGCCACCTTGCTGTGCAGACTAGATGGACCATGCTGGTCTTTATCTGCCGTCATATATTATGTTTCTATGGCAAAGCCAACTAGTTGTTCTCCGCTCATTCCAATAGCCCAGCCTCCTTTTCCATTTGTGAATTGCTTATACCGCCCTGCTGGTCAATGTATACCACGGTCGTGGCATTGTCCAAGAACATTTTCACGGCTCTCCCATGCAAAAGGTTCCAAAAACCTTGCAGGGCCTAAAAACTGCTCTCAGCTCCAGGCAATTGATGGGCCACTTCATCTCCCGCTCTGACCAAAGTTCCTGCGCGAACTGAGCCTCGCAATACATTCCCATCTGACCAGGCTAGCATCCCTTGTGATGCACCCAATAAGGCACTTCCAGGGGCATGTCCTTCAGGAGCGTGTCAGGTTGTAGCTACCAACGGAGCACTTGCCACGCCTCCTCCATGAAAGGTAGCTGCCATGAGAGGGGGTGGACCCATGCAGACCATCTGTGCAAGAGGGCCCATTGAAATGGGCAAATGTGTGCTCATGCCCAGGAGAGCCAGTCGATCAATGCTGCCATTGAGCGCAAACACTTGTAAATAGTGCCACATGGTTGGTCTCTACATCTATAGAAACTGTTGTATTTGCCCCTACAGCTTGTGCAGTCTCACTACCGACAGCAACACTCGTCTGACATCTATCTGAAAACGAGCGCCGAAGTATTCCAAATCCTGTGATGACTTGATGTGACTGTTGATGAAATTGACAACCCATCCAAGGTCCTGGAGGAACTCTATGACACATGCCATCACCCGCTCATTCTCAAGGGACTTTGCCTGGATGAGCCAATCGTCAAGGTATGCGTGGACCAGAATGCCTTCCTGTTGAAACTACTACCACCATGACATCGGTGAATGTTTGAGGCCCGGTTGTCAGTCTGAATGGCAGCATCCAAAATTGGAAGTGCCCCATCAGCATCGTAAACCTGAGAAACTGCTGGTGCTCAGTCCACACCGGAATGTGGAGATAAGCCTCTATGAGACTGAGGGACGTCAAGAACTCCCCTTCTCACACCACCACTATCATGGACCGCAATGTCTCCATGTGAAATCATGGTACTCGTAGGGTTTGATTTACATACTTGAGGTCTAGGATGGGTCGAAAGGAACCCACCTTCTTTGTAACCACAAAGTAGATGTCGATGTGTCTAACTAAGTAATGTCTATGTCCACATACCTTGTATTTGTATGCCCTGGTTTGATTATTGTTAATTTCTTTTGATTTGTTATGATTTGTTGTACATCGTTAACATCTGATGTGTCAAATTTATTATGAATTATGGTTTAGTGTCTTGCTTTGGTTACTGTCTCTTTTCCTTTCCTTTCCTGTTTTGAATTTGGCGTTCTTTTCCTGGACTGTAGTGTTAATCACATTTTATTGTACACTGCTCAATGCGCTGCTGTAGCGGTATATCAAATTTTAATAAAGATAAAGATAAAGATGGAGATGGAGTATCGACCACATCCATGTTGGCTTTGTGGGACTTCCACTACCGCCTGCAAGCCTTGCAACTGCAGCAGGGTTTCCCCCACCACCTTCTGCTTTTTCAGCACCTTGCATGAGGAGTTGACAAAGGTGTCCCGGAGGGGTCAAGCGAATTCTAAGGCATAGCCTTCCTGGACGTCCTCTAGCACCCACTGGTCAGTAGTGATGTGGGTCCAAGCACTGTAAAACTCCCATAGTCGACCCCCTAGATCAGGGGTGGGCAATTCCGGTCCTGGAGGGCCGCAGACCAGTCAGGTTTTCATGATATCCCTATTTCCATACAATGGAAGGCAGTGGATGCAAATAGATCTCATGAATATTCATTAGGGACATCATGAAAACCTGACTGGTCTGCGGCCCTCCAGGACCGGAATTGCCCACCCCTGCCCTAGATAAACTAAGTCCGCCTGGCCCATCCTCGATTCATTGCAACTACTTGGGAGCCATTGAGGCGGAAAAATAAAACCCTCTTCTAGCGCCTTAAAAGCCCCGAAAGGACTGACCTCTCGATGGGAAACGGCCCCTCTCATACAACGCAAACCTCACTGAACGGAATTGCTGGAAATCTCTCGGCTGTCCCCTTCCTGGGGTCGACGATCACCCAAATTTCTGCTTATCCTCTGGCAATTTTCCTCCTTTGGTTTCCCCCAGATCCTTTACCAGCTTCTCCAGATCCTGGCCAAAGAGTAGCTTATTCCAAAACGGGAGTTTGCTTAGTCTATATTTAGAGGACACGTCTGCTGACCAATTATGTAGCCACAAATACCACCTCGGTGCCATCACAGAGGCCATACCTGTCAACAAGCATCTAATAAGGTCATAAAAGGCGTCCGCCAGATACGCTGCCCTTGACTCCAACTTTGCTGCCTCTGGGGCAAAGTCTGTTCTGCTCCCGAGCCTTCCAATATACCTTGTGCCCACTGCAGGCATGCCTGGGCTACATAAGCTCCACATACTGACGCCTGTAATGACAATGCATTAATATCAAATGCCTGCTTCAGGAGCGTTTCCAATTAGTGGTCCTGCACAGGGATCGTGGTCTTCTTTGTTACCGCTGAAATCACCACATCCACCTTAGGAGCATGTAAAATTTCTCTGTCCGGGCAGCAGGAAGAGATGAGCCATCATCCGAGTAACCCTGAGCGCCCCCTCAGGAACGTCCCATTCATCTTGTACCATACACTGAACAACTCTCTGCAACAGGAACACCTTCTGAGATAATCCAACCACCTGGAACAGCGGGTCCTTCAGGAGGTTCTTCTTCTTCTGGTACCTCTGGATGGACATTCAACACCTTAGAGGAATGCACTATCAATGCCGCCAATTTCTCTCTGTGGAAAACTCAGATGATGCAAGAATCCTCTGCCTGGGGAATCTCTCCTTCTTCCAACAAAGTTTGGAGTTTCCTCCTCTTTCGGATCCTCCACCACCACCGATGTTTCCTCCCAGAGGACTTCCTCCATATCTCGCTTGCTGGGACCTGGCTCACTTTCTGCCCTTTCAAGCGACATTTCCCTGCCGGAAGACCACTTTGCTCCATTCCACAGTGCTGTCGGTTCCTCCCCTGCTCTCTGCTTCAAACAAAAGGATTAGTGGAACAGCACAAATTCCGGTGAGAAACCCAATGGAGGACTAAACCCCTGAGCCTCTTTGGAGGCAAGGACCTTAGAGTCTTTTACCTTTGCCCTTCTGGCCTTTGACAGCAGGAGGTTCCCCTCCCTCCACATTTAATAAATGTTCCTGTCAGAGTTACCTCAGCTGAGGAGGGCCCGGATGCTTTGTGGTCCCCCGAGCTACTTTGGGACTTCTCTGGTCTGTCCTCCCCCACAGGCCAGACTCCACCGACCAGGATTCTGCCTCACATCCTCGGCAGAATCCGACAGTGGACAATGAACCCCTGCGCGACCCGCATGCTATGCGGGTCTGCTTTGCAGGCATGCTGTAGGTTTGGTTTGTTTGGGTTTTTTTTGTGTTTTTATTGCTTACTTTCATTCAGCATAAAACTTCTTCAGAGCGCTTGTCCTCTGGCCCCCCCCCCCCCAAAAACAATAAAATGTGGAGATCTACCGGCATTCTCCGAGACACCCCCCCCCCCCCCTCTGCTCTTTTTCTTCCCCTGGCTCCTGCCCTGCAGCTTCCTGCACTTACCTAAAATGGCCACTGTCACCATGCAACTCCTCAGACTGCCAGTAATCACACCTGCCCCTCTGAGCAGTTGTTTGTCCTGCTCTTTCCTCCACCGGCGTCTGAGCAGCCACCCCAACGCTCCACCATTCTCGGGGATTTGGTGTCAGGCAGAAAAAGAACTGGCCTCACATGCAGACGCCTCACTTCTTCAGATCTGCGGCTCTGGAGTCTTTGCGCACATTCTCTCACTACGGTATGCTCTCGTCTTCGCTCTGGCCTTTGCCAGCAGCTTACCCACTCTGCCTTACTTCGGCCCAAAAACCCTCCCCACAAAGGAGTCCTCTAGATTGGGAGCAATACCAAATTGTCTGCTTCCTTTTCTTTAATTGATTAAAATTTTAACACCGGCACAGCAATAAAACAAAGATGAACTCCGTTACAGCTCCCTTGAGCACCATAAGAACGCTAAGTTGCTGAATACAGACCAAGTAAATGCGGCTGATCCATAATAAGCTCTTTGTAACATTTGTTTTTCCCAATTTAAAACCCAATCATTCCTGACAAAGGGATCATGTCTCTCCAGCTGCTTGGAGACTGATGGGAGGAGCCAGCTGCTTATCTAGGTGGATGTCATGAAAGTCATGACATGCTTAATCTCCAAGCTGCTGGTGGGACGTGAATACCCATAGATGCCAGGACTGGATTGGAGGAACGATATGGAATAGGCCTTGCCTTTGCACTCGAGTTGCTAACTCGATGAGGCGGCCACAGCGATCCTATGGAAGGAAAACTCCGGCCTGTTGAGTGTTCAAGAGCACTCCAAAGAACTCCAGTCATTGGGTTGGAGCGAGGTGAGACTTTGGGAAGTTTATAACAAACCCCAGGTGTTGGAGCACAGTGATGGTGCAATGAAGGGAGAGTCTTACTTCTTGAAGGGAGTCTCCCCTGATCAGCCAGTCATCTAAGGGAAGACGAATATCCCCAAGGTGCGTAGATAGGCAGAGACTACTACCATGCATTTGGTGAAGACCCATGGGGCAGAGGCTAGACTGAAGGGGAGAACCTGTTATTAATAGTATTCCCCTTTGATCATGAAGTGCAGATACTGCCTGTACAAGGGGGTGGATTAGTACATGGGTGTATGCCTCCTTTAGATCTAGAGAACACAGAGGTAAGGTAGAATAATTCCTAGAGAAATCATTTAGAATTTTTCTTGGACCATGAATTTGTTGAGGTCTCAGATCCAAGATGAGCCTGAACCCTCCAGTTCTCTTTGGAATGAGAAAATATGGAGAGTAGAAGCCCATTCCTTCTTGAGTATGACCAACTCTTTCTATGGCACCCTGGGAGAACAGAGTAGTTATCTCTTCTTTTAAGAGCGCTTTACAGAGGTTGTATGGGATACTCCCCTGTGAAGCTGGTGGGGGGTAAGGTTTCAAAGTAAAGCCAATAACCCCTTTGGAGAATCTGCAGTGTCCACTGTTCTGATGTTACAAGGTTCCACCTGTGGGCATAGTGACAGTCCGTCTGCTATATGCAGGAGCTGAGGATCTTCCAGGGGAAGATTGGCAATGCTCTCCAGGAAAGAGTCAAAAAACAGGCGCAGGTTGTGCCTGTGGAGCTGGTTGAGGCTTTGGAGCCTTAGGCTTCTTGGGCTGACGAGGGCCCTGCTATCTCTCTGCTGAGGAAGCTGAGGGTGATAGGCAGCAGAGGGTGGATAAGGATAGTATCTCTGTTTTAGAATAGAAAGATTTCTTGGGAAGAGCCTTCCTCTTGGATGGGTCAGCTGTCTTCCTGGAAAGGCATTTCAGGGTGAGACAAAGCGTAGTTACTCACCTGTAACAGGTGTTCTCCAGGAGCAGCAGGAATCAGTCCTCACTTATGGGTGACGTCGGCGCCGACGGAGCCCTCGCGGAGCAATTTTCCCCAGCTTTCAAAGAAAGCCTTTGGGAATTGCAGCGCGCATGCGCGGTCGTCTTCCCGCCCGAGGGTGCCATCTTAGCCAGTCAGATGACATAGCTAAAAAAGACAGCATAAAAATTTGCAAAAAGAACATAAGCAGACGATTGCAACTCCAAGGGGAGGAGGGAGGGTAGTGAGGACTGATTCCTGCTGCTCCTGGAGAACACCTGTTACAGGTGAGTAACTACGCTTTCTCCAGGACCAAGCAGGAAGTCAGTCCTCACTTATGGGACTCCCAAGCTCAAGGCTACCGGAGACCCTAAGCACAAAAATGAGCTCCCTCTAGCTCAGCAGCACAGAAGGATAGAATCTTCGCTGAATTATCACCCACCGGTAGCCCACATCCGGGATGGAGGGTAGGAGTTGCTCAGACCTCAAAGAGATTACGGAGGACTGCCTGTCCGAAAGCACTGTCCCTACGGGACTCCCTCTCGAGACAGTAATGGACCGCAAAAGTCTGGCTCGAAGACCAAGTAGCGGCCCGGCAGATGTCTGCCAGCGGAACAGAGCGGAGGTAAGCCACCGACGTGGCCTTTGCCCGAACGCAATGAGCCGTGACTCGACTTTCTAAGGAGAGTCCGGCTGCCCTATAAGCCCAAGAGATACAGTCCACAACCCAGATGGACAGAGTACGCTTGGAGACCGGGAGCCCCAATTTATTGGGGTCAAAAGACACAAAAAGCTGAGCAGCTTTACGGTGCTCCCGCGTACGGTCAAGGTAGAAGTTCAATGCCCTTCTACAGTCCAGGGTATGGAGGACCGTTTCAGCTCGGCTGGAGTGTGGTCTGGGAAAGAAGGTTGGAAGTACCACCTCCTGATTGATGTGAAAAGGGGAGACCACTTTAGGCAGAAATTTTGGGTGAGTCCGAAGGACTACCCTATTCTTGTAGAACCGAGTGTAAGGGGGATCAGACACGAGGGCCTGCAATTCACTTACGCGTCTAGCGGAAGTGAGGGCTATCAAGAACAGAGATTTCCAAGACAGAAAACGGAGAGAACAGGTAGCCATAGGTTCAAAAGGCGGACAGGTGATCCGCTGCAAAACCACATTCAGGTCCCAGTCAGGCGCTGGCGGGCGCAGAGGTGGTTTAAGTAGAAGAAGACCTCGGAGAAACCTCGCTACAAGAGGGTCGCTGGAAAGAGGTCTGCCGTCCACCGGCACATGATGTGCTGAAAGAGCACTGAGGTGAACTTTGACGGAGTTGGACTTAAGTCCCAGATTAGAGAGGTGTAGCAAGTACTGCAAGATCACCAACACCGGGCAGGAGAAGGGATCCTGAGACTGTTGGGTACACCAGACTGCAAAGCGACGCCATTTGAGGGCGTAGCATTTGCGGGTAGAAGGCCGTCGCGAAGCCAAGACGACCTCCTCCACCTCCGCCGGCAGGAGAAGGGGAGCCAGGACTACCCTCTCAGCAGCCAGGCCATGAGGTTGAGAGACCTGAGGTTGGGGTGCAGTAGGGACCCCTGATCCTGAGTGAGGAGATCCGGTTGTACCCCCAGAGGGATCGGATCTTCCACCGCCAGATGCAGCAGGAGCGGAAACCACGGCTGCCTGGGCCAGCGAGGGGCCACCAGGATCATGAAGGCTTTGTCTCGGAGAACCTTGAAAAGAGTCCGAGAGACTAGCAGGATGGGAGGGAAAGCGTACAGAAGGCTCCCCGACCATGAGATCAGAAAGGCGTCCGCCGCAACCCGAAGGGGGTGTGGCTGACGAGAGCAGAAGCGAGGAAGCTGCCGGTTGCGAGGACTGGCAAAGAGATCCACCGTGGGGAGGCCCCACTTGAGGAAGAGCTTCTGAACTACCAAGGGATCCAGACGCCACTCGTGCGGCTGGAGGACCCTGCTGAGTTTGTCCGCAAGGCCATTTTCTTGGCCCGGGAGATAAACTGCCTTGAGGAGAATGCCGTGACTGACGGCCCAAGAGCAGAGCTTCTGTGCCTCCCGGCAGAGGAGGAAGGAGCCCGTGCCCCCCTGTTTGTTCACGTAGAACATGGCAACTTGATTGTCCGTCTGGACAAGGACGGACTGTTGGGAAGTCAGGTGGGAGAAGGCCTTGAGAGCTAGGCGGATCGCCCGGAGCTCCAGGAAGTTGATCTGCTGAGCAGACTCCCACGTGGTCCAGAGGCCCTGAGTACGTGCCTCCTGGCAATGTGCTCCCCAGCCCAGGAGGGATGCATCGGTGGTCAGCACCCGGGTCGGTTGAGGTGACTGGAAAGGCATTCCGAATATCAGGTTCGGCCGCCGGAGCCACCACCGGAGAGACGAGACCAGCGGCTCGGAGACGCGCACTAGGTCTGCTAGGCCGCCTGTGGCTTGTCGCCACTGCTGGCGGAGACACCATTGAGCAGACCGCATATTCAGGCGGGCATTGGGGGTCACATGGACGGTGGAAGCCATATGGCCGAGCAGTCTCAGGAAGCGCCTGGCGGAGACCAGGGGCTGGCTGCGAAAGCGGTCGGCTAGGTCCATGAGCCGTTGAGCCCTGTTGAGCGGTAGGTATGCTCGCGCCTGAGGAGTGTGCAGCCTCGCGCCGATGAACTCGAGATCCTGTGAGGGGAGCAAAGTGGACTTTGCGAAGTTTATAACAAAGCCCAAGTGCTGCAGAAGAGTCACCGTGCGGCACGTGGCGTTGGTGACCTCCTGAGCGGACGCTGCTCTGATGAGCCAGTCGTCGAGGTACGGAAAGACATAGAGGCCGTGAAGCCGGAGATGGGCCGCCACGACCGCGAGACATTTTGTGAAGACTCGCGGTGCGGAGGACAGGCCAAAGGGCAGTACTCTGTACTGGTAATGATTTCCTGCCACCACAAACCTTAGGTATTGGCGGTGGCTTGGGTGGATGAGGATGTGCGTGTAGGCATCCTTTAGATCCAAGGAGCATAGCCAATCTCCCTGCTGGAGGTAGGGCAGAAGGATTCCAAGGGTAAGCATTTTGAACTTCTCCCGCACAAGGAACTTGTTGAGGTTGCGCAAGTCCAGGATGGGTCTGAGGCCCCCTGTTCTCTTTGGTATCAGAAAATACCTGGAATAAAAGCCTTGACCTTTCAGGTGGTGGGGCACCGGTTCCACCGCCTGTTCCTGCAGAAGACCTGCTAACTCCTGAAGGAGTAATTCCCTGTGCAGAGGGGGTCGCGGAGGTTCTCCCGGAAAATAGGAGGGAGGGACCTGATGGAAGTGGAGAAGATAGCCTTCTCGCACGACTTGAAGCACCCAGGCATCTGCGGTGATGCTGGACCACCTGTGGGCGAAGTGAACCAGCCGGCCTCCGGTGCTGGGAGGAACCAGCGGGGGGGGAGAGGCTATGCATTGTGAGTCAAAAACCCCCACCCTGCTGAGCAGGGGCTGGTGGTGCAGGCTTGGGGGCTTGCTGCCTACGGGACCCGTTACCCTGTCCCTTGGCCTGCTGGCCCTGTTGGGGAGCTGCAGGGGCCTGATAATGGGGGTATTGTTTGTAGGCAGCCGCCTTCCTCGGGTAAAAGGACTTTTTCCCCGAGCCCTTCTTTTTCTGGGAAGGGGCGGAGGTCTTCCTAGAAAGCCTGGTCCTGGTGAGAGTCTCAGTCTCAATTTGTGCAGCCTTTTCCGCCATGGGCTTGCCAAAGAGGTTTTCGCCTCGGCAGGGGACATCGACCAACTTGTCCTGCACCCAGGGCTCAAGGTCGGACGACTGAAGCCAAGCCTGTCGGCGGGCACCGATGCCGGCTGCGGCCACTCGAGCCGATGCTTCAAAGCCATCATAGGCTGCTCGGGACATGAACTTTGAGCATTCCCGAATGCCAGTGGACAAGGCCAGGAACCTCCGCAAGGGTTCCTCGGACAAACCAGCGGAGAATCCGGCTAGCTCTTTAGCCAGATCCCGGAGATACATGCCCATGTATAGCTGGTAAGTCTGGACACGACATGCGAGCATAGAGCCCTGGAAACACTTCTTACCCAGGCCATCCAGGTTACGGGCCTCCCTGCCAGGAGGCACCGAGGAGTGCATCTTCTGGCTCTTAAGACGATGCATGGCCGATTCCACTACCATGGAATGGTGTGGTAGCTGTGCCTTTTGAAAGCCAGGGCTCTTGCGGACTCGATAGATAGAATCGACCCGCTTGCTCAGAACCGGCGAGGAGGCCGGACTCTCCCACATGCGGAAGAGTAGTCGTTCCAGCATAGGAGGAACCGGTACAGTAAAGTGTTCCCTCGCGGGAGAGTCATACTGGAGGGCGTCGAGCTCTTCGGCTCGAGGCTCCTCCTCGGGATCCGCAGGGAAGGCCAAAGCCTTGGCCATATCCCTAACGAAGTCCGAGAACCGGGCATCCTCCGGGGGGACTGCTTCCGAGGCTCGGACTCCGGCGAGTCCGAAGGGACACACCGAGTCCGGAAAGAATCAGGTGACTCTTCCTCCTCAGACTCCCAGACCGACTCCGACGAGGACTCGGTGGGGTCGGCCCGGGCAGGGTGCGGCGCCAGCCGCCCCGACGCCGAGGGAGTCGGCGTCGACGACCTCGGTCCCGAACGGGAGGCCGAGGGTGACCTCGACCGAGGATCGACTCGAGTTCTCATCGACTCGAGGATCGGCTCGGTCTCCGGGGTCGACTTGGACGTCGACGTCCCGGCGGTCGGGGCAGCGGCGCCAGCGAAGCCAGCGAGCAGTGCCCTCTGCTGGTCCATGAAGGCAGACAGTCTGCTCTCCAAGGCCGTCAACCTGAGTCCGAGCTCAGGTGACCCAGCAGCCCCCGACTCGGGCCCCGACGGCGTCGGGCCCGACGTCGGCTGTCGCGGAGGCGAGTCCAGAAGGACCACAGGACTTACCCGGGCAGGCATCTCCGACTCCAGGCGAGGTCGCTTCGGGATGTGTTCCTTCTCCAAGGACCCGGGGCGGCTGTCGGGGCTATGCGACCTGGCCCTCGCGGAACCAGGAGCGTCCACCGACGCCGCCCTCGCGGGTTTCACCTTCCGACGATGGTCCCCGGAGGGAGAACCCCGGTCGGAGGAACTCCGGCGACGGTCCGAGCTGGAGCCTTTCGACGCGGAGGCCTCCGACGAGGTCCGGGTACGGCTGGGGTCAGCGAAGATTCTCTCACGCTGATGCCGCCGACTTCTCAACGCCTTTGAGGACATTTTGCTGCAGGGCCCACAGATCAGTTCCTCATGATCCGGGCCCAGGCAGCGGAGGCAAAAGTCGTGTGTGTCGGTTAGTGACATATTTCGGTCACACCGACCACACCGCTTAAACCCACTGGCAGCCATCGGGGGAAAAAGGGCCCCTGCGAGGTCAAAGGACCGGGCTGCCAGGGAAAAACCGAAAACGAAAGCTGACTAAGTCAGAAAAACCGAAAAAAGTAAGAGGACTCGTGACCGACGTCGCGAGTCCGGGCGGGAAAAAGATCGGCGTCGAACCGAAGGAAAAAAAGATAAAATAAAGAAGAAAATCAACTTTTTCGCGGGGACAAGACGGGGACGTCTGTAGGGCTCCGCGGAAAAAAGAAGACTGGCTAAGATGGCACCCTCGGGCGGGAAGACGACCGCGCATGTGCGCTGCAATTCCCAAAGGCTTTCTTTGAAAGCTGGGGAAAATTGCTCCGCGAGGGCTCCGTCGGCGCCGACGTCACCCATAAGTGAGGACTGACTTCCTGCTTGGTCCTGGAGAATCTGTCTCAATCTCTCTTGCCTTTTTCCTCCAATCTTTGTCAAAGAGGATTTTCCCTCTACATGGGATAATTACCAGTTTATCCTGGATCCATTGCTCAAGGTCTGATGCCTGTAACCAGGCCATTCTCTGAGCCCCAATGCAGACTACCGAAGCTCTGCTTGTTGATTCAAAGGCATCAAAAGAGACCATGGTGAGAAATTAAGAGGTATTTTGGCCTTGCTTACTGAATGTCTGGATTGCACTCTGCTTATCCTCAGGAAGCATGGAAATGAAAGTATCCAGATCTCTGGTGACATCTTTCAGAAACATGCCCATGTACAAGTTTATTCTGGAGGCCAACATGAATGCTTGAAAGCATTGATGCCCAAAAGCAGCGAGTATCCTCGAGTCTCTGCCAGGCGGCATGGAGGAATGGTTTTTGGCGAGATCTTAAATGTGGCACATTGCCGATTTCACCACCACTGAATGGTGGGGGAGCTGAAGTTTTTGGAAGCCTGAGCACTCTGGTACTCGGTACATGGTGTCAAGCCTCTTACTGACAGGCAGAACCATGAACAGGGCTTCCTATAAACGGAGCATAAGATCTTGTAGGATGCGATGCACTGGTAGTACAGCCGCCACCTTGGATGTGGGAGGGTATTGAGTATCTCCAATTCCTCTGCCCTCAGTTCCTTTTCCAAGGATACCATGATGGCATGTCATGTATGACATCTTGAATTGACATATCCTCTGGTGGTGACAGACACTGTTCGTGAGGGATGTCTGGGAGATTTAGGGAAAAGTGATCCCTCGTCAGACTCTGAAGAACTGGAATCAGAATCTGGTAAGACGTCAACGTACTGGCAGTCTTGGGCTCGACTTTGATGCTTCATGGACAAAGGTTGATGCCAATTCTGATGCTCAGAAGTATCTGGAACCAACAGCCATGGTACTTTGAGTCTATTGGGTACCAGGCTCAGTCAGTTCCAATGCCAGTATTGCCCTCGCAGGTTCTGTTGATTCCAGTTCAAGTGCTGGCATCAGGATCGATACCACTGGCTGCAGGCTCAGTTCTGAGGCCTGTACGCCTAGATTTCTCGATGCTATCACTACTAAGGCTGCCAAGAGTGCTGCCAAACTCCTCTTGAGAGCCAGCATGCGCTAGCCCAGGGAGATGGCGGATGTCTGGGTGGAATCACAGACGGAGCTCTGAGCCACCGTCCCAGAACATGGAACCAGTAGCTCTCCGGAGGTCAATGCCTCGGGAGCATCCCAGTGCCCCTCTTTTGCTTTGGAGGACAGATCTTCCTGCCAGGGCTGAATGGCCAGCCCGTCTAAATTGGAGGTACCTCTCGGTGAGTCATGATGCCTAGACTGGGACTTCTCTTGGTGTCTGTATCTGTTTTCAATGCAGATGACCTTGGAGCAGCCAGAGACTTACTTACTTTTATGTTTGGACTTTGAAGAAGCCCGAGACCTATGAGAGAAAGTCTATACCCTCAAAGTAGATGCTACTGGCATAGAGTCGGAGGCGAACAATGATCCAAATTGTCTGGCTCTGTTCTTTAGGCCTCTCTTTATCCTTTGTTGACACAAAAGGAAAGAATTAGGTTGGAGTTCAGGCCCCAAACATTTCAGACACCAGTCATGTTTCTCAGTGACCAATATGATACCAGAAAATTTGGTACACTTTTTGAAATCACTAGTTGGTTTTTCCATGCCTTAAAAGTTATCTTCAAATTTAAGAAAAGGCTATGGAGGCCTAAAGGCCTAGTTTAGCAGTAAAAACCACTTTGAAGAAAAATTGAATAGAAAATATAAAATAAAAACAAAATGACTAGAACTGGTGTCTGATTCGACAGACCGGCGTTGACAGGAAGGCAGAAGCACGATGTTTCACAGAAAAAGAAAGCTTTTCGACCGGATAACACATCCTATTGATGTTTTAGGACAGTGGCTAGAAGTATATAATTCTTCGTTGCCATTTGTACCTATGTTATTCTGAGACCTGCTCCCCCTCTATTTTTTGTTCTCTTTTTCCTTTTTATGCTAAGTTTGTACTATGAAACTATGGTGAGATGTTGGAGTATTTTTTTTCTATAATTCTTGATGAATATCAGTTACTCCCTAAGTGACCATTTTTTTAGGGTTCTTTGATAACGATGGAAGTTCACAAGACCTTCCACGGCAGCAGGATCACCCCCAAACCTGCAGAAAGAATCTCCCAGGCAGTAACACTGTTAACGCAACCAAAAAGCAGCAGGCTTCCCAGCCCAGAAAAGGAGCCTTCCAGGGCAGGTTCTGGACTAGTCTAGCAGAATTCAAGGAAAGCTGATTTTCAAGTATGTTAAAAGCTACTACTAATTTATAAAGCGCTATAAGGCTCCTTCCTTATCCAGCTAGACCAGTCCAGACGAGAGGGATATACCCAGGCAGTCAGGACTCAGTGGGAGTAAGACAACTAAGAGGCCAAAACCACCCTGCCAGAAGAATCTTCTGAATAACTTCCTCAAGCACCCTGGGCATGTAACTGTCCTCCAGGAACACCCACACGGACTCTACAGAAGAAGACTACATGAACTATGACTAACTCCCGAGTGTGCTACCAGGCAGGATGCATACGGCTTCCCAAAGTTTCCCAGGATGAGCAGGCAATAGAAGACGAACTCTTGCCAGCACGTCTCAAACTGCCAAGATAGGAGGTGCAATTGAAGGGAAACATGAGAAATTACAATGAATTCTAGCAACACTCACTGCTCATCCACCAGATGCAGCAAGGAGTAAGTTTGAAGACCCTTCTCTAGGAAGGACGGCAGTCAGAATGACAAAAAAGGAGGGGGAAACATCCCTGGAGAAAAGAACAGCAAAGATTTCACCACTAAAGGGAGCAACCAAAGAACCAGAAAGGCATACTTGAAGAAAAGAGCCACAGCACAGATGCCAGAAAAGCTGGGAATGGATCTAAAATGTTCAATCCCCTATAGAGGCCTTACACATGGATCCACCAGAGAACATAACATATGATATGCCATACTGGGTCAGACCAAGGTCCATTGAGCCCAGTATCCCGTTTCCAACAGTGGCCAATCTAGGTCATACGTACCTAGCAGTTTCCCCAAAAGACACAGGTTCCACAATGCTTGTACTGGGTCAAGCATCGATATCCTGGGTCCCTTCTTAATAATGATGTATGGACCTTTCCTCCAGGAAATTGTCCAAACCTTTTTTAAACCCAGCTACACTAACAGCCTTTACTACATTCTCTGTTAACAAATTCCAGAGTTTGATTACACGTTGAGTGAAAAAATATTTTCTTTTATTAATAGTTTGCCCTGTAGCTTCATTGCATGTCCCCTAGTCTTTCTATATTCTGATAACGTAAACAATCTATCTACGTTTACCCGTTCCACTCCGTTCATTAATTTATAGACTTCTATCATATTTCCCCTCAGCCGTCTCTTTTCCAGGTTAAAGAGCCCTAACCTTTTTAGTCTTTCTTCATAGGAGTATCCTTCCATCCCCTTTACCATTTTGGTGGCTCTTCTCTGAACCTTTTCTAATAATGCTATATCCTTTTTAAGATACGGCGACCAGAATTACACACAATATTCAAGGTGCGGTCTCACCATGGAACGGTATAGAGGCATTAAAATATCTTTTGTTTTATTTTCCATTCCTTTCCTTATGATACCTATTTGCTCTCTTGGCCGCCACTGCACACTGGGCCGAGGGTTTTAACATGTTATCCACAATGACGCCTAAATCTTTTTCTTGGGTGGTGGTTCCTAATGTGGAACCTTGCATTGTTTGGGTTGTTCTTCCCTAGGTGCATAATTTTGCACTTGTCCACATTAAATTTCATCTGCCATTTTGATGCCCAGTCTTCCAATTTATCAAGATCCTCTTGCAATTTTCCACAATCCTCTTCGGTTTTAACAACTTTAAATAGTTTTGTGTCATCTGCAAATTTGATAACCTCACTCGTTATTCCACTTTCCAGGTCATTTATGAATATGTAAAAAAGCAGCGGGCCCAGCACAGATCCCTGGGGTGCACCACTATTCACCTTTCTCCATTGGGAAAATTAGCCATTTAGCCCTACCCTCTGCTTTCTATCTTTTAACCAGTTCCTGATCCACAATAGTACACTGCCTCCTATCCCATGACTCTTTAGTTTTGCCAAAAGTCTCTGATGATGGACCTGGTCAAAGGCTTTCTGAAAGTCTAGATACACTATATCAACCGACTCACCTTTGTCCACCTGTTTATTCACACCTTCAAAAAAACAAACAGATTAGTAAGACAAGATCTTCCTTGTCTAAAGCCATGTTGGCTGTCTCCCATTAGGCCATGACTATCTACATGATGAGTAATTTTATTCTTTATGATGGTTTCTACCATTTTTACCGGTACTGACATCAGGTTCACCGGTCTGTAGTTTCCCAGATCGCCCCTAGAACCTTTTTTAAAAACTGGCATTACATTGGCCATCCCCTAATCTTCAGGTATTACAGATGATTTTAATAATAGTTCACAGATTACTAATAGTAGGTCTGCAATCTCATATTTCAGTTCTTTCAACACCCTTGGATGTATACCATCCGGCCCAGGTGATTTGCTACTCTTCAGTTTATCTAATAGTTGTAATACATCTTCCCAAAGTATCGATATTTCCTTCAATTCTTCCGCACCTTTAAATACCACTTCAGTCATGGGTAACATCCCTACATCTTCCTCAGTGAAGACTGAAGCAAAGAATTCATTCAGTCTCTCCGCTATCGCCTTGTCGCCTCTTAATGCCCCTTTAACCCCTCTATCATCTAATGGACCAACCGACTCTCACAGGTTTTTTGCTACGAATGTACTTGAAAAAGTCTTTATTTCGCGTTTTTTGCTTCCGCAGCAAGCTTCTTCTCAAATTCTCCCTTTGCCTGCCTTATCAAAGCCTTGCATTTGACTTGCCAGTGCTTGTGCTGTTTTTCAGGTTTCGTTGTTTGGCTCTTTTTTCCATTTCCTGAAAGATGCCTTTTTGGCAACAGCAGCCTCCCTGACCTCACCTTTAAACCATGCTGGCAGTTATTTGGACTTCCTTCCACTTTTCTTAAAGCGTGGAATACAGTTGGTCTGGGCTTCCAAGATAGTATTTTTCAACAACACCCAAGCTTGATGTAAGTCTTTAAACCTTTGCAACTGCTCCTTTTAGTTTTTTCTTTACTATTTTCCTCATTTTATCATAGTCTCCCTTTCGAAAGTTAAAAGGTAGTACTGTGGATTTCCTTACTATCCCTCCTCCACTAATTAAATCAAATGCAATCATGTTATGATCACTATTGCCAAGTGGCCCCAACACCCTTATCTCTTGCACTAGATCTGGTGTTCCACTAAGGACAAGGTCTAATACGGCTTCCCCTCTGGTCGGTTCATGAACCAGCTGCTCCAAGAAGCAGTCATTTATTTCCCATGTTCCCTGTAAAATAGTTATCTCCAAGTTATAATGCCCTGTTCAATGTAATTTCAGTTTGTTCAATGTAAACCGCACTGATGCAGAATAGCGCGGTATATAAGAGAATGTAAATAAATAAATAAATTTCATCTAGGAACTTTATCTCCCTAGCATGTCCTGCCGTGACACTGACTCAGTCGATACCGGGGTAATTGAAATCACCCATTATTATTACTGCGCTGTAACTTTTGTTAGCTTCCTTGATTTCTTTGAGCATGTCATCATCCATTTGTTTATTCTGGCCAGGCGGTCGATAGTACACCCCCAATGCCATCGCCTTCCCCTTTTTACATGGAATTTCAATCCATAGAGATTCTACAGCAAATTTTGTTTCCTGCAAAACTTTAATCCTTTCTGACTCAATGCCCTCTCTAACATAGAGCGCAACCCCTCCACCAATTTGATCAGCTCTATCATTACGATATAGTTTGTACCCAGGTATCACAGTGTCCCACTGGTTGTGCTCCTTCCACCATGTCTCTGATATTCCAATCATATCTAACCTCTCATTTAGTGCTATATATTCTAACTCTTCCGTCTTATTTTTTAGACTTCTAGCATTTGCATACAAGCATTTTAGAGACTGTATTTTATTCATATTAATCTGGCTATTGGTAGACATGGGTAATTTGGGATATTTAAGTTCTGTCTTTAGTCTGTCTTCTGTCTCTCCATACAGAGATTCGACTTGTTCAAGCCATGGTATTTTCAATAACATCATATGGATGTGAAAGTTGGACAGTGAAAAAGACAGACAGGAAGAAAATTGATGCCTTTGAATTATGGTGCTCGCGGCGAATACTGTGTGTACCATGGACTGCCCGAAGAACAAACCAGTCGGTACTAGAGGAAATCATACCTAAGCTTTCTTTAGAAGCTCAGATGACAAGACTTCGACTTTCATACTTTGGACACATCATGCGAAGAGAGAGATCATTAGAGAAAGACATCATGCTTGGCAAGATAGAAGGTCAATGCAAAAGAGGAAGGCCAGCAATGAGATGGACTGATACAATAACAGCAGCTACGGGTACCAGTCTGTCAACAATGAGCCGCCTGACTCAAGACCGAACACAATTTAGGATAGCTATCCAGAGGGTCGCCATGAGTCGACTCCGACTCGACGGCACTTAACAACAACAACAACAACAAGCTCTGTCTGCTGCATACTCGAGGGCATTTGGGCTACTTTACTCTTTTTTGGAACCTCTCTGCTTTTGGTAGTATCCTTCAAGGATACATTCTTCCGAACCATCTGCTCTTGGGCAACTGTCAGCTTTCCCCTATTATCTAGTTTAAAAGCTTCTCTAGCTCCTTTTTTAAAGGTTAATGCCAGCAGCCTGGTTCCTTCTAGGGCCCTCTACCACAGGAGCTCACCAAGACCCAACAGGGCACTCAGGTGGGCAGAACTGCTTCACTCCTGATGAAAGAAGCATCACTGAGATATCCCTTGGA
This sequence comes from Ichthyophis bannanicus, assembly GCA_033557465.1. NCBI lineage: Eukaryota > Metazoa > Chordata > Amphibia > Gymnophiona > Ichthyophiidae > Ichthyophis > Ichthyophis bannanicus. The sequence goes on from CM066032.1 coordinate 1,357,970,780, forward strand.
GGCAAGGCAGGAAGCCGAACTGGGCCGCTACTCAAACCCAAGGATTCCAGGTCAAACTGCAGATGCCCAGTCGAGTGACAGGGAACACTAGGGAACAGACTAAGCAATGCATCTCAATAGAGTGCCTGTGCCACCCCAATGCTCTAAGAATCTGTCTGTAAATTGATGCTAAATGCCCAAAGGCCAGAGGAAATCAGACCCATTGAGCTGACAGAGTATGAGCCACTCTGAGTTGGCAGCATTTTAAAAATCGTTCCATTAACAGTGAACTTCACACAGGAGAGCAGTACCGAGCCCTCAGGACTTCACCTTCTGGGAGATAATCTAACTGCTCTTAGGACAGATGTGTTTCTCGACTCCCGATTTTCCAGCCTAAGCTCCAGATTTTGTGCAATAAGCATCCTTCGCCAAGGAAACTAAACAAGCCAGCTTGACATCCAGGCATGAGCAATCAGGCCCTCTACCTGCAGAAAGGCAAAATGGTAATTACACTAACCTGGTAACTGTAGTTCCTTTAGTGACGACAACTTAGTCCTCCACCTCTGGGTTGTGAACCTCCTCCTGCAGCTGAGACTGGGCATGACAAACTTGTGACATCACTGGATATAGCCTGCTGTTATCTCCCATCTACCCCAGTGTACTACTGAGAAAGCAGACTCAAAAGAGCAACAAATAAGTAGCTATATCAACAATAAGAATAATACAACCTTGAAACTAGAACGGGATAACCAAGAATTTCTCGACCACCCAATTCCCTTCCAACTCTAGGGAACGTGTGACTGCACTCGCTCTCCAGCCCTCTGCCACACCAGAGACCCCAGACAGACAGCAAAGAATAGTATAGATGTAGCTGAAACACTCACCTGTAATGTTGCACTGAATTTCACCGAACGCGCTCCGATAAGAAAAAAACTATCCCTGGGTGGGAACGAGGACTAAGCTGTCATCACTAAAGGAACTACAATTACCAGGTTAGTGTAATTACTATTTCCTTAGCGTTCCTCCAGCTTAGTCCTCCACCTCTGGGATATAACAGAGCAGTACTAACGGGAGGGCCCTATCCAGCCGGAGCGCAATACCGCCGCCCCAAAACAGGCATCTTTTGCCGCCAGAACATCAAGGTGGTAGTGTTTACTGAAAGTATGCAGCGAAGACCAAGTAGCCGCTCTACAAATTTCCACTGGCGGAACCAAGCTGTGTTCCGCCCAAGACGCGCTCTAGTAGAATGAGCCCGTAAAGTTACCGGTGCGGGACGACCCTGCAAAACATATGCGGACAGAATGGCCTCCTTAATCCATCTAGCACTGGACGCCTTCGCCGCCACCTCCCCTTTTCGGGGACCCCGAACAACACAAAGAGACGATCCGATCTGCGAAAGGACTCGAAAACCTTCAGATAATGCTTCAGCACCCTCTTGACATCGAGGCGGCGCAAACCACGGTCCAACACAGTTTCCCCTCCAGCCCCAAGGACCGGCAAAGACACCGTCTGATTTAAATGAAATGAAGAGGAAACCTTCGGTAAAAACGACGGCACCGTGCGTAGAACCACTTTTTCTTTAAAGAAACACAAGAAGGGCTCCCTACAGGACAGCGCTTGCAACTCCGAAATGCACCTTGCCGAACAAATGGCCACCAAAAAGACGGTTTTCAACGTGACATCTTTAATCGATGCCTGGTCTAAGGGCTCAAAGGGTTTCTTGACCAGAGCCCCCAAGACCAGGTTGAGATCCCAAGACGGCACTGAAGTTCGCCGAACAGACTGCAATTTGGAGACTGCTCTAAGGAAACGCACCACATCCCCGTGCGACCCAAGAGGCACTCCCTGAACTTTCCCTCTATAGCAGGCTAGAGCAGCCAATTGTACTTTCAGCGAACTTGCTGCTAAACCCTTATCAAAACCATCTTGAAGGAAAGCCAAGAGCAACGGAACGGATGCAGTGGCTGCGCGGCACTGCCGCTGCAAACACCAATCTTCAAACAGCCGCCACACACGCACGTACGCTAACGACGTGGAACGCTTTCTAGCTTGTAGTAAAGTGGTAATCACCTCTTTGGAATACCCCTTCTTCCTCAGCCTCGCCCTTTCAATGGCCAAACCATAAGCGAGAACCGATCCACCTGGGGCATTTACAGCGGACCCTGAATCAACAGCCTCTCTGATACCGGCATCCTCCAAGGGTTTTTGTCCAACAAGCGCATGAGATCGGCGTACCATGGGTGCCTTGGCCAATCCGGAGCTACTAACAGCACCCGACCCCGATGTGCTTCGATCCGCTGAACCACTCTTCCGATGAGCGCCCACAGTGGAAAGACATACAGGAGGCCTTCCGACGGCCACGGCTGCATGAGAGCTTCGATACCCTCAGACATCCTCTCTTGCCGTCTGCTGAAGAACCATGCCGACTTTGCAGATCGGAAGGTCACCATCAGATCCATGACTGGCGCCCCCCAGCTGGTCCAGCGTCTGTCTTACCGCCTGAGTCTTTGCTATTCCCTTGCACGGAGACATTACAAAAGGAATCCCGAATTGGCCTTGCGAAGTCTAGAGCATAACCTTCTCATATGATCTCCAACACCCACTGATCTGTCGTTATCTGGGTCCAGGCAGGCAGATACCCCCGAAGCCGCCCCTTATCGGTTGACCGCCTGCCTGAACCCACCTCCTTTCATTGTGGTTTTCGCACGGGTCCTGTGGCCGACGCAGCGAATCCTCTGCTTGCTCCTCGAAAGCCACGAAACCCCTGCGCACGTGAAGCAAATCTTCCCCTTTGGAAACACCCCAAACGAGAAGAGCGAAACCTCCTGAAATCTCTAAATTGACCTCTAGGGACCGGGGAGAATTTGCCCTATTTAGGCTTGTCCTCCGGAAGCCTCCCCCCTTTGGACTCCCCTAAATCCTTGACCAGCTTGTCCAGATCCTCCACAAACAACAACTCTCCCTTAAAAGGAAGCTTACTCAGTCTAGACTTGGATGATCCCTCTGCCGCCCAATTTCTGAGCCAGAGAGACCTACGAGGGGCTACCAACGATGCCATGCTATTTGCTATCGCCCTGATCAGATCATAGTGGACATCCGCCAAATACGCGGTTCCTGACTCCAGACGCTCCAGTTCCCGAACACCCTCCTGGTCCAAGGCAGCCGACTGGCGTTAAGTGCTGGGTCCATCTGAGGCAGGCCCTGGCCACCCAAGCTCCGCAAACGGAAGCCTGCAATGACACTGCATCTGCCTCAAAGGATTGTTTCAACAAACCATCCACTTTCCTGTCCTGCACATCCTTTAAGGCCGCACTGCCCTCCACCAGAATGGTGGTCTTCTTAGTGACCGCGGACACCGCAGCATCAACCCGCAGAGACCTGAACTTTCCCTTGTCTTTCTCTGCTAAGGGATAGAGCTTATTCATAGTCCGAATCCCTCGGAGCCCCGCTTCCGGCTGATCCCACTCATCCTGGATCATCCGATCAACCACTTTGTGGACGGGAAACACTATCTGGGTCTGTCGTACCGCCTGAATGATAGGGTCCTCTCCGTCATCCTCCTCAATCGGCGGCGTAGTGGCGAGCTTTAGCGTCTGAAGAGACTCCGAGATTAATGCCGTAAGCTCCTCCCTTCGGAAGACTCAAATGATTTTCGCCTGATCCTCAGGCTCCGGGATCTCCCCTTCTTCCAATTCTTGCAGCTCAGCATCCAATTCTAAGTCCGCGTCCTCCCCCTCTTGCCACCCGAGCTCCGAGGCGGGTTGGTCCGAAGGACGCGACCTCTTTGGCGGTCTCGGAGATAGAGCTCCCCCCTCCGCCCTACTTGACTGCGGGACAGTCGAGGGGAGCAAAGAGACCTCGGGTAACTTACCCCGATGCTTCAAACAAAATGCCTAATGCATCAACAGGACAAAGTCAGGACAAAAGTCCACCTGCTGCGCCTCCGCCCCTGCCCCCACAGACCGGGATGGGGCCCCTGCCGGAAGGTCCAGAACGGGCGCTGACGGGGAAGGCCCCTCTAGCTCGCCCTCCACTGTTGATGTGGACCCCTGCAAGGGCGGGGACGCCGTGCTCTCCATCTGCTGCTCCACACTGAGAGAAACTGCAGCACAGCTCTACAGATGCCGGTGTCTGCCACCGTGCCTCTGTGCGTTCCACAAACCACGCACTGCGGGCGTGCTGGCATGTGCTGGCGTGCCCCAGAGGCCTGGATAGCCCGAATGTTGGAGAAATAGAAGTATCTGCTTAACCAATATGTAGAACTAAACGTTTCTGTTGTTTTGTTTTGTTTTAAATAATCCCACAGATCACCAAACAAAAACAACAAGTGGGCCTTCTGCAGTCAATGGGAAAACCAACAGTGCACTCCCCCAAAAAGAACCCCCAGTTCCTATCACCTACGAGTCTAAATTAGCTCTACAAAAACAGGAAAACCAAAATAAAAAGGAAAATAAACTCACTAACTACGAGATAAAGCCAGAGATGGCAGGGACCCTGACCACCCACAGAGGCCTGCACACCCTGTTGCTGCTGAAATCACCACATGGAAAAAACCCGCCAATTGAAAATGGCCGCGGCTGCAAGGGAGACCCATTTTTTGGCACGAAGCCCCGAACTGAAGCAGCCTTCGCTCTCAAAGCAACCCCCACCTTCAGCAGTGCTGCCGAAAGCGAAGAACTCAACTTTGGGGACCCCGGCCCTTCAAGCTGCGGCGTTACCCCGCTCTAGGAGTTACGTCCGCAGCGAGAGCAAGCTGTGTCTGTGCTGCCGCCACTGAACTCGCCCCGCCAGAATACAGCGTGCAGCCGGGAAGAAGAAAGACTGAAGTGAAAAGACAGGCAACTCGCCTCAGCAGTTCTCTCCCGCGCTGTCCAGGGAGAGAACTCCGAAAACGAAGACAGAGGTCCCAGTGCGGCAGGGAGGCTGACCAGCCCCCCCCCCCCTCTTTTTTTTTTTTTTTTTACAGCGAGCCAATTTAAAGGGACAGCCAAAATAAAGAATGATACATGAAGAAATCAAAGTAGACAAAAAACCCAACCAATTTAGGGACCTAAACCTAGCCCCCTGACTAAAATGTTGCTTATCTGCCTCTCTAGTGAGCCCAGCCTAGGCTCACGACGTCCTCCTGCTGCATGGAGACTGGACACACTGGGGTTGATGGGAGATAACAGCAGGCTATATCCAGTGATGTCACAAGTTTGTCATGCCCAGTCTCCGAGCTGCAGGAGGAGGTTCACAACCCAGAGGTGGAGGACTAAACTGGAGGAACACTAAGGAAATTAGGTTTAACTGCTAATTTGCTACCCTTGAGTTCCTCCAGTCCAGTTCCAACCCGCGGATAGTCACCTCTCACCAGCAGCTTGGAGACTGAGCATGTCAAACTTTCTGACATCACTAAACATAGGTAGTTGGCACCTGCCACCAGCCTCCAGTATCCTATTGACAAAGCAGACTCCCGGGAGCAACAATTAAGAATGTGTGTTTCAACCAACATCCCAGAACTCTCCTTTTCCCACAGATAGGTTTCTTTTTCTATTCCCTCCTCTAATGCAAAAATTTGTAAAAAATAAATAATCAGAGCCCCCCCAGCAGTGATAATGGAAAAAACACTTACGTGGGGGCATCTGCAGAGCTTGTCCTCCAGGAGGAATTGGACAACCCCCACTGGGGCCGCCCAAGCCAAAGGCTCCCTGCGCCACTTCTGGACCAAATAAACAGCTGACCTTTTTCAGGCCCAGGAACGTATCGTGCATAGGCAAAGAGAATTCAGGGAGGGTATGGGACTGGACTGGAGGAACTCAAGGAAAGCCAATTAACAGGTAAAGCCTAATTTCACCTTCCTTATCATTCCTCCAGTATGTGGGATGTACCATAGTAGTACTAACCTCGGGAGGGACCCGCAAGCCCAGCCTGAAGTACCGCCAAACCAAAACGTGCACTCTATTGCCTGCACATCCAGGCGATAATGCTTCATAAAAGGTATGCAAGGACAACCAAGTCCCCGCCCTGCAAATATTCCCCCAGCAGGACCAAACTGGATTCCCCCCCATGAGGCCGCTGGAGCGTGGATTGAATGAGCTTGCAACCCCCTGGGCACTTCCCTGTGCTGCAAAATGTAGGACAAGGAGATCTCTCTCCTGTTGAGTGAAGGAGGATATTTATTTATGGCCCGCATAATAACCAAGGCGGTTAACAAATAACATACCCAATTTAATAAACTAAAAAGTCATACAAAATGAATAAAATAGCATAACAAAATATTACAATCTAGACAAAAACTTAAAAAACTACCATTTAAAACACAATCTGGAACATAATACACCATAAACTCAACAGCCTAATGTTCTTGACCTACCAATTAAACAAAATCAGGAAAGGCTTGCTGGAAAAAATAAGCAAGCGATCAACTTTTGATAAAAAATAAATAAATAAATAAACCCACACCACATCAGCCCTGCTTCAATAGGTAATTTAGTAGGAAGAGAATTCCAAATCAATAGAGCACTCATAAGGAAAATTCTCTTATGACTGGAAATGAATCATTAAAAAAAAAAACAACAACTGTGCATCTTGAGACCATAATATATGTGAAGGACAATAAGGTCTGAGCAAGGTTGATAGACTAGGAGTCATATTATGTAAATATTTGAAAGTAATCGTAATCACCTTCAATAAAACTCAAAATCTAATCGGGAGTCAGTGTAAAGCAAATAACTGCTGCAAATCATCAGAACGTTCACATCCAGTTAGAAGACGTGTGGCAGCATTTTGAACCGATTGTAAAGGAGACATGGTGGCTTAAGAGAAACCTAGAAAAAGACTATTACAATAGTCTAAAGGTGAGAGGATTAAAGTCTGTAACAGAACGAAAATTACCATTGGACAAATAGGGTTTTAAACTTCAAAGAAGATGTAATCTATAATAAGCAGATGTAACCAATCTTTGCATATGATCATGCCGATTTAATTAAGATCTCTCACAACATAACTAAACTCAAAAGAAAAAGATGAATGCTTTTGAAGCCGCTTCCCCTTTACGCAGCCCTCCGAAGAGAACAAAGATGATCGGACTTAAATACAGTCGCAAAACACGACGGACATTGAGGCACCATAACAGAGGATCCTCCACCTCCGAAAACACCAACAACGTTAACGTGTTGATTGAGATGAAAAACTGACAGCACTTTGCGAACGAAGGCACCGGCCACAGCACTACCTTTTCCCTGGAAAGACATAGAAAGGGGGCACAACACAAAAGCACCTGCAGCTCTGAAATCCTCTTTGCCGAACTTATGGCCACCAAAAAGACTGCCTTCAATATGAGATCTTTCAATGTGCAAGCTCTCAGAGGCTCAAAAGGCTCTTCCGTCAATACTGACAAAATGAAGTTGAGGTCCCAAGGAGGAACCACTGCCTGGAACAGAGAAAGCACAGTTACTTACCTGTAAACAGGTGATCTCTGGGAACAGCAGGAAAAAGTCCTCACATATGGGTATGTCGGTACCGACGGAGCCTGCGCGGGAACGCCCCCAGCATCCAATCAGAAAGCTTTTGGGAGCATCCCACAGCGCCTGCATGCTGCCTTCCCGCCTTTCCAACTGTCTCTCCTCAGTTGAGTTTTATAGCTGAGACAAAGAGGGAGAGAGAGGGAAAGGAAGAGAGACAGAGAGAGAGAGACAACTCCTAGGGTAGGTGGGTGGGTTGTGAAGACTTATTCCTGCTGTTCCCAGAGATCACCTGTTACAGGTAAGTAACTGTGCTATCTCCAGGAACAAGCAGGAATGAGTCTTCACATATGGGGACTCCCTAGCTTTTGATGCCAGGGAGAGCACCCAGAAGTTGTGTGTCCCTGGGACAGGGCTGCACTTCCCCACCTGGATCTCTGGCATCCCATGAGGGATGGTGGGTAGGAGTTGATTAAGTATGGAACAGGTGTTTGAGAACAGCCTGACCAAACAAGGCATCCCGGCGGGAGTCCTTGTCTAAGCAGTAATGGGCTGTGAAGGTATGAACCGAGGCCCAAGGCCCGAGGCCCAAGTGGCTGTTCGACAGATGTCGTCGATAGACACAGAGTTCAGATGAGCCATTGAGGCTGCCATGGCTCTCACACTGTGAGCTGTGACATGGCCCTCCAGAGAAATGTTCTTGCTCTGATAGGCGAAAGAAAATACATTGGGCAATCCAGTTGTAAACAGTTCTCTTGGAGACTGGTTGTCCCAAATGAGAAGGATCAAAAGCAACAAGGAGTTGGGAAGACTTTCTATGTTGCTGTGTCCTCTGTAAGTAAAAAGCCAGAGCTCTTTTACAGTCCAGGGTATGAAGATTCCTCTCTGCAGGTGATGCATGAGGTCCTGGAAAAAAAACAGGTAGGTAAGACCTCTTGGTTGAGGTGAAAAGGCGAGACCACCTTAGGCATAAAATGTGGATTAGTCCTAAGGACCACCTTGTCATGATGGAACCTTGTATAAGGTGGATTAGCTACTAGTGCTTGCAATTCACTGATGCGGCGTGCTGATGTGATTGCAATGAGAAAGATAACCTTCCAAGAAAGGTATTTCAAGGAGGTAGTAGCTAAAGGTTCAAAAGGCGGCTTCATAAGCTGACCAAGAACCAAATTTAAGTCCCATGCCACCGGTGGTGGTCTAATGGGAAGCTTTGTTAAAAGGAGGCCTCTCATGAACCTTGCTACAAGGGGATGAGAGGAAACAGGTTATCCATTGAGAGGCTTGAGTGAAGCTGCAATAGCACTCAGATGGACTCTTACTGAATTTGTCTTAAGGCCTGCATTAGACAGATGCAGGAGATACTCCAGCAACGATTCCAGAGGTATGGCACGGGGGTTAAGACCCTTCTCAGAACACCAGATTGTAAACCTTTTCCACTTGAAGGCGTAAGAACGTCTAGTGGAAGGTTTTCTGGAAGCTTGAAGAACATCTTTCACTTGCTGAGAAAGAGGAAGATCCTGGAGATCTAGGCCTTCAGCAACCAAGCCCTGAGATGCAGAGACTGGGGAATGGGATGCCACAACTTTCCGTCCTCCTGAGAGAGGAGGTTTGGAGCAGACCCTAACTCTAGGGAAGGAGCTTGAGAGAGATGTAGAAGCAGAGGGTACCACACTTGTCGTGGCCAATGTGGAGCTATGAGAATCATGTGGCCTCTGTTTCTCTGAAGCTTGAACAGGGTTTTGGGAATTAGGGGAATGGGTGGAAAGGCATACAGGAGGTCCCAGTGAAGGAGGAAAGCATCCCTTGCCTGAGCCCCCTGAGCCGGAGTTCTGGAACAGAACCGGGGAAGTTTGGCATTCCACGGACTTGCAAAGAGGTCTATGTCCGGGGTTCCCCAAATTTGAAAAATTTTTGACACCTGGTCCATATGTAGGGACCACTCGTGTGGAAGCAAAACTCGACTGAGTCTGTCTGCCCAAGAGTTTTGAATCCCTGGAAGATAGACTGCCAGAAGATGAATGTGATGCTCTCTGGCGAGGGCCCACAGTCGCAGAGCTTCGTTGCAAAGCGACAGAGAGCCAGTTCCCCCCTGCTTGTTTAGGTAGAACATGGCTACCTGATTGTCCGTGTGGACAAGGACTGTCTTGTGGCTGAGCAGGGTGTGGAAAACTCGTAGAGCAAGGAAGATTGCTCTGAGTTCCAAGAGATTGATGTGGAGACAAGTCTCCTGTGGGGACCAGATGCCCTGGGTGGAGAGGTCCTGAAGATGAGCTCCCCAGCCCATTGGAGAAGCATCTGTTGTAAGAGTTGCCTGGGGTAGAGGCTGTTGAAAAGGACACCCCAGCAAGAGGTTTTGAGGGGACTTCTACATTGGAGGGACAAAATGAGGCGACTTGTGTTTGCTATTTTGTCTGACAGGCAGCCTAATGCCTGGGTCCATTGGGTGGATAAAGTCCACTGAGCTGCTCTCATGTGAAGGCGAGCATATGGTACCACATGAACGGTGGAAGCCATGTGGCCTAGCAACTGTAACATCTCTCAAGCAGTTAGTAGGGGTTTCAACTCTGCTTGAGAAGCTAACTGCATCAAGCGAAGGCAGCGGGCCTAGGGAAGAAAGGCCCTTGCCTTTGTGGTATCCAGCAATGCCCCTATAAACTCCAGGGACTGAGTAGGGATCAAATTGGATTTTGGGATGTTTATTACCAGCCCTAAATATTGAAGGATACGCATTGTGCAGGTTAGAGCAGTTTTGGCCTCTGATTGAGAGGGAGCTCGAATGAGCCAGTCGTCCAGATAGGGGAAGACAAATATTCCCAGGGTGCGCAGAAAAGCAGCAACCACTGCCATGCATTTCGTGAACACCCTTGGTGCAGAGGCCAGGCCAAAGTGGAGCACTCTGTATTGATAGTGCTTCTCCAGGAAAAGAAACCGAAGGAATCTTCTGTGAGTTGGATGGATGAGAACATGAGTGTACGCATCCTTGAGATCTAGAGAACAAAGCCAATCCTGACTCTGAAGGTATGGCAGCAGAGTTCCTAGAGAACTTTTTCATTGACTAGGAATTTGTTCAACTCTCTGAGATCTAAAATGGGTCTGAAGCCCCCTGTTTTCTTTGGGATAAGAAAATAGGGGGAGTAGAAACCTGTGCCTTGTTGTTGAGAAGGCACTTCCTCTATTGCACCTTGGGCTAGAAGAGTGGCAAACTCCTGCTGTAACAGGTTGAGGAGGGAGGTTGGAGAATTGAACTGGTGCACTCTTGTGAGAGGGGGCAAGCTGGAAAAATGAAGTTTGTACCCCTCTCTTATGATGGAGAGTGTCCAATGCTCTGCTGTGATTTGCCCCCATCTGGGAGCAAAGTGACATAACCTTCCTGGAATGGTGGAGGGCTCTGGTCCTTCCAGAGCCAGGAAGGCTAAGTTCTCTAGCAGAAAGTCAAAGGCCCTGAGGGGGCTGAGACTGCTGGGCTGGAGCAGGCCTCACAGCCTTTGCCTTGGTCTGTTTCGAGGATTGCTGACATTTGGAAGGGAACTGAGCTGTAGAAGATGCTCTCTGACTTTAAGCAGGATAGGATCTTCCCTTTTTAGAAAAAGGTGTTTTCTTGAACAACCTTTTCTTAGCAGAAGCAGCTGTAGATTTTGATAGTCTATCCAAAGCAGAATTTTCAGCATCCATCTGATTGGCTTTTGCTTGCCAATCCTTACCAAACAGATTTTCACCTGTACAAGGGATATTTCCCAATTCATCTTGGACCCAGATCTCCAAATCAGATGCTTGAAGCCAAGCAATCCTACGTGCACCTATAGCTATAGCTGAGGCTCTGCTTACGCATTCAAAGGAGTCGAAAGCTGCACAGTTGGAGAATTTGGAGATATCCTGGGCATGTTTGAGCCCAGAGAGAAATTCTTGCCTTTTATTGTCAGACATAAAAGGACTTAAAGTCTGCAAATGGTCAGTGACTTCTTTCAAGAACATTCCCATGTAGAGACTATAAGAATTAATTCTCGCAGCAAGCATGGAAGCTTGGAAAACTCTTCTACCAAAAGCATCCAGGGTTCTACATTCACGTCCTGGAGGATTAGAGGCATGTCTCTTGGCACTTCTAATCTTTCTCATTGCAGACTCAACCACAATAGAGTGGTGAGGAAGCTGAGTTTTATGGAAACCAGGACAAGGAGGGACACGATACATGGTGTCCAACCTGCGAGAATGAGGAGAGGTGGTTAGAGGTGCTCCCACATCCTTAACATGAGATCATACAGAATCTCATGAATAGGCAAGGTAGCTGCCTCTTTAGGAGTTTTAGGATATTGTAGAATATCTAACTCCTTAGCTCTAGGCTCTGACTCTGGGGCTACTGTAATAGAGAGACCCCGAGCCACCTTTCTGATAAAGTCTTGAAAAGACAAGTCCTCTGGAGGAGACATCCTTCGTTTAGGAGAGGACTCCTCCTGTGGAAGAAGCATTACTGCATCGACAGACTCTTCAATTTAAACTGCTGACTTTGCTCCATAAAGTCTATCACACTGGTATCCCATCTTATTTGTCTGACCTCCTATCTTTTCACTCCCCCCGCTACACTCCACGTTCTTTCCATCTTAACCGCCTTGCCCTCCCCCCACCTTCCCGCGCTCACCTTCAGTTCACGCGTCTATCTGCTTTCTTTTTTGCTGGTCCCGCACATTGGAACTCTCTTCCCCCTTCCCTCCGACTGGAACCACAATTCACGATTTCAAAAAAAACCTTAAAACTCATCTCTTTTCACTGGCCTTCAATATCCCTTCCCCTTTTGTGTGAATCTATCCCTGCTGTACCTACCTACCTATTGTATCCTGTCTTGTGTTCTTTGCATACCAGCTTCTATTCTACACAAATTGTATATTTCTTTTCCTTTCTGGCTTGCCCAAAGTTTTATGTAATATGTTTTTTATGATTTGTATAATTTATGTTATGTATTTTATAATTTTATTTGTATAATTTTATTTTATGTATTTTATGAATTTTTATGTATTTTATCGATTGTACACCGCTTTGATTACCCAGAAAGGCGGTTATATCAAATAAATAAACCTATAAACCTAAACCTAAACCTTCAGAATCCTCAGAGTCATCAGAGGAATCGAAGTATCGTCTGTCGGGATGCTCCTGCAAAGCCCGATACCCGTACCGACCGGGGTCGGTATCGGGAATCATCGGTACTGGGGTATCGGTACCGGAGGGCTGCAGAGGGCAGGGTACCGGCATGGCTGACACCGATGCCGATGTCGATGCCACCAGTACCGGAATCGGTACCGATGGCGATACCGGAGCCGGTACCTGCGGAGTAGTCTATTGCGGTACCACGGGCGTCGATGCCACAAGGAAAGCTGCCAGACTGCATTCGATGGACAGAATCCTCTGATCCATCGACGCTGCCAATGCCTGGAAGTCGGTACCAGTGGAGGCCACCAGTACCCCAGAGCATGGCACCAGGAGATCTGTTGAGGCCACGCCATCTAGATCGTCCTGGAACCCCGATGATGATGCTTTAGAAGCTGAAGCCTCCCGCCGGGGTAATTTTGCCCGTGCAGAATCCTCGAGGGCAAGGCCAGGGGCATCTCGATGCTTAGAAGGAGATTTGCCCTTCGAGGACCGGCTGGATTTATGTTTAGTTACCTGAGATCCATGTGAGGAAGAAGCAGCCCTGGAAGACGTCGATGCCACCGAAGCCGCATCAGAGGGAAACAGGGTACTGAGCTTGGCAGCTCGGTTCTGTCGACCTCTCTTAGACATCATGGAACAGGACACACAATCTGTAATGGAATGGTCAGGGCCTAAAAACATTTGAGACACCAGTCATGGGTGTCTGTGATGGATATAGTACCGCCACATTTTGTGCACTTCTTAAATCCTGAGGCAGGTTTTTCCATATTTTAAGGAAAAAAGGATTTTGGGCCTAAGGCCCAAAACTGAAGTACACCTGAAGAAAAAATAGAAGTTGTTTTGTTTTTTTTTTAAGAAAAGAATAAGAACCGGCGGTACCGGTATAGCGTCGAGGAAGGCAGACGCTAACAGAAAAAAAATAAAGAAAAATTAAGGAAATTCTTCTGTGGTGAAAGGAACACGACCTGCTGGCTCCGCGGAAAAAGAACAACTGAGGAGAGACAGTTGGAAAGGCGGGAAGGCAGCACGCAGGCGCTGTGGGATGCTCCCAAAAGCTTTCTGATTGGACGCTGGGGAGCGTTCCCGCGCAGGCTCCGTCGGTACCGACGTACCCATATGTGAAGACTCATTCCTGTTTGTTCCTGGAGATCAGACATATTTCACCACCTGCAAGAACAGAGTGATATCCAGGTGTACCGCCAGGGAAACCCGCTGGACCTTACCGAGATAACAGGTGAGAGCTGCCACTTGCACGCAGAGAGCTGCAAAAAGAGTAATTAGTGTTCCTGAAGGAACTCCAGCCCAGTCCCTTTCCTCTGAGTTGTGCTCCCCTTCCAGCAGCTTAGAGACTGAGCACGTCATAGTCTTTTGATGACACCTAGGATATAAATAGCACTGGCACCACCCACCAGCTCCAGTATCCTACTGACAAAGCAGACTCAACGGAGAGACAATTTAAAGAACAAACAAGTAATCAACTATATCAAATTGCAGAAAATGTAGTATAGGACCGCCCACCTCCCCCGGAAGGGACTTCCCCCCACCCCTCCCCCCCCCTCGAAGAGGAGGAGAAGGCTTACCTGATACAGCAACTGCCCTTATGGACTCCCCCACAAGGGCACTTAACCTGTCCATCCCATCATGCCCCCAGCACCTTTTCAGGAGGCTCCTCGCTTGAAACTCCCTCTGCTGTGTAACTAACACTTCGGGCTGGCACAGCTTAACCCTTCTTGCCGCATAACACTGGGTGGGATCAGGGACTGGACTGGAGTTCCTTCAGGAATGCTAATTAGCAGGTAAGGCCTAATTACTGTTTCCTAAGCGTCCCTCCAGTCCAGTCCCTTTCCTCTGGGATGTAAAGCGTAGTTACTCACCTGTAACAGGTGTTCTCCAGGAGCAGCAGGAATCAGTCCTCACTTATGGGTGACGTCGGCGCCGACGGAGCCCTCGCGGAGCAATTTTCCCCAGCTTTCAAAGAAAGCCTTTGGGAATTGCAGCGCGCATGCGCAGTCGTCTTCCCGCCCGAGGGTGCCATCTTAGCCAGTCAGATGACATAGCTAAAAAGACAGCATAAAAATATTTGCAAAAACATAAGCAGACGATTGCAACTCCAAGGGGAGGAGGGAGGGTAGTGAGGACTGATTCCTGCTGCTCCTGGAGAACACCTGTTACAGGTGAGTAACTACGCTTTCTCCAGGACGAAGCAGGAAGTCAGTCCTCACTTATGGGACTCCCAAGCTCAAGGCTACCGGAGACCCTAAGCACAAAAATGAGCTCCCTCTAGCTCAGCAGCACAGAAGGAAAGAATCTTCGCTGAATTATCACCCACCGGTAGCCCACATCCGGGATGGAGGGTAGGAGTTGCTCAGACCTCAAAGAGATTACGGAGGACTGCCTGTCCGAAAGCACTGTCCCTGCGGGACTCCCTCTCGAGACAGTAATGGACCGCAAAAGTCTGGCTCGAAGACCAAGTAGCGGCCCGGCAGATGTCTGCCAGCGGAACAGAGCGGAGGTAAGCCACTGACGTAGCCTTTGCCCGAACGCAATGAGCCGTGACTCGACTTTCTAAGGAGAGTCCGGCTGCCCCATAAGCCCAAGAGATACAGTCCGCAACCCAGATGGACAGAGTACGCTTGGAGACCGGGAGCCCCAATTTATTGGGGTCAAAAGACACAAAAAGCTGAGCAGCTTTACGGTGCTCCCGCGTACGGTCAAGGTAGAAGTTCAATGCCCTTCTACAGTCCAGGGTAGGGAGGACCGTTTCAGCTCGGCTGGAGTGTGGTCTGGGAAAGAAGGTTGGAAGTACCACCTCCTGATTGATGTGAAAAGGGGAGACCACTTTTGGAAGAAATTTTGGGTGAGTCCGTAGGACTACCCTATTTTTGTAGAACCGAGTGTAAGGGGGATCAGACACGAGGGCCTGCAATTCACTTACGCGTCTAGCGGAAGTGAGGGCTATCAAGAACAGTGTTTTCCAAGACAGAAAACGGAGAGAACAGGTAGCCATAGGTTCAAAAGGCGGACAGGTGATCCGCTGTAAAACCACATTCAGATCCCAGTCAGGTGCTGGCGGGCGCAGAGGTGGTTTAAGTAGAAGGAGACCTCGGAGAAACCTCGCTACGAGAGGGTCGCTGGAGAGAGGTCTACCGTCCACCGGCACATGATGTGCCGAAAGAGCACTGAGGTGAACTTTGACGGAGTTGGACTTAAGTCCCAGATTAGAGAGGTGTAGCAAGTACTGCAAGATCACCGACACCGGGCAGGAGAAGGGATCCTGAGACTGTTGGGTACACCAGACGGCAAAGCGACGCCATTTAAGGGCGTAGCATTTGCGGGTAGAAGGCCGTCGCGAAGCCAAGACGACCTCCTCCACCTCTGCCGGCAGGAGAAGGGGAGCAAGGACTACCCTCTCAGCAGCCAGGCCATGAGGTTGAGAGACCTGAGGTTGGGGTGTAGTAGAGACCCCTGATCCTGAGTGAGGAGATCCGGTTGTACCCCCAGAGGGAATGGATCCTCCACCGTTAATTGCAGTAGGAGCGGAAACCACGGCTGTCTGGGCCAGCGAGGGGCCACCAGGATCATGAAGGCTTTGTCTCGGAGAACCTTGAAAAGAGTCCGAGAGACTAGCGGGATGGGAGGGAAAGCGTACAGAAGGCTCCCCGACCATGAAATTAGAAAAGCGTCCGCCGCAACCCGAAGTGGGTGTGGCTGACGAGAGCAGAAGCGAGGAAGCTGCCGGTTGTGAGGACTGGCAAAGAGATCCACCGTGGGGAGGCCCCACCTTAGGAAGAGCTTCTGAACTACCAAGGGATCCAGACGCCACTCGTGCGGCTGGAGGATCCTGCTGAGTTTGTCCGCCAGGCAATTCTCTTGGCCCGGGAGATAAACTGCCTTGAGGAGAATGCCGTGACTGACGGCCCAAGAGCAGAGCTTCTGTGCCTCCCGGCAGAGGAGGAAGGAGCCCGTGCCCCCCTGCTTGTTCACGTAGAACATGGCAACTTGATTGTCCGTCTGGACAAGGACGGACTGGTGGGAAGTCAGGTGGGAGAAAGCCTTGAGAGCCAGGCGGATCGCCCTGAGCTCCAGGAAGTTGATCTGCTGAGCAGACTCCCACGTGGTCCAGAGGCCCTGAGTACGTGCCCCTTGGCAATGTGCTCCCCAGCCCAGGAGGGATGCATCCGTGGTCAGCACCCGGGTCGGCTGAGGTGACTGGAAAGGCATTCCGAATATCAGGTTCGGCTGCCGAAGCCACCACCGGAGAGACGAGATCAGCGGCTCGGAGACGCGCACTAGGTCTGCTAGGCCGCCTGTGGCTTGTCGCCACTGCTGGCAGAGACACCATTGAGCAGGCCGCATATGCAGGCGGGCATTGGGGGTCACATGGACGGTGGAAGCCATATGGCCGAGCAGTCTCAGGAAGCGCCTGGCGGAGACCAGGGGCTGGCTGCGAAAACGGTCGGCTAGGTCCATGAGCCGTTGAGCCCTGTCGAGCGGTAGGTACGCTCGTGCCTGAGGAGTGTGGAGCCTTGCGCCGATGAACTCGAGATCCTGTGAGGGGAGCAAAGTGGACTTTGCGAAATTTATAACAAAGCCCAAGTACTGCAGA
Organism: Ichthyophis bannanicus; assembly: GCA_033557465.1. Classification (NCBI taxonomy): domain Eukaryota; kingdom Metazoa; phylum Chordata; class Amphibia; order Gymnophiona; family Ichthyophiidae; genus Ichthyophis; species Ichthyophis bannanicus. Next base: position 1,357,987,949 of record CM066032.1, read on the forward strand.
AGAGTCACCGTGCGGCGTGTGGCGCTGGTGACCTCCGGAGCGGACGCCGCTCTGATGAGCCAGTCGTCGAGGTACGGAAAGACATATAGGCCGTGAAGCCGGAGATGGGCCGCCACCACTGCGAGACATTTTGTGAAGACTCGCGGCGCGGAGGACAGGCCAAAGGGCAGTACTCTGTACTGGTAATGATTTCCTGCCACCACAAACCTTAGGTATTGGCGGTGGCTTGGGTGGATGAGGATGTGCGTGTAGGCATCCTTTAGATCCAAGGAGCATAGCCAATCTCCCTGCTGGAGGTAGGGCAGAAGGATTCCAAGGGTAAGCATTTTGAACTTCTCCCGCACAAGGAACTTGTTGAGGTTGCGCAAGTCCAGGATGGGTCTGAGGCCCCCTGTTCTCTTTGGTATTAGAAAATACCTGGAATAAAAGCCTTGACCTCTCAGGTGGTGTGGCACCGGTTCCACCGCCTGTTCCTGCAGAAGACCTGCTAACTCCTGAAGGAGTAATTCCCTGTGCAGAGGGGGTCGTGGAGGTTCTCCCGGAAAATAGGAGGGAGGGACCTGGTGGAAGTGGAGAAGATAGCCTTCCCGCACGACTTGAAGCACCCAGGCATCTGCGGTGATGCTGGACCACCTGTGGGCGAAGTGAACCAGCCGGCCTCCGGTGCTGGGAGGAACCAGCGGGGGGGGGAGAGGCTATGCTTTGTGAGTCAAAAAACCCCCACCCTGCTGAGCAGGGGCTGGTGGTGCAGGCTTGGGGGCTTGCTGCCTACGGGACCCGTTACCCCGTCCCTTGGCCTGCTGGCCCTGTTGGGGAGCTGCCGGGGCCTGATAATGGGGGTATTGTTTGTAGGCAGCCGCCTTCCTCGGGTAAAAGGACTTTTTCCCCGAGCCCTTCTTTTTCTGGGAAGGGGCGGAGGTCTTCCTAGAAAGCCTGGTCCTGGTGAGAGTCTCAGTCTCAATTTGCGCAGCCTTTTCCGCCATGGGCTTGCCAAAGAGGTTTTCGCCTCGGCAGGGGACATCGACCAACTTGTCCTGCACCCAGGGCTCAAGGTCTGACGACTGAAGCCAAGCCTGTCGGCGGGCACCGATGCCGGCTGCGGCCACTCGAGCCGATGCTTCAAAGCCATCATAGGCTGCCCGGGACATGAACTTTGAGCATTCCCGAATGCCAGTGGACAAGGCTAGGAACCTCCGCAAGGGTTCCTCGGACAAACCAGCGGAGAAGCCGGCTAGCTCTTTAGCCAGATCCCGGAGATACATGCCCATGTATAGCTGGTAAGTCTGGACACGACATGCGAGCATAGAGCCCTGGAAACACTTCTTACCAAGGCCATCCAGGTTACGGGCCTCCCTGCCAGGAGGCACCGAGGAGTGCATCTTCTGGCTCTTAAGACGATGCATGGCCGATTCCACTACCATGGAATGGTGTGGCAGCTGTGCCTTTTGAAAGCCAGGGCTCTTGCGGACTCGATAGATAGAATCGACCCGCTTGCTCAGGACCGGCGAGGAGGCCGGACTCTCCCACATGCGGAAGAGTAGTCGTTCCAGCATAGGAGGAACCGGTACAGTAAAGTGTTCCCTCGCGGGAGAGTCATACTGGAGGGCGTCGAGCTCTTCGGCTCGAGGCTCCTCCTCGGGATCCGCAGGGAAGGCCAAAGCCTTGGCCATATCCCTAACGAAGTCCGAGAACTGGGCATCCTCCGGGGGGGACTGCTTCCGAGGCTCGGACTCCGGTGAGTCCGAGGGGACACACCGAGTCCGGAAAGAATCAGGCGACTCTTCCTCTTCAGACTCCCAGACCGACTCCGACGAGGACTCGGTGGGGTCGGCCCGGGCAGGGCGCGGCGCCTGCCGCCCCGACGCCGAGGGAGTCGGCGTCGGCGACCTCGGTCCCGAACGGGAGGCCGAGGGTGACCTCGACCGAGGATCGACTCGAGTTCTCATCGACTCGAGGATCGGCTCGGTCTCCGGGGTCGACTTGGACGTCGACGTCCCGGCGGTCGGGGCAGCGGCGCCAGCGAGCAGTGCCCGCTGCTGGTCCATGAAGGCAGACAGTCTGCTCTCCAAGGCCGTCAACCTGAGTCCGAGCTCAGGTGACCCAGCAGCCCCGACTCGGGGCCCGACGTCGGCTGTCGCGGAGGCGAGTCCAGAAGGACCACAGGACTTACCCGAGCAGGCATCTCCGACTCCAGGCGAGGTCGCTTCGTGAGGTGTTCCTTCTCCAAGGACCCGGGGCGGCTGTCGGGGCTATGCGACCTGGCCCTCGCGGAACCAGGAGCGTCCACCGACGCCGCCCTCGCGGGTTTCACCTTCCGACGATGGTCCCCGGAGGGAGAACCCCGGTCGGAGGAACTCCGGCGACGGTCCGAGCTGGAGCCTTTGGACGCGGAGGCCTCCGACGAGGTCCGGGTACGGCTGGGGTCAGCGAAGATTCTATCACGCTGATGCCGCCGACTTCTCAACGCTTTTGAGGACATTTTGCCGCAGGGCCCACAGATCAGTTCCTCATGATCCGGGCCCAGGCAGCGGAGGCAAAAGTCGTGTGTGTCAGTTAGTGACATATTTCGGTCACACTGACCACACCGCTTAAACCCACTGGCAGCCATGGGGGGAAAAAGGGCCCCTGCGAGGTCAAAGGACCGGGCTGCCAGGGAAAAATCGAAAACGAAAGCTGACAAGGTCAGAAAAACCAAAAAAAGTAAGAGGACTCGTGACCGGCGTCGCGAGTCCGGGCGGGAAAAAGATCGGCGTCGAACCGAAGGAAAAAGAATAAAATAATGAAGAAAAATCGACTTTTTCGCGGGGACAAGACGGGGACGTCTGTAGGGCTCCGCGGAAAAAAGAAGACTGGCTAAGATGGCACCCTCGGGCGGGAAGACGACCGCGCATGCGCGCTGCAATTCCCAAAGGCTTTCTTTGAAAGCTGGGGAAAATTGCTCCGCGAGGGCTCCGTCGGCGCCGACGTCACCCATAAGTGAGGACTGACTTCCTGCTTGGTCCTGGAGAACAGAGCAGTTCAAACATGGGAGGGGCCTGAAAGACCGGACCGAAGTACCGCTCCTCCAAACCTGGCATCTCCCGCTGCCTGAACATCCAAACAGTAGTGCTTGGCAAAAGTATGCAGAGACAACCAAGCAGCTGCTCTACAAATATCCAGTGGCGGAATTAGACTAAATTCCGCCCACAAGGCTGCCTGGGCCCTCGTAGAATGCGCCCGGAACCAGCTTTCCTTTTAGAATGTATGCCTATGCAATGGCCTCCCTGATCCATCTGGAAATGAACGCCTTGGCTGCCGCCTCTCCCTTACGTGGTCCCCCGAAAAAGACAAACCACCTTTCCAATCTGCGGAATGGTGCTGTACGCTTCAGATACCGCTTCAAAAGCCTGCGGACGTCCAAACGGCGCATCGTCCACTCCCTGCCCCATCTTGGAGAAGAAAGGCAGAGACACTGGCTGATTCACATGAAAACACAAGACCACCTTGGGCAAAAAGGAAGGTACTGTCCGCAAGACCACCTTGTCTTTGAAGGAGGAGAGGAACGGCAGACAGCACGAAAGAGCCTGAAGCTCCGAAATACACCTAGACGAACAGATAGTCACCAGAAACACTGTCTTGAGTCAAATTCTTCAAGGAGGCTCGCTCTCCCGGCTCGTAAGGTTCCCCCACCAAAGTATCCAGCATGAGATTAAGATCACAGGGAGGAACAAACGATCTCTGCTGGGGCCGCTTGATGTCGCACTGCCTCAGGAACCAACCTATATCTGGGGGTTGTCCTAACGTCATATCCTGAATCTTGCCCCTGTAGAAGGAAATAGCTGCCACCTGCACCCGCAAGGAACTTGCAGCCAGACCTGTCTCGTAACCAGCCTGTAAGAAATCCAGCACCTCTGGAACTGAAACCTCCAAAAGGTCTTTTCTCCTGGGCTGCACACCAGCCCTCAAAAATGCGCCAGATTCTCACACAGGAAAGGCAAGTAGAATGCTTCCAGGCGTTCAACAAGGTCATGATCATTGGTCTGGAATATCCTCGCTTACGCAGTCTTGCCCTTTCAATAGCCAGACCGTAAGCGAGAACCGATTCACTTGTGGCATCCACACGGGCACCTGAGTCGGAAGATCTCCTCTCACCGGTAACCGCCAGGGATGATCAGCCAACAGTCGTCTGAGATCAGCATACCACGGACGACGTGACCAGTCTGGGGCTATTAGAATTACCCACCCCCGGTGGGTCTCTATTCTTTGGAGGACCCTGCCTATGAGAGCCCACGGGGGAAACATATACAGTAGTTCCCCTGCGGGCCACCTCTGAACCAGAGCATCCAGGCCCTCAGACATCCTTTCCTTTCTTCTGCTGAAGAAGCAGCTCACCTTGGCCGACTTCCATTGCGCCATGAGATCCATAATAGGAGACCCCCATCGGCGTACGACCTGTTTGTACACCTCCTGACAGAGCTCCCATTCACCATGATCCACCTTGTACCTGCTCAGATAGTCCGCCGTGACGTTTTCTACTCCAGCTACATGTGCAGCCAACAAGGCCTGCAGCTGGGCTTCGGCCCACTCCATCAGGTTCTTTGCTTCCTCTTGACGGTTGACATAGGCCACTGTGGTCAAGTTATCCAATAGCACCCGGACTGCCCGCTGACAGACCCAGCGCTCGAATGCTCCGAGAGCTAGAGCCACCGCCTGCATCTCCAGTCTGTTGATGGACCACTGGGCTTCCAGGGTACTACAGCGACCCTGGGCAAAACGCCCCTCGCAGTGAGCCCCCAACCAACCAAACTGGCATCCTTCATCAACTGCAGCCACTGCGGGGGCTCAAGGGGCATGCCTCACTCCAGATTCCCCAGATGGAGCCACCACTGCAAGGTCCCCCTGGTCGCTGAGGAACAGGATAGTGCTTTGGACAAGGGCTGACAGTGAGGGGACCAACGACTAAGGAGAGACTAGTGTAGCGGTGTCATATGTGCCCTGGCCCAGGGCACCAACTCGACTGTCACCGTCATGGTCCCCAGCAGCTGAAGATAATGCCAAGCGGAAGGTGCCTTCATGGCTAGAAATTGGCACACCAGTCGCCGTAGCTCAGATGCTCTCTGAGCCGGCAAGAACAACCTGCCCCTGCTGGTGTTGAATCTTGCCCCCAGATACTCATCTCCTGAGCAGGTACCAATCTGCTTTTTGTCAGATTGATTACCCACCCTAGACTCCGGAGAAGTTAGACTACTCTGGCTGTTGCCTTTAGACTCTCCTCCCTGGACTTGGCCCTAATCAACCAGTCGTTGAGGTACGGGTGTACCAGCACCCCTTCTTTGCGTAACGCCACTGCCACCATGACCATTACTTTGGTAAAGGTGCGAGGAGCTGTCCCCAGGCCAAAACGGCAAAGCCTGAAACTGAAAGTGTCCCCTTGGAGCCGCAGAAACTGCTGATGTGACTGGCGGGTGGGAATGTGCAAGTACGCCTCTGTGAGGTCGAGAGACGTTAGGAACTCTCCTTGTCAAACCGCCACTATCACCGACTTCAGAGTTTCCATGCGAAAATGGGGTACTCAGACAACAAGCGACTCGCTTCAGATGGAGAATGGGCCGAAAGCAGCCCTCCTGTTTTGGAACCACAAAATAGATGGAGTACCGATCGCATCCGCATTGGTCTGTAGGCACCGGCACGACCACCCCCAAACAGCAGCAGCTGTGTCAGTCTCCTCCACCACTGCAGCCTTGGACGGAGAACCGCAAGGAGACTGTATGAACGATGGGAGGATTGGTCTGGCAAATTTGAGAGCATAGCCTTCTCGGATCACCTCCAGAACCCACTGATCGGATCTGACAAGGACCCAGGCAGGGAAGAACTGACGCAGGCGACTTCCCACAGGCAGAACTCCCACCCGGGCCCCCCTTACTTCATTGCGGTTTCCTAGGCCCTGAAGTGGAGAAAGAGGCCCCAAATCCCCTTCCTGCCCCTCAAAATCCCCGGAAACCGTGCCCTCTCAAGGGGAAGTGTGTCCTCTGAAAGGGCACCGACCAAGCCATCCGAAACTTACGGGACTCCCACGGCTGAGACCGAGCAGGAATGGGGTTGCGACTCTGTTTTGGCCTGTCCTCCGGGAACCTGCCTCCCTTAGATTTCCCCAATTCCTTTACCAACCTGTCCAGCTCCTCCCAAAACAGCTTTCTCCTGACAGGGAGCCTGCTGAAACGGGCCTTCGAAGAACCATCTGCCGCCCAGTTGTGAAGCAAAAGGTGGCGACGAGTCGCTACCATCGAATCCATGTTCTTGGCCAAGCTCCTGATAAGATCGTACTGGCTATCCGCAAGGTAAGCTGCTCCGGACTCAATTCTTGCAGCATCCACTGCCGGTCCACCCGGCAGGTCGCCAGGCAATTGAAGCTGCTGAGACCATCGGAGGCAAGCCCGAGATACCCAAGCTCCACACACAGAAGCCTGAAGGACCAGGGCACTGATGTCAAAAGCTTGCTTCAACAGTGCATCCAGTTTCCTATCCTGGGCATCCTTAAGAGCTGCACTGCCCTCTACCAGTATGGTTGTCTTCTTGGTAACAGCCGAGACGGCCGCATCCACTCTGAGTGACTGAAGCAACTCCTTATCTACTTCTGGTAAGTGGTACAACCATCCCATAGAACAGACACCCCCCCCCCCCCCCTTTAACCAGACTCCGGCTGATCCCACTCTTCCTGAATCATCTGCCAAACCACTCTGTGAACCGTGAAAATCTTCTGCAACGTCCTGACCACCCGAATCAGTGGGTCCTCCAAAACCTCCTGCTCTGCTGGAGCATCTATGGCCATATTGAGGACTTTCAGGTATTTGCAGATTAAAGCCGGCAGCTCTTCCCGACGGAAGACCTGAACAAGCCTGGCCTGCTCTGCCTCAGGGACTCGCCCTCTTTGAGGTCTTCGTCATCTTCCCCAACCTCCTGGTCTGAAGATTCCCCTTCCAGAACCTCAGACAGAAGAGAGTGGAGATCTTCGTGATTCACTAGTCTAGGTCGCTTAGGCAGTACCTCTGCATCTTCCATCCCTGCACAGCCACCTGTCCATGCGTTCTCTGTTGACGCAAACAGAAGGCCCTATGCAACAATAAGACAAATTCTGGGGAGAAACCTCCCCAGCCCCCTCCTTCCTGTACACCCGAAGAAGTGGAGGGCCTGGGCTGAGTCTGAGGAAGGGTCTGCTGCTCTGAGACCACAGGTAGCAAAGAGCTGTAAGGGAGTATTGCTTCAAGAAGCTCCCCTGCCTCCTGTAAAGGGGAAGATACAGGATCCTGAGTTATGCTGGCCTGGATACTTTTCTCCAAGGACGCAGCCCCTGCACACCCCGGCCTCAGAGACCGCTCCCCGCCGGGATCCGCAGACCAAACATTGTGGTCTTGCCGGCATGGTGGTAGGGCCCTTTAGCACTTAAACCACTGGCACTCAGTAAATTGCATCAGCAAACAAATCTTATTTTCTTTTTCTTTAATTAAACAAGTAAAGTTTAAATAAAACTTAAGTACAGAGAAATAAAGCTTAAATAAGAAACTGCAGATCGCTGGGACGAAACCCTCTTGACCAACAGCTCCCCCAGGCCTGCAGCACCAAGGACACGCGAAAAGCATGACAAAGGAATTAGCCTACCTTATTTCGTCTGACAGATCTTCTTACCGACAGCAGACCTTTCCCCCACGCTTGGCTGGTGACCGTGTGGTCAACCTACTGTACCACGCGGCATCTGAGTCCGCTGCAGTACTTCCTGTCAAACTGCTCCGACCGGCAGTCTCTCGCCAACCTTGCGCTCAGCTGCCTAGGAGGGCTTCGGCTGCGAGGTGGGAGAGAGAGGAAAAGTAGGCCCTGCCGAATTAAGCTCCAGACAGTTCCTTGCCCTAACCAGGCTCGGGATCTACGATCCTCTCCCCTCTGTGCCGATCTCGGTGAAGCCTCCTCTGGGGGGAGGGAGGGAGTGAACTCTCCTCAGCTCTGCAGGACAGATTCACTGCCCAAGCAAGCAAGCAAGCAGGAACAATCAAAATAAAAAAATCCAATTCTCTGAAGAAAAATAAAGAAAGAATTAAATAAAAAGAAAACCCCACTGACACCTAGGTCTCTCCAGTGAGCCTAACTCCTGGCTTGCTGCTACCTCCAGCTGCTTGGAGACTGAGCATACTGGAGCTGGTGGGTGGAGCCAGTGCTATTTATATCCTAGGTCTCATCAAAAGACGATGACGTGCTCAGTCTCCAAGCTGCTGGAAGGGAAGCACAACCCAGAGGAAAGGAACTGGAGGGACGTTTAAGAACCAGACCTTTATCCAACCCTGCCTGCAAGGTGGCGAGGACGTCTGACACCAAAGCCAAGAGAGGCCAACCACCATGTTCCATGCACCAATCCTCGAAGATCCTCCACACCTAAACATAACAAAAGGCCAAATAGCCCTGTTTTCTAAACCGAGACCATTCAAGAGCCAGGCCGCAAGTGAGAATCCAGCCACTTGAGGCAGTAGGATTGGATCCTGCACTAGGAGGTCATCTCGGACCGGCAGAAGCCACAGATGACCAACCGCCAGCCAGACTAGATCAGCATACCATGGTCACTGCAGCCATTCAGGAGCTAAGAGAATGACAGGCCACAATGCGCCTCCATCACTGTATTACTCAACCTATGGAGGCCCCACAGGGAAAAAACAGAGCAGGCCCTTCGTTGGCCACCTCTGCACCAGTGCATCGAGTCCTTCTGACATGTGCTCCCGTCTCCTGCTGTAAAAACGTTCTGCCTTGGCGGATTCACAAGCTGCCATCAGATCCATGATCGGCTGACCCAAACGGCTCACCCACTGAGCAAAGACTGCTCCGTTGAGCATGTACTTCCCCAGATCCAACTGAGGTAGTCTTCACATTCTCCTTGCCAGCCACATGCGCCACCGAAATCACTTGCAGGTTGGCCTCCACCCATGCTAACAGACCGATCTTTTTCAGCTGTACCCTAATTGTGCCCCCTTGGCGGTTGATATAAGCCACTGTGGTGGCATTGTCTGAGAACACTCACCGCCTTTCCCTGCAGCGCCAAGAACACCGCTCTCAGCTCCAACTGAAAGGCCATGCGCTCTCTTGCAGGGACCAAAAGACCCTGTGCTAACTGGGATTCGCAGTGTGCCTGCCATTCGAACAAACTGGCATCTGTCATCATCGGGATCCATTCCAGCTACCAGCTTGTCTGACTGCAGCCACCAACGAAGAGCTGTCTGAACTGATCAGGAAACTGATGGGAGAGTTGGTGGTGCTGAGCTGACCACCACCGCAAAGCCCTCCATAGTGGTCTCATATGGGCGCAAGCCCAGGGCACCAGCTCGACTGATGCAGCCATTGACCCCAGCAGTTTTAGATAATGTCACACAGTCGGTGTCTTCATGTGGAAAAATTGACGGACCTAATACTACAACGTGATCATTTTGTCCCACGGCAGAGATATTATGTCAGTCTCAAATCGAGTTCCCATATACACCAAATCTTGAGACGGCTGGTCGGCTTCTGGAAAAATTGACAATCCAGCCAAGATTTTGCAGCTAAGTGGTAATACGTTCCCTGGTCTGTGCGCTCTCTTCTTTGGATTTCCCCCGGATGAGCCAATCGTCCAGGTAAGAATATAAGATATGCCATACTGGGTCAGAACAGGTCCATGAAGCCCAGTATCCTGTTTCCAACAGTGGCCAATCTAGATCATAAGTACCTAGCAGTTTCCCCAAAAGACACAGGTTCCACAATGCTTGTATTGGGTCAAGCAGTGATAACCAGGGTCCCTTTTAATAATGGTTTATGGACCTTTCCTCTAGGAACTTGTTGAAACCTTTTTTAAACCCAGCTACACTAACAGCTTTTACTACATCCTCCAGTAACAAATTCTGAAATTTGATTACACGTTGAGTAAAAAAATATTCTCTCTTATTAGTCTTAAATTGGTTACCCTGTAGCTTCATTGCATGTCCCCTAGTCTTTTTATATTCTGATGACATAAAATCGATCTACGTTTACCCGTTCCACTCCATTCATTAATTTATAGACCTCTATCATATCTCCCCTCTATCATATCTCCCCGTTCCAGGTTGAAGAGTCCTAACCTTTTTAGCCTCGCTTCATAGGAGTATTCTTCCATTCCCTTTACCATTTTAGTGGCTCTTCTCTGTACCTTTTCTAATAACGTTATATATCCTTTTTAAGATACGGCAACCAGAATTGCATATAATATTCAAGGTGCGGTCGCACCATAGAACGATACAGAGGCATTATAAGAATTAATTAGACTTACCTGCAAATTGTTGTTCCTTAAGGAACTCTAGTCCAGTCCCGGAACCATAGAGTTTAGAATCTCCTCCAGCAGCCTTGGAGACTGAATGACATCACAGCTCTTCTCTTTCTGGTATAAATAGGCAAGGACCGCCCCCCCTTCCACCAGTACCTATTGACAAAGCAACTCAGCAGAGCAACAAATAAGTAGATAAAGAACAACAAGATAAACTAAATAAACTTTGGCTAGAATCTAAAAACCTGTGCATATTCTAACCTTCTCTTCGACGAAGGACCTTGTAGAAATGCCAAAAACGTAGAAACAAAAACCGCGCTACTGCGGGGTTCCCATTGTGGCTCCAATCCGCGTCCTCCAGAACCCCACTCCTCTTCCGGAGACATCCTCTCCAATTTGACCCCTTTTACTAAGATACAAAGGACCACAGCTTCAGGCTGCATACCCTGGGAGGGGTCTGGGACTGGACTAGAGTTCCTTAAGGAACAACAATTAGCAGATAAGTCTAATTAATTCTTCCTTTTCGTCCCTCTAGTCCAGTCCCGGAACCATAGAGGATGTAACAGAGCAGTGCACATCAACGGGAGGGACCAGAAAACCCAGCCTGAAGCACCGCTGAGCCAAAACGAACGTCCTCTGCCGCCTGCACATCTAACCGATAGTGCTTCGAGAATGAATGCAACGATGATGAAGTCGCCGCTCTACAAATGTCCGCGACCGAAACCGAACTGTACTCCGCCCATGACGCCGCTTGCGCCCTGGTCGAGTGCGCTCCGAGACCTTCTGGAACTACCCTACCTTTCAAAAGGTAATCCGACGCAATAGCCGCCTTTAACCATCTAGAAATGGACGCTTTCGCTACCGCTTCACCCTTCCGCGGCCCCCCGAAAGCCACAAACAATCTGTCAGTCTTCCGAAACGGCTGCGTCCGCCGAAGATACTTCCGAAGAACCCTACGAACATCTAGGGGATGTAACCTGCCTTCCGATTTCTCCTTTTGCTGCTTAGAGAATACTGGAAGCGACACCACGTGAGTGACATGAAAGGCCGAGACCACCTTCGGCTGAAAGTCCGGCACTGAGCGTAGCATGACTTTATCATGGAAGAAAGACAAATAAGGTGCCCTACAGGATAAAGCCTGTAACTCCGAAATCCTCCTTACGGAACAAATAGCTACCAGAAATACCTTCTTTAATGCGAGATCCTTCAGGGTGGCGATGCTTAGCGGCTCAAACGGTAGCTCAAGCAAAGCCTCCAATACCAGATTCAGCTTCCATGTCGGCACCGAACAGCGTACCAACGGACGAAGAAGCAAGACAGCTCTCAAAAAAAGTCTAATGTCACTGTGAGATCCTACCGGCTGACCGAGCACTTTCCCCCTGTAACAGGAAATCGCCGCCAATCCCTTCCGCACTCCATCCTGCAAAAAGAAAAGGACCTGCAAAATCGAAGCCCTCAACGGCTGAATATTACGCTCCATACACCAAGCTGCAAAGATCCTCCAGACCCGGACATACGCCAGCGAGGTGGAACGCTTGCATGCCTTTAGCAAGGTAGAAATGACCGCCGCCGAATAACCCTTAGCTGCCATCCTAGCCCGTTCAAGAGCCAAGCCGTAAGCGAGAACCGACTCACCTAGGGCATGCGCAACGGACCCTGCTGTAGGAGCTCCTCCCGCTGCGGTAACTACCACGGATCGTCCACTAACAGCCGTACCAAATCTGCATACCACGGCCTTCAGGGCCAATCGGGCGCGATCAGAATCACCCGACCGCGATGTCTCCCAACGCGCTGCACCACCCTGCCCATGAGGGCCCAAGGTGGAAAAAACATAAAAGGAGAACTCCCTCTGGCCACCTTTTCGCTAATGCATCTAGCCCCTCTGACATCCATTCCCAGCGCCTGCTGAAAAAACTTGCTACCTGCGCTGACTCGAAGCTCGCCATGAGAGCCATTACCGGAACTCCCCAGCGCCTCACCAGAAGAGCAAACACCCCCGGATGTAGCACCCACTCCTCGGGGTCTACTCTGTGACGACTGAGGAAATCCGCTTCGAGATTGTCTACGCTGGCCACATGTTGAGCCGCGAGAGCCTGGAGATCATGTTCGGCCCACACCCACAGCTGACCCACTTCGGCTTCCAGTGTAGCACTTCCTGTGCCCCCCCTGCCAATTGATATAGGCCACCGTTGTCGCATTGTCTGACAAGACTCGGACCGCCTCCTGACCGAGAGTGTCCTGAAACTCCGGTAGCGCCAGAAACACCGCTCTCATCTCCAACCTGTTGATGGACCGAGACATCTCCTCCTGAGACCAACGACCCTGGGCAAACCTGCCCTCGCAATGAGCCCCCTCCCAACCCAGGAGGCTCGCGTCTGTCGTGAGCAGTCCCCAGGATGGCGATCCAGTGGCATGCCGGCTTCCATATTCTCCGTTCTCAACCACCATCGCAGCTCGTGACGCACATTCTGAGAGCAAACTAACCTCTGCGATAGGACCTCCGACTGATGCGACCAACGACGGAGAAGCGCCGCCTGTAACGGCCGCACGTGCGCTCGGGCCCACGGAACCACTTCTATCGCGGCTGCCATTGTTCCCAACAACTGCAGGTACTGCCATGGTGTTGGAGCCGGACTCGAAAAGAAACGCCTGACGAGTTGTCGCAGACCTAGAGGCCGGGCCCTGGGCAGGAACACCTTCCCCTGCTTTGTTTCGAAGCGCACCGCAAGGTACTGCAGGGATTGTGATGGTACCAACCTGCTCTTTGCAAAGTTGACTACCCCGCCCAGGCCTTCGAACATCAGGACCACCCAGGCCGTCGCTGCCGAGCTGTCCTCCCTCGACTTCGCTCAGATCAACCAATCGTCCAAATATGGGTGCACCAGTACTCCCTCTTTGCGGAGCGCCGCCGCCACCACCACCATGACCTTGGAAAACGTCCGTGGTGCCGTTGCCAGCTCAAAGGGCAGCGCTTGAAATTGGAAATGTCCCATGGGTACCGCAAATCTCAGCCACTTCTGATGCTCTTGCCGAATCGGGATGTGTGCAGGTAAGCATTCGTGAGATCTAACGACATCAGGAACTCCCCGGTCCGTACCGCCGCCAGCACGAAACGCAAGGTCTCCATCCGAAAATGGGTAATCCGGAGACAACGGTTCACCCTTGTTAGAGCCAGGATCGGGCGAAATGTGCCCGCCTTCTTTGGCACTACGAAACAGATGGAGTAGCGACCAGAACCACACTGCTCCACGGGCACCGGCAGCACCGCCTCAAGCTGCAGCAGCCGCTGTAGCGTGTCCTGGACCACCTGCCTGTGCGCAGGGCTGAGCAGGGAGAACGGACAAAGGAATCTACGACGGGTCGATGGAGTTCTAATACGTACCCCTCTCGCATGACCTCCCGGACCCACCAATCTGACTTAATTCGGACCCAGACAGGGTAAAACTCCCGCAACCGACCTCCCCTGGGAACTACCATCTCCTGAGCCCGCCTTATCTCATTGTGTCTGTTTTGTGGCCGAGGACTGGAAAGGAGCGAACCCCCGGCCTGCTCCCCTGAATCCTCGAAACCCCTGACCCCTAAGCAGGAACTTCCCCCGCTGGGACTGTCCATAACGGGGAGAACGAAAACTACGAAAGTCTCTCGGGACCTCCCTGAATCCCGCAGAACTGCGGCCCTGCTTCGGCTTGTCCTCTGGGAGACGTCCCCCCCTGGGACTCCCTGAGGTCCTGGACCAACTTATCTAAATCCTCCCCAAATAAAGGCGTACCCCCAAAGGGTAACTTGCTAAGCCGAGCCTTAGACGAACTGTCCGCCGACCAGATTCTCAACCAGAGATACCTCCGAGCTGCTACTACGGAGACCATCCCCTTAGCCAAGCCGCGGAGGAGATCAGAATGAAAATCCGCCAAGAACGCGGTTCTCGACTCCAGTCGCGTGGCATCTTCAAGCTGCCCTTCCAGATGGTCTCCTGCAACCTCTGGGACCATCTCAAACAGCCACGTGCCACCGAAGCCGGTCTGCATGGACAGCGCGCAAACATCGAACACCTGCTTCAACAGAGTGTCTAACCTCCTGTCCTGAACATCCTTCAGCGCTGCGGTCCCCCTCCACGGGAATTGTGGTCTTCAGAGTGACCGCCGATACCGCTGCAACTACCTTTGGAGAACGAAACAGCTCCCTATCGCGGTCCGTGAGCGGATAAAGGCGAGCCAACGCTCTAGCCCCCTTCAGGGCCGCCTCTGGCAAATCCCATTCTTCCTGTATCATATTCCGAAATACCCTAAGGAGGGGAAACACTCTCTGGGATGTCCGCACCGCCTGCAACAGCGGATCTTCTAACGTCTCTTCCGCTGCTTCCTCGCTGGAAGGCAGGTCTAGTGTCCTTAGCGTCTCCGAAACCAGGGCTGGAAGCCCTTCACACCGAAAGACTCTGACTACCCAGCACGGCTGCTCCGAGTCAGGCAACTCTCCGTCTTCCAGCTCATCTTCCGAGAACTCTTCCCTTTTTGGCGTTCCCCTCGCTCAGGTCATCAATGAGGTAAGGCGCGGGACCCTCCGAAGTGGCCCTACACCTTTTAGCCACCGGAGCACCGCTCCCCGAACCGACCAGAGAGGCCGAGCGCTTCTGACTCTGGGGTCCGTGAGGAAGAGCCGACATCGCGGGCTGAAGGAAGGCAAAAGCCTGCTGCATCAAGGCAACGAAGTTCGACATAATCCCAGTCGCCTCCCCCGCCTGTCCCTGCTCCTGTGACCCGGCGGAGCCGCCGCCCGAGGAGGGCCCCGGCACTGGCTCCTCAGGATCTAGAGACGGAGATAACAGTGCCTCAGCGCCTTCTGGCCTGCTAGGGGCTGTCCCAGCTCTCCTTCCATATGCTGCGCCTCTAGGAAGCAAGGGACACAGACTCCTGATTCCAGCACTGAACTTTTCCTCCTGCCGCACACTAGACAGCGTGGAATTGCAGGCATAGCAGCCGCCTCAAAGAACTGCTCTAAACCACCCCAGAAACTCCCCCTCCCCCCCGCTGGCCCTGACCGCCAGCCCCGGAAGGGCTCTCTCCGGGTTGTAGCCCTGCAAAAAAAACAGCCTAGATACACCTGCTCAATATTTCAATAAGGGAAAAGCACAGCATAGCTCGTTTCCCTTTGAATCTTCTCTATTTTTTTTTCAACAGGCCAACGCTCTGTAAGCGCCTGATGAGCTATCTATAGCAGGTCTGCAGCAAACGAGGCTTAAAACGCTTCCAAAAAGCCACTATAAAAAAACTCGGTTTTCAAAATGGCCGCCGGGACTTTTCCCGCGCAGCAAAAAAGTGTCCGGAGGGCAAAGAACTCCTTGATGAGATCCCCCGCTGAAGCAGGGACTTCCCTCTCAACTCCCCTCCAAGAAACAAGTAAAAGAAAATTCAAAAAGAAAGAAAAAACGCCGTTAAAGTCGGCGAGACCTACTTACAGTTCCCTGCTTCAACCTGAGGTGCTGCAATGAGGCAGACACGCACCGGAGCTCAGCCTGCTCGTGGCTTCGGCTCCGACGGTGCTCCCACCACCAATCTCACTGTCCCTTAGAGATGGCTGGGGCTAAGCCTTCCACCGGCTCCTCACCCTTGCTTGCGGGTTCGAGAGCAGGGAGGCTACTTCTGCTCTGTAAAGCTGCTCCTTCTCACCAAGGGGCAGCCCCCCCCCACGAGAGGGAAAATTGAGGGAGAAAGGAGGAAGCAGGATTGGAGCCAGAGGGAAGAAAAAAGTGGCTATTTATTTTAGAAAGGCAACCAAACAAAAATCATCAAGAATTAGAAAAGGAAAACAAAGAAAAAATTCCTAGCTCTGCCTATTTGTGCTGGGCCTATCCCTAGGCCCAGAATCTCCTCAGCTGCTTGGAGACTGAAGTACTGGTGGAAGGGGGCGGTCCTTGCCTATTTATACCAGAAAGAGAAGAGCTGTGATGTCATTCAGTCTCCAAGGCTGCTGGAGGAGATTCTAAACTCTATGGTTCCGGGACTGGACTAGAGGGACGAAAAGGAATATCCTTTGTTTTATTTCCCATTCCTTTCCTTATGATACCTAGCATTCTATTTGTTCTCTTGGCCGCCGCTGCACACTGGGCAGAAGGTTTTAACATGTTATCCACAATGACACCTAAATCATTTTCCTGGGTGGTGGTTCCTAATGTGGAACCTTGCATCGTGTAATCATAGTTTGGGTTGTTCTTTCCTAGGTGCATAACTTTGCACGTGTCCACATTATTTATTTTATTTATTTAACATTTCTTCTATACCGCGCTATTAAAATCAGCGCGGTGTACAATGAACAAAACATACTGCAATGCATACAGGCAACATTGAGTTTACAAAGAACAGGGAAAAATAACACATGGGATAACCGGGAAAACTATGTACAGTTTAACTTTAAACTATATACATTAACTATATGTAGTATTCTAAACTCATTAAAATTCATCTGCCATTTGAATGCCGTGTCTTGCAATTTATCAAGATCCTCTTGCAATTTTCCACAATCCTAATGGGTTTTGACAACTTTAAATAGTTTTGTGTATCTGAAAATTTGATAACCTCACCCGTTATTCCGATTTCCAAGTCATTTATGAATATGTTAAAAAGCAGTGGACCCAGCACAGATCCCTAGGGTACACCACTATTCACCTTTCTCCAGTGGGCAAATTGGCCATTTAGACCTACCCTCTGCTTTCTATCTTTTAACCAGTTCCTGATCCACAGTGGTACACTGCCTCATATCCCATGACTTTTTAGTTTTGCCAAAAGTCTCTGATGAGGGACCTTGTCAAAGGCTTTCTGAAAGTCCAGATACGCTATATCAGACTCACCTTTGTCTACCTGTTTATTCACACTTTCAAAAAAACATAACAGATTAGTAAGACAAGATCTTCCTCATCTAAAGCCATGCTGGCTGGCTCCCATTAAGCGATGGCTTCCTTTATGATGGTTTCTACCATTTTTCCCAGGACTGACGTCAGACTCACCGGATCATCCATGCAACCCTTTTTAAAAATTGGCGTTACATTGTCGATCCTCCAATCTTCAGGTATTACAGATGATTTTAATGATAGTTCACAGATTACTAATAGCAGGTCTGCAATCTCATATTTCAGTTCTTTCAACACCCTTGAATGTATACCATCCGGTCCAGGTGATTTGCTACTCTTCAGTTTATCTAATAGTTGTAATACATCTTCCCGGTGTATCAATATTTTTTTCAATTCTTCAGCAGTATCGCCTTTAAATACCACTTCAGTCATGGGTAACATCCCTACATCTTCCTCAGTAAAGACCGAAGCAAAGAATTCATTCAGTCTCTCTGCTATAGCCTTGTCCCTTCTTACTGCACCTTTTACCTCTCTATCCTCTAATGGTCCAACTGACTCTCTCACGGGTTTATTGCTACGAATGTACTTGAAAAAGCGATTATGCATTTTTGCTACCAATCATATCTAACTTCTCATTTAGTGCTATATAGTCTAACTCTCCCATCTTATTTTTTAGACTTCTAGCATTTGCATACAAACATTTTAGAGACTGTATTTTATTCATATTAATCTGGCTATCGGTAGGCAGGGGTAATTTGGAATCTTTAAACTCTGTCTATTCTGTACTCAAAGGCATTTGGGTTACCTTTGTCTTTATTGGAACCTCTCTGCTGATGTGCCCTAAATTCGTTTTTTTTGTAGTATTCCTCAAGGATATATTGCTTCGAACCATGCACTCTTGGGCGACTGTCAGCTCTCCCCTATTATCTAGTTTTAAAGCTGCTCTCTCTCCTTTTTAAAGGTTAATTCCAGCAGCCTGGTTCCATCATGGTTAAGGTGACGCCTGCCCCTTCGGAAGAGCCCCTCCTTTCCCCAGAATGTTCCCCAGTTCCTAACAAATCCGAACACTCTCATTCTTGCACCATTGTCTCATCCGCGCATTGAGACTCCGGAGCTCTGCCTGCCTTTTGGGTCCTGCGCGTGGAACTGGAAACATCTCAAAGAACACTACCCTGGAAATTCTGGATTTCAACTTCCTACCTAAAAACCTAAATTTAGCCTCCAGAACCTCCCTACCACATTTTTCTATGTCATTGGTACCGACATGTACCAAGACAGCAGACTCCTCCCCAGGACTATCTAAGACCTTGTCTACGTGGCGCGTGACATCTGCTACCTTCGCACCAGGCAGGCATGTTACCAGGTGATCCTCACGTCCACCAGCCATCCAGCTATCTACATGCCTAATGATCGAATCACCAACTATAACGGCTGTCCTAACCCTTCCCTCATGGGCACCATGGCCCTGGAGAAACTTCCTCGGTGCGAGAGGGTTTTACATCACCTGGAGACAGGTCCTAGCTATAGGATCACTTCCTGCTACACCAGGGTGATGCTCTCCTGTCACATGACCTCTCTCCTCCATGGCAACAGGGATGCTGCCAGACTGGAGGTGGGACTTCAGGACTATATCCCTGTAGGTCTCGTCTATGTACCTCTCTGTCTTTCTGTCTTCCAAGTCTGCTACTCTTGCCTCCAGAGATCGGACTTGCTCCCTGAGAGCAAAGAGCTCCTTGCACCTTGTGCACACGTAAGACCCCTCACCAACTGGGAGAAAATCATACATGTGACACTCCATGCAAAACACTGGAAAGCCCCCATCTTGATGCTGGACTGCTGTCTGCATCTTCGTTTTAAGGTTCTGTTTAGATATTTAAGTTCTTTACTTACTAAGGGCTGCTGGGGATACTTATACTAATAAAACTATACCTAATATGTTTAATGTACTTTGTTCACCTGAAGTTTAATTAGTCTCAGGTCCTTAATGTATGCTGATGAGAATAAACAGCTGTACCTGAGAGTGAATATGGCACCTCCTTTCCTTTAAGAGGTTTAAGCACCTATAAAGCTACGATTATCCCGGGGTGGGTGGGAAAGAAGACATTAAAAGCTGGCTGCTACACAGTACCCTGTCCTGTGCTTCTAAGGTAATCTGTGACCAATCTCCAGGGGGAGTCCCACAGCCCTTGCTTGGGTAGAGGGAGTCTTGGGTTCTAAATTTAACCAGACAGCTCTCTTCTGTGATTTAAATTTAAACTGAAAGCTTTGCTGCTACTAGGCCCTAACTGATTTAACAAATACACTGGGTTCACAGATTAATCAGCTTTAGTCTGAAGAATTCCTTTTCCCCCCAAAATTTAGAAAAACTCCCAGAAGTAAATACTTACAATTGCAGATCTCTCTCCAGAAGTAGCAGTCCCCTTTTGTAGTCCTTCAAAACAATCCTAGCCTGGTCCTCCGGTTCCAGGATGTCCCCCTCTTCGAGCTCACTGCCCTCCAAATCCGGCTCCATCTCCATGTCGTCCGCCTCCAGCCCATCGTTCAAGGGAGACTGCCCAGCCACTCCTCCGAGGGCCTGGCCTTCTTGATCGGCACCACACCTTGATCATCCCCCCTTCACTGCAGAGGCGCACTTCGCACAGGACCCTGCTGAAGAGGGATCCCCCACTGAGCCCTGCTGGCGCAAGTATAAAACCTGATGTAATAAGAGCACAAACTCTGGGGAGAACCCCCCCAGAGCCCCTCCTGTGGTGTAGAGGGACCAGGAACTGGCAAAGATGTCCCCAGCGGAGAGGGGGAGGGCTCTACAGAGGCCGGAGCCTGCTGCACTGGCGAGGACACAGGCTCAGGAGCCTTGCTCTGCAGCGCCTGTTCCATGCTGGTAGTCTCTGCCACACAGCCGCGGCACACACCCGCGTCTAACACGATCCCATGTCGGGTCCCTCAGGCATGGGTGCAGGACCACGCCCCCTGGCTCCAACATGCCCCGGCCCCCTCGGGGTCCCACACCACAGGAGGCCACAAGTCGCAGGGGTTAAAACAAAGGCTATTTATCCCCTAAGTAACTGCTTTAATATCTTTTATTGTTCTTTTTCTTTCTGAGGAAAATCAGTAAGGTATGCAAGGGCGACCAGGTCGCCGCTCTACAAATGTCCGCCAGAGGAACCAAGCCGTGCTCCACCCAAGACGATGCTTGCGCTCTAGTAGAATGAGCTCGTAACCCCATCGGTACCGCTCGACCTTGAAGGAGATAGGCGGAAGCAATCGCCTCACGAATCCATCTTGCTACAGAAGCCTTTGCCGCCGCTTCCCCTTTGCGCTCTCCGCCAAACAAAACGAACAAGCGATCCGACTTGTGAAACACCTTTGTCACCTGCAAATAGCGCTTCAAGACCCTTCTCACATCCAAACGGCGCAAGCTGCGATCTGCGACGCCTCCTTCCTGCGCCCGTAACACCGGTAAGGAAACCGTCTGATTAACATGAAACATAAAATCCATTATGGGACTTCCCCAACGGCCTACTATTTGAGCAAAGACGTCTGGATGCAGTTCCCACTCCCCCGCATCCACTTGTACTCTGCTAAGAAAATCGGCCATCACATTGTCCTTGCCGGCAATGTGTGCCGCCGAAATCGCCGACAGCCGACTCTCTACCCAGGCAAACAAGAAGTCCGCCTCTTCCTCCATGGCCGCACTCCCCATGCCGCCCTGGCGATTGATGTAGGCGACTGCCGCCGAGTTGTCAGATAACACCCGGACAGCCCGACCGGTCACTAACGTCTCGAACGCTTGCAGGGCCCTGAAGATCGCTCGGAGTTCCAGGCGTTTGATCGACCAAGAGCTCTCCAGCGGGGACCAAACCCCCTGCGCAAACTGGCTCTCGCAGTGGGCTCCCCAGCCCCCGAGGATGGCATCCGTCAACAATGGAAGCCACTCCGGCTGCTCCAATGGCATCCCTGCCGCCAATGACCCGGGAAGCAGCCACCACCTGAGGAACTGCCGGACCTTGCTGGGACACGGCAACCACTTGTCCAAAGGATCCCTCTGGTGCGACCATCGCCAGAGAAGAGACCTCTGCAACGGCCGCATATGAACTTTGGCCCATGGAACCGCCTCCAGCGTCACCGCCAATCTTTCCCAGTACGCGTAGGTAATCCCATGCCGAGGGCGCTGGAGTGGCCCGGAAAGAACGCACTAACTTCCTGAGGCTTTGTGCTCGCGACTCCGGAAGAAACACCCGGCCGCTCTCTGTGTCGAACCGAACCCCCAGGTACTCCAGGTTCTGAGACGGCTCCAACCTGCTCTTGAGCGGGTTGACCACCCAACCAAGACTTTGGAGAAACCGGACCACGCAGTTTGTCACCTGTATACTCTCTTCCTTGGACTTTGCCCGAATTAACCAATTGTCGAGATACGGATGTACCAAGATTCCTTCTCTGCGCAACGCCGCCGCCACCACCACCATGATTTTGGTGAAAGTTCGCGGCATGGTTGTCAACCCGAAGGGCAACGCTTGAAACTGCAAGTGTCCCCAAGGAAAAGCGAACCTCAGAAACCTTTGACGAGCTGACCGAATGGGAATATGCAAGTATGCCTCGGTAAGGTCTAGCGACGTCAAGTACCCCCTTGTCGCACCGCCACAATGACGGACCGTAACGTCTCCATCCAAAAATGCAGTACTCTTAAACAACGATTCACGCCCTTGAGATCCAAAATGGGCCACAGCACACCGCCCTTCTTTGGCACCACGAAATAAATGGAGTACCGACCCTGGCCGCGCTCGCTCTCCGGCACTTCCATGACTGCCCCTAAAAGCATGAGACGTCGCAGAGTCGTGCATATTGCCAGCGCCTTTCATGGGCCTCTGCAAGGAGACATGACGAATCGAGGGAATCCAACCGCCTTTTTAACAGAGCTATAGTCGGGGGTGACCCCACCCCCAGGGCAAAAAATTCAAGAATCTGTGCGGAGCGCTCCACATGCAAATCGCACCCTGATAGCGAACCAACATAGTGAGACAGTTGCGCATATGCGAAAACCGACTTCCCCAGGTCCAAGCCATACTCCCTACATAGCACCCCCAATGCCTTACATCTTCCGTCCGGATCCACCACATGTCCAATGCGCTTTATCCCCGACTGTTCCCAATGCCAAAAGGAAACTGAGTCAGAGCCCGGGGTGAAAGAAGCGTTGCCCCTTAGAGGCAACCAGCTGGAAACCTCAGGATTGCGTCCCCAATATTTATTGATCTGTTGCCACGTACGCCGTGGTGCCCGGATCAAGACACTGCCTGTCAGGCGAGCCGGCAAAGCTAGGTTTTTCAAATGCAATACCGCATCGAGAGTATGCGGGGCCACAAAAGCCTCCTCAAAAGCTCGGGGTGTATAAACCTCAGTATCCCCCAACCAGTCAGCGAGGTGGCGGGCCTGACAGGCCAGCGCATACTTCCAAATATCCGGAACCCCAACACCTCCCGAGTGCCACCCCCCTCTCATCCTAGCCAACGGTATACGTGCTCTGGCGCCCTTCCAAAGAAACACGCAAATTTCCCGCTCCAAACGCCGCAAGTCACGTCTCAATAACCACACCGGTAAAGTTTGCAGCCAATAAAGCACTCTGGGGAGAACCACCATCCCCAGAGCAGCAACTCTGCCCAATAGGGACAACGGAAGGGGTGCCCATGCCTGTAACTGCGCTCGGAGCCTAGAAAGAACTCGCTCAAAATTGACTTTATAAAGCAGAGAAGGCGTCCCAGTCAGCAAGATACCTAAGTACACAAAGGACTCTGCAGCCCAACGAAGCGGGAAACTCTCCTGCCAGCCCTCTTGCAACCGCCCACCCACATCCAAAGCCTCCGACTTGTCCAAGTTAAGACGTAAGCCTGCAAATCTTCCATAAAGGGAGAACTCCTCCAATAACCGGGGCAGCGATATCTGGGGCCGCGTAAGGTGGACCAACATATCGTCGGCAAAAGCAGCCACTTTAAACTCATGTAGCCCAATACGTACTCCATAAATACCCGAGGACTCCACTATTCTCCGTATAAGCGGGTCTAGGGTCAACACAAAAAGCAAGGGGGAGAGTGGGCATCCCTGGCGTGTGCCCCTTTCCAGTCGAAAGCTTTCCGAAATCACCCCGTTGCAAAGAATTCCCGCTGTAGGGTCCATATAGAGCAAATCCACCATCTTACAAAAGGAGTCTCCCAGGCCATAGCACGGTAAAAGATACTTCAAATAATCCCAATGCACCTGGTCAAACGCTTTCTCAGCGTCAAAGCTAACCAACAGCGATGATAAATCCTTTTCACGTACCCACTCAAGTGAAGCCAAGATTTTCCGTAAATTCCGCACAGCATATCTCCCGCTAACAAAGCCCACATGAGAATCATGTACCAAATCTCCTAAAACAGAGGCAAATCTGTTCGCCAAGACCTTAGCCAGTATTTTTAGGTCAAAATTCAACAGAGAGATAGGCCTGTAAGACGACGCCTGAGTGGGATCCTTGCCTGGCTTGGGTATTAAAGTGACAAACGCATGATTGGTGCCCCAATCGAAAGTCCCCTGTGCCACTCTACGATGATACATCGCCACCAACGCGGGGGGCACAAGATCCCCCAGCATCTTATAAAACTCTGCCCCAAAACCATCAGGGCCAGGCGCTTTACAGCAAGCAGCTCTTTGAATGACGCCACCAACTTCCTCCACCGTGACCGGGGCATCCAAGTACGCTCGTTGGTCAGCCGTCACTGTGGGCAACTGTACTCCCCGTAAATAATTCTGCATTTCGGTAAGGGACCCCTCCCTCCTCGCATATAGCTGCTGAAAAAAGGAACGAAATGTACGTGTTATGGCCGAGTTCTCCCTCTGCAAGCAACCCCGCTCATCCCGGAGCGCAGCAATCAACCGAGCCCCCCGACTGCCCTGCAGGCATCGCGCCAAAGGTTTCCCAGGTCTATCTCCAAAGCGGTATAATTGATATCGGTAATACATGTGAGATTTCTTCGCTCTCTGGTGGAGCAGCTCATTAAGAGAAGTTTGCAGCTCCCAAAGGCTGCGCTTATAAGCCCTGCTAGGGTCCCCAGCACAGCGCCGCCGGGCTCGCACAACCTTCCGCTCCAATTGAACAATTTGCGCCGCCAGCAATTTACGCTTTCTGGCGGTATATTCGATGACATTTCCCCGCAGCACTACTTTTGCCGTTTCCCAAAGCAACTCCGGTTTGTCTTTATGCTGCTCATGATGGGCCATAAAGTCTTTCCAACACTGTACAAGATGATCCCGGAAATTAGCGTCATGATATAGCCCCACTGGAAATCGCCAAACACGCGGTGAAGCGATCAAACCCCCCCAGGAAAGATCTACCCAGACCTGAGCATGATCGTACACCGCCGAGGGGCCTATTTGTGCGTCACCTACCCGCGCGAAGAGCCTTTCAGACACCAACACATAGTCGATACGAGCACTAGAGCCATGGGCTCTCGACTGGTGTGTAAAATCTTTTTCTAGCGGATGCAATAGCCGCCAAGGATCCACCATCCCCAAACGATGGCATAGCCCCCGCAGCACCTTAGTGGTCGGGGCTCGCACTCTTTCACTCCCACCTCCACAGGTGTCAAGCTCTATATCCAGCACCCCATTCAAATCTCCAGCCATAATCAACGGAACATCCGGTAGCTGCTCCACCCGGGAGGCTAGTCGGGCATAGAACTCCCGATCCAACACGTTGAGTCCATACAGGTTGCCCAGCACAATAGGCCGGCCCTCGAGACAGCCATATAGCAAGATATACCTACCCTCTGGGTCTACGTACTGCTTTTCCAACTCAAAACGAACCTGGGCACTAATCAAAATGACCACTCCACCCTTTTTCCCTTTAGCCGGGGCACCCCAACTCTGCCCCACCCACGTCTTCCGCAACTTAGCGTGCTCTTCGGCCGTCTGGTGGGTCTCCTGTAGCATGGCAACATCACATTTCAGCCGGGCCAAAGCCTGCAACACTCTATATCTCTTAATGGGGTTGCCTACACCACACACATTCCAAGAAACAACCCTCAAGGGGGATTATATAGAAACAAGTTATATTTTTCCAACATGTAGTGAAAACAGGGCAGGACCTCCCCAGCCTGAAGTCGTCCCCCCCCCCCCCCAGTCAATGGAGCGCTCCCAGCTTCTCTTCCGAAGAACAAACAAGAGTTCCTCTGTGTGTTCTGGATCCCCCTCCCCCCTCCTCCCCCCACCCCTCCCTTCCCCCCTGCCGCCCCTCCCCCTCCCCCCACCCACCCACCCCCCCTCCCTCCGAACCCCCATCCTTCTGTCGCTCCCCCACTTCCCTCGTACAGGGATCACGCTTGATGTGCTCTAGACCCCCTCTCCGTTACAGGCATACGTTGCACTCTTATCCCACCGCCCACTCACACTCAACCCCGCTTCCCACCCACACATTACACCCCACCGTGCATACCCCCACCTCCCTCCTCCCGCATTCATCCACCGCATCTTGCCTACCCTACTCTCCCCCCACCCTCTCACTCCCCAATGAACAAACAATTACCACCACCACATACCCTCCACAACATAATACAAATTGATGCCACCCCAAAAACAATTAACAACCCTCCCAATGTCCTGTACATCCGC
This sequence comes from Ichthyophis bannanicus, assembly GCA_033557465.1. Taxonomy (NCBI): domain Eukaryota; kingdom Metazoa; phylum Chordata; class Amphibia; order Gymnophiona; family Ichthyophiidae; genus Ichthyophis; species Ichthyophis bannanicus. The sequence continues at coordinate 1,358,013,715 of CM066032.1, forward strand.
AGGTAGTATCAGCCGATGGGAGACGTCCTCTTCGTACCTCACCTCACGCCAACGAAACACGGCAGGACAGGAAGAAGGGGGGGGCCAAAGCCGGGCAGACCCAAGTTCTCATCCTTTGTGTAGCCCGCCAACAGGAAAGCAGGAGCGGCATCACCAGCGCACACACAGCGACCACATTAAACAGCCGCTGTGGCGTCGCTCCTGCAGACCGAGCATATCATGAAGAGCAGGCCCCCATCCGACGCCATGGGAAAAATGCTCCGGCCCTGCGCAGGAAGTAGAGAACGGCAAAGGAGGGCCCAACAGAAACAGAACCTGTCCCGTCCCCCCCCCCCGCACCCTCGCTATATCCGAAGCTCTGCAGAGGGTAGGGAGATATCCCATCAGCAGTCCGCCGAGGCCCCCCAGCAACAGAACCCAACTTAGTCCAGAGGCCCCCATCAGCCAGGGGGTATAACAAGGCTCCACCACACTGCGGAGCAGACCCACCTCATCACTCCGGCCCAGGTCCTTCGTCTCCGCTTCGCAGCTTGTTTATGTAGGGGCCCGTTGCACTCGCTGACTCAAAAACCTTGTGCACTCCATTGTGCACAATGTGCAGCCGCGCCGGGTATTGCATGGAGAATCGAATCTTGGCCTCGATTAATATCTGGCACAGGGGCGCGTAAGCCTTCCGGCGCTGGCTCAAGGCAATAGAATAGTCTTGTGCGATCCGTATTCTCATTCCGTCATGTTCAACCGCACCTGCTTTTTTTGCAGCGCTTAAGACAGCCTCCTTCTGTGGGTATTGCAGATATTTAGCGAGGACTATCCGGGGCCAACGACCCTCCACCGGCCGAGCTCCGACCCGGTGAACTCGCTCAAGCTGTATCTGTCTTCCCTCCTCCGCATCACTCAGCAAAGACACGGAGAGGGCTTCCACAAACGATTTTAGATCCTTGTCCGCTATCCGCTCCGCAACCCCTAGAAATCTCAAATTGTTCCGTCTGGAACGATTCTCCATGTCATCAATTTTAGCTTCGTGCGCCTGGAGCAGGGCCTGCACCCTCCCCAGCTCCTGCGTTAAGGTGTGAACCTCCTCCTCAGCATGCGAGATTCTATCCTCCGCAGCCTGCATCCGCGTGCCCAGGCCATCCACGGAGCTCTGCAGAATGTCCATCTTACCATGGAGGGCATCGAACTGCACCGATAAAGCCCCGGATACCGCCGCTGAGATCTCCTCAACAGAAGCCGAGGTTGTGGAAGGTGCACTCAGCGAGGGCGGATCCGCCATCTTTTGCGGGCCTACCACCCGTTCCTTCTCCCGGCGGCTCGATTTCACCGTCGATGCCATTGACTCCGCTGTCAATCACAGTGGAAAATTGACCTCCCCCGATCTCCACACTTCGGGAAGCAATTTATTATTCCTCTTGCCCCCAACAAACGGCTCTAAAATACCGGTACAGGGGTTAGAGGTCCGGAGCCCAGGCGATCAGCGTCCACCCGGGCTTACCACATCACGTGATCCTCCTTTTTTTTTTTTTTTATTTGTCAGCTAAGGAAAGCCTGAGCACTCACAGCAAAAATTAAAAAAAAACGTACAGCCCTTATTAAGAGAGCAAATTGAAGAAAAATGAACCTAAGGGCAAGGAGTAAACTCCCCCCCCCCCTTCGGGAAGCCGCTTAGCATCGCAATCCAAAATATGAAATTAAGCAAACCCCGCAATAAAGGGAATGCTGACTACGTCCTCCTTTGCCTCCAAAGGACCAAAACAAATTTCTCCGTCTTTGCTGCTACCGCGCAGCTTCCCCGCTGCCCGGCAGCCACGCGGCTCCTCGTACCGCTGTAAAATGGCCGTCGGCAGTCTGGAGGGAAAAAGGGTGCCAAAACGCGGCGCGAAACTGCCGGCCCAGCCCTGCTGCCCTCGCCGAGCAGACAGCACGGGAAACTCCCCCGAATAGAGCTTGTCCACTTGAAAGTGTCTCCCTTACCGCATGGCTCTCTGTCTAGCCCCAAGAGCCGTCGGCAAATTACTTACAGTTCTGCAGGGATCTGTAACCGGTTCACCGCCAGCAGCGTGCTTGCTTGCTGTGCGGTTCCAGCAGAACAAGGAGACCCGCAGGGGAGCTCTCCCCCGACAAGTCCAGGGGGAGAGGAGTCCCAGAGACAGAGGGGCACTAAGGCGTGAGAAAATAAAAACCGCTAAGCCAGGAGCAGTGAAGAAAGGTATATAATCTCTCCTGCTGCCTCTAGTCTGTTCAATGCTTCTCTGTTTTGTTTTGTTTTTTTAAAGGCGCAGATCCCAAAATAAAAGCAGATAATAAAGCCAAGAAAATAAACCCAAACACTAAACTAATCTATTCTCTATGCTCCTTATTCGTTCCTCTAGTGAGCCCTACTAGGCTCACAAAGTCCTCCTGCTGCCTGGAGACTGGTCACACTGGGTCTGATGGGAGTGTCCGGCAGGCTATATCCAGTGATGTCATGATTCTGACATACCAGTCTCCAGGCTGCAGGAGGAGATTGACAACCCAGAGGTAGAGGACTGAACTGGAGGAATGATAAGGAATTTCAAGCATCCCATTTGTAGCTGAAATCATTGAGAAAGCAGTTCAACGTCAGCTCCAGGATGTCATAGATTCAACAGCCACATTAGATAAACAATATGAATTTTGACCGTTCCATGGAGTCAAGTCAAAACGCTCCTTCTAATACTGCTTGACAAAATTATCCAAGAAATGGAGAACGCCAAAAAAGCGTTCATTCTTATTTTCCTGGATATAACCGCTGCGTTTGACAATGTAAATCACAAGACCCTCATCTCAAGACTCGACTCCATAGGCATAAAAGGACACATCCTCAAATGGCTCACATCATACATAACTGACTGCTTCCAATATGTTCAAATTGATCAAGATACGTCATCTACTTTCCCCCAAACCTAGGGAATACCCCAAGGATCGGCACTTTCTGCCCTTTTGTTTAACTTATACATAAAACCAATCTGCTCAATATTCAAAAAACATAAAATAAATCATCACATACTGTATATGCTCACATTATGTTATACACCCAAGTGGACATTCGTAATCCTACTTATGATAAATTAGCAGCATGCCTAAAAGAAACAAACCTGGCTCCATGCGAATAACATGAGTATCAATTTCAAGAAAACCGAAGTTATGTTCATATATAAAAAAAACCCGAGTTCAACCCACCAATCTGTCTAAAACACCACAATTTTCTGTTACACAGGAAGTTAAATATATGATAATTACACTTACCTGGTAATTGTAGTTCCTTTAGTGATGACAGTGCAGTCCTCAACCTCTGGGTTGTCAACCTTCACCTGCAGCTAGGAGACTGGCATGTCAAAATCATGACATCACTGGATATAGGCTGCTGCTCTCACTCCACCTCCCCAGTTTGAACTATTAACAAAGCAGACTCAAGAGAGCAACAAATAAGTAGCTACAAGAAACATAATCAACTAAACTGAACACTGACCAACCTAGATAAGGCGGTCTTAAACCTTCCCTGCAGTACGCCAAGGAAACTAAAATGACTGACAGGAGACCTACCTGAAATTCGTCTCCACTTGATCCGAATGCTGAGCTGAACCTGAAAGAACTCCGGGCGGGACTGAGGACTGCACTGTCGTCACTAAAGGAACTACAATTACCAGGTAAGTGTAATTATCATTTCCTTATCGTTCCTCCAGTGCAGTCCTCAACCTCTGGGATGTACCAGAGCAGTAATCATGGGGCGGGACCTTTCCATCCGGCACGTAAAACCGCCGAACCGAAACAAGCATCATGGGCCGCCGCCACGTCAAGACGGTAATGCTTACTGAATGTATGCAAAGACGACCAAGTCGCCGCCCTACAAATTTCCCCTGGGGGCACCAAGCCGTGCTCCACCCAGGAAGCCGCTTGAGCTCTAGTAGAATGAGCCCGGAAACAGACGGGCACGGGCCGCCCCTGAAGCATGTAAGCGGACGCAATTGCCTCTCGGATCCATCTGGCAATAGAGGCCTTAGCCGCCGCCTCCCCTTTGCGAACACCGCCAAACAGCACAAAGAGCCGATCCGACCTACGAAAAGGCTGAGTCACCTTCAGATAACGCCGTAACACCCTTTTCACATCCAACCGGTGCAAACAGCGATCCTGATCCGAACCGCTTAGCGACCCCAACACCGGCAAGGTAACCGCTTGATTCAAGTGGAAGGACGACACCACCTTAGGCAAAAAAGGATGGGACGGGCCGCAAGACAACTTTCTCCTTAGAAAAAGACAGGAAAGGATCCCTGCATGACAAGGCCCGCAGCTCGGAAATGCGCCGGGCAGAACATATAGCCACTAGGAAAACCACTTTCAAGGTCAAATCCTTCACCGACGCCTTACTCAACGGTTCAAAGGGAGAGGCGGACAAAGCTTTCAGCATGAGATTGAGATCCCAAGGCGGCACCACCACCCTGCACGATGGTCGCAGCCGAGAGACCGCCCTGAGAAACCGCAAAACATCAGAGTGAGCCCCGAGAGCCACTCCTTGTACCTTGCCCCGATAACAAGAGAGGGCCGCCAGCTGAACCCGCAATGAGCTGGCCGCAAGCCCCTTATCAAAGCCATCCTGAAGAAAATTGAGAACCACCGGAATAGAGGCAGTCGCAGCCCGAATCCCCCGCCGCGAACACCAATCTTCAAAGATACGCCAAACGCGCACATAGGCCAAAGAAGTAGACTGTTTTCTGGCCCTGAGCAATGTATCCACAACTGAAGGCGAATAGCCCTTTTCCTTCAGCCGAGCCCTTTCAATGGCCAGACCGTAAGCGAGAACCGATCCACCTGCGGCATGAAGAGGGGCCCTTGTCTCAACAGATCCGCCCTCTCTGGCAACCGCCACGGCTCCCCGTCCAGAAGACGTATCAGATCGGCATACCAAGGGCGCCGCGGCCAGTCGGGAGCTACCATCAATACCCTTCCTGGATGAGCCCCGATCCTTTGAATCACGCGTCCTATCAAGGCCCATGGAGGAAACACGTACAGAAGACCCGACACCGGCCAGCGCTGCAACAGAGCGTCTATGCCTTCGGACATTGTCTCTCGACGCCTGCTGTAAAACCGATTGGCCTTCGCAGAGTGAAAGGTCGCCATCAAATCCATTATGGGCGTCCCCCAACGCAGGACGATCTGATCGAACACTTCCGGATGCAGTTCCCACTCCCCTGCATCCACCTGAACCCGGCTGAGAAAATCGACCCGCACGTTGTCTCTCCCTGCGATGTGCGCCGCCGAAATCGCCGCTAAGCGACCCTCTATCCAAGAGAAGAGGAGATCCGCCTCCTCTTCCATCGCTGCACTTCCGGTGCCGCCCTGGCGATTGATGTAGGCGACCGTCGCCGAGTTGTCGGATAGAACCCGAACCGACCGACCCATCACTAACTGCTCGAACGCGAGAAGCGCACCGAGCCACTTCTCGAAGTTCCAGGCGATTGATCGACCAGGAAACCTCCAGAGGAGACCAAAGCCCCTGCGCAAACCGGCCCTCGCAGTGGGCCCCCCAGCCCATCAGGCTGGCATCCGTCAAGAGCGGAAGCCACTCGGGAGGTTCCAGCGGCATCCCGGCCTCCAGAGATGGCAGCTGAAGCCACCACCGCAGAGATTGTTTGACTTTGGACGGAACCGGCAAACGGCGGCCCAGGGAATCCGACTGATGAGACCAGCGACGAAGCAGCGCTCTCTGTAGCGGACGCATATGGAACCGGGCCCAAGGAACCGCCTCTAAGGTCGCCGCCATCGTCCCTAGCACCCGAAGGTAGTCCCATGCCGACGGTGAAGAAGTGACCCGGAACTTGCGCACCATACTTCGCAGAGCCTGAGCTCTCTTGAACGGCAAGAAGACCTTTCCCTGTCTCGTGTCGAACCGGACTCCCAGATACTCTAGCACCTGAGAAGGCTCCAGACAACTCTTGGTCGGGTTGACCACCCAACCGAGATTCTGCAGAAACTCGACCACCCTGCTGGTCACCTGTCTGCTTTCCGCTTTGGATTTGGCCCGAATCAACCAATCGTCGAGATAAGGATGCACCAGAATGCCTTCCTTGCGCAACGCCGCCGCCAACACCACCATAATTTTGGTGAACGTGCGGGGGGCAGTGGCGAGACCAAATGGCAAGGCTTGGAATTGATAATGACCCCAAGGTAGAGCGAATCTCAAAAACATTTGATGCGTCGGACGAATCGGGATGTGTAAGTACGCCTCCGTCAGGTCGAGCGACGTGAGAAACTCTCCCTGACGAACCGCTACAATGACGGATCGCAAGGTTTCCATCCGGAAATGAGGGACCCGCAAACAGCGGTTCACGCCTTTGAGATCCAAAATGGGCCTTAATGCTCCGCCCTTCTTTGGCACCACGAAATAAATAGAGTAACGACCCAGTCCGCGATCCACCTCTGGAACCTCCACGACCGCGCCCAAGCGCAGCAGGCGTTCTAAAGTGCTGCGGACTTCCAGGGTCTTCCTGCGGCCCCGACAGGGGGACAGTACAAAGGAATCTTGCATGGGCCGCGCGAACTCCAGCGCGTATCCGTCCCGAACAATTTCCAACACCCATTGATCGGAAGTGATGTGGGTCCAAGCAGAGAGAAACTCCCGAAGCCTCCCGCCTATGGTAGGTTCCTCCGCGAGGACCCGCCTCATCTCATTGGGACTTGCGGGCTGCTGGGGAGGCAGTCGAGGAGAACCCCCTATTGGCTCCCCGAAACCCACGAAACCCCTGGGCCCGCGTCGAAAAACGGCCCCGCTGGTAGCTGCTATACCGAGAAGTGCGAAACCTCCGAACGTCCCGAAACTGGCTACGAAAACTTTGCGGAGTCTTACTCTGTTTTGGTCTATCCTCCGGGAGCCTACCAGCCTTGGACTCCCCGAGATCCTTCACCAATTTATCGAGATCTTCTCCAAAAAGCAATCTCCCTCGAAAGGGGAGTTTACTCAACCGGGACTTAGAAGACCGTCCGCCGCCCAGTTACACAGCCAGACTGACCTACGGGCGGCTACCACTGAAGCCGTACTATTAGCCAACGCCCGGATCAAATCATAATGGACATCCGCCAAATATGCAGCCCCTGATTCCAGCCTGCCGAGCTCCCGCAGCTCCTCAGTAGCCAACAGCGGAGACTGGCGTAAACGCTGAACCCAGCGCAAACACGCCCGGGCTACCCAGGCACCACAGATGGAGGCCTGCAAGGATATAGCATCCGCTTCAAAAACCTGCTTCAGCAACCCGTCAACCTTCCGGTCCTGAGTATCCTTTAAGGCAGCACTGCCCTCAACCGGAATAGTGGTCTTTTTAGTGACAGCTGATACCACCGCGTCCTCCCTCGGGGCACGGAACCTATCCTTATCTTTGTCAGCCAGCGGATAGAGCCGATTCATAGTTCGTATACCTCGGAGCCCCGCTTCCGGCTGATCCCATTCGTCTTGAATCATTTTGTCAATTACTCTATGCAGAGGAAACACCACCTGCGTACAGCGCACTGCTTGGATCACGGGATCCTCCAGCTCCTCCTCAGCAGCGGTCGGCGACTGGAGGTTTAAGATCCGCATAGACTCCGTAATTAGGGCTGTCAGCTCTTCCCTACGGAAGACCCGGATGATCTTGGCTTGATCTTCGGGTTCGGGAATCTCACCGTCTTCGAGATCCTCAAACCCCTCCTCAGGCTGCCAGTCAGCATCCTCGACCTCTATCCGCTCAGTGTCCGTCTCACACGACGTCTTCGCCTTTTTAGGTGCGGAGGGGCCTTCGCCCCCCAGCTCCGGCCCTTCGAGGAGTGGTGGTGGGAGGAAGGGCGGGAGCGGAGATGTCAGCTTACCTTGCCGGCGTAGGCAAAAGGCTTGGTGCATCAACAACACAAAATCCGGGGAAAAATCCCCAAGATCCGCCGACAGAGTACTCGGGAGCGAATCCGACGGCCCCCCCGCATCCTCAACCGCGGGGCCGTGCTCCGAACTCTGCAAGGGAATCCCCCCTGCCAATTGCGGGGTCACCTGCAGCTCAGAGGGCTCCTTAAGGTCCATCTGCTGTTCCACAGAGGACGAGAGGGATGCACAGCCGCGGCAAACCCCAGAGTCCGCTACTGTTCCCCTCCGAGTGCCGCAAACCACACACTGCGGTCGGGTGGTCATAACCGCTAAAACGTCCCCCTGGCGTTTGTTCCGTGATTGTATGTTATTTTTTTATTTTTTTTTTTATAAAGTATTTGGCCCCGTATGCAGTTAGGAATGAATGTTCACGGAAACGAGAGCCCCACAAATAAGGGGTAAGAAGAAACAGCAAGCTGAAACTCCCAAATCCTGAACCGAAGAGCACAGTCCCGCCCCCCAAACCGGAGGCAGAAATGCCAGAAGAAAAGCACTGCCCAAATCAAAGAAATAAAGAAAAATAAAGAAAAGGGCAAATAAATAGCAGGAAAGAACAGGGACTAAACAGAACCACCGTCCTCCAGAGCACAGCACGAAGAGCGCCGTCAAACACGCGGCTCTCTGCCGCGTTCAAAATGGCCGCCGCAGGACCCGAAGAGGAGAAAAAAAGGGCGCGAACAAACGCCGCAGGAACGGCGGAAAATAAAGAACCGACGTGCATGCACCAGACGCCACCTGAACCGGTTACTTGCTTACCGGACAGGTCTGCGCTGGGGTAAAGCCGCTTCCTGGCCCTCCAAGAGGGCTCGGTTACACCACCGCGAGACGGCAGGAGTACAGCCAAGCTCAGCTCCTCACAGCCGGCACTGCACCAGCCGAGCTCGGGAGTGCGGTCCTTTGAAAAGTCACTGACCTGAGGGAGGGCTCTCACCCAAAAGTCCTGGGTGAGAGATCCGTCGGTCCCCGGGAAGGCACTGAGGTAATTAAATAACCTGGACCCTGACAGGGAAGGTGTAAGAGCCGCCAAAAACCTTTCTCCCACCTCCCCTGTGTGAGAAACCGGCACCCTTAGATAAGGGCTCCACGTCTTGGGGCTAATCTTTTTTTTTTTTTTAAAAAGACAGAACCCACAGCATTAGCCTAAAATCTAAAGTAGCTACCCTAACCTATAGCGCTCCTTATCCGTTCCTCTAGTGAGCCCCAGAATAGGCTCACAACTTCCTCCTGCTGCAAGGAGACTGGTCACACTGGGGAGGTGGAGCGAGAGCAGCAGCCTATATCCAGTGATGTCATGATTTTGACATGCCAGTCTCCTAGCTGCAGGTGAAGGTTGACAACCCAGAGGTTGAGGACTGCACTGGAGGAACGATAAGGAACTCGGAGTTACTCTGGATAAAACACTCAGCATGGAACCCCACTTAAAACTACTTAAACAGAACCATATTCTATGAGTTAAGGATCATACAACCCCTGAGAAACCCCATAGAGCTGACTGACTTCAAAACAGTAACCAAGCACTAACACCACACTGCCTACTACAATAGCCTTTTGCATGGAATACCCCAAAAAACATTAAATACATTACAAATAGTCCAAAATGTCACAGCCAGAGTCATAATGAAAGCACAACTCACTGACCACATAACACCTATCTTATATGAGCTCCACTGGCTCCCAATTTCCTCAAGAGTAAGATAGAAAATAATAAATGACCACATTCAAACTGATATATAAAACTTAGCCCCCTCCCACCTCATACAAATACAATCAACCAACAGACTCAGAAGAACCCCCAATCAAAACTCTAAGGGTACCCCCTACAATATGCAAAACCAAACAATTCACTAGCAAAAGGATATTTACATACATAGCACCCTCGCAATGGAACACCCTCCCCGAAGGACTAAGAGGAATTAAAGACCCACAATCATTCCATAAAGAATTAAAAACACCCCTATTCAAAGAACATTATACCAGCCCTAACACAAACAGCACATAAAGTTCCCCCTCCCCCGCCACTCCCCTCTCCCCTCCCTGCCCCACCCCCTTACCCCAGATACCACCACAACCCCAACGGTTTTAGATTTGAATCTGTGGATTTAATTGCTGATCTCAATCAGTCACACTAATAAGAATGCCATTTATGTATTTAAATCTACCTGTACATAGCCTGTTGTAAATAGTTATAAGTTGTACTTTATCAGTACCGCTCTATGTAAATACTTAAGAGGTTTTACCTCATTTAGACCAAGAGTATTTAAATTAGAGGCAAATAAGCTGCACACAAGATGGCATGCAAATATTGGCTGCACCCGATGCAGAGAAAAGAGAAATTAGACTTACCTGCTAATTGTTGTTCCTTGAGGAACTCCAATCCAGTCCCACACCTCTGGGTAGTGCACCTCCTCCAGTACCTATTGACAAAGCAGACTCAGAGGAGCAACAAATAATTAGTTAAACATGCAACAACAAACACTTCTACGTCTAAATAAACTAGCACCCCCTCCATCCCCTGGAAAGGATACCCCGTCCCCCCCTCCAGGATGGGGAGGCCTACCCTTTGAGCGCTTGAGCAACTCCAACCAGCAGGAAGCGAGCAACCGACAGCTCTTCTGGTCTGTCCTTCCCCCTCCCCCAACACTGGATTACACACCCCTTCCCGGCTTCTTCTGGCCACTTCCTCCACCAAGGGAACCAACTTCAGGACCAGGGTGTGCATAGATTATCACAGAAAGCACTCAGGGAGGGTTCCGGGACTGGACTGGAGTTCCTCAAGGAACAACAATTAGCAGGTAGTTTAATTTCTCTTTCCTTATCTCTCCAGTCCAGTTCCGCACCTCTGGAATGTATCAGAGCAGTTAAACTAATGGGAGGGACCCACACAACCAGCCTGAAGCACTGCCGAGCCGAAACAAGCATCCCCCCGCTGCCTGGACATTCAGGCGAAAAAGTTCAGATAAAAGTATGCCACTCCACAGATCTCCACCTGCAGAACTAAACTATACTCTGCTCACGAGGCTGCCTGAGCCCTTGTGGAATGTGTCTGCAACCCCGCCGGCACTGCTCTACCCTTCAAGATGTATGTAGGCGTGATTGCCTCTGATCCATCTGGAAATGGAGGCTTAGCTGCCGCCTCACTTTTGCGCGACCCACCAAACAGAACCAACAGACTATCCGATCTCCAAAAGGACGAAGCCCTTTTTACATACCTTCGCCTCCAAGTGGCACAGCTGTGGAGTGGCAGAGCCCATATCTGCTCTCGCCCACATCTTGAGCTCGCCAGAGCCGGTAAGGAAACGGCCTGATTTACATGAAATGCTCACACCACCTTGGGCAAATCATGTAATAAATATATAATATAATAATAAATACATAATGTAATAGTGTTGGAACGCTATAAATCTAATGATATCATAATTAAATAATAAAAATTAATAAGAATTAAATTAAAAACTAGGTACATATAACCAACATCATATAAGTGTGACAAGCAAAAACACATCCATAAAGTTAAAAGAGTGGACCTCTGTATATACTAATTATAGTATGATATACATACATACATAGAAAAAGATAATAATAATAAATAATAAATAGTAATAAATATAATAAAAATAATTACCCTAAAACCATACTACCAGGGAATATCTGAATATGTATTATAAAATAATAACCACAAAGAGATAATTAAAAGAGATAATAAAAGAGAGCAGCAGGAGCGAACAAATCTTAGTTAAATTGATACGAATATCCAATTGAGGAGGTAGGTATTTATAAAAACAATTATAAATCATCAGCAGTTTCTAAAATTTAAACCATATAAAATAATAAATAATCATAATCAAATAAGATAAAAAAATATTTATTACATGATTTGTTTTATTTATTATTATTATTTTTATTATGTTTTTATTATGTCTTTTATGTATTTGTTAGATGAATTTGTTTGTTCCTTCACTTTTAATATGTTATGTTTCTATGTTTATAGTAATTTTGCCTTACAACCCCTGACGAAGGTTACGAAACACGGCCTGTGTCGGGTTGCCTAGGTCTGTGAGTTAATAAATTTGTCTTCCACACTGCTCACATCTCAAAGGGTTCCCCAGACAGCATCGTCAGCACCAGATTGAGATTCCAAGGCAGTACCACTGCCCTCTTTGACAGATGGAGGTGGGTCACTGCCCCTAGAAAGCTCAGCCCGTCTGGGTGTGTACCCAACGGCACTCTATGGACTTTCCCCTCGATATCCGGAAATTGCCGTCAGTTGCACCCTTAAGGAACCGGCAGCTAGACCCTTATCAAAACTGGATTGCAAGAACACCAAGATGTCCGGGACGGAGGCAGTGGAAGGGTGCGCCTGGAGGAAAGGTCCATAAACCATTATTAAGAAGGGACCCAGGATATCAATGCTTGAACCAATACAAGCATTGTGGAACCTGTGTCTCTTGGGGAAACTGCTAGGTACATATGACCTAGATTGGCCACTGTTGGAAACAGAACACTGGGCTTGATGGACCTTGGTCTGACCCAGTATGGCATATCTTATGTTCTTATGACAACGGCGATTGCTGCCACTCCTCTAAGCCTCTAGCCCACTTAGACGCCACTGCTCCTGACTTGTGCTCTTTTGCATCTGACATCCTCTTAGCCTTGTGTTCTGAGGCTGAGGAGCAACTTGGTAAGTAAAGCACAGTTACTTACCTGTAACAGGTGATCTCTGGGAACAGCAGGAATTAGTCTTCACATATGGGTACGTCGGTACCGACGGAGCCTGCACGGGAATGCTGCCCAGCTTCCAATCAGAAAGCTTTTGGCAGCATCCCTCGCGCCTGCGCGCTGACTTCCCACCTTCTCCAGAGCCTCTCTTCAGTTGAGTTGCAAAGCTGAGACAAAGGCGAGGAGAGAAAAGGAAGAAGAAGATAAGAGATGCAACTCCTAGGGGAGGTGGGAGGGTTGTGAAGACTAATTCCTGCTGTTCCCAGAGATCACCTGTTACAGGTAAGTAACTGTGCTATCTCCAGGAACAAGCAGGAATGAGTCTTCACATATGGGGACTCCCTAGCTAGAGATGCCAGGGGAGATCCCATAAAAATGCAGGAGCCTGGACCAGGGGTGCATTTTGTCTCCAAGAATCCCCGGCATCCAATGTGGGATGGAGGGTAGGAGTTGATAATAAAGAAGCTGTGAGGAAAGAAACAGCATAGCCAAGGACTACAGGGTCCTTGGTATATATGATGAGTAGCATTAAAAGAAATTTAATGTACACTTAAAATATGCAGCTTACCTACTGTATTGTAGGAAGTAGAGAGCATGATGGAGTCTACTGGATAAGCAGTGGCGGAATCTTCAAGGTGACCTCCCAGAAGTGAGGATGAAGGTCCAGACCTGGAGGTAGCAGACGATCCAGGTGTCAACTGGGTAGGATTAGACGTCAGGTCTTCAATGGAAAGCTTTATGGGAAAAAGCTGAAAACTCCTTTAGGCATAAAGTCATTAACATTGAGGACTAAAGGAAGAAGACTGACGGAGTTGGAGAACTAGCCCAGTCCTGGCGGGAAGAGGGGGACTGGAAAAAAACCCTATTCCCACGGAGAACAGCTGTGTACTCAAAGATAAAGATGTACACTAGTTTTCCTAGCTGGGGAGAGATAGGAAAAATATTGAAGCTTGATGCTTCAAGGTTTAAAGAAAAAATGGAAGATGTTAGCACCACAGTAGTTATTGGTGCATAACAGTTTGTGTATCGTAATATGGTATGCGAAGCAGGGCGAAAGACTGTCTAAAACCTCTAGAAGGTAAAAAAATTTGTATAGACAGTGAGGGTGATAGTGTGTAAGACATATCAACCCTTAAGAAGCCCCCCAACAGATACATACATATATATATATATATATATATAAATATATACATATGTTCATATGTGTAGATTAGGATATGGGTGGAGAATGTATCAAAATATATATATAAGGGTTAAGTATATATATATTTGTGGGGCATGGTTTTGCACCACCAGAGTAATGATATGGGTATGTAGACATATATGGAGATGCTACATACAAGACAAGAGGTTGAAGATACATGTCTACCACCCAGCCCCATAATTGTACATGGGGAATATAAAGGAAAAAGATTCTTCGCTCTACAAGAGGGTGAACCCACTTGGGATATGTATAGAGACTCTATTTCCGTAGATTGAGGGATGCAGGAAGGCAATCCAACAGATAACCGTGATGTTTGTTTGAGAACAGATGATCATATGAATCTGTAAAGAACAAGGCGGGAGTTCCATAGAACACTGACATGGCAGATGTGCAGAAATGCAGAAGAAGATACCAGAGGGACCTACTGAAGGGACCCAGAGGTAGCATGCGTAAACACCAGCCTTGGATTTTCACGCAGAAGAAGGTATATGTCGTGTTAACACCCCAGGCTAGAGGGTGTGGAGAACCCTCACAGGCATGGGAAGGAATTAAGCTTTTCCCTACTAATAGAGAGCTTCAGAGACAAGGTCAATGCTTTATAGCAAGGCCCTCATAATAGAAAGCTTCTCTGAAGACTGTAGAGCATTGTGCAGGAGAGATATGAGATAAACTGACTGAAGTCAGGTGTGTTGCCATATCCTAGGAGAGGAGATGGATAGAATAAAGTGAGAAAGCCTAAAAGAGTAGGAGGATCCAAGATAGCTGACGAGTAGCTTGGAATCACTACTGAGGCTAGACAAAATTTTAAACAAGGGACTGGAACTTGTAAAAAGTACCAGTAATACAATCAGTGTAACTCCTGCAGGCACAGCTGCTGATGGAAACAGCAGAGAGATTGTCCTGTGCCCAACAAAGAAAAACAGACAAGAAAGGAGTGGAGATAGCCCTTCTTCCTGTCTGAGGAACGAGCTTGCTAGAGAAGCTTTTCAGTATGGTACCCCTCAGTCAGGGAAAAAGCCCTGTTGAGAGGGTAGAGTAAGTAATTGGAGGGTGACGTACCCATAGGGTAAGTCAACTGAAGGAAAAAATGTTCAGTGGGGACAGAACTATCAGGGGATAGTTGCAACTGCTCTTCGAGGGAGTAAGAGGAGGAGAGGTCTGTAGTCCCTGAACAAAAATTTTCCGACAGCTTAGCACACTGAAAAAGAATAAACTTCTAATGGGTAGAAGTGAACTATAGAGTATAATTCCCAGCTCCTATGGTTGCTGGGAATGCTGAAACTGGCCAGAGCTAGAGGACTTCAGACTAGGCTGAGGTGTCCCTTGTTTAGGTACAGGCGAATGATGGGCAGGAGATGAATGAAACTTTCTTTTCTTAGGGAAAGAAGGTTTGGTAGGACATTTCCTACCTCTCGAAGAAGGAGGTGGCTTAGAATGGTCCTTAGTGGAAGGAGAGAGTCAGCGGAGCATTGAGCAACCTGACGTAAAGCCTCCTTATTGAAGAGACCTTCTCCTGTACAAGGAGAATGAGCCAATATAGTTTGTGCCCATCTGCTCAAGTCTGAAGCTTCGAGCCAGGCTCTGCGACGTGCTGCAATGGCAATAGCAGAGGATCTGCTAACAGACTCAAAAGAGTCTATAGAAGCACGAGAAAGGAACCAAGATATATTCCGGCTATGATTGAGTAGCAAGGAATAATCAGTAGCCTTGGGCTCTGGCAAAAAAGTGGTCAAAAGAGACAATTTCTCTGTGACCTCCTGGAGTGTTAGACTCATGTGAAAAATATGAGAGAATTCTGGAGGCCAGCATAGATGTCTGGAAGGCCTGACGACCAAAAGCATCGAGTGTTCTTGAGGAACGACCTGGTGGATAAGAAGAATGCTTCTTCTTGCTCTTAACTTTCTTTAGTGCTGATTCCACTACAAGGGAACGATGAGAAAGTTGAGGCTTCTGAAACCCTGGAGAGGGTGGCACCCGGTACCGAACCTCAGTGGTTGTAGAAACTGGAGGAAGCCGTAAGGGTGATTTCCAGACCCTGTCAGACGGCTGCCTAGGGTGAGAACTTACACAATCTTGACGATGCATATATTCATATGATTCTTGCAAGGTATTGTGGGTATTGTAGTTCATTCACTCCCAAACACAGTGATGACAATAATTGAGTTGTGAAACCAAGTGGTAAGGCCAATAAAATACTTCTTTTATTGATGGGGTTTAATTCACCCAGCACATGTATGCTTGATAGCAATATAAATGAGGATACTTGCTTGCAGTGTTTAAATGGATAACATAAAGTCAGAAAGCAAACCAGAAAACAACCTTCAGCTTGTCAGGCAATTAGCTAATGTTTTCTTAGCAAATAATTACCAAATACAAAGGCACAAAGAAAAGAATAAACTTTGCTGGTTAGGTTAACTTCTGCTTATTTTTCACTCAGATCCAGCAGTGATTTTCCCTTGCTCACACACACAATCAGGTGCAGGTTTAATTACTATCAATTGACCAGCTGAAAGCCTTTAGCTGGCTGGCTGCTACTGTGTGAACCCAAATCCTGCTTTAAGAGCTGTTTGCAGTGGAAATAAAGAACAAAGTTAGGTTTCTTTGTGATGGCTGATGTGTTTGCTCACAGAAAGCTAGCAATAGCATTTAGATAGAGAACAGTCCATGTAAACTGTACTTTCATCTGCTGTATCTCCCCCTTCATCAATCAGCATAGGGTCACTATCATACATTGGCACAGACGAGTCTTTCATTAAGGCACTATCATGAGAATGCTTATTCCCTTGCTGCCATTCTCTATTATAGATAGGGTCTGGATCAGTGTTCATACCTGAGCCTCTCCTGCTATCATTATTCCTCTCTGTACAGCCTGGCCAGTATGTAATCCAATTCTGATGTCCAGCCTTCCAATCTTGATCCCTGGACACTGGATCTCCTCTCACATACCTTCTGGCCTTGGTCTGAAAGTCCCTTCCACATGCAGTCTTCTCTCTTCCAGGTAGCCACTGGTGATTCCTATCTCTGCCACTCCATTCCTCTGGCTGAATCCAGTCCAATGGACTCTGCTGGCATTTGGAATACCTCCCAGTATGGGTACTGCCTTGGAATCTCCCAGACCTTCCAATGGCCCTTCTTCTCTTCCTTCCAGAGAGTTTCCTTCTCTCTCTATCCGCTTGACTTGGCTTCTGTTTCTCCAGGTGATACTGGTGCTTGAGCTTGTAGCCGTTGCTGTATCTGTGTCCGAAGCTCTTTCTGTGTCTTTTGCTGAAGCTGTTATCTGAAGAATAAGCTCTATTCTTATTCTTTCCTAATGTGTGCTCCTCCCTAACACAGCGCAGCTGTGTTGAATCAGGCCCTGCCCTTTGAGATGAGTGCTTAGGGATTACCTCATAGCTCTCTTGATTGCACACACATTTTCTCACTTCAGCCCCTCTCATGGCTGCTGGAAACCTGGTGCCTTCTGGGACTGGTAGTCTTTTATGTGAAAACTCTGTTTTCTTGCTTCTACCAAAACTGACAGGTTGCTTGTTCAGAGTCACATCATCTTTTCTATAGCTCCTACCTGAGCTATGATAAGCTTCCTTATCACAACCCTCAGAAGGAGATACTGCAGGGCAGGATGTAAAGGAAGCATCATGGTTTCCATTTGTGCTGGTGAGGGATGAGTAGCATCACAACCAGGGATAGAGATATTAAGAAAGGTTGCCATATCCAGGAGAAAAGTATGAAAAGACTGATCTCCTATGGGAACTATCCCTGGTAAGACTAAAGGCTGAGCACCAACGGACGTACAGGGATACTGGCAAATTGACTTAGAGCCAGGTATCGGTTCCAAAGTAGACATTGGTGGAGTCGGTGCAAGAACAGACATCGACATCGATAGTGATGTACCAGCAACTGAAGTCTGGAATCGACAAGAGTCGGTTCCGTGACGCGTCGGAACCGAGTCCTCGAGACTAGATATCGATTCAAGACTCGGTATCGAAGGAAGCGAGTCCATCGAGGCATGTCTCGAGGGTACCGACGCCGATGGTAGTATGGACGGTGCCGATACCGGCAAGGTAGTCTGGGTTACATCGAGCGGTCCCGAAGGTACCGAGAATACCCCATGACAAGATCTTGTTAGGAGTACATTACTCCACACCGGTATCGATGCCGGGGAATCGGAACCGATCGAAGTCGGTACCGAGTCGAAGCATGGCTGAGATATGGAAATGTCCATCTGTATTGCATCGACCGGCCCCAACGGTGCCGAGGGTACTGGAGGACGATACCTGGTGAAGAGTGGAACACTCGACACCGAAGCCGATGTCTGGGTATCGGTACCGCTGGAAGCGGAGTCCAGCACCGTACACGGCTGGGATCGAGGGAAGTCCATCGGGTGCATATCGATCGGTCCCGAAGGTACCGAGGATGCCCGATGACGATCCCTGGTGAAGAGTGGAACACTCGACACCGGTGCCGATGCCGGAGGCGCGGTACCGCTCGAAGCGGATACCACCTCTGAGCATGGCTCAGGTATGTTCTGTGAGGGGTGAGCCCCAGGAACAACCTGAAACCCCTTTAACGCTTTGGAGCCCGAAGACTCCCGCAGGGGTAAAGCCAATGGATTCTTGAGGGTAAGGCCAGAGCCGTCACCATGCTGAGCATGGGACATACCACTCAAGCATTGACTAGTCTTAACAGACTGTTTGTGGGTTACCTGATCCTGTGAAGTGGAGAAACCGGGTACCCTCACTGCCGAGGAAAAAACGGTATCGAGGGAAATTTTAAAAATTTAAGGTTTCCTCACAGAAATATCCCCTGACAAGTCAGGGGAAAAAGGGTCAGGACCCACACAGTTGAGACACCAACTATTGGTGTCTAAAAAGTAACAGGTGTTTCCACATCGAATGCACTTCTTAGGAAAAGAAGGCTCCATAATGAAGAGGCCTGGTAGGCCCAACAAGTTAAGGCAAAAACTGAAGAAAAAATTTCTCAGAATTTAGTCAAAAATCCACCGGCGGTACCAGTGGCGGCGGGAAATACAGCCGCGACCACAAGAAAACAAAAACTAAAGTAATTAAAAAGAAAAAGTTTCTGCGGTGACAGGAGGACGTCCTGCCGGCTCCGCGGAAAAATGAAAACTGAAGAGAGGCTCTGGAGAAGGCGGGAAGTCAGCGCGCAGGCGCGAGGGATGCTGCCAAAAGCTTTCCGATTGGAAGCTGGGCAGCATTCCCGTGCAGGCTCCGTCGGTACCGACGTACCCATATGTGAAGACTCATTCCTGCTTGTTCCTGGAGATAATGCTTTCTGCAAAAGTAAGAAAAACTCCGGTGAGAACTCCCCCAGGAGCCCTACTGCTCCCTGGGCTCAAGGGGTGGATGGTCTGGGCATCGTGCAGGGACCAGGGGCCGGATCCGTTGAAGGTAACATGGCGCCCCCCGCCCCCAGGGTCTCTTGCAACCAGGAGGAACTCTCCTGCTTCATCTCTTCCTCCGAGACCACACCACATCGGGGATTGCATATCTTGAGGATTTTTAGATTGTGCTGAAGTGTTGTATCTTAAAGATATGAAATGGACCTTGCCCTGATCCAATCAAACACACATTCTCCGAGTAAAATTTATGTTTTTCCTTCTAATACTACAAATGGCTATAAGGGAGTACAGCTTCCCTTATAAGCAATATTACAGATTTAAAAGTTACATAATCTGGGCTAAGCGACAAGAGATGAGCATGTCGGGTTACTCACTGACCATAGACAGATGGAAGGATTTCATTTGTGTCCAATCCACTGACTATCTTTCAAAATTACATACATTTCTTGTATGCAGGTACTTCCTGTTTTCCAGAGCTGTAGCTGCTATTTTTTTTAACACCTATCTTTATTTCTGTCTCTGACTTTTTAATCAGACCCTTCTCAGGAAAAAGCAACAATGTTTCAATCAAGTGCCAGTTACATCACCTGGCCCAGCCCTCGGAAAATCCACCCAGCAACAAACAATGGCCTATCTGATTAGACCTTTCCCACATGTCTGCATCAAGTCATTGTGCACTGAATCAGTTTTGAGCTGTATAACACAAGGAATGCTTAAGGATTAAGTGGGGTTCGCTCCCCTTGATACCATCCTATACCAGGCGGTCTGGCCGGCATGTTTGGAAGGGCTGGGGCACTCCCCGGGAATGCCCTCAATTTGTATCCGGGTAGGTAAAAGGATCCCCAGCACAGTACACCTCCACAGGCTTAGGCACAGAGCACTAGAGTACTTGAACTAAAATAAAATAAAACCAAACCAAAATCTAATTAACAAACTGAAATTAAAAAGAAACTGCCAAAGGCCCCCTAGAAAAAGGCTGCTCTGTCCTGCTTTATTCTCCGGTGGCTGCCTCTCCCAGGCACCCAAACACAGCAGGGGGTTAAAGACATGCAGGCCTGAATAAGAAGAAATTGCGCCTAAATGCAGTAAGGGGAGCTTCCCACACTGCTGCAGGCTCCCAAACATGCGGCTGCAGGCCGCTCTGTGTCTCCTCGTGTTCTGGCAGTGTCTAGGGGTTCCTGCTGTTCTCCCCCCCCCCCCCACTCTTACCTTGGAGCCTCTTTGCCACATGGCTTTTCTACCCCTCGCGCTCAGCCTTCCTTCCCGGCTTCGGCGCTAAGGAGGGTAACTCGGGGCTGCCAGCTTTCACTCCTGTCAAGCAACTGCAGCGGCTCCTCACCCGATAACGGGTTTGGGAGCAGCCAGTAGTCTTGGACTGAGGAAGGCCTCCACAGAACTACTCCCCCCCCCCCCCCGAAATTCAGGGGGGGGGGAAGAGGGGGAAGAAGGAATATCCTCCCCTCAACCCTGTTGTCACCCAGGTTCTCTGTTCCTTTTGATTTTTTTTTTTAACACGTCTGCCTTTAAAACAAAGTAACCTGCACCTTAACGGGGAAATAAAAGAAAACGCTAACTAAACCTACCTCCTTAGTTGTCTCTTCAGTGAATCCAGCACCCTGGCTCACCACCTCCTCCAGCTGCTTGGAGACTGAGCTTACTGGGGCTGATGGGTGGTGCCAGCTGCATATGTACACTAGTGTCATCAAAAAGATGACACGCTCAGTCTCCAAGCTGCTGGAGGAGATGCACTACCCAGAGGTACGGGACTGGACTGGAGGGACGATAAGGAACACGTAGAGGACTTTGCAACCAGCCTTAGTGCCAATATCCCTACACCTGGGTCTGAGGTGGCTTAAACATCTAGCACGTGCCCCCGACAGTATTTTGATCATCTCTGATATTTCTCCTCAGATGATCCAGGCATCGGGGAAAGCACTCCATGCCATCAAAATAGTCAGGGCCAGTGCCCCTCGCAGAAAGCAATTCCCTGGTGGCCCAGTCGCCCCGAACCCCCCACCCAACTAATATACCTACTGGCCCAGTAGCTCCCCCTCTCAGTATCTTTACAAACTAGTGGAAGTGCTGCCCACGTGCTCCCACTCGTGCCCCACCATCTTGAAAAATGGCAGTGTCTGGCCCCACGCGGTGCATCATGGGATGCACTGGGCAAGGTCAAACTGCTATAAAAGGTAGAATATGCCTTATATGGCAGTCTAACCCACCCAGTGCAGAACCAGGCACCGCCATTTTTCAAGATGGCGGGGCAAGAGCAGGAGCATGTGGGTAGCACTCCTGCTCGTTTGTAAAGGTACTGGAAAGGGGGTGTAGGGGGGGGGAGTCAGGGCCACCAGGAATTTGCTTTCTATCAGGGTTCCCGGCCTTCGACAATATTTTGATAGTATTGAGGGCTTTCCCCGATGCCTGGATAATCTGAATGGAGTCCAAGCATCGGAGATGGCCCCCGATGCCATCAAAATACTGGTTGGGGCTCATATGCATGTTAGCCGCTCTATGACCATTTCTCTGGGAGAGCATGCTAAACTAGCACCAGATTTCTTTGCGCATCTCTTTGGCTTGCTCTCCCAGTTTAACACTGCCATTTGTGCAGTTTAATGAATGGCTAATTTGCATATGAGCCACTTTCTGAATGCCAGCACTGCAAATCAGCATAAAAAGTTGATAGCACATGACTTCAGCGCCAGCTTTCTGCATCAGCCTGTCAATTTGGTGCTTACCCTCGGGGAACCCAAGGCAGGAAAACCATGCCAGGCACAGTTGCTCCCCTACTGGCAGGACCTGCAGGCACATGCCTCTGAAAAGCCTTCTTCTAATCTTTGGGGAAGAGCTGGGGGTGGGGGGAGGAGGAAGAAAAGGGAGGGGGCACCACGGTTGTGTGAGGCTTTAAGAATTCTTTTCCAAATCCCTTTCAAACTTCTGGCTGCTCAACTTTACCCCTGCTGGAATTCCACAAACAAAATTCAAACGTCTGTATCAAAATGTCTGAATTATGCAAAATTCTGCATGCTTTGTTTGTCAAAACAGTAAAGCACATTGTCTTGGAGTGATATTTAGTTTAAAATATTATATAGAAAAAAAAAGCACAAACAAATGTAAGATTTTGAATTATCATGTGCAGAATTCCAGCAGGAAATAAGGACGAGGAGCTGAACCAATTTCCCTCCTCCATAAGGCACCAGTTTTAAGGGTGACTCTAGTGGAGCTTCCAGAACTGCGCTCAAGTGAGCGTGTCATCCCGAGGATGGTGAAACAAGCAAAATCAGGTCTCTCTTGGATCCTTTTTCTGATGAAAAAAAAAGAGAAAATTAGAGACTTACCTGCTAATTGTTGTTCCTTGAGGAACTCCAGTTCAGTCCCTCACCTCTGGGTTGTGCACCTCTTCCGGTTGTGCACTGGGCATGTCAGAACTGTGACACCATTGTAGATATCCTGCTAGTACCTCCCACCAGCTCCCAGTGATCTAATGACAAAGCAGGCTCAAAGGAGCAACAAATAAGTAGCTATAATATTAAATACAATTTAACTCTAACACTGAACTAAAACCCCGTAAATGAGAAGATAACACTCCCTCTCCCATTTGCAGAAATAGGACAGAAAGGAGAGAGAAGAATACAAAGTATACTTTGCCTGAATACAGACCCCATTTGCTGAACTTCTCCTACTGGATTGTAGTCACCGCACATCACAAAACAGGCTTTGCGGAAGCTGACCAAAACACTCCCGGGTGGGAATCGAGACTGAACTGGAGTTCCCCAAGGAACAACAATTAGCAGTCTAATTTCTCTTTCCTTATTGTCCCTCCAGTTCAGTCCCTCACCTCTGGGATGTAACAGAGCAGTAAACTACTTGTAGGGACCTGTCCACCTGGACCTCAAAACTGCCGACCCGAAACAGGCATCTCTCGCCACTTGAACATCCAAGTGGCAAGGTTTACTGAAAGTATGCAAGGAAGACCAAGTGGCTACTCTGCAAATCTCAACCAGCGGAACTAAGCTATGCTCCGCCCATGAAGCTGCTTGCGCTCTAGTAGAATGAGCCTGCAGCCCCAAGGGCACCTGATGACCTTGCAAGATATAAGCTGACGCTATTGCATCATAAACCCATCTGGAAATTGAAGCTTTGGCCGCCGCTTCACTTTTTAGGCCGCGGCCCGCCGAAGAGAACAAACAAACAGTCAGACTTGCGGAAGGACTCCGAGACCTTCAAGTATTGCCGAAGTACCCTCTTAATGTCTAACAAACACAAACTACGGTCTGACGCGGTCTCCCCCGAAACATCCAAAACGGGCAAAGAGACCGAATGATTCACATGAAATGGCGAAACTACCTTTGGTAGGAAAGACAGTATGGGACGCAACACCACTTTTTTTTCCCTAGAAAAAAGTCAGAAATAGTTACCAACAGGACAAAGCCTGCAACTCAGATTTGATGTGCAGAGCAAATGGCTATCAAAAATACTGTCTTCAAAGTCAAAGTCAAAGCCTGTAGGGAAGCCTGATGCAAAGACTCCCTTTTCAAGGCTCCTAAAACCAGGTTGAGATCCCACGGAGGAGAAAACACCCTGCGCGAAGGACACCGCTCTCAAGAAATGGACTACATCAGCATGGACCCCCAAAGGAACTCCTTGCACCTTTCCTCGATAACAAGAAATAGCTGCCAACTGCACCCTTCATGAACTGGCAACCAATCCCTTATCGAAGCCGTCTTGCAAGAAACTTAACACTGTCGGTAGAGATACTGAGGCAGGGCGAAACTGACGTTGAGCACACCAGTCCTCAAAAGACATGCCAGACGCGCACATATGCTAAGGAAGTGGACCTCTTTCTGGCCCAAAGCAAGGTGTCAATCATAGCCTTGGAATAACCTTTCTTCCTTAACCGAGCCCTTGCAATGGCCAAGCCGTAAGCGATAACCGATGTACCTGAGGCATTCGTAGAGGACCCTGAAGCAGCAGATCCTCCCTTAGAGGCATCCGCCATGGTTCCCCGTCGAGCAGACGCACCAGATTGGCCTCGTTGTCCGAGGTATGCCAATCTGGAGCTACTAGAATCACTCTTCCCCGATGAGCCTCGATGCACTGCACCACTCGTCCTATGAGCGCCCGAGGGGGAAAAACGTAGAGGAGACCGTGAATTGTTGGAGTAAGGCACCTAGACCTTCCGACATTCGTTCTCGTCATCTGCTGTAAAAGCGACTGGCTATGGCCGACCAAAAGGTCGCCATGAGATCCATAACCGGAGATCCCCACTTGAGGACAATCTTAGCAAACACCTCCGGATGAAGCTCCCATTCTCCGGGATCCACTCAAACCTGGCTGAGAAAAGTCCGCCGTCACATTGTCCGTTCCTGCAATGCGTGCTGCCGACCGAGCCTGAAGCCAAGGCTCTACCCAACTGAAGAGACTTTCCACCTCCAATTCCAGAGCCGCGTTTCCCGTGCCCCCTTGACGATTGAGGTACGCAACCGTTGCGGCATTGTCCGAGAGCACTTGAATCACTTGACCCCGTAAGGTGGATTCGAAGGCCCAAAGCGCTAGAGCTACTGCTCGCAACTCCAGCCGATTGATGGACCATTTGGCTTCCTGCTTGGTCCAGCAGCCTTGCATGAAGATCTCTCCATCCTGCGAGACTGGCATCCGTTAACACTGGCATCCATTGCGGTTGCTCGAGAGGCATGCCCACCGCAAGATTCTCCAGACGAAGCCACCATTGGAAAGACTTCCTGACCCGCAATGGACAGGGGAGGCGCTTGGACAGAGTCGTTCTGGTGAGACCATCGACGGAGCAGTGACCTCTGTAAAGGACACATTTGAGTTCTGGCCCATGGCACAACTTCCAGAGTTGCCGCCATTCTCCCTAACACGCAGAGATAGTGCCAGGCCGATGGGGTGCAGGAGTCCTCAAAAAATCGCGCACCAGAAGCCGCAGGCCCTGGGCTCGGAGATCTGGCAGGAAAACCGATCCCACACAAGTGTCAAAGCGAACTCCCAAATACTCTAGAACTTGCGTCGGAATCAAGTGGCTCTTGGCCATATTGACCACCCAACCGAGACTCTGCAGGAGCTCTACCACTCTGTCACTCGCACACTCTCGGCCCTGGACTTTGCCCGAATCAACCAGTCATCAACATAGGGATGAACTAATACTCCCGCCTTTCGAAGAGCCGCCACCACCACCACCATAACCTTGGTGAAGGTGTGCAAAGCCGTCGCCAGACCAAAAGGCAATGCCTGAAACTAAAAATGCCCCCACGGTAGCACAAGTCTTAGAAACCTCTGATGATATGGCCTGATCGGAATGTGTAAATATGCTTCGGTGAGATCGAGAGACATTAAGAACTCCCCTTGACGAACCGCCAGTATAACCAAGGGGTATGTTTACTAAACCGTGCTAACGGTTAACCCGGGCTATCTGCAACTAGGTCCCATTGAATAATATGGGACCTAGAGGCAGATAGCCCGGGTTAACCGTTAGCCCGGTTTAGTAAACATACCCCCAAATGTAAGTTCTCCATTCGGAAATGAGGTACCCGCAAACAGTGGTTTACCCCCTTGAGATCCAGAATCGGGCGGAAGGCCCCATCTTTCTTTGGCACCACGAAATAAATTGAGTATCGACCGATACCTTAGTGCTCTCGCGGAACCGGAATCACTGCTCCCAGCTACAAAAGATGAGCCAGAGTTTCCCGTACCGCAATCATCCTTTCTCGCCCCCTGCAAGGCAACATGACAAAAGAGTCGACCACCGGATGGGCAAACTCAAGAGAATAACCTTCACGAACGACCTCCAACACCCACTGATCGGATGTTATCTGGACCCAGGCAGGAAGAAACTCCCGAAGTCGACCCCCTACCGGCTGAATTCCTGCCTGGGTCCACCTCGCTTCATTGTGCTTTCCGAAAAGCCGAGGAGGGGGGACTAGCAAATCCTCTGCTCGCTCCCCAGAATCCTCTAAAACTTTGACAGAGAGGAAAACCGTCCTCTACGAAAACCTCCCAAACGGGAGGTACGAAAACGCCAGAAATCCCGAGGTTGCCCACGGGCAGGTAACAGGGCTCGGCCCTGCTTCGGTTTATCCTCCGGCAAGCAACTTCTTTTAGAATCCCCCAAATCCTTGACCAGCTTATCAAGATCTTCTCTAAAAAACAGCTTCCCCTTAAAAGGAAGCTTGCTAAGACACGACTTGGAGGAACTGTCTGCCGCCCAGTTCCTGAGCCAAAGACAGCGGCGTGCGGCTACCAAGGAAGCCATGCTATTGGCCAAACCTCTAATAAGATCATAGTGGACATCGGCCAAATATGCGGAACCTGACTCTAGTCTTGTCACATCAGCTAGCTACTCCTGCGTTTGCTGAACTGGCTGCTGCAAACACTGCGACCAGCGAAGGCATGCTCTCGCAACCCAAGCTCCACAAATAGAGGCCTGTAGAGCCAGAGCATTAACCTCAAAAGCTTGCTTCAATACGACGTCCTTCAAAGCTGCACTGCCTTCAACTGGAATGGTAGTCTTCTTTGTGACCGCTGAAACTGTCGCATCTATACGCAGAGAATGAAACATTTCCCGTTCTTTATCCGCCAAGGGATAAAGATGATTCATGGACCTCACACCATGCAAGCCTGCCTCTGGCACATCCCATTCATCCTGAATCATCTACTTAACCACACGATGAACAGGAAAAACCACCTGGGACTTTCCTACCACCTGAATGAGGGGATCCTCCAAACCCTCATCCTCCGCTGGTACCACCGACAAAAGGTTGAGAGCCTGAAGGGACTCCGTAATGAGCATTGTCAGCTCCTCCCTTCGAAAGACCCGGAAAATCCTTGCTTGATCTTCAGGTTCCTGAATCTCACCTTCCTCTAAATCCTCCATCCCGGCTTCCAGCTCCAGCTCAAGGTCCTCTGCATCTGGCCAGTCCGAACCAAAAGGCTGTTCTTCCACTGACCGGTCCCTCTTAACCGGTCTACCGTCACTACCACTGAACCTTTCGGTGGCCGCTTGGCCTCCTGCCGTTCCAAGAAGCAAGGCATCCGCAACTGCCCACTGCTGCCGCAAACAGTAAGCCTGATGAAGCAGCAGCACAAAATCTGGGGAGAAACCCTCAAAAGCTGCCCCAAACACCATGGGAGTGGCAGAATTACCAGGCAAAGCCAAATTTGAAGTTGGGAGAGCGGACAGAGACGCCCGCAGAGATTCCCTTTCCGCAGAAGCAGAAGCACCCTGTGCCACCAGAGCAGTGCCTTCTTTAGGCTGATCCTGCATTTCTTGCTCCATAGTAAGCACCTCAGATGCACAGCCACGACACACCCCCGTGTCCGAGACCAACCCCCTACAGGCACCACAAGCCAGGCATTGTGGCCGCGTAGGTATTAGTGCTACGGGATCCGAGAGACTGGATAGTAAAGGAAATGGATTCCTTAGACCACCAAAAAGGGCAACAAAACAACGTGCAGAATCTTCTCTTATTTTTTTTCTTTTACTTTTCTGTACTGGCCTTTTAAGAGCTCCAAAACATTGAAAATTAAAAGTAATCAAAATTAATACCAAATAACCATAAAACTACAAGGATTAATTAAAGAAAGCTGTCAGCAAAGAAAAAGAGCACTGTGAAGAAAAACGGCGGGAAAAAGGCCTGCCAAGATCCTGAGCTCTGCTAACCTACAAAACATACTTCACACGCAGCAGCAGGCCTCAAAAACACTCACAGGACACTAGCAGCAAAGATTTAAACACTCACCTCTTCCTCCGGGACCTTCGGATCCTCTCTGCACCCCGATAAAAATGGAGAAATTAGACCTTACCTGCTAATTGTCTTTCCTTGAGTTCTCTCCGGGCCAGTTCAGGTACAGTTGGGTAGTCAATCTCCTCCAGCAGCTGAGGACTGAATGCTGAAACGTTTGCGGGAAGGTGCTATAGCTCCCTCTGGTGTCAGAAAGCCAGTTATCTATTGTCAAAGCAGCGAACAAAAATAACAAAACAGCTTCCAACTATCACTGTCAATCCCATAACCTTAGAAGAAACCTAAAACCATGCTTTAAAGTGCTGAGAAGCACGCCCTTATGTAGAACATCCTAGAGCAGGGGTCTCAAACTCAAATTGCTTTGAGGGCCAAATGAGGACTTGTAAAGTAACCCGGGGGCCGCATAAGACGCGAGGCCTCATTTGCATAAGGGACCTCATTTGCATAAATATTTGCATAATGTTACCATACACTAACTTTTAGTAAACATGCCTCTTTAATGAGTATGGATAAAGAAAGACTAAAAGATTTAGAAACAAGAAGGCAATAATTAAACTGGGAACCCCAAAAGCCAAACTTGGAATGTACAACAACACTGTAGAAATAAAACTATAAATTAATTTCCTCTTGTACTAAACAAAGCGCAAACATTAATGATGCACATTTCCCAGAGCTGACATATTCCAGTTAATAAATTCAAAATAAAGAGATATTTTTCTACCTTTTGTGCATTTTTTTCAGTTGCAATTGTTCCAGCCACTTTCTTCTGGTTTCTTCATGTCTTCTGCTAACTCTCCATCGTCTGCTTCCATTTGCCCTTTCTTCTCTCCTAGTTTTTTTTCCATTCTCTCTCTACATCTGCTTTAACATACTAATCTTTCTCCTTTTTCTCTTTCCTCATTCCTATTTCATCCACTCAAATTTTACCCCTCCATCCTCAATCCCCACTTACTCTCACAATACCTGGCCAATTGTAGATTTGTCTTCTCTCCCAGACAAAATATTTTTCCCCTCTCCATTTCACTTTCCCAGCTCCATCCCATTCTAATCCTCCCCCAACATCAGCTCCCTTCTAGTTCCAGCCCCACCCAGCATCCGCTCCCTTCTAGTCCCTGCATCAGTCCATTTCCAGTCCTATCCTAGCCTCACCATCAGCCCATTTCCAATCCTAGCCCCCCATCAGCCCATTTCCAATCCTAGCTCCCTCCCCTCACAGCCCATTTCCATTCCATGCCCCCCTCCCCATCAGCCATTTGCAGTTCAAGCCCCCTTCCACTCAGCCCATTTCCAGTCCTAGCAACCCCCCCAGCACATTACCAGTCCTAGACCCCCCATAGCCCATTACCAGTCATAACCCCCCCTGCCAATAGCCCACTTCCAGCCCTAACCCCCATTACCCCATTTCAGTCAGCCCCTCCATAGCTCATTACCAGTCCTAACTCCCCCCATCAGCCCACCTCCAGTCCTTCCTAACCCCCACCTGCCCATTTCCAGTCCTAGCCCCCACCATAGCCCATTTCCAGTCATAACCCCCCCTGCCAATAGCCCATTTCCAGTCCTACACCCCCCCTGCCAATAGCCCATTTCCAGTCATAACCCCCCCCCTGCCAATAGCCCATTTCCAGTCATAACCCCCCCTGCCAATAGCCCATTTCCAGTCTTAAACCACCCCCCCCCCCCACAATAGCCCATTTCCAGTCATACCCCCCCCCCGCCAATAGCCCATTTCCAGTCATAACCCCCCCTGCCAATAGCCCATTTCCAGTCATACCCCCCCCCAGGTAAATAAAAAAACAACCTGGCTTCTGCTGCTGGCTTCTGCTGCAGCAGAAAATCAGCTGTCCCGCGGCCCCTTTCCCTCTGCGCGAGAGCCCTGAGTGTGCTTCCTCTGCGGCATGCTTTTTAAGCCGCGAAGAGAGTATTTCCCTCTCGCGCGGCTTAAGCCTATTCACTTTTCAAGCCTCGCGAGAGGGAAATACTCCCTTCGCGGCTTGAAAAGCACGCCGCAGAGGAAGCACATTCAGGGCTCTCGCGCAGAGGGGAACGGGCCGCAGGACAGAGCAGCAGAAGCCAGTTTTTTATTTTTTTTAAATTGACCGTCGATTCTGCCGTTGCCACGGCGGCAACGGCAGCAGCAGAAGCCGTCGCGGGCCGCACAACCTTCTCCCGCGGGCCGCATGCGGCCCGCGGGCCGCGTGTTTGAGACCCCTGTCCTAGAGTATCCCCCTTCGATGTTTTATTTAACTCTTATAAAAAATAAAAAATAAAATTCTAAGAGTCCCCTAAACTTAGCCAGAACTCACCAATATCCTCTTCCAGATGCCTTTTTGCTACCAGTAACCGCGGAGCCCACGATACCACAAATGGAATATTCCATGCACTGTGAAGTCCTTATGAAAAAAACTGTTGCTCGCAGATCAATGAGGTGGGACCTGGACTGGACCGGAGAGAACTCTAGGAAAGACAATTAGCAGGTAAGGTCTAATTTTGCCTTCCTCTTCATCTCTCCGGGCCAGTCCAGGTACAGTTGGGCAGTACCAAAGCAGCCTAAACTGGGGAGGGTCCCGCGAGCACCGCTACAATGGCCGAGGCCCCAACCTTAGCATCCGCGTGTGCCTGCACATCCAACCTATAATGCTTCGTGAAAGTATGTAGAGAGGACCAGGTCGCCGCCCGACAGATATCAGCCGGCAGTATGAAGGCAAACTCCGCACAAGAAGTAGCTTGAGCCCTAGTTGAATGTGCTCTGAGCTCTCGCGGAGGCGGCTTGCCTCTGGTCTCATAAGCCCCAGCTATCGCCCGCTTCACCCAACGAGCAATAGAGGCCTTGGTAGCCGCTTGGCCTTTGTGAGATCCTCTAAACAGAATGCATAACCGATCAGACTTTCGGAATGGCTTCGTTTGTCTAAGATACTTCCGTAAAACACGTCCCAAGTCCAATTTTCAAAGAGCCCGATCCAACTTACTGCCGTCCTGCGCCTGAAAGGTAGGAAGTGACACGGACTGATTCATGTGAAACCCCGACACCACCTTCAGCAAATACGATGGTACGGGTCTCAGAACCACCTTTTCTTCTGAAAAAAGTAGATACGGCTCTCTACAGGAGAGCGCTTGCAAATCCGAAACCCTCCTAGCTGAACACAACGCCACCAGGAAGGCTGTCTTCCAAGAAAACTCTCGTAGGTTTTTGAGAAGCTCCAACTCAAAAGGCGGTCCTATCAAGGCGTCTAGCACCAAACTCCAACCCCATGGAGGCACCACGAGCCGAACCAGCGGACGGATATTCTTAACCGCCCAGAGAAATCTCAGCACATCCGGGTGCGACGAGAGAGAACAGCCCTATACTCGACCTCTAAAACAAGCAAGAGCTGCTAAGTGATCTTTGAGCGTGTTCAGGGCCAGACCCCTTTCTAGACCTCCTTGAAGAAACGCCAGAACATCTGGTAAGCCTGCGGAGTGGGGAGACACCCCCCTATCTCTAGACCACGCCTCAAAAATGCGCCATATGCGAACATATGCCAACAACGTTGATTGCCTCCTGGACTTTAACATAGTAGTGATTATGGCCCCTGAATACCCCTTGCGCCGCAATCGTTGCCGCTCAATAGCCAAGCCATGAGCAAGAATTGATCCACCTGTGGCATCAAAACCGGCCCTTGACTCAAGAGGTTGATTCGCGAGGGCAGCCTCCAAGGAGGAGCAATCAGTAAGCGCACTAGATCCGCATACCAGGGACGCCTGGGCCAATCCGGAGCAATGAGAATCAGTTTGCCTCTGTAACCCGAGATCCTCCGAATGACCCGTCCTATCAACGGCCAAGGAGGAAACACGTACAGGAGCTGCCACGCCGGCCAGGGCTGAACCAGACCGTCTAGGCCTTCCGACATGTGCTCTTTGCGCCTGCTGTAAAACCGGGACGCTTTGGCATTGGACAGAGTCGCCATGAGGTCCATGACCGGCAGACCCCACCGAATCGTGATCTTGTGGAAGACCGCCCAGTTGAGCTCCCACTCCCCGGGATCCAGGCGATGCCGACTGAGAAAATCAGCCTGAACATTGTCTTTCCCTGCTGCATGAGCCGCCGAAAGAGCCAGAAGATGCCTTTCTGCCCACTGAAGCAAGACCTGACTCTCCTGTAGCAAAAGGTGCACTGCCCGTGCCCCCCTGCCTGTTGACGTAGGACACCGTCACCAGATTGTCGGAAAACACTCGGACCGCCCGCCTTTCGATCAGATCCGAGAAATGCAGTAGTGTGAAATGAACCACTCGCAGTTCTAACCGATTGATCGACCAGCTGCTCTCCTCCACAGACCATGTCCCCTGCGCTACTCGAAAGAGACAATGAGTTCCCCATCTGGAAAGGCTGGCATCGGTCGTGACCAAAACCCACTCCGGATCTTCCAGAGGAACGCCCGCCTGAAGGTGCACAGGAATCCGCCACCACTGCAGACTTAAGCGGACGTCGTCCAGACACCGCAGCCGCTGAGTCAGGGGATGAACCTGCGGAGACCATCTGGAGAGTAAGGCGTGCTGCAGCGGTCGCATGTGGGCTCTGGCCCAGGGTACCAGATCCAAGGCTGCGGCCATCGAACCCAACAACTGCAAATACCGCCAAGCTGTTGGAGCCGCTAGAAGAAGGAAGGCCTCTACTTGAGCCATTAGCTTCTGCACCCTGTCCGGCAGAAGACGAACCGTACCGCACTGTGTGTCGAACAAGGCTCCAAGGTAAATCAACTGCTGTACCGGCAGGAGCTGACTCTTGGCCCGGTTGATGACCCAACCTAGGTGTTCCAGGAACTGCACCACCCGAGCCGTCGCCTCGATCGAGTGCTCCGGAGAACCTGCTCGGATCAGCCAATTGTCCAGGTAGGATGGTGAAGTTGCGAGGCACGGTCGCCAGACCGAACGGCAACGCCCGAAATTGAAAATGTCCCATGGGGACTGCAAACCGCAGGAATCATTGATGTTCCGGACGTATCGGAATATGCAGGTAAGCCTCCGTCAGATCTATGGCCGAAAGCCACTCCCTTGACTTTACTGCTCAAATAACCGACCGCAGGGTCTCCATCCGAAAATGAGGAATCCGCAAACAACGGTTCACGTGCTTGAGATCCAGAATAGGTCAGAACGACCCCTCTTTCTTGGGCACTACAAAGTAAATCGAGTGTCGACCTACACCGTACTGGTCTAGAGGCACTGGAACCACGGCTCGCAGTTGCAGCAAGTGCTGCAGCGTGTCCCCGATCGCACGTCTTTTCAATCTTGGACTGCAGGGGGAGAACACAAAGGCATCTGCCAGAGGAGAAGCGAACTCCAGAGCATATCCCTCGCAGATGATCTCCAAAACCCAGAGATCGGTAGTTATAGAGGCCCAGGCAGGAAGAAACTCCTGCAGACGTCCCCCACTGGTATTCCCACCTGGACCTGCCTCCCTTCATTGCGGCTTCTTAGAAGAGGTTTGCTGAGAGTTGAAAAACCCTCTGCCAAACCCTCTGGCTCCGCGAAAGGAATGGCCCCTGGACAGAAAACGACCCCTCTGGTAAGGGACAAACCGAGATCCTCGAAATCTACGAACCTCTCTGTTGTGACCCCTCTGTATTGCACCTGTCTTTGTCGCTCTAGGCCGATCTTCAGGAAGACGGCCCCCTTTTGAATCGCCTAAATCTTTAACAATCTTTTCCAAAGCTTCCTCAAAAAGCAGCTTGCCCTTGTACGGAAGCTTACTGAGGCGCGATTTAGAAGACGTGTCTGCAGCCCAGTTCCGTAGCCAAAGAAATTGCCTAGCAGCGATAACCAAAGCCATGGACTTCGCTGAAATTCGAACCAAATCATAGAAGGCGTCTGCTAGACAGGCCGCCGCCGACTCCAGCTTTGCGCCTTCCGGGGACGATTCGTCAGAGCGGACTGCTCCCCCTGAACCCACCTAATAGCATCTCTGGAAACACATGCTCCGCAAACGGAAGCCTGCAAGGCTAGGGCATTAGAGTCAAAGGCTTGTTTTAAAAGCGCCTCTAAACTTACGGTCTTGAAGATCTTTAAGGGCTGCACCGCCTTCTACCGGAATCGTAGTCTTCTTGGTGACCGCCGACACGAGCGCGTCCACCTAAGGCATGCGCAACAACTCCCTCTCTTCCTGAGGGACAGGGTAAAGGTGGGCAATGGCCCGTCCCTCCCCCTTAAGCTAGCCTCTGGGCATTCCCATTCAGATTCTATCATCTGCCTAATCACCCTGTGCATAGGGAAACACCGCTGTTCAGGTTTAAAACCTTGCAATAAGAGATCCTCCAAGGGCTCCTGCTGCAGCGCAGGAAGTTCTAAATTTAAAGCTGAGAGGGACTAAACAATCAGGGCCCCTAGTTCCTCTTTACGGAACACCCTGAAAACATTGGGATCCTCTCCAGGCCCCAGCTCCCCTTCTTCTAACTCCAAGGGCCAAGACTCCAGACCTACATCAGAGCAAATCTCTCCCTCTTCAGGAATCAGAGGACTAGAGAGCAGAGGACCCAACACCTCAGAAGAGAAGTCCCCACTCGGTTGCTGAATTGAGGAGCCCTCTCTGGGATTTAATAACTTAGGCTCCTGCAATGGAAAATTCCCTTGAAGCACAGCAGCCGGGCTCTCAACCAGCTGAGACAATTTCAATAGATAGGCTTTATGTAAAGCCAAAATAAAATCAGGGGAAAAAGGAGAATCTAACGTGCTCTGATCTCCAGGGAACGAAGAATTGCCGGTGTCTGTCACGGAGGGCGCTTTGTGGGACTTTGACTTCTTCTTCCCCAAGCGTTGCAAAAGCGCGGGAGAAGCAGAAGTCTCTGAGGGAACCATGGCTGACGTTCCCGCAGTAATCAACGGTCCCTGAGGTCGGTCACCAGAGATATCTCCAGATCCAGAGATCTCCATTAAGGCCGAAACAAAAACTAAGCAGAAAACTATAAAAAAAACCAGCAAACAACCCCGGTGAAGCCTGCCGGTCAACACACGTGGCAAATTCAAAATGGCGCGCCCGCTTCTCCCACCGGTGTAAAAGCGGCGCCAATAAAAACTGACTTTGCTAAGTAAGATCGCACAGCCGAAAAACAAGAATTTCAAACCCGGACCAAAGCCTCATTAACCGGCAATCAGACTGCACCTACCTCAGCCACGATCACAGAGCTCCTGTCTCTTGACTCACGCTGCTAGCGAGGTACAGAGACGAAAGCACAGTGGCAGGAAGAGGATACTGGGGCTCCCAGCTCCTAGTAATTCCCTTTATAAATAACAGGTCCTCCAGAAGCAGGCTCTGCCCCCGATGCAGTTAAAATTTGGAAAGAACTGAGCATCACTGTTCTTTTACCCGTTTGTACCTCAACTCCTTTGGAGGAATAAGGGAGTACCTCTTGCTGTGTTGCCCTGCTAGGGCCAGTGAGCAAGGTTCCTTCGTGTAAAAAACCCAAGTTATCCTTTTTTTTTTTTACACTTTAAAACTATTCCACTGTCCTGTCCACGTCGTCTCTCCTGGGAGCCTGCCAGAGATACGTCCTCCACAGCTGCTGAGGACTGAAGACTGGCTTTCTGACACTAGAGGGAGCTATAGCACCTACCCGCAAAAATTTCAGCATTCAGTCCTCAGCTGCTGGAGGAGACTGACTACCAAACTGTACCTGGACTGGCCCGGAGAGACGAAGAGGAAAACGGGCTTCCTGTGAGCAGCACAGCTGAGAAAGGCTGTCAGTCCGCAGCAGCAGAGAAACAAGGCCCGACGACAGTTTCTGACTGGAAATCTGCAGCAGAGAAAACTGTGCCGGTAAGAAGATGAAAAGCCTGCTAAAGAACTCCCCTCCGTGCCAACCAAAGCGGCCATAGACTGGGGGGTTTGTCTTTAACTATTGCAGAATAGCTGTAAATAATATAAAGTAGATGGACCTGATATGTGAGATCTAAACCTGTTTGCCTTCAGACAAGCAGTTGAAGTGTTATCAACGGTGTATCGTGAGGATAAGTTATGAAGCAATCGATTTGGTTCCTCAATACGATGGAGTGTAAATTCCTGAATGAACACTGACGTCATTGGGCCATTTAAAAGCAGCCTTTGGGGGCTGGTCCGCATGCGCGGCGTTTTTTTTGAGAAACTGAAACTTGCAGGAACGACTCCTCTGATTTCAAACGTGGGCAGCATCATTAAAAGACTTTAGGTATGGGGTTTTTTAGATATGTTTTGAGAATTTGCAATTTTTTAATGTGCACTAATATGAGGGAGAAAGTGGAACTGGTGCTTTAATGATTTTTTTACTTATTTGCAGTGGCAAATTCCCCTGATGAAACTCAAATTTAATGAGTGAAATGCAATGGATGGCGCCAATACTACTGGCGTTGGGGAACACTAACTCAAGTTAAGTAAAATTGATTCACAAGCATTTTGTAGAAGATGTGGGTGTGCTGGGGAAAAAAAAATAGAGACTGTTTGAGCCGGTGAACTGTCATTGATGCTATCGGGGCACTGCTCGATACATTGTATCTTTGTTACGTGCCGATTTGTCTGAGACGTTCCCGTGCCTTACTATTGAACATACCCTACTACATTGTTTTTCCTCATATTAGAGGTTAATGATAGAGTAATTTCTACAGTTCTTATTAATTATATTACTCTGAGAACAGACCTATGGAATTTTGTATGAACCAGCAGGGGAGAGCAGGCAAAAGGGGACAGAAATAACAGAGGGAGAAAACAGACTCCTCTAAATCCCCTCCAATCCCCTCTCAGCCCTTTTTTTTTTTAAACAAGCTTTAAAGCTACAAATCAAAAGAAAAAAACGTTATAGGGAGAAAAGAAAAACTAAAAAACCCTAGCTAAGCTGCCTAAAGCTCCTTATCTGCTCCTCTAGTGAGCCCAGCACCTAGGCTCACTACCTCCAGCTGCATGGAGACTGGACACACTGGGACCTGGTGGAAGGTGCCAGCTGTATATCTACAGTGGTGTCACAGTTCTGACATGCCCAGTCTGCATGCTGCAGAAGAGGTGCACAACCCAGAGGTGAGGAACTGAACTGGAGGGACGATAAGGAACTTGCCTCCACCATGTGCTGTAGAGAAAGAAATACTGGCGTGTCCTCCTAAGGATACTATTGCTGTTACTGACAGGATGATGTTCTAAGAAGCCTATCTCCAAATCTGCTGGTAGAGGAACACTTGTCTGAACTGGTCTAGCAAGATGATATGGAAAATTTTATTTAAAGAAAAATGCAAAGGAAGTGTCAATCCCCAACCCTTTTGCCCTCAGCAGCAGGAACACCTAATAACGCCTAAGCACTGCAAGCAGAAAAGGTCTTTACATTTTTAGGAAACCAATCCCAATCCAACTCTTGTCTCAGCAACACGGGTCAAGGATCACCAGTTACTACTGCTCCTGACTAGATTGCAATAATTTTATAGGCTGGTAGATTCCCCATAGTGAGGAACCTCCCTTCTCCTCAAAACTCTGAATGTTAGCATTTTTAAAAACACTCTCATAAATGGGGAGCTCATTGAATTGCCTCAACACATCTGCTACCGAATCCTTCTTTCTTCAGTTTGTTGCTACTGCTAAGCTGATACCCAGCCATCGCTTAATATTCCGACCAGTTGAGCCGCACTTTCTAGTGGACAGCAAGTAGCACCTATAGCCAAAGCAAAACAATATGTCCTGATACACACCCCAAAGTCAAAGAGCGATTAATATGTACTTTTCCAGTAGGGAGGATGGGCAGGCGATTTTATGCATTTTTGCAGGACCATATGGGTAGGGCTAGTGTTAGTCAAATTATTTCGGAGTTCATAAGTGTGCCCTGTGGGTGCTTGAATATCCATCACCACCACCACCATATTGAACAAACTGCTTCGCTACCCGCATAAGAATAAATTTAAATAATTTTGCACACCCATTTTTTCAAAGCTGCCTGTGTGCAATTATCCAAAATCGCACCTGGGAGAACCCCTAAACCTAACTGAATAGTTATTTCAGGGCCGATACAAGGTACTGGGCACTCCCCCGCCCCTCCCAAATTTTGATAAACTCGATAAAAATTATCATTCGAACACTATTATTCTAACAACGATCCTGTAAAAATGCATAATTGGACACCACACGTTTACATATACGTTTCTTTTGCACGTATGCTCTTCCTGAGGTAATATGTGGCTGTCAGACTCTCAGGGTGTTTGTTTTTTACTGTCTCTGTTCTTTGTTGCGCCTTCCTCCAAAGACGCTACTGCTCTAGGAAATCGCCTAGTTTTGCCCGATGGTTGAGACAACTCAAGTTATTTATGCAGATATGCGATACATCAAATAAATGTAAAACTTATATTAAAGAGGGTGCAAAATGTGTTTACTGTGTCTGATACCCTTCACTGGTTTTACTCTGCGCACCGAACTCCCTACCCTTGATCAATTCTGGACCGCTATCTGCTACTGCTGCTTTTCAAATCCAGACCAGTACGCGCAGGTCTCCGCCGATTTCCTCGGATGAAAGTATTACACCTTATTTCCGCAAAACAGCTTAAAAACAAACCCCACTCCTTTACTGCACTCCATTTAAACGACACTCATCCTTCATATATTAGCCTAAAACAGAAACTACTGGGAAAAACAAACCTGGTCATCCAAAACCCACAACTATATCTCCAGACCTATACCCGTTGCAGAAAACAACGCGCGAAGCAATCCGTCGTCCAATGAGGAGCAATCAAGTTCACGATTTGCATCTGAGCCAATCAAAATACAGAATGAGCCAGCACATAATACGTTCCATTCGGTTACTTGGGAGAGAAAGTGGGGATTGGAGGATGACGTTTTGTGCGCGCCCAGTTACTGGAAGGCAGGGCGGGATTTAAGGTGTTGATGCCCATAGTAGGCAAGGACAAACGGCAAGAAGGCAGGAGAAGTAAGAATCCGAATACTGCAGAGGTAGTAGAGGAGCAGAAGGCAATCGTACTATTAGTGCCTCTTCCGAGTAACAGTACATGCGTATGCTACTTAAGTATGCGAGTTCAGGCTCCTCCTTCAGCCTGCTGGTAATGAAGCGGAAGGACGTGTCTGCTTGTAGAAAGGTGATAGGTTACCAAAACTGCTTTAATCCTCAAAACAGTCTTTTCTCTTCCTCGGGCTTGTTTTGCCTGGACATACTTTTCCGTGGTGGTGGTGTAAGATGCTCCTAGCGCCACTCATTGAGGTGGAGCTATGAGCACTCCTGCCTGCTTCTGCAACTTTGACAATTACCACCTGCTGTTGATGCCTGTGGTAATCCTGCTTTGCACAGCTCCCTCTCCACCCATATCCTGCCCAGTCTTGCAGATAACAGTGTTTCAGCAAATAGTGTAGAAAATTGCTGCATTATCTATAATTTCCCTGCATTATCTGTTAAGACACCTAGATACCGGATTAACAGCCCAACTTAGTAAACATCTTAAATATTTTTTATTGCAGTGGACCCTAGAATATCTGTACATCTAGTCAGAAAACCAAGCAAGCCGGATTACTATTGATACATAGAAACTCCATACTACATAGTTATCTCCAAATTATAATACCCTGTTCAATGTAATTTCAGTTTGTTCAATGTAAACTGCCTTGATATGAAAGGCGATATATAAGAAATGTTAAATAAATAAATTAAATAAATACGAATATTGGCCTTGACCACATGAGAATATAGAGATCCTCACCAAGCATCAAATAAATTAACATAAATTAGAAATAAAATTATGTAGATTAAATTTAAATCCCCAAAACCCAGACTCTGCATGCAATTCAACAACAGAGAAACAAAAATAGCTACAGATACCCCTGTACTGTGCAGCTTATAAAGATAAAATATACACATACAGCCCAATATTCAAAAGGTTTTATCTAGTTAGCGGGATCAGATAAATCCTGTTGAGAGGGATATTCATCAGCACTAAGCGGCCAGTGCTGCTGACTATCCTCTAAACACTGTGGCGCTGCTTGGAGAGTTCCAGGGTGGGATGAGGGTAGTCCCAGCACTTAGCTGATTAGCAGCGATTTTCAATCTGCTAAACAGCTAAGTTCCTGTATAAAGTCAGGTCATCTCAATAACTGTCCTAACTTTATGTGGATTCGGCTATCCAGAATATTACTGCTGTCTGGATAGCTGTGTTAGTCAGAGCTGAAACTGGATATTCATTCTCAGAGAATATCCAGATTCTAGCACTCAATATCTGGTTTCACTTTTGCCCATGGCAGTCAGACACTTTTAAACATGACCGTCGCAGGTTGAATATCAGGCCTGCGAAGTCCAAAGACAGACATTTTCCAATCAACTAAACTGTAAATAAAATTACATTTTCTACCCTTTGCTGTCTGGTCATTTTATTCTCTAATCATGTTGACCCCAGTCTCGGTTTCCTTGCTTTCTCTCAACTCACTTTCTAGCATCTCTGGTACATCTACAACTTCTTTCCCCTCCTATATTGTTGATTTCCTTCCTCTCTGACATTGATCTTGTCTTTTTGGCTTTCTTCTATTTTTCTTCATCAACTCAGATTTTATTTCTCCTTAATCATCCAATTCTAAATCTTTTAACTGCATTTTCAACCTTTAGAGCAGCCCTCTCATTCCCCATCTCTCTATCCTTCCTCAGCCAATTATCCCTTTCAAACTCTCTCCTTTCTCTGTCTCTCCTGCCTTCCCTGTGGCCAGCATCTCTCCTTCTCTCTTGCTGTCTTGTGTCTCCCCATCTCTCACCGTCTAACACCTCTCCTCTTTTCTCATTCTATCCCCTCCATGTCTGGCATACCCCCAACCCATCTCCAGCATTTGCCCACCAGCTGCCTCATTTTGTGTCTAGCATCTGTTCTCCATCCCTATCCTGTATCCAGCTTCTGCTCACTATCCTCTACATCACAATTCTGTGTCAGGCATCTGCCTTTCTTTCCCCTATGGCCCCTACTCTATGTCCAGTCTTTGCTATCCAACCCTCCATCTGCTCTCCACCCTCTATGCCACCAACCCATGCCCGGTATCTGCCCTCTGCTCCTCCACCCTATTTCACCTACCTGCCCTCCTTATGCCATCACTTGTGTCTAGCCTCTGCTCTGAACCCCCTGTCCAACATCTGCCTTCCCATCCCTCTAACCCAGGACCTTTCGCACCCTATGCGAGTGTGCCTGTGCCTTGTGAAAAGTGAAAGAGAGCTGACAAGAACTACTGTCTAGTGCGAACAGAGTCATCCCTTCTCTTCTCCTCATCCCAAATGATTTGCATCTGCCTGCCTGTTGTGTTCTCACGGCTCTTGGTTGGCCTGCATGCTACAATTGACACCCCCGGTAATGCCTTTTGCTCTAGTCCATCGCTGCTGGAACCTCACTGACATTTTGACTCCTACAAGAGAAGCCAGCAATCACATGCAGCTGTCTGGCACCCTTTCCGCAAAGCAAGCTTTTCTTAAATTCTTTTTTCTTTTTTCTGTGTTTGTATTCATCTGATGAGTCATTGCACTTGGAAATTTGAACTCCGAGCAGAGCATGGTTCCTTTCTACAGGCATGTGAGCTTTACAGGTCTCCTATTGTGCATGCCCTTCCCTTTCCTCATTCTAGGGAGCACCTCTCTGGCTGTCCACGGGACCGTGCTTTACAGGAATCCTATCGGTGCCTTCTTTGATTGCCCCCACCTCCGACCCTTCTATGTCCTGCCCAAGGCATAGTCTCCGTCACAGGTCACATTTCTCGAGGTGGAATTTGGCCTCTTCCATTTTTCTACGAGCCAGCTACCCTTCTCTTTCAGTGCACAGGTGGGGGAGGCTGGGAGGCCTTATTCATTTCCTCAAGGAAGCAAAAAGCTTGACTAGTACAAACCGTCAGCACTGCTCTGCAGGCTAAGAGGGTAAGTGCAGGGACTCAGCGGGGAGTTGAACCCAGGACCTCTTGCACCCTAAAAGAGAATCATACCCCTAGACCAACCAGCCAGTGCTAAGTTCTGTCTCCTTTTGCTGCTGCTGCAAACTCTGCTAAGGACCAGCCAAACCCGCAGTGGGCCACAGGAAAGGCAACCAAAAAATACCAGAGGATGGCTTTGATCCATTGACCTCTGGGTTATGGGCCCAGCACGCTCCCACTGGGCCAATCTGCTCCCCTCATAGGCTTTTTCTTTTGATTGTGTGGTAGGCGAAGGCCTGTGATCCATGGTGTCTGAAATAAGCAGACAGGCCTAACCAGCTTGACCTGTAAATGAAGCCTGTGGAGAGGCCCATAGGAATTGCACATCCCCCAATATGCTGCTATTGTAGAAC
Organism: Ichthyophis bannanicus; assembly: GCA_033557465.1. Taxonomy (NCBI): domain Eukaryota; kingdom Metazoa; phylum Chordata; class Amphibia; order Gymnophiona; family Ichthyophiidae; genus Ichthyophis; species Ichthyophis bannanicus. Next base: position 1,358,055,909 of record CM066032.1, read on the forward strand.
TAGAACTCAGCAAAGCATTGAATTAGCTTAGACAAGCAGAATCGAAACTCAGAAAAATACAGAAAAATAAGTTTAAATTGCCACTGATAAGAGAGTACAGCTGCTATGAATTTAATTAAAACTGCTGACAGAAAGGTTACAGTGCCCTGCTTTCCCACATGTGCTAACTAGTTAAATGGCCTTGGAGGAGAAAAGTATCTAAGTTGGTGAACTGACCATTGTAATTGGGACTAGAAGGGGGGTAAGCAGGTGCTAAGCCCAGTCAAAGGACATAATTGGATAGCCATATCAGTACCGGGACCAATAGAAGGTGTACGGGAGGTTACCGGGACCAATGAAATGTTTTCCTATGTTTAGAATGGTGAAAAAGTCTATAAAATTTGTTGTTTTGCCAGAAACCATTGCTCAGCCATTTTGAATTTGATTTTGCTTGAGACTTGTGCACAAATAAATGATTTGGACCTTCTGAACAGACTCCTGGTATCATTGGTTTGTCTGCGCTCTGCTGCTACATATTCTTGGTGCATTGGCCGGGAAGGTGTGGTAATAGAGGGTATATAGGGCAATATACCACGACTTTCCGCCTCTACAGGTTTGGTCCTGCCGGGATCGCGCCCTTCCGACGGGGGCTCGCTCCCTGGCGCCACCGGTCCCTTGCATCAGAGGGAGCTGGCCGGACCTCGGCGTGTGCCGGGCCCGGCTGGAACCAACACCTCGAACCCAAGTGAGGGGAGTCCGAGGTCCAACTCATGCGCTTGCTTGGGAACTTTGAGGACTGGATCCGGTGAGTAGAGTTTTGATTTCGTATGTCTAGACAGATCAGTACTGCCATTTGAATCTTGAATTTTGGAACTTGGAACTTGGTAAGAGAGCTTGATCACCTCTCAAGACGGACCGACTACCCCTGCATGAGTATTCGCGGGGCGAAACTCCCGTCTTCTTGTATTTTGGAACTTGAACAAGACTAGTCAGAATAGACAAGATTGGATTGTATTTTTGGGATACGTTGCTAGCATGATTGTGTGAATGAAGTGTGAATGAGAGGCCTGGCAGCACGGACCAAGCGAAGGCGGACTCCTGAGTAACGCATTTCCTTGCCGGGCGACCGCGTCCAGGTCGTAAAAAGGAGGAAGCAATCGTCGTCTTGTCTTGTTATTTGTTTCCCTTATATGTTTCTAGGGCCATGAGGACCCCTTACCCACGGTCCGCCCTCCTTTTCCCTTCTGTTTGTTGTTGCACGCACACATTGAAATGGGAGGGGCGGGGTCCACTAGGAGCACTCCATTAGAATGTATGATCACACATTTTAAAGAAGGATATTCAGGAGATTATGGAATTAAAATGACTGCAACCCGATTACAGATTTTGTGTACTAGGGAGTGGCCCGATTTAGACCCCACCTGGCCCCGAGAGGGAACCTTTACTATAGGAATTATTCAATCAGTTCATCAGAAAGTGCGAGTAGCGCATCCCGATGAGTATCCCTATATAGATTCCTGGTTGAGTATTTGTGAGAGCCCGCCCCCTTGGGCGAAGCGCTGTTATGAGCAGCAGTGCAGAATAATGTTAGCACGAACAGATCACATGCAGAAAGTAGAACAGCCTAAAAAGACAGGGACAGGTGAGAAATCCAGACGGAAACCCGTCCTGGTAGATCCTGAATCCCCAGAAGTGATAACTCGACAGCCCCAAGCTCAGCGTCCAGTAAGGGTGCCACCGCGTCCCGCCCCAGAGCCACAGCGAGAACGGGACCCAACCCCAGAACGATCACCCGAAGAACAGGCAGATAAGCTCACTTCAGATGAGGAGGATGATTCCACTGAGACTGAGGAGAAAGTTGAGTCAGAGACAGAAGAGCAAGAGGAGAACGAGGCTTCCCAGAGTGATACTGACAGTGTAAAAACGACTGTCAGTGTGAGCTCATCAGTTAAAAATAAAGCGTCCCAAACGAAGCACACTGAGAAAAAGAAAACCCCTGATAGGAAAGTTTTGAAAATCTCCCTCAGATCCCAAAAGACATCTACTGCAAAGATGATGCCTTTACGGCAAGTCCCGGGAGTGCCCGTAAGAGATGAAGATAATCATGTGGTACCGGGACCCCTAAGTTTAGTATATGTGCCCTTCTCCACTACTGATTTGTTGAACTGTAAGTCACATTATGCTTCCTATACCGACAAGCCCCAGGAACTAACAGAATTAATGCATACTATTATGGAAACCCACCAACCCACTTGGGCAGATTGCCATCAGCTCCTGTCTACCTTATTCACTACTGAGGAGCGGACACGAATAAAACGAGCAGCCATTGACTGGCTGGCAGATAACCCTGTAGCTCCGGGGGAAGGTGTAAGGATAGATAATCGAGAAGCAGCCCAAAGAGAGTTCCCAAATGAAGACCCCCGGTGGGATCCAAATACAGAGAGAGGATCCAGAGCTCTATCCCGGTTTCGCCAAGGCCTTATGCAAGGTCTGAAAAGGGGGGGCCAGAAAGCTATGAATCTTTCTAAAGTGACCGAAGTTAATCAAGGCATAGATGAAAGTCCAGCAGTGTTTTATGAGAGATTGACTGAAGCGTATAGAATGTATACTCCCTATGATCCAGATGCACCAGGAAGCTTATGCATGGTGAATTCTGCTTTTGTAAACCAGTCTCAACCAGACATTAGACGTAAGCTACAGAAACTAGACGGGTTTGCGGAAATCAAAGCGGTTACAAAGACATACAAAGGCTAAACATAGGCAAGGGAAGTGAAAGATGGGATACATAACATGGTGAACTATTACAAAAAACACAATATAGAGAGGTTACAATTAATATGAGTTGGTTAGGTGTCATAGCCGTAGTGCTCAATGAAAAGAACAAACTTTAGTTGTTTTCGGAATTCCTTCAGTTCCTCAATTGATCGTAGGTCGGGGGGGAGAGAGTTCCATATTAGAGGGGCCGATAAGGAAAGAGCTCTTTGTGAGGTGAGTTTACAGACTTTAGTGTAGCTACTTGGGGTGCTGAGGGTGTCAGCTGTAGTTTTCCTTCTAGGTCTTTTGCTGGTGTTAGGGAATAAGAGGGCTTGGAGACTGATTGCTGAAGTCTTATGTCTGATTTTGAATATATTTATGACCAACTTGTATCTGATACGGAGGCTTATTGGGAGCCAGTGGAGTTCTTTAAGGATTGGGGTGATGTGGGCTTGAGTTGAAGAGCCGGCGATTATTCTGGCAGCTGTGTTCTGAGCCATCTGAAGTGGCTTGAGTGAGTGTTTTGGGATTCCGTTGTAAATAGGGTTACAGAAGTCAAGAATTGGAGTTATTAGAGCCTGACAGACTGAGCGGAAATGTTGTTGGGAGAGAAGGGGCTTCAGGCGTCTAATTATTTTTGTTCTGTAGTAAGCGCTTCTAACAGTTTTTCTGACGTGAGATTGAAGGTTGAGTTGCTTGTCAAGGGTTACTCCGAGGTATATTACTTCGTCCTTTAAAGGTATTGTTGTATTTTTAAATTTAATAAAAGGTGGGGGGCTGAAGTCAGTGTTTCGAGTAATGATGAGAGCCTCTGTCTTGTTATGGTTCATGGCCAGGTTATTGAGCGTAAGCCAGGCAGACATGTTGTCGAGGCAGTTCGTAATCTTGCTATAATTGGGGCTGTTAAGGTTGACTGTCGTGTAAATCATTATGACTAACAAAAATAATAGTGGTCAAAAACTAACACAGAGCGCTAAACTGTCAAACTAGAAAAAAAGCTCTGTATCAAAACCTATGAAAGTAAACTGTGTCAAAAAATAAGAAACTATTATGCATTCACTAAAAAAGCAGAATTCAAGCAAAGGTATTGAAAGCAACAGGAAGGTCTCAGACTTTAACGGGCAAACTGTATACCCAAGGCAATGTTCACCAACAGGGCACAGTAAAAGCCCTTACTTGCATCAACGACCTTAGATATTATGTTGCTTAACTGAATAACTATCACACTCCTTAAACATAGATTAGAACAGCATTTCGCTCAAGGAATCTTTCAAAAAGCCAGTGTAGGAGGGTGAATAATATAAACTTAGCTGCAAAACGTCTTGCTTGAATTACTACACAGCCTTCGTCTCGACCCCGCTCATACCCCAACGCTCTCAATCGCGCTGTTATAGCGTTTCACCCAAGCAGGTTTCTTCAGGGGGTGGCAGGCAGAGGATATCGAGAACACTAGATGATGAAAAATAGGAATGCATTAGTTTTGTAAAAGGCACATACTTTCCTTAATGTGCTTTAAGAAGACATCCAAAGGAAGCAGGACAGGTTGCTTACGGCCAATTGCAGGAACAAAGACATTACTAACTGCTGCCGAAAGCCACGCATGCGGACTACATACTTATAGACCCAGCTGGGTAAGTAATTAGAGAGCAAACACTATACACATGCTTCCCATTCAACCCGTACATTGAGACCAAAAGGAACAACTGAGCCAACACGATGAATCCACCGTTGTTCAGACCAGGATAACATACAGTCTCTCGTTTTTCCACGTTGTGTAAAATCAACTTTATCTAAGCAAAAACATCGTAGTTCAGAAAATGTATGATGCAGGCTAAGACAATGTTCAACAATTGGAGCTTCGCGGCGTTGGCATTTAAGCCTACTCTTGTGCTCATTCATTCTAACTTTAAACATTCGAGTGGTTTTACCAATATAGGCAAGCCCACATGGACAGAGAATGCAGTATATCACAAAAGTAGAAATACAGGAAGTCTGATGTCTAAGTCGATAAGTGTTGCCTCGATAGTGAAATTCAGTCAGCTCTTTAGTAATAGCACAGATGTCACATTCGCCACACTTGACATGGCCAGATTGCACAGAAAGAGGGGAAGTTATAAGCGGCCGGAGCACTGCAGGACTGAGCAGTTCTTTGAAATTTCTGTTCCGCTGCCACACACAGCGCACATTCTTGGTTTCCAAACCGGGGATACTGTGCAGCACATTCGCATGCCGATGAATTATCCGTTTAAGCTGTACACTGAAGGGTGAAAACTTTGTAATCAGATTGACAGAGGAATCAGCCTCAGACTGAGCAGTTGAAGTCCTGCATGGGTGCACAAGCAGATCTCGATTAAGATGCAATGCTCTTTTGTACGCCTGATTAATAACAGACGGGGGATAACCTCTCTCAAGAAAATTCTTTTTCAGCACACAAGATTGAGTTTTATACATTTGAACATGAGTGCAATTACGCCGGAAGCGCACGAACTGTGAGAATGGTAAACTATTCTTCAAGGGACCCGGGTGAGCACTTTTATAATGAAGAAGTGTATTTCGATCAGTCCCTTTCCGATGCACTGAAGTAAGCCAACCGGTCAAGGTTTTACAGACCACAACATCCAAAAAGGGCAGGCTATCCATATGATGATGCAGAGTAAACTTCAGATGGACATGGCATCCATTGAGCCAAACAAAAAATTCTTGCAAACTCGCTACAGAACCCTGCCAGATCAAAAAAATGTCGTCAATGTAGCGCCGCCATAGGCAAATGTGCTGCCGAAATGGAGAAGAATCAATCCATTGTTGTTCAAATCTACACATATATAGATTTGCGACTGAAGGAGCGCAGGTAGCGCCCATCGCCACCCCAGCTGTTTGATGATACAAGACCCCATCAAAGGCAAAAAAGTTGTGATATAATGCAATGATCGCCAAATCCGACAAAAGGCCAAGCTGGTCAGCTGAAAGGTCACCCCGCAAGGCTAGCGCTTCCATTATAACATCATGGGCTTCCACCTGAGGAATTACAGTATAGAGTGATGTAACATCAAGCGTTGCTAGGATAACATCAGGGATAGTAGCCAAAGATGAATGAGCATCCAAAACTTGCAAAAAATGAGTCGTATCTTTCAAAAAAGATGGAATGGATATCATTAAAGGTCTCAAAAATGAATCGAGATAAATTGAGAGGGGCTCAAGAAGAGCCCCTCTCAATTTATCTCGATTCATTTTTGAGACCTTTAATGATATCCATTCCATCTTTTTTGAAAGATACGACTCATTTTTTGCAAGTTTTGGATGCTCATTCATCTTTGGCTACTATCCCTGATGTTATCCTAGCAACGCTTGATGTTACATCACTCTATACTGTAATTCCTCAGGTGGAAGCCCATGATGTTATAATGGAAGCGCTAGCCTTGCGGGGTGACCTTTCAGCTGACCAGCTTGGCCTTTTGTCGGATTTGGCGACCATTGCATTATATCACAACTTTTTTGCCTTTGATGGGGTCTTGTATCATCAAACAGCTGGGGTGGCGATGGGCGCTACCTGCGCTCCTTCAGTCGCAAATCTATATATGTGTAGATTTGAACAACAATGGATTGATTCTTCTCCATTTCGGCAGCACATTTGCCTATGGCGGCGCTACATTGACGACATTTTTTGATCTGGCAGGGTTCTGTAGCGAGTTTGCAAGAATTTTTTGTTTGGCTCAATGGATGCCATGTCCATCTGAAGTTTACTCTGCATCATCATATGGATAGCCTGCCCTTTTTGGATGTTGTGGTCTGTAAAACCTTGACCGGTTGGCTTACTTCAGTGCATCGGAAAGGGACTGATCGAAATACACTTCTTCATTATAAAAGTGCTCACCCGGGTCCCTTGAAGAATAGTTTACCATTCTCACAGTTCGTGCGCTTCCGGCGTAATTGCACTCATGTTCAAATGTATAAAACTCAATCTTGTGTGCTGAAAAAGAATTTTCTTGAGAGAGGTTATCCCCCGTCTGTTATTAATCAGGCGTACAAAAGAGCATTGCATCTTAATCGAGATCTGCTTGTGCACCCATGCAGGACTTCAACTGCTCAGTCTGAGGCTGATTCCTCTGTCAATCTGATTACAAAGTTTTCACCCTTCAGTGTACAGCTTAAACGGATAATTCATCGGCATGCGAATGTGCTGCACAGTATCCCCGGTTTGGAAACCAAGAATGTGCGCTGTGTGTGGCAGCGGAACAGAAATTTCAAAGAACTGCTCAGTCCTGCAGTGCTCCGGCCGCTTATAACTTCCCCTCTTTCTGTGCAATCTGGCCATGTCAAGTGTGGCGAATGTGACATCTGTGCTATTACTAAAGAGCTGACTGAATTTCACTATCGAGGCAACACTTATCGACTTAGACATCAGACTTCCTGTATTTCTACTTTTGTGATATACTGCATTCTCTGTCCATGTGGGCTTGCCTATATTGGTAAAACCACTCGAATGTTTAAAGTTAGAATGAATGAGCACAAGAGTAGGCTTAAATGCCAACGCCGCGAAGCTCCAATTGTTGAACATTGTCTTAGCCTGCATCATACATTTTCTGAACTACGATGTTTTTGCTTAGATAAAGTTGATTTTACACAACGTGGAAAAACGAGAGACTGTATGTTATCCTGGTCTGAACAACGGTGGATTCATCGTGTTGGCTCAGTTGTTCCTTTTGGTCTCAATGTACGGGTTGAATGGGAAGCATGTGTATAGTGTTTGCTCTCTAATTACTTACCCAGCTGGGTCTATAAGTATGTAGTCCGCATGCGTGGCTTTCGGCAGCAGTTAGTAATGTCTTTGTTCCTGCAATTGGCCATAAGCAACCTGTCCTGCTTCCTTTGGATGTCTTCTTAAAGCACATTAAGGAAAGTATGTGCCTTTTACAAAACTAATGCATTCCTATTTTTCATCATCTAGTGTTCTTGATATCCTCTGCCTGCCACCCCCTGAAGAAACCTGCTTGGGTGAAACGCTATAACAGCGCGATTGAGAGCGTTGGGGTATGAGCGGGGTCGAGACGAAGGCTGTGCAGTAATTCAAGCAAGACGTTTTGCAGCTAAGTTCATACTATTCACCCTCCTACATTGGCTTTTTGAAAGATTCCTTGAGCGAAATGCTGTTCTAATCTATGTTTAAGGAGTGTGATAGTTATTCAGTTAAGCAACATAATATCTAAGGTCGTTGATGCAAGTAAGGGCTTTTACTGTGCCCTGTTGGTGAACATTGCCTTGGGTATACAGTTTGCCCGTTAAAGTCTGAGACCTTCCTGTTGCTTTCAATACCTTTGCTTGAATTCTGCTTTTTTAGTGAATGCATAATAGTTTCTTATTTTTTGACACAGTTTACTTTCATAGGTTTTGGTGTAAATCATTATGTCATCAGCATAAATAGTATAATCTATTTGATGGGCAACCATGATGTTGCAGATTGGCTGGATAAATATGTTAAATAGAAGAGACGAAAGCGCAGAACCTTGGGGAACACCTTGTTTAATCTTAGTGGGTAGAGAGGTGATGTTATTAATTTTTACCTTGAACTGCCTATCAGTTAAACCAACTTAGGACAGTGCCGGTGATGCCAATGCTCTGGAGTCTGGTTAGTAGGATACTGTGGTCCACTGTGTCGAAGGCCGCTGATATATCTATAAAAATCAATAATGTTCCTTGATTGTAATTGTCTATGGTGTGGATGATGTCATTGAACAGATAGAGCAGTAAGGTTTCAACTCCATGGTTAGGGCGGAAGCCATGTTGGTGAATGTCGAGCGGGGCATGTTCGTCAATGTGGTCCTGGAGTTGTAGTTGGACTGTTTTTTCGATGATTTTAGCTAGGAGAGGTATGCTGGAGATTGGCCTGTATGCTGCTGGATTGCTCTTCCCTAGGTTAGTTTTCTTGGGATAGGCCTTATTGTGGCTAATTTTAGTTGTTCTGGCATTATTCCTTGAGTTAGGGAGTTGGTAACAAGGTTGTGTAAGAAATTGATGAAGTTTTGCTTGGTTGCTTTGATCCATGGGACGGGGCAAGGATCAGTGGGTGCGGTACTTGTGTTGAGAGAAGAGATGATGTCTGAAATTTGCTTGGTTGAAGGAATGTGGAACCTATCCCAACTTGTGACGGGTATGGTAAGAATAATGGTTCCTGTGAGTTTTTGAGGCGGTGTAAGGCCTATTTTCTCCTGAAGAAAATTTGCATATATTTGAGGGTTGACTTGTATGTCTGTGTCAGGGCTGGGTTCATTGGTAAGTTATTTTACTATCTCGAATAGTTCTCTGGGTTTGTTGAAAGATCTCATGATTGTGTTAGTGTGATATTCTCGTTTTGCTTCATTGATAAGATGGTTGTATTTAATTTGCTGTGTAGAATATGAGTTCTGTGAGGTGGGCGATTTGGAACGTCTCCAATGGCATTCTAGCTTTCTTAATTCTCTTTTAGCGTGGCGTATGCTATTGGAGTACCAAGGTGCGTGAAGTCTTTTGTTATTCGGATTTCTGACTAAGTTAGTTTTCGCTGCTGTGTTGATGGTATTGTACCAATTGTTAACTTGCTTGTTCAGATCAAGTTCGTTTAAATTAAGGTAAGGTAGTGTTTCTTTTAGGAACTGTTCTTTTTTGAAAGCTTTGAATCTTCTTAACCTAAATAAAGAAGATTGAGAATTTTTAAGCTTATCCATTTTGTTTAAGAATTCTATTTTGATTCTGTGGTGGTCAGACCAAGGAACCAGAGTGATTACAGGTGATGAGACGAAGCCCCTGTCCATGATGTGTTTTGGTGCAAAAATGAGATCTGGCATGGATCCGTATCTATGTGTGGGAGTGCTTATAAGCTGGGTGTATTGTAAAGAATCCATTGCTTGTAGGAAGGTTACCTTGTCATTATTTGAGGCAGAGCTGAGGTTAAAGTCACCTAGTAGGATTAGCGGTTTGTGGTTCGTGTTGATTGCACAGACGGTTTCAAGAATGGAGGTTAGTTCTTCCGCTGGAGCGTGGGGAGCTCTGTAAATTAAGCAAATGGCTAAATGCCTATTTCCCACTACAATAGAGCTGCAATGGTCAGAGCTGTTAACAGTAATAGTTTGAAGCTTTAATGAGTCTTTTGCGATGATTAGCACTCCACCTCCTCTTTTGTGAGTGCGAGGGTTGTTAAAGGCAGAGTATGAGGGGGGGACCAGTTGGTTGAGGAGAACGTGGTCAGTGGGGTTGAGCCAGGATTCTGTAATGCATAAGATGTCAGGATGTTGATCCTCAATGTGGTCTCTGATGATATTGATCTTGTTTCTTACAGATCTGGTGTTCATAAGTTCTATGGATGTAGTGTTTAAGTTATAGGGCATTTTAGGGTGTGCCTCTGGATTTAAATGATTATGCTGTTTAATGTCATTGTCATTGTTTCTGGCTTTAGTGTGTACGTTCAGCGAGGGATAGTGAAGCATGCGATACGTTGAGATGATTGTAGGTAACCATATGAATAGGGGGTGTAAGTGTAAAGTTACTAATTTCTGGGGGTAGAGTAGGTTGTTGAATAGAAATTTGGGGTGGTAGGAAGGCACTGCCATAGTCGAAGATTGTTGTCCTTATCTTTAACCACCGAAGGATAGTGTGGTTTGACCTTTAGTAACTAATAAAATACCTTCATTGGTAGAGTGCAGAAAGAAGAATTAGGGGCATGTTTACTAAACACCGTTGCTGTGTGGGTTCCCGTTAGTGTGCTGGTGCCATATAAGGAGTGGGCGGGCCAGGCAGAAAAAAGAAAAAAACCGGACCGTACGTGTGTGCGTCGCGCTAATGTGCGGGGCCCACATTAGCGCGTGGGAAGGCTAAGTGGGGCGCTGCTGCGTAGCCAACCAACAGAGCCGTAGTACAACAGTGAAGACACTGACCTGTGGTGCAGGGGCCAGGGGTTCAAACCCCCATTGTGCTCAATGAAAAAGACCAGCTGAGGCATCAACTTTTATGGGCAAAAGTGGTGTAGGAGGTATATTGATTATGGGCGGCAGAAGGCGGCGCACTCTTTTTTTATATGGCATGGGGCGGCGCACTGTTTATTGTGAGCGGCAGATGGTGGCGCGCTGATAAAATGGGGCAACAGAGGGCGGCGAGCCTGTGGGCAGAAGGCGTCGCGCTGATGTGTGAGGGGGCAGCCCAATAGTGGGAGGGATAAGTGGCGCGCTGATGTGCATATAATAGGAATGGAGCCATAGCACAATGGTGAAGACAGTGACCACTCGTGCAGGCATCATGGGTTCAATTCCCCACAGTGCCCATTGAAGACAGCTGACTGAGGCATTATTTTAAGGGGCATGCCCATGTTGGGCGGCATAAGGCGGCGTGCTGTTAATGTTACGCGGCAGAAGGCGGCGCACTGCTAATTTTGTGCGCCACAAGACAGCGCGCCAATGGCTACAAGGCTGCGCGCTGCTGCTCAAGCACAGGAACAGAGCCACAGCACAATGGTTGTGACACTGACCAATGGTGCAGGGACTAGGGGTTCAATCTCTCACAATGCTCATTGAAAAAGACTAGCAGAGGCAGTATGTGTTATGTTGTGGAGTGCTGTAGGAGGCCCACTAATTTTATTTTGTGATAACAACTAGAAAACGCACGCTCACAGCATGTTAACATAAGGCAGCCCATATGGCACATGTGACAGTGCACCGTCCGCCAAGGCACCCTAGAATGTCCCCTATAGGGCAGCATGTATGTTGCGACACAGGATAATGTATAGTGCACCCTATATGGATGGCAACCATAAAGTGCCCTATACGGCGCCCCATAAAGCACCCACAGAGGCACCTTATGGGTACAGTACGCTCAGGGTGTTATTGCTGGCAGCAACATATGTACAGTAAATTAAAAAGATGCTGCAGACACCCCTATCACAGGACCCCACTGTGGGCTTGAACCCATGACCTCTGGCTGCACAGGCAGTGACGTGACCATTGGGCTACAGCTCCATAGCTGTAAGCAAGCCCCTGGCTGGCTGCAGATAGCCTGCACGTCACCTCACAGACAGTCTGCCGGTGTAAACAGGATAGGGTTAGGCCACACGTACCCATGATGCACTGCACATGCAAATTAGCTGTCCACAGATGGACACAAGATGGGGAATGCACCCCCACAGCACCTCGGCCCTGTTGGGGGAGGTGACCGGGTGCACCCACACAGCACCTTGGCCTGGTAGGGGGCACTGACCGGGTGTTTTACTGGCACAGAGTTACATCGTACGGGTTCTGTGCTCACCCTGAGTGTGCAATGAGGCGCCCAGGACCAGGTCCACAACACCTTCCATGGCTGATGGAGGCCAAGCGGGAGTTCCAAAGCAGTGTTAATGTGTAAGATAGCTAGTTCCTGTACAAACACCATGGATATCCCAGTCAGGCACAGCCTCCACTGGGCCCCCCCCCAGCAAACATGGTCCCCCATCAAGAGATCCACACTCTACTTCCCTGCAAAGGTGGCAGTAGAGGGCAACATCAACCCCAGTCCTGCTGAGGTACAAACACCCCCCCCCCATACACAGCCATAACACAATAGCAGACAGACATAGGACCAGGAGAAGGTAAGCTGCACCCCACCACCAGATATTCCCCTGCAGCAAGCCAACAGCCACTGCACCCTGCAAGCCATTCCAGCAAGACACATACCAGCTACAAACAGTCTGCTGGTTAATCCATAGTGCATGTTCCCAATGGAGACACATGCACCCAGAACTGGTCTGCCAACATACACAGCAAGCAGATAACTCAGTGACTGGGCCCCAAACAGAAACCCATATCTATCACATGAGAGAAATACAGTATAGCACTATGGGGGTGCCTAGCCATGCTGTGGTCACTGCACAGTCAGGGTGAGCGTGATCTCCCAGAAGGACATGCTTTGGCCACTCTGACTGTGTAGGTGGTGGCCGGACACTACAATGTCCCTGCCAGTGCCCTATGCCCGGTGCAGATGCATCCTGGCCACGCCACCCTGTCCTGGCTATACCCATGGTACCTTGCACCTCATTATGCACATTGGCAGGCCAATACTGGCAACAGTACTGGCAGTGTGGGCTGTGGAAGGGGCTTGCAGCCAACACCCACTGTATAGACAGACACACACTTCCACACCTATGCCATCATGGTGCTACTATTGAGGAGGTAATTAGCCTTGCCTACCAAACCGGTCCTGAGCACGGCAAGGCATGGATATGGTACGCAGTACAGCTGGGGGTCACTCCCCAGGGTGGTAAACACCGTCAGAGGCCAGGCCTGGAGCACGCACCGCAAACACCTAACAGATTGTTCGGATGGGGTCAACTAGCAGTATGTGTGTAACGTATGGATATCTAGCTGCCTGTGCTCCTAGCAAACGTCTCAGAGCTGTGTACCGTATACCTCAGGTGTAGGGTGACATTGGTAAGTTATGCAAGTGCTAGTTTTGGGGGATGCATGCAGGGTCCAATGGTCTGCCTCTCCAGGAGACATTGGCCAATGAGGCCTGTGGGTGTGTCTGCCCTTGATGGCTGCTGCTTTACGGCACAGATTCCCAACTCCAGTCCAGGTTTGCATCACACTGTTCTGGTTTTCCTGCTGTCCCTCATGGATATGCATGAGCTACATCTACATACCATGGGTGTAGTGCATAGATATAAAGCACAGGCATTTGTATGAGTGGCATCATGGAACCTGACTGGTGCGTGCCCCACCAGGACTGCATTTGGGTGATTCTGCTCTGGGTACTGGCCCTGTTCATGGTGTCTGTGCTCAGTGGGGTAAGAGATAGACGTATTGCCATTGCATATGTCCTCGCCAGGAAAGGTGTGCCCTTACTATCACTGTTTAATTGGGGGAAAAATATGTGGGCAAGATTGGCAGTTGCCCCAGTTGGGCTTTGAACCTGTGATCTTTTGCTCTTGCATGCAGTGTTTGTGTGTACTGCACCACTGTGTAGTTACAGATTGGGTGGATTCCCTGGAATGTCCATGACTGTGGATCCGGCAGGGCCTGTCTGTTGCAGTCTGTTGCAGTGGAAGGTGGCAGCCTGCACATGGCTAGGCCTCTGTCCTCTGTCGCTAGCAGCCACTGCCCCCTGCACCACATGTACTCGTCCGCCAATATGCTGGCATGAGCTTCTCCCATATAAAGCAGGTGACATGATTGGAATGTGGCAGTACGGGACTGCATTTGGGGTACTTGGCTGTGGGTAATGCCCATTGTTGTGGTGTGTGTGCGTTGTTGGGTAAAATATGGGTGTTTTCCCCATGCTTATGTCCCCTGCAATACAGGGGTGTCTGCGCTATCTGTGTTTAGTGGTGGGTAAAATATGGGGACTGGGCTGGCAAGTGCCCCAGCTGGGCTTTGAACTTCTCACCCTCTGGTCCTAGAGGTACTGACTCTGTCCGCTGCACCACACTATGGCCACAGAGACAGTGCAGCCCCTGGAGGTTGTAAGCCTTTCAGGATGGAGCCACAAACCCTGCTCTACGCAATTTTACTGTGGGCATATGCACCCTGTCTGGTGACAAACGTGCACATAAACCCCGGATATGGCCACGGGAAATGGGGGACAGCATATCACCACGCTGGGCAACAGTGATTTTAATGGGCAACCATAGCAAACACTCCCAGGAAAGCTCCACAAAAGGAAATGTTTTTTGGAAGAGTCTCCGCTCCGTAAATCCTTCCGAACTTCATTTCTTTTTTCTGGAGCTTTGCTGGGTGTGTTTTCTGTATTTGCCCATCACTATAACTGTTCCCCAGCTGCATCACTATTTTTAATAGTTCTGTTGTGGTCATTTTCTATTTTTATTTGCACTTTTGTGCTGTGCACATGTATCACACTGCTCACGTTTTGCGGGTTTCCCCGGTTTTCCTGTACATTGCTGACGGAAATGGTTTCTCTTCCCTTTAAATGCTTTCTACCGCGAGTGTTTCACTCGCGGTAGTTTTTACATGCAAATTCTGACCCGATACTGTGCGGGGAGCCTCTCCCCTCCCACTCTCCACCCATTGACCCCATCCCTCCGCCCCTCCGGAGCCTTCCTCCGCCCTCCTTTAGCCGTTCCACGCCTCTATCGGACATTTGCGGGCCGGCACTTGTACGGGGCCCGTTAGTGTGCCGCGTACCTGTGCGGGGGTGACACGCACGTGTGCGGGGCGTTTAAACGTGTTTATGTGCGTTTCAATGCCGCGTTTCCGTGTGCTATTTTGCGGCGCGCACATTTCCGGTGTTTAGTAAACATGCCCCTTAGTGTCGCTCATAAAGTGTATGTGAATCGTGATAATGAAAGGCAGAAAGAATGTGATCGAAAGATGAAGAAGAAAGCTGATTTTTTGGCTGCGGCCATAGTTGAACAGAAAAGGGGAGGTTTCTCTAGTCGAAGGAGCAGAGGAAGAGGGAGGGGCTGAGGAGAAGGCCGGCCCCAACTAGGCGTGAACCAATGCGCTTATTGCAAAGAGGAAGGACATTGGAGAGATACATGCCTGCAACTCGAAGACGCCCCTCAGGATGACGAAAATAATGCTCAATGGAGAGAAAGAGGAAGGGGCCGACCCCGGAACCGCGGAGGGGCCAATCGAGAACAGTTTCAGCGAGAAAGAGGAGAAGCCATACAAGCATTGGCCGCAACGACCAATGACGAAGATGAAGCAGATTAGGACAGACCGGGCTCCGAATTCACTTTAGGTCTCCAGGAGCCTATGGTCAGCATACAAATAGGAGACCAAGTTATGGACTTTATGGTTGATACTGGAGCAGAACATTCTGTAGTAGACAAACAAATTGCCCCATTTTCCGCAAGAGCAGTCACCATTGTGGGAGCAACTGGTGCCAAAGCCACAAAGCCATTTCTTCAGAACCGTATATGCAGTCTGGGAGGACAGCAAATAACACATCAATTCCTCTATATGCCCGAGTGTCCAGTACCATTACTGGGACGAGATATGTTAGCCAAATTACAGGCCCAAATATCCTTTACCGAGAAAGGAGAGATGCAAATGACAGTGAATTCCCAGACTAAACCTGCAGGAATAATGCTGCTTACTGTTCCTCGAGAAGAAGAATGGAGATATTATAGTAGTGAATCTGCCTAAGACACCTATTTTGAACAAACTCTGAAAAGCATTGATGCCCCGCCCGGAGTATGGGCAGAAGGCAATCCTCCAGGCCTAGCCAAGCATATAGCTCCAATAATTGTGAATCTCAAACCCAGTGCTACACCAATACATGTCAAGCAATACCCCCTCCCAAGAGCAGCAATTGAAGGCATTCACCGCCACTTGCTAAGATTGCTGGAGTATGGCCTTGTAGCAGCAAAGCGCAGACAAACCAATGATACCAGGAGTCTGTTCAGAAGGTCCAAATCATTTATTTGTGCACAAGTCTCGAACCAGTCAATTTCAAAATGGCTGAGCAAAGTTTTCTAGCATTACAACAACTTTTATAGACTTCTGCTCCATTCTAGGTATAGAAAAACATGTCATTGGTCCCGGTACTCTCCCGTACCTCCCGTACCCCTTCCATTGGTCCCGGTACTGATAAGTTTATCCAATTATGTTCCTTCAGTGGGCATGGCACCTGCATACCCCCCTTCTAGTCCCAATTACAATGGTCAGTTCATCAACTTGTTACTTTCACACTCTCAAGGCCATAGAACCAATTTGTGCATGCAGAGGAGCAGGGCTCTGCAACTCATCTGTCAGCACTCCCAATTATATTCCTTGCAGATGTACTTTTTCTTATCAGTAACTTTTAAACATGTTTTTCTGTATTTTTCCATCTTTCAGTTCTGCAGTTCTGCTTATCTCAGCTAATTCAATACTTCTACTGAGTTCTATCTTACTATAGCAGCATATTGGGGGATGTGCAATCCTATGGGCCTCTCCACAGGCTTCACTTACAGGTCAAGCTAGCTAGGCCTGCCTGCTTATGTCAGACACCGTGGATCACAGGCCTGCACCTGCCACATTCCCCCCTTTGATTAATCTCACCCTATTACTTAATAAGGTGTGAGAATTAAATCACCTTTTGAAGAATCATATCATGATTGAAGGATTTCGACTAGGACTGGCTTTATACAAAGCCATTATTTTAGTGGCGGTCTTCCGCTCTACTGTGCTATCAATAGTGTTATGAATAGAACGCATACAACATGGGATTAAACATGGTAATAAGAAGATAACAACAACAAGAATTAGTACTAATACAATGAAAGTTTTAAATCCTCCCACCCATGAAAAGAGGTTAGCAAACCAGTTAGGGAATTTCAATGAGTGCCAAGTTTGTACTGGCACATAAGCATGTCTTTGCATATCTTTAGCAATTTCTTCAACTACTTGACCCTTATCATCTATTTTCAAACAGCAATTAGTTAGATTCAATTTACCACATACTCCTCCTTCAGCTGCCAGCAAATAATCAAGTGCTAAGCGGTTCTGATATATAGCAGTGCACATCTGAGTACTTTGTCTAGCTAAAAGTGTTAGTGCATGACTAGTCTCATTAGTTATTATCTCAACTACTGCTTGTAAGCGAATAATACGATTAATCATATAGACTGGGGTCCGATAACCCCACATACCATCATCATTCCAGGTGGCGGGTCCATAATATTCAATAATTCTTTCTGGTGGCCAATCATCACCTTGCCATTTCTCCCACTTGCCTATCTGTAAGGCTTCTCTCTTCTGTCTTAGTGCTCTTTTGTGTCGGTGGGTAGTGTATACTGGGTATCCTAATTGTTCTCCATGTTCAGTGTTTAAAAGAAAGAAAGAAGGTCTGATGGTTCCTAAGACACATGCTCCTCCCCAGTGTGGCGGGAGTTGTGCATACGCTCGGTTTCCACAGATCCAGTATAGGCCAGGTGGGGCTTGCCAGGCTTGGACTTTGGCAACATTAGTCCATAAACCTGCAAGTTCAGGAAATCTGGCTAATGGGTTAGGAGGTTCAGGGTGTCTGATTCCTGACCACCATGCTGTCTTTTTGGTCGTGGCATTATAGTACTTCTGGCTAAGACAGACCAGCTGTCCTACCTTTTGGGTGAACTGGGGTCCAGTTCTGGCATAGCAAAGACGTCCAACGATTGAGTGCGCTAACACCCATTCACTGGTAGTCTTGTGTAATTCAGTCTGATTGTAAATCATAGAATAATTCAATTCTTGGGCTTCCCATGGCCACTGGTCTCCCATTTGGGTTCCGCCACAGAAATAACAATCTGAGATCTTAAGACTAGATACTACTGCTCCGGCTAATTCTAAAAATAAATTCTGTGAGGGATAAGAACATAAGAACATAAGAACATAAGAAATGCCATACTGGGTCAGACCGAGGTCCATCAAGCCCAGTATCCTGTTTCCAACAGTGGCCAATCTAGGTCATACGTACCTAGCAGTTTCCCCAAAAGACACAGGTTCTGCAGTGCTTGTACTAGGCCAAGCATTGATATCCTGGGTCCCTTTTTAATAGTGGTTTATGGACCTTTCCTCCAGGAACTTGTCCAAACCTTTTTTAAACCCAGCTATACTAACAGCCCTTACTACATCCTCCGGTAACAGATTCCAGAGTTTGATTACACGTTGAGAGAAGAAATATTTTCTCCTATTTGTCTTAAATAGTTTACCCTGTAGCTTCATTACATGCCCCCTAGTCCTTCTATATTCTGATAGCGTAAACAATTTATCCACGTTTATCCGTTCCACTCCATTCATTAATTTATACACCTCTATCATATCTCCCCTCAGCCGCCTCTTTTCTAGGTTAAAGAGCCCTAACCTTTTTAGCCTCTCTTCATAGGAGTAGCCTTCCATCCCCTTCACCAATTTGGTGGCTCTTCTCTGTACTTTTTCTAATAACTCTATGTCCTTTTTAAGATACGGTGACCAGAATTGCACACAATATTCAAGGTGCGGTCGTACCATGGAGCGATACAGAGGCATTATAATATCCTTTGTTTTATTCTCCATCCCTTTCCTTATGATACCTAGCATTCTATTTGCTTTCTTGGCCGCCGCTGCACACTGGGCGGAGGGTTTTAACATGTTATCCACGATGACTCCTAAATCTTTTTCCTGGGTGGTGGTTTCTAATGTGGAGCCTTGCATCTTGTAACTATAGTGTGGGTTGTTCTTTCCTAGATGCATAACTTTGCACTTGTCCACATTAAATTTCATCTGCCATTTGGATGCCCAGTCTTCCAATTTATCCAGATCCTCCTGCAGTTTTCCACAATCCTCTTGGGTTTTAACAACTTTAAACAGTTTTGTGTCATCTGCAAATTTGATTACCTCACTAGTTATTCCCTTTTCCAGGTCATTTATGAATATGTCAAAAAGTAGCGGACCCAGTACAGATCCCTGGGGTACTCCACTATTCACCTTTTTCCATTGGGAATATTGGCCATTTAGCCCTACCCTCTGCTTTCTATCTTTTAACCAGTTCCCGATCCACAATAGTACACTGCCTCCTATCCCATGACTTTTTAGCTTCGCCAAACGTCTCTGATGGGGGACCTTGTCAAAAGCTTTCTGAAAGTCCAGATACACTATATCAACCGACTCACCTTTGTCTACCTGTTTATGCACACCTTCAAAAAAACAGATCAGATTAGTAAGACAAGATCTTCCTTGTCTAAAGCCATGTTGGCTGTCTCCCATTAGGCCATGACTATCTACATGCTGTGTAATTTTGTTCTTTATGATGGCTTCTACCATTTTCCCTGGTACTGAGGGATCTCAAACTTATTTACATGCATGGCTTCATAAAAGGTATTATGAATATGATATTTGGATGACTTGTGGGCTTGGGTATTCAATCTGATATACACAATGGTTCCTGGATCTACTGCCCCTCCAGCAATACGCAAACCAAACTTGTATCCTTGTTTCCATGCATGGGGATTGTGTATACGTAAGTGTAAGGGGTTACAAGCATCTTTCTGACACTTATCATTTGTGGTTGGCTTGGTTAAAGTAGCCATTCATTTATCTATTTTCTCATCAGTTATACCAGTATTCCAGGTAGCATAAAAAACACATCCCCAATACGGGCAATAGTAGTCTGCCGCTGGTGCAGTACTATAGCCTGATCCCGTTTTACCTGTACACTTCCACCAATTTGTGGCACCTTCCGGACACATGTACTTATGGTCATTTCGATATGCTTTCTCCCACGTACCACAGGTGGAATAACTATCTCTATTAATGGCATTACATGCATCAAAATTCAAAACAGCAGGTTTAGTAATGTCCTTAAGTGGTGGCGTAGCAGCTAGTATAGGTCCATCTGCATCCTTCCATCGTATTTCCATCGTGTAATAGGATGGATTCTGATGCGGATTATAGCATGCTCTAATTTTGCCATGAGTGCAAACATTTAGTTCAGTGGTGTTATAGACACACCGAGTCACTGTTCCCTTGCAGGTATAGTACGAATGATAAATCAAAGTCTGAGTTACTTTCAGTCCAGTTCGAGTAGAAGTAATGCAAGCAGTGCATGGAGGTAAAGCATAAGTCTGTTCAAAACCTCCAAAGAAGGCAACCAAAGCAAAGCAAAAGTAAAGATGCATGTTGATGTTGATTGGAGTTCTTCTGAATCCTCAGCTTGCTGATCTTGATCACGACGTTCTCTTTTCTTCGTCCCGTTTGCTAATGAAGCAATTTAACGGGTGCTGAGTGTTGATTGAAGATCCTCAAGTTGTCCATCACACCTCAACCAACTTAGCAATTCAGTTGGTTTTTGAAGTATGGTTCAATATAGTATCAAAGTAGTGTGCAAAATTGCACGCAGATTGGGTTCGTTGAAATAAAACTGTTGCTGCATGGAAAACAGCAATCCTCTTCGAAAGACTTGGCTACTGCAAGGCACTGTGATGAAGTGTCTACTTTGCTGGTTGCCGTCTCAGAGTAACTCGCAAGGGTGCATCCAGATGCTGCTCTGCTGTCCACTGCTCTGGTTCAGGATCAGCGGCGGGCTTGACTCTGCTGTGGTGGATCCAGGCGTCGATCTCGGCTACCTTTACTGCAGTTGGGGTAGACAGGATGACGGTGTACGGTTCCTTCCAATGGGGTTCCAACGGTGTCTTCTTCCAATCTTTGATCCACACCGAGGTACCAGGCTGATAGGGATGCAAGGGTTCCGTCAAGTTGATAGGCAACTGGTCTTGGATCCACGTATGGAGAGTCTGCAGAACAAAACTAAGAGCTAGGAGTTCTTGCCTGGTTATTTCTGAACCAATTTGGGCTAGACTTCCTTTAATTCCCTGCACTATTGGTGGGGGTTTACCATACAAAACTTCAAAAGGGGAAAATCCTGTTGATTTTACAGGAGCTGAGCGTATTCTGAGTAAGGCTATCGGGAGCACTTGGGGCCACTTCAAGTGTGTCTCCTGACAAAGCTTGGACATTTGGGCTTTTAAGGTACGATTCATTCGCTCAACTTTCCCTGAACTCTGGGTTCTGTATGCAGTGTGGAGTTTCCATTGTATCTGCAAAGCTTTAGCTAACTGTTGAGTAACTTGGGAGACAAATGAGGGTCCATTGTCTGACCCTATTACTGCTGGAATTCCAAACCTAGGGACAATCTCTCTCATTAAAACTTTGGTAACTTCTCGGGCTTTCTCAGTTCTGGTTGGGAAGGCTTCTACCCACCCAGAGAAAGTACAAACTAATACTAATAGGTAATGGTATCCAATGGCTCTTGGCATTTCGGTGAAATCAACTTGGAGGTTGTGCATGGGGGTTACACCTCCTGACTGAACTCGGGGTGCCGTTATAAGGCCTTGCTTGGCATTATTCTTGGCACAAGTTTGACATTGCCGTGCTACTGAAGCTGATATGGTTGTCAATAGAGGGATGTAAAAATGTGGTCTGAGTGCTTTTTCCATAGCACTTTTGCCATAATGGGTGGCTTCGTGGAAAGCTTTGACAAACGATGGTCCTAACAGTTCAGGAATTACTATTCGTCCAGGGGGTTGACTGCCCTCTTCTGGTGGCAGCTCAATCCATCCATCTTTTAGTACTCCATCTTCTTTGTTACAGTAGTAATCCAATTCTTTGGTGGTATATCGTGGTGTCCATAAATTCAGAGGTACTGGAAACAATGCTGCTTGCATTGGCATAGCTTGTGGGGCAATTTGTCCTGTCATTGCTGCTTGTCGTGCTGAGGCATCTGCGAATCTATTTCCTCGAGCAACTTCTCCTTTTCCTGCTTGATGTCCTCTACAATGCATGACAGCTACACGTGTTGGGGCCCAAACTGCATCAAGTAACATCAATATCTCGGGACCATACTTGACTGATTTTCCTCCGGATGTGATGAGTCCTCTTTCCTTATAGAGAGCTCCATGGGCATGTAGAGTGGTGAAGGCATATTTGGAATCTGTATATACATTTAGCACGAGTTTTTCTCCCAACAATAATGCTCTGGTTAGTGCTATTAATTCGGCTTTCTGAGCTGATGTGCCTGAAGCTAGAGCTGATGATTCAACTACTTCGTGTTGAGTGACGACTGCATATCCGGCACAGCGTCGTCCATCAAGGATGAGACTGCTCCCATCAACATAATAGATTTGGTCAGGATTGTCTATGGGCACATCTGTCAAGTCGGGTCGACTGGAGAACACAGTTTCCATAACTTCGATACAGTCATGTTCTGGGAGTTCTTCACTGATGGGTATCAAGGTGGCTGGGTTCAAGGCATGACTCACTTCCAGTTGTATCTGTGGGTTTTCACATAACATGCTCTGGTACTTCAACATTCGGGAATTGGTGAGCCAATAATTTGCTTTCTGTTCCATGAGGGCAAGGACTGCATGTGGCACAGTGACTCGTATGTTCTGTCCTAGTGTGAGCTTGTCTGCTTCGCTCACTAATAGTGCTGTAGCTGCAACGGCTCTCAGGCATGGTGGCCATCCTTGGCCACAGGGTCCAATTGTTTCGATAGGTATGCTACAGGTCGCTCCCAATTTCCCAATTTCTGAGTCAACATGCCTAAAGCATTTCCCTGTGCTTCATGTACAAACAAGTGGAAAGGCTTGTGGACATCTGGTAGTCCAAGTGCTGGTGATGACATCAATTCTTCTTTTAACTTCTGGAAGGCTGTATCCTGCTCAAGTCCCCACTCCAGTGGCGACTTTTCTTCTCCTTTTGTGGCTTCATACAGTGGTTTGGCAATTTGGGCAAAGTTAGGTATCCAGATTCGGCAATATCCTGCCGCTCCCAGAAAGGCTCTGACTTGCTTTCTGGTTGTTGGAGTTGGGATTCTACATACTGCTTCTTTTCTTTCTCTGCCCAATCTTCGGCTCCCTTGGGTTATACGAAAACCCAAGTATTTCACTTCTTTTTGGCATAGCTGTGCTTTGGCTCTGGAAACTTTGTATCCAGCTTCATCTAATAACTGCAAGAGGTCTTTGGTGGCTAGTATACATTCACTTTCTGATATGGCAGCTATCAGCAGATCATCCACGTATTGGAGAAGCACTCTCTTCCCCGGGGCCACTGGATAACTTGAAAGGTCTTGATTTAGTGCAGCACTAAAGATGGTAGGCGAGTTCTTGAATCCTTGGGGTAATCTTGTCCAGGTGAGTTGGCCCCCTCTTCCAGAGACGGGGTCCTGCCATTCAAATGCAAACAATATTTGACTTACAGGGGCTAATCTTATGCAAAAGAATGCATCTTTTAAATCCAGTACGGTGAAATGGGTAGCTTCAGCAGGTATCAGTCCTAGAAGAGTGTAAGGATTGGGTACAACTGGATGTATAGTTTCAACTGCATCATTTACTCTCCTTAAGTCCTGTACTGGGCGGTAATCATCTGTCCCAGGTTTCTTTACTGGCAAAAGTGGAGTGTTCCATGGGGATTGACATACTTTTAGTAGGCCATACTCGAGCAATCTCTGTAGGTGACGATGAATGCCTTCAATTGCGGCTCTTGGGAGAGGGTACTGTTTGACGTGTACTGGTGTAGCACTAGGCTTGAGGGTTACAATTACTGGAGCTATATGCTTGGCTAGGCCTGGGGGACTGCCTTCTGCCCATACTCCAGGTGGTGCATGAATGTTCTTTAATGTTTGTTCAAAATAAGTATCTTGGATTGAGTCATCAATGTAATACCTCCATTCTTCTTCTCGGGGAACTGTCAGCAGCATTATTCCTGCTGGTTTGGTTTGGGGGTTTACTGTCATTTGCATTTCTCCTTGTTCAGAAAAAGATATTTGTGCTTGAAGCTTGGCTAACATATCTCGTCCCAGTAGTGGCACTGGACATTCGGGCATGTAAAGGAATTGATGAGTTATTTGCTGTCCTCCTAGACTGCATATTCGATTTTGAAGAAAAGATTTTGTAGCTTTGGCACCAGTTGCTCCTATAATGGTGACTGCTTTTGTAGAAAATGGGGCTATCTTTTTGTCTATTACTGAATGTTGTGCTCCAGTATCAACCATAAAGTCCATAACTTGGTCTCCTATTTGTATTCCGACCATAGGCTCCTGGAGACCTAAAGCAAACTTGGAGCCCGGTCTGTCCTAATCCACGTCATTTTCATCCTGGATCGTTGTGGCCAATGCTTGAATGACTCCTCCTCCTCCTCTTTCTCGCTGGAATTGTTCTCGATTGGCTCCTCCTCGGTTTCGGGGATAGCCTCGCCTTTCTTCTCGCCACTGATGATCGTTGTCGTCATCTTGCTGGGCGTCTGCGAGTTGCGGGCATGTATCTCTCCAATGTCCTTCTTCTCTACAGTAGGCGCATTGGTTCACGCCTAGCTTCTGGGTCCGGCCTCCGCCTTGACCCCGCCCCCTTCCTCTGCTCCTTCGACTAGGGACACCTCCCCTTTTCTGTTCAACTATGGCCGCAGCCAGAAAATCAGCTTTCTTCTTCATCTTTCTATCACATTCTCTCTGTCTTTCAGTATCACGATTCACATACACTTTATGAGCGACTTCCAGTAACTGTGTTGCATTCATGCCCGCAAACCCTTCTAATTTCTGTAATTTACGTCTGATGTCTGGTTGAGACTGGTTTACAAAAGCAGAATTCACCATACATAAACTTCCTGGTGCCTCGGGATCATAGGGAGTATACATTCTGTATGCTTCAGTTAATCTTTCATGAAAATCTGCGGGGCTCTCATCTATACCTTGGATAACTCCTGCAACTTTGGAAAGGTTCATAGCTTTCTGGCCCCCCCTTCTCAGGCCTTGTAAAAAGCCTTGGCGAAAACGGGCTAGGGCTGTGGTTCCTTCTTCTGTATTTGGATCCCAATGGGGGTCTTCATTCGGGAATTCTCTCTGAGCTGCTTCCCGATGGTCTATTCTATTCTGCCCCTGTCCCGGAGCTACAGGGTTATCTGCCATCCACTCAATAGCTGCTTTTCTAATTTGTGCTCGCTCCTCTGTCGTGAATAGGGTAGTCAGGAGCTGGCGGCAATCTGGCCAAGTGGGTTGGTGAGTTTCCATAATAGTAGTTACTAATTCTGTCAGTTCCTGGGGCTTACTAGTATAGGAGGCATAATGCGACCTCCAATTTAACAAATCAGTTGTAGAGAAAGGGATATACACATAAGTTAGGGGTCCCGCTACCACCTCATCATTATCATTCTTTACGGGCACTCCCGGGACTTGCCGTAAAGGCAGCATTTTGGCAGTAGGTGTCTTTTGGGATCTAAGGGTTATTTTTGTAATTGTCTTCGAAGGGGTCACTTTCTTTTTCTCGACAGGTTTCACTTTGGGTATATCTTTTGCTGGTTTGCTAGTGCTAGCAATCACTTGTACACTGTCCTCCTCGCCTGGGGCATTCTCTTTTTCTTCCTCTTCTACCTCTGCTTCTGACTCGCTTTTTATAGCATCCTCTTCTTCAGCTGATTCCTCTCTCTCCCCTTCGGGAGGTGGGTCAGGAGTTGGGTCCTGCTCCGGCCGTCGCTGGGGTTCTGGGGCAGGACGCCGGGCTACTCTTATCGGACCTGGGGTTCGGGGCTGTCTGGGAATTATTTCTGGGGAATCAGGATCTACCAGGATGGGCTTCTTTCTGGACTTCTTATCCTGCTCTTTCGTTTTAGGCTGTTGTGTTTTCTGACTAGAATCTGTCTTAGCTAACATTATTCTGCACTGTTCCTCATAACAGCGCTGCGCCCAGGGGGGCGGATCTTCACAAATACTTAACCAGGAATCTATATAGGGGTACTGATCAGGGTGCGCTATCCGCACTCTACGGTGTACTGACTGAATAATCTCTACATTGAACGTTCCCTCTTGGGGCCAGATGGGGTCTAGATCGGGCCACTCCCTAGTACACAAAATCTGCAAACGGGCTGCTGTCATTTTAATACCATAATCTCCTGAATATTCCTCTTTAAAATGTGCGATCATACATTCTAATGGAGTGTTTCTAGTAGACCCCGCCCCTCCCATTTTGATGTGTGCGCGCAACAACAGACAGAAGGGAAAAGGAGGGCGGACCGTGGGTAAGGGGTCCTCACGGCCCTGGAAACGTATAAGGAATACAAATAACAAGACAGGACGACAATCGCTTCCCCCTTTTCGCGACCTGAACGCGGTCGCCCGGTCAGGAAATGCGCTACTCAGGGGTCCGCCTTCACTTGGTCCGTGCTGCCAGACCTCTCATTCACACTTCGTTCACACAATCATGCTAGCAACGTATCCCAGAATGCATTCGTTTCTATCTATTCTGACTAGTCTTTTTCCCAATTACAATAAGGATGGGGTTTCACCCGGCGAATTCCCATGCGGGGTTACTCGGCCCTTCCTTGAGAGGTGATCAGGCTCTCTTACCAATTCCCAGTATCTCGAGATTACAAATTCCAAATTCCAAGTTCCAATGGCAGTACTGCTCTTTCTATTTCTGTCTAGACACCAAATCAAAACTATACTCACCGGATCCGGTCCTCAAACTTCCCAAGCAGGCGCATGAGTTGGACCTCGGACTCCCCTCACTCGGGTTCGAGGCGTTGGCTCCAGCCGGGCCCGGCACCCGCCGAGGTCCGACCAGCTCCCTCCGATACAAGGGACCGGTGGCGCCAGGGAGCAGCCCTCGTCGGAAGGGCGCGATCCCGGCAGGACCAAGCCTATAGAGGCGGAAAGTCGTGGTATATTGCCCTATATACACTTTGATTCCACAACTTCCCGGCCAACGCACCAAGAATATGTAGCAGCAAAGCGCAGACAAACCAATGATACCAGGAGTCTGTTCAGAAGGTCCAAATCATTTATTTGTGCACAAGTCTCGAACCAGTCAATTTCAAAATGGCTGAGCAAAGTTTTCTAGCATTACAACAACTTTTATAGACTTCTGCTCCATTCTAGGTATAGAAAAACATGTCATTGGTCCCGGTACTCTCCCGTACCTCCCGTACCCCTTCCATTGGTCCCGGTACTGATAAGTTTATCCAATTATGTTCCTTCAGTGGGCATGGCACCTGCATACCCCCCTTCTAGTCCCAATTACAATGGTCAGTTCATCAACTTGTTACTTTCACACTCTCAAGGCCATAGAACCAATTTGTGCATGCAGAGGAGCAGGGCTCTGCAACTCATCTGTCAGCACTCCCAATTATATTCCTTGCAGATGTACTTTTTCTTATCAGTAACTTTTAAACATGTTTTTCTGTATTTTTCCATCTTTCAGTTCTGCAGTTCTGCTTATCTCAGCTAATTCAATACTTCTACTGAGTTCTATCTTACTATAGCAGCATATTGGGGGATGTGCAATCCTATGGGCCTCTCCACAGGCTTCACTTACAGGTCAAGCTAGCTAGGCCTGCCTGCTTATGTCAGACACCGTGGATCACAGGCCTGCACCTGCCACAGCCTACTAAAAGTATGTCAGTCACCATGGAACACTCCACTCCTGCCAGTGAAAAAGCCTGGAACAGATGACTACCGTCCAGTGCAGGACCTAAGGAGAGTGAATGAAGCAGTTGAGACCATACATCCAGTTGTGCCAAATCCTTACACACTCTTAGGATTGATTCCTGCTGAAGCTAACCACTTTACTGTTTTGGACTTAAAAGATGCGTTCTTTTGCATAAGATTAGCCCCCATTAGTCAGTTGCTGTTTGCCTATGAATGGCAGGACCCTGTCTCTGGAAGACGGGGCCAACTCACTTGGACACGATTACCCCAAGGATTCAAAAATTCACCTACCATCTTCAGTGCTGCACTGAATCAAGATCTTTCAAGCTATCCAGTGGCCCCGGGGAAGAGAGTGCTTCTCCAATATGTGGACGATCTGCTGATAGCTGCTGTATCAGAAAGTGAATGTATACAAGCCACCAAAGACCTCTTGCAGCTACTGGATGAAGCTGGATACAAAGTTTCCAGAGCAAAAGCACAGCTATGCCAAAAAGAAGTGAAATACTTGGGCTTTCGTTTAACTAAAGGAAGCCGAAAATTAGGCAGAGAGAGAAAAGAAGCAGTGTGCAGAATCCCAACCCCAACTACCAGAAAGCAAGTCAGAGCCTTTCTGGGAGCAGCAGGATACTGCCGAATCTGGATTCCCAACTTTGCTCAAATTGCCAAACCACTGTATGAAGCCACAAAAGAAGAAGAAAAGTCGCCACTAGAGTGGGAACCTGAGCAGGATGCAGCCTTCAAGACGTTAAAGGAAGAATTGATGTCATCACCAGCACTTGGACTACCAGATGTTCACAAACCTTTTCATTTATTCATACATGAGGCACAAGGGAACGCCTTAGGCATGTTGACCCAGAAATTAGGAAATTGGGAGCGACCTGTAGCATACCTATCAAAACAATTGGACACTGTGGCCAAAGGATGGCCACCTTGCTTGAGAGCAGTTGCAGCTACAGCATTGTTAGTGAGTGAAGCAGACAAGCTCACACTAGGACAGAATCTACGAGTCACTGTGCCACATGCAGTACTTGCCCTCATGGAACAGAAAGCGAATCACTGGCTCACCAATTCCCGAATGTTGAAATATCAGAGTATGTTATGTGAAAACCCACAGATACAATTGGAAGTGAGCCATGCCTTGAACCCAGCCACATTGATACCTGTCAGCGAAGAACCCCCACAGCATGACTGTATAGAAGTCATGGAGACTGCATTCTCAAGTCGACCTGATCTGACAGATGTGCCCCTAGACCTAGAGAATCCTGATCAAACTTATTTCGTGGATGGAAGCAGTCTCATCGTCAATGGACGACGTTGTGCCGGGTATGCAGTGGTCACCCGGGATGAAGTCATTGAATCATCAGCTCTGGCATCAGGCACATCAGCCCAGAAAGCAGAATTGATCGCACTTACTCCAGCATTAGTGTTAGGTGCAAAACTCTTGTTAAATGTATACACGGACTCTAAATATGCCTTCACCACTTTGCATGACCATGGAGCTCTCTACAAAGAACGAGGGCTCATCACGTCAGGAGGAAAATCAATCAAATATGGCCCGGAGATATTGATGCTACTGGATGCAGTATGGGCCCCAACTCGTGTAGCTGTCATGCACTGCCGAGGACATCAAGCAGGTAAAGGAGATGTTGCCCAAGGAAATAGATTTGCGGATGCCTCAGCACGACAAGCAGCCATGACAGGACAAATTTCATCACAAGCTATGCCAATGCAGGCAGCATTGTTTCCAGTACCCCTGAATTTATGGACACCACGATATACCACCAAAGAATTGGATTACTACTGTAATAAGGAAGAGGGAGTGCTGAAGGATGGGTGGATTGAGCTGCCACCAGCAGAGGGCAGTCAACCCCCAGGACGAATAGTAATCCCTGAATTGTTGGGGCCAGCCTTTGTCAAGGCTTTCCATCAAGCCACACATTATGGAAAATGTGCTATGGAAAAAGCACTCAGACCACATTTCTGCATTACTATGTTGGCAGCCCTATCAGCTTCAGTAGCACGCCAGTGTCTAATTTGTGCCAAGAATAATGCCAAACAAGGTCCCACACTGTGGTAGGCGAAGGCCTGTGATCCATGGAGTCTGAAATGAGCAGACAGGCCTAACCAGCTTGACCTGTAAATGAAGCCTGTGGAGAGGCCCATAGGAATTGCACATCCCCCAATAGGCTGCTATTGTAGAACTAGAACTTAGCAAAGCATTGAACTAGCTTAGATAAGCAGAATTGAAACTCAGAAAAATATAGAAAAATAAGTTTAAATGGCCACTGATAAGAGAGTACAGCTGCTATGCATTTAATTAAAACTGCTGACAGAAAGGTTACAGTGCCCTGCTTTCCCACATGTGCTAACTAGTTAAATGGCCTTGGAGGAGAAAAGTAACGAAGTTGGTGAACTGACCATTGTAATTGGGACTAGAAGGGGGGTAAGCAGGTGCTAAGCCCAGTCAAAGGACATAATTGGATAGCCATATCAGTACCGGGACCAATAGAAGGTGTACGGGAGGTTACCGGGACCAATGAAATGTTTTCCTATGTCTAGAATGGTGAAAAAGTCTATAAAAGTTGTTGTTTTGCCAGAGACCATCGCTCAGCCATTTTGAATTTGATTCTGCTTGAGACTTGTGCACAAATAAATGATTTGGACGTTCTGAACAGACTCCTGGTATCATTGGTTTGTCTGCGCTCTGCTGCTACACACCACCACCCCAAGTTCAGTCAGGAGGTGTAACCCCCATGCACCACCTGCAGATTGACTTTACTGAAATGCCAAAAGCCAATGGCTACCGCCAGGGGCGGCCCAAGGGGGGTGCGGGGCCATGTGCGGAGACTCAGTGCGGGGCCTCATTTGCATAATGGGCCTTATTTGCATAAATATTTGCATAATGTTACCATACACTAACTTTTAGTAAACATGTCTCTTAATGAGTGTATGGATAAAGAAAGACTAAAAGATTTCTACATTACTATAATCCAGTGCCAACCGCCAGGCACATTAGGAACTACTACAAACGCTGCCCATTTAGAACCCATAGCAAACCCGCCGTATCCTGACAGCATTACCAGGACTCACAAAGCACCATACCCTACCTATCAAAAGGCAACACTGCAAATATTAAACCAATACATTTCAGAGAATACTGGGGAAAGAGAACAAGTGGCAATGTCAAATAGGAATTACATAAACAGAATACATCAGCTCAGTTACACATGCAGAACATAGACCATCACCAAACAAGGAATCACAATTTAGAAACAGGAAGGCAATAATTAAACTGGGAACCCCAAAAGCCAAACTTGGAAGTACAACAACACTGTAGAAATAAAACTATAAATTAATTTCCTCTTGTACCAAACAAAGCACAGACGTTAATGATGCACATTTCCTAGAGGTTTCATATTCCAGTTAATAAATTCAAAATAAAGAGATATTTCTACCTTTTGTGCATTTTTTTTCAGTTGCAATTGCTCCAGCCACTTTCTTCTGGTTTCTTCATGTTTTCTGCTAACTGTCCATCGTCTGCTGTCCATTTGTTCTTTCTTCTCTCTTCTAGTTTTTTTTCCATTCTCTCTCTCTACATCTGCTTTAACATACTAATCTTTCTCCTTTTGCTCTTTCCTCATTCCTATTTCATCCACACAAATTTTACCCCTCCATCCTCAATCCCCACTTACTCTCCCAATACCAGGCCAATTGTAGATTTTTCATCCCTCCCACACAAAATATTTTTCCCTCTCCATTTTACTCTCCCAGCCCCATCCCATTCTAATCCTCCCCCAACATCAGCTCCCTTCTAGTTCCAGTCTCACCCAGCATCCATTCCCTTCTAGTCCCTGCATCAGCCCATTTCCAGTCCTAGCCCACCATCAACCCATTTCCAGTCCTAGCTCCCCCATCCATTTTCAGTCTGAGTCCCTTCATCAGCTCATTTCCAATCCTAGCCCCGCATCAGCCACTTTCTAGTCATTTCGAAGCCCCATCATCAGCCCATGTCAAATCATAGCTCCCCTCCACTCAGTCCAATTCCAGTCCAAGCCCCCCCCCAATGAGCCTACTTTCAGTTCTAGCCCCTCCATGAGTCCATTTCAATTCAAGCCCCCACCACAGCCCATTTCCAATCTTAGCTCCCCCCAACAGCCCATTTCCAGTCCTATCCTAGCTGCTCCATCAGCCCATTTTCAGTCCTAGCTCCCTTCCCTCACAGCCCATTTCCATTCCAAGCTCCCTCCCCATCAGCTATTTGCAGTTCAAGCCTCCCCTTCCACTCAGCCCATTTCCAGTCATAGCAACCACCCAACCCATTACCAGTCCTAGCCCCCCATCAACCCACTTCCAGTCCTAACCCCCCATCACCCCATTTTCAGTTTAAGCCCCCCCTATAACCCATTACCAGTCCTAACCCCCCCATCAGCCCACTTCCAGTCTTAACCCCATCAGCCCATTGCCAGTCCTAAACCCCCCCCATCAGCCCACCTCGTCCTAACCCCACCCCCCAGCCCATTAGCAGTCCTAACCCACCCCCACCCCCAGCCCATTAGCAGTCCTAACACCCCCCCAGCCCATTAGCAGTCCTAACCCACCCCCAGCCCCAGCCCCAGCCCATTAGCTGTCCTAACAACCCCCCCCCAGCCCATTAGCGGTCCTAACAACCCACCCCCACCCCCAGCAGTCCTAACAACCCCCCCAGCCCAGCCCAGCCCAGCCCATTAGCAGTCCTAACACCCCCCCAGCTCAGCCCATTAGCAGTCCTAACAACCCCCAGCCCAGCCCAGCAGCAGTCCTAACAACCCCCCCAGCCCATTAGCAGTCCTAACAACCCCCCCCCAGCCCAGCAGCAGTCCTAACAACCCCCCCCCCAGCCCAGCCCATTCCATTAGCAGTCCTAACAACCCCCCCAGCCCATTAGCAGTCCTAACAACCCCCCCCCAGCCCAGCCCAGCCCAGCCCATTAGCAGTCCTAACAACCCCCCCAGCCCATTAGCAGTCCTAACAACCCCCCAGCCCAGCCCAGCCCATTAGCAGTCCTAACAACCCCCCCCAGCCTAGCCCAGCCCATTAGCAGTCCTAACAACCCCCCCCAGCCCAGCCCATTAGCAGTCCTAACAACCCCCCCCAGCCAGCCCAGCCCAGCCAGCCCATTAGCAGTCCTAACAACCCCCCCCCAGCCCAGCCCAGCCCAGCCCATTAGCAGTCCTAACAACTCCCCCCCCCCGCCCAGCCCAGGGAAAATTAAATAAAAAGAAAACCTGTCTGCTGCCGCGGTCGGGGCCGCCGCGGCAGAATCGAGCGTGCTTCGGGGCCCCCCTGTGCACGGCAGAGCCTGCCCTCCCCTGTAGCAGCTCTCTCTTTGGAGCTGAAGTCAGACGCGCCGGCTTGCAGAGCAGAGCGCGAGAGAAGAATTTCTCCCTCGCTGCTCTGTTAAGCCCGCGGGGGCTGATGGGAACTGTTAGCCAAGCTACAAGCCCAAATATCCTTTACTGAAAAAGGAGAAATGCAAATGACAGTGAATTCCCCAACCAAGCCTGCAGGAATAATGCTGCTTACAGTTCCCCGAGAAGAAGAATGGAGATATTACAGTGATGAATCTACCCAAGATACTTATTTTGAACAAACTTTGAAAAGCATTGTTGCCCCACCTGGAGTATGGGCAGAAGACAATCCTCCAGACTTAGCCAAACATATAGCTCCAGTAATTGTAACTCTCAAACCTAGTGCTATACCAGTACATGCTAAGCAGTACCCTCTGCCAAGAGCCGCAATTGAAGGCATCCACCGCCACTTGTTAAGACTACTGAAGCATGGCCTACTAAAAGTATGTCAATCACCATGGAACACCCCACTCCTGCCAGTAAAAAAACCTGGAACAGATGACTACCGTCCAGTGCAAGATCTAAGAAGAGTGAATGAAGCAGTTGAGACCATACACCCAGTTGTGCCAAATCCTTACACACTTTTAGGACTGATTCCTGCTGAAGCTACCCACTTTACTGTTCTAGATTTAAAAGATTCATTCTTTTGCATAAGATTGGCCCCCATAAGTCAGTTGTTGTTTGCATTCGAATGGCAGGACCCTATCTCTGGAAGAGGGGGCCAACTTACTTGGACACGATTACCCCAAGGATTCAAAAATTCACCTACTATCTTCAGTGCTGCACTAAATCAAGATCTTTCAAGCTATTCAGTGGCCCCGGGGAAGAGAGTGCTTCTCCAATACGTGGACGATCTGCTGATAGCTGCTATATCAGAAAATGAGTGTATACAAGCCACCAAAGACCTCTTGCAGTTACTAGATGAAGCTGGATACAAAGTTTCCAGAGCAAAAGCACAATTATGCCAAAAAGAAGTGAAGTACTTGGGTTTCCGTATAGCCCAAGGAAGCTGGAGATTAGGCAGAGAAAGAAAAGAAGCAGTATGCAGAATCCCAACTCCAACTACCAGAAAGCAAGTCAGAGCCTTTCTGGGAGCAGCAGGATACTGTCGAATCTGGATTCCCAACTTTGCTCAAATTGCCAAACCATTGTATGAAGCCACAAAAGGAGAAGAAAAGTCACCACTAGAGTGGGGACCTGAGCAGGATACAGCCTTCAAGACGTTAAAGGAAGAATTGATGTCATCACCAGCACTTGGACTACCAGATGTTGTGACACAGTGGCAGGTCCGGAAGCCATGGAAACTGATACTGCAGGCAAATAATCAGCTAACACAGCTCACCTCAGGGGAGGAGAGAACCAGAGCTGCTGATTGGGCACGCCCTAGTAGGAGGCGGGCTTCCCAGAGCAGGGGCCCCTTGTTAAGCAGAGAGAAGGAAGACAGTAGTAGAATGAGAATGAGTGGAGGAATGAGATGGAGGACGAATGGAATGAGCAGTACGAATGGAATGAGAAGTGAAAGTGGATTGAGCCCACGAGTGAGAAGGCAAAGGACATTGGAAAAGCAAGAAGCTCTCTTGAATGCAGAATCCTTTGACCCAGCAAGAGAAACACTGCCCAGATGCAAGACAAGGGAAAGTGATTCAGAACCAGGAAGTAGGTGCCGTGGATACTCAGTGCCTGAAAGAACCGTCTGGGAGCAACAGAGGTTAGAAGCACTGACTGACCCAGGATTAAAGCCTAGGTTTCTGGGAGACATAGTTTACCCTTGGAGAGAAAGGCACCGTGGCAAGGCACTCTCAGACAAGCCTCATTTTAAGGTACCTGCTACTTTTAATTCCTATGACAAGTTTTATAAGAAGCCAGAAAGAGTGAATGCTGATTTTAAAGCAGAGGACAATTTCAGACAGTGTGAGAGACGTTGGCTACAGCCTGAAATCTCTTTAAATAAACCTAGCTTTTCTCAACAAACAGCTCAGGCTTTTAACAAGCAAGCTGACATAAAGAATTCAGCTGAACTGTTCACAGGAGAATTGAGCCCAGGTAATTCAGGAGGTCCTACCTTTGAATCATTCTTTAAAAGCAGAGCTCGCGCAGAGGAACGTGTTAACCCAACACTTACAAACAGAGATAAGTGGGGGAGGGGTAACTCCACCACAGGCATTGATTGTTTAAACAGAGACAGCATTACTTGCTCTCCAGAAGTAAATAGGCACTTACCTAAGCAAGGAGAATATCCTCCGTCTAGTCCAGCTAGAAGACAGGCTGAACTGCTCCTCAGTGAGTTTAAACAGTTCTTAGACAAAAGAGCTGTTGCTGAACAAAACTCAGTCCAGGCAGGAAATAGTCCTGAGACAGGAATTCCCTTACCTGCACCGTTGCCTATGATTGACATTAATCAGCCAATGGACTGCTCAATTGGGCTGATTGACAGAGCTGACGAGAGCAAAGCTTGAATGGTCATATTTCCTACTTTATTCTGAATGGTATGCTGTGCAAATACCTGAAGGCAAAGCTTATGCAATAAGTAGTGTTTAAGCAACTGAAATGAAGAGCTTATGAAGCACTAAGAAAATAAGCTAGAATATACTCTGGTTTCAACAGATGAGCAGTATTGTTTCTTACCTGATTATTTGTATACAAGATAAAAGGACACATGATGTAATGTGCACTCCAGTGTGAAGAATAGTTTAAGCACAATATTGAAAAGCCTGGATTTTTCTTTTGTTCCTGATTTGGTAATCCTCACGCCTGTTCCATTCCACCAAGGAGCGGGGTAAATAAAATCCTTATAAAATAAATTTCTTGTTCCCGACTATCATTGGCCCCCACAACTACAAAAGGCCCATCCCTCCTTAACCCTCAAGGTTAGGGAGTGGGTGCAGGGTAACAAGTGGCGTAGTACTGAGGATTTCGGCGCAGACGCAGAAGGAGCTGCAGAGAACCTCTTCTTCAAGTGGACCCCGGCTGAAGAGCTGACAACCCCAGCAGAGGAGGAGGGACCGCAGAGGGCTGCAGGAGCCATTTCCTGACGTGCTTGATACACACCTAAGCCAGGTAAAGGGTACACACCCCGGGTTGTGTGGATACCAAGGCAGAGGGTGTCCCCTAGTGGTAGATGGGGAGGAAAAAAAAAAAGTTTTGTTTCTGGAGGAACCCCAGAGATAAAGGCTGTGTGATACCGCACTTGGGTTCGTGTTTTGTTTATATTGCAGAAAATCCCAAGATGGCGATGGACCCAAAGGACATCATCCAGTGGATGGCGACGCAATTTGAACGCCAAGCTGAGCTTGCGTTGGAGGCGCAGCAGAGAGCCAGCGCATCTTTGAAAGAACAGCAACAACCGCTTCTAACTCTACTAGAAGAGTATTTAAAGGAAAAGAAGCAGGCTACTATTCCGGCGTCGGAAACAGGTTCCTTAGTGACTAACATAGTACCACCTGTTAATATGCCAACAGGGACTCTGTTTAACTTTGGACCGTTAACTAGTCAAGATGATATTGACGACTATTTGGAAAGTTTTGAGAGGGTGGCACGCCTTAGTTTATGGCCAAGGGAACATTGGGCCTTAAGGCTAGCTGCATCCCTTACAGGGGAAGCGAGAGCAGCTTACCGAGCCATGCCTCCAGAACTAGCTGGAAGCTACGAGGAATTAAAAAAGGCCATACGGGAGAGACTGGGTCTCACTCCGCTTGTATACCACACTCGCTTAAGGAGCATGAGACTCGGGCCGAGTGAAACTCCCAAGTCCCTATGCCACCGAATACATGCTTTATTGTATAAGTGGTTGACTCCGGAGGGGAGGTCGGTGGAATCTATTATAGATGAATTAGTACTAGAACAATACATGGAAGCGCTGCCACAGGAGATCCGCACCTTCCTGATCCTGCAGAACTGCAAGACCCCTCAGGAAGCGGTTGCTCTCTCTGAGAGATACATAGATGCAGAGTTAACTGCCCAGAGAGCTAGCACCCCATTCCATGAATACGGCAGCAGCGGATCAGAAAGGCGGCGAAGGGTCCAAGAGGATCCAGTAAAAATGGGTATGCCTCTTAGAAAAAATTCTACATGTAAAATGCGATGTTATAAATGTGGGCAGGTAGGCCATGTACAAAAGCAATGCTTGGTAAAAACTGCATTAATA
This sequence comes from Ichthyophis bannanicus, assembly GCA_033557465.1. Lineage (NCBI taxonomy): Eukaryota > Metazoa > Chordata > Amphibia > Gymnophiona > Ichthyophiidae > Ichthyophis > Ichthyophis bannanicus. The sequence continues at coordinate 1,358,093,034 of CM066032.1, forward strand.
GCTGATACATATGTGGAAGACAGACCAGGATTTCTGTTAGCCGTCTGTGTTCAAGGTATTACCACTCAAGCTTTGCTGGACTCGGGAGCCGAGTTAAGCATGATTTCAGAAGAATTCTGGAAGGCAATAGAAGCTAGAGAAGCCCCAGAGGTAATACACCCTGTAGATGAGGTAAAAATAAGATGTGTTCACGGAGGAACATCTTCTTACCCCGTATACAATTTACACATAGCAGGCTTAGGTGCCCAAAGAGATATCCCGCTAGCAGTTGTCCCACGCCTCCCACATGCAGTGATTCTAGGCAGAAACTGGCCCCAGTTTTACAGAGAGATAAAGAGAGAGTTACAGGAGAAGGGTGCAATGGTCTCCACAAGAGCCCAGACCTCAGCCCTAGACCCGCAAGAAGGTACATCAGAGGATACAGGAGAAGTCCTTCCCTCTGATGACGCATTAGTGACCACTCCTGATCCCAAGGTGAAGAAGGGTAAAGCGGAGAAATGCAAGGAGAAGCAGTCACGCTCTAAAAACAGGTCTGAAGTGCAGGCAGGGCAAGAGCTGCCATGGGTACCAGAAGAATTGATGAGCAAATTTCCCTCATTCCCAAAAGAGCAGCAAGCAGACCCCGCTCTCACACATGCTTTTAAGTGGGCCCAGGACCCTAGGGATACACTGCCTAGATTTCTCCTCACGTCAGGGATCCTTTATAGAGAAAGTTAGAATCCTTTCACTGGAGACACTAGGAAACAGTTGGTAGTACCAACTACCTTCAAAAATATAGTGCTACGGTTGGCCCATGACCATCCAGTAGGGGGACACAAGGGCAGTCAGGGGACCCTTGATCAAATTCTGGCCCGATTCTACTGGCCGGGTGTTTTTAAAGAGACGACCCGGTTCTGTGAGGCTTTCCCCACTTGCCAACGTGTCTCGGCAACCCATCCCAGGGATGTCCCAATGATACCGTCACCGGTGATCAAAGACCCCATCCAGAGGATAGGGGTAGATATAGTGGGACCATTGATTAAGACTCCGAGAGGTTTTCGCTACATCTTAGTGGTAGTGGACCATGCTACACGTTTCCCGTGGGCCATGCCACTCCGCTCCACTTCAGCAAAAGTAAAAGCTACTGAGCTGGTCAAGCTATTTTGCGAAGTCGGGTTTCCTAGGGAAGTCCTCACCAATAGGGGGAGTAACTTCCTCTCGAAGTACCTCACGCAAGTATGGGATGCCTTTGGTATCCAACATATTAAGACAGCCGCATACCACCCCCAGACGAACGGTTTAGTCGAAAGACAAAACCAAACACTTAAAAGGATGCTACGTAGAAGTCTGGAGGGTGAGATGGACCAGTGGGATATAATGCTCCCTTTTGTTCTCTACGCATGTAGGGAGAGGAAACAAGCTTCATTGGGAACAGCGCCCTATGAGTTGTTATATGGGAGGTCTCCCCGGGGGATTCTTGATATCTTAAAGGAACAGTGGGTAGAACCAGACGCCAGGGAGGTAGAGGTCCCCGAGTTCCTAAGGGACTTGAAAAAGCGGCTACGCCGAACCTCAAAGGTTGCGATGGAGAATTTACAACGAAGTCAGGGCAAGCAAAAATCCTATTATGATAGGAACACTAAACAAAGACAGCTTATGATTGGAGAAAAGGTTATAGTGATGGTGGCTGGGACCGAGCTGAAATTTGAGAGCCATTGGAAGGGCCCATGTCGGGTCATACGTCCCGTAGGACCCGTTTCTTATTTAGTGGAAAATAGAAAGGGTCGAAGGCAAGTCTACCACATTAATCTGTTAAAGCCCTGGCATGATAGGGTAGCTTTAGCCCAAGTAGCCACAATAGCCTCTCCGAGACAAGGGCATTCAGTGCCGCACACTAGCCCAGAGCCCATAGGTTGTATCGCGTGCTGTCCGGATTCTCCTAAACCAGCCCATGATATCTTAAGGGGGGGGGGGGGATCTGTGACACAGTGGCAGGTCCGGAAGCCATGGAAATTGATACTGACCCGCTGGTTGGTTCAGGTATTGCAGGAAAAGGCAACGTTTTCCCTTCCCAGCACAAGCTGCAGGCAAATAATCAGCTAACACAGCTCACCTCAGGGGAGGAGAGAACCAGAGCTGCTGATTGGGCACGCCCTAGTAGGAGGCGGGCTTCCCAGAGCAGGGGCCCCTTGTTAAGCAGAGAGAAGGAAGACAGTAGTAGAATAAGAATGAGTGGAGGAATGAGATGGAGGACGAATGGAATGAGCAGTACGAATGGAATGAGAAGTGAAAGTGGATTGAGCCCACGAGTGAGAAGGCAAAGGACATTGGAAAAGCAAGAAGCTCTCTTGAATGCAGAATCCTTTGACCCAGCAAGAGAAACACTGCCCAGCTGCAAGACAAGGGAAAGTGATTCAGAACCAGGAAGTAGGTGCCGTGGATACTCAGTGCCTGAAAGAACCGTCTGGGAGCAACAGAGGTTAGAAGCACTGACTGACCCAGGATTAAAGCCTAGGTTTCTGGGAGACATAGTTTACCCTTGGAGAGAAAGGCACCGTGGCAAGGCATTCTCAGACAAGCCTCATTTTAAGGTACCTGCTACTTTTAATTCCTATGACAAGTTTTATAAGAAGCCAGAAAGAGTGAATGCTGATTTTAAAGCAGAGGACAATTTCAGGCAGTGTGAGAGACGTTGGCTACAGCCTGAAATCTCTTTAAATAAACCTAGCTTTTCTCAACAAACAGCTCAGGCTTTTAACAAGCAAGCTGACATAAAGAATTCAGCTGAACTGTTCACAGGAGAATTGAGCCCAGGTAATTCAGGAGGTCCTACCTTTGAATCATTCTTTAAAAGCAGAGCTCGCGCAGAGGAACGTGTTAATCCAACACTTACAAACAGAGATAAGTGGGGGAGGGGTAACTCCACCACAGGCATTGATTGTTTAAACAGAGACAGCATTACTTGCTCTCCAGAAGTAAATAGGCACTTACCTAAGCAAGGAGAATATCCTCCGTCTAGTCCAGCTAGAAGACAGGCTGAACTGCTCCTCAGTGAGTTTAAACAGTTCTTAGACAAAAGAGCTGTTGCTGAACAAAACTCAGTCCAGGCAGGAAATAGTCCTGAGACAGGAATTCCCTTACCTGCACCGTTGCCTATGATTGACATTAATCAGCCAATGGACTGCTCAATTGGGCTGATTGACAGAGCTGACGAGAGCAAAGCTTGAATGGTCATATTTCCTACTTTATTCTGAATGGTATGCTGTGCAAATACCTGAAGGCAAAGCTTATGCAATAAGTAGTGTTTAAGCAACTGAAATGAGCTTATGAAGCACTAAGACAATAAGCTAGAATATACTCTGGTTTCAACAGATGAGCAGTATTGTTTCTTACCTAATTATTTGTATACAAGATAAAAGGACACATGATGTAATGTGCACTCCAGTGTGAAGAATAGTTTAAGCACAATATTGAAAAGCCTGGATTTTTCTTTTGTTCCTGATTTGGTAATCCTCACGCCTGTTCCATTCCACCAAGGAGCGGGGTAAATAAAATCCTTATAAAATAAATTTCTTGTTCCCGACTATCATTGGCCCCCACAACTACAAAAGGCCCATCCCTCCTTAACCCTCAAGGTTAGGGAGTGGGTGCAGGGTAACAATGTTCACAAGCCTTTTCACTTGTTCGTACATGAAGCACAAGGAAACACCTTAGGCATGTTGACTCAGAAATTAGGAAATTGGGAGCGACCTGTAGCATACCTATCAAAACAACTGGACACTGTGGCCAAAGGATGGCCACCTTGCCTGAGGGCAGTTGCAGCTACAGCATTGTTAGTGAGTGAAGCAGACAAGCTCACATTAGGACAGAATCTACGAGTCACTGTGCCACATGCAGTCCTTGCCCTCATGGAACAGAAAGCAAATCATTGGCTCACCAATTCTCGAATGTTGAAATACCAAAGCATGTTATGTGAAAATCCACAGATACAACTGGAAGTGAGCCATGCCTTGAACCCAGCCACATTGATACCCATCAGTGAAGAACCCCCAGAACATGATTGTATAGAAGTCATGGACACTGTATTCTCAAGTCGGCCTGACCTAACAGATGTGCCCATAGAGAATCCTGACCAAATTTATTACGTAGACGGAAGCAGTCTCATCATCAATGGAAGACGCTGTGCCGGATATGCAGTAGTCACCCAACATGAAGTTGTTGAATCATCAGCCTTAGCCTCAGGCACATCAGCCCAAAAAGCAGAATTGATTACACTAACTCGAGCATTACTGTTAGGTGCAAAACTTGTGTTAAATGTATATACAGACTCTAAATATGCCTTCACTACCTTACATGCCCATGGAGCTCTCTACAAAGAAAGAGGGCTCATCACGTCCGGAGGAAAATCAATTAAGTATGGCCGAGAGATATTGATGCTACTTGATGCAGTATGGGCCCCAACCCGTGTAGCTGTCATACACTGCAGAGGACATCAAGCAGGTAAAGGAGAAGTTGCCCGAGGGAATAGATTTGCAGATGCCTCAGCACGACAAGCAGCTATGACAGGACAAATTACACCACAAGCTATGCCAATACAGGCAGCATTGTTTCCAGTACCCTTGAACTTATGGACACCACGATATACCACCAAAGAATTAGATTACTACTGTAATAAGGAAGATGGAGTACTGAAAGATGGGTGGATTGAACTGCCACCAGCAGAGGGCAGTCAACCCCCAGGACGAATAGTAATCCCTGAATTGTTGGGTCCAGCCTTTGTCAAAGCCTTTCATGAAGCCACACACTATGGGAAAAGTGCTATGGAAAAAGCACTCAGACCACACTTCTGCATTACCATGTTATCAGCCCTATCAGCTTCAGTAGCACGCCAATGTCTAATTTGTGCCAAGAATAATGCCAAACAAGGTCCCACACCAGCGCCCTGAGTTTAGTCAGGAGGTGTAACCCCCATGCAACACTTACAAATTGATTTCACTGAAATGCCAAAAGCTAGTGGCTACCGATACTTGTTAGTGTTAGTTTGTACCTTCTCTGGGTGGGTAGAAGCCTTCCCCACCAGAACTGAAAAAGCCCGAGAAGTCACCAAAGTTTTGCTAAGAGAGATTATCCCTAGATTTGGAATTCCCGCAGTAATAGGGTCAGACAATGGGCCCTCATTTGTTTCTCAGATAACACAACAGTTAGCAAAAGCCCTACAGATACAATGGAAACTTCACACCGCATACAGACCCCAGAGTTCAGGGAAAGTTGAGCGAATGAATCGCACTTTGAAAGCCCAAATGTCTAAGCTTTGTCAGGAGACTCACCTGAAGTGGCCCCAAGTACTCCCGATAGCCTTGCTTAGAATACGCTCAGCTCCTGTAAAGTCAACAGGATTTTCCCCTTTTGAAGTTCTGTATGGTAAACCCCCACCAATAGTGCAGGGAATTAAAGGTAGTTTATCACAGATTGGTTCAGAAATAACCAGACAAGAACTTCTAGCTCTTAGTTTTGTTCTACAGACTCTTCATGTGTGGATCCAAGATCAGTTGCCTATCAACTTGACGGAGTCCCTGCATCCCTACAAGCCTGGTACCTTGGTGTGGATCAAAGATTGGAAGAAGACACCGCTGGAACCTCATTGGAAGGGACCATACACTGTCATCCTGTCTACCCCAACTGCAGTAAAGGTAGCGGAGATCGATTCCTGGATCCACCACAGCAGAGTCAAGCCCGCAGCTGATCCAGAACCCGAGCAGTGGACAGCAGAGCAGCATCCTGATGTACCTTTGCGAATTACCTTAAGACGGCAACCAGCAACCTAGACACTTTTGGGATCATCCCAACAACCACAGTGCCTTGCAGTAGCCAAGTCTTTCGAAGAGGATTGCTGTTTCCAATACAGCAAGAGTTTGCTTAAACGAACCTCATGTGTGTAATTTTACACACCACTTTGATACTTTGATACTATATTGATTGACAATATTTCAAGCCAACTGAAAGTTGATAAGTTGGTTGATGCGTAATGGACATTTTGAGGATCTTCAATCAACACTCAGCACCCGTTGAATTGCTTCATTAGCAAACGGGACGAAGAAGAGAACGTCGAGGTCAAGATTTTCAAGCTGAGGATTCAGAAGAACTCCAATCAACATGCTTCTTTGTTTTTCTTTTGCCCTGGTTGCCTGCTTAGGAGGTTTTGAACTGACTTATGCTTTACCTCCATGCATTGCTTGCATTACTTCCACTCGGACTGGAATGAAAATAACTCAGACTTTACTTTATCATTCTTACTATACCTGCACTGGTAAAGTGACTCGGTGTATTTATAACACCACTGAACTGAATGTTTGCACTAAAGGCAAATCTAAAGTATGCTTTAATCCGCATCAGAACCCATCCTATTATACTTTGGAAATACGATGGAATGATGCAGATGGACCTTTGCTTAATGCCACACCCCCACTTAAAGACCCTAGCAAATATGCTGTTTTGTATTTTGATGCTTGTGATGTAATCAACAGAGATAGTCGTTCCAGATGTGGTAATTGGGAGAAAACTTACTCACACAATGACAAGTACATGTGCCCAGAAGGGACCACTGGATGGGGAGCATGTACAGGTAAAAAAGTCTCAGCTGATGTATACAGTACAGCCCCAGAGTCAGATTACTTTTGCCCAAAATGGAACTGTGTCTTTTATGCCACTTGGAAAACTGGTATGGTAGAGAATACCAGAGACAATCGAATGGCTGTATTACAGAAGCCATATGTCAAAGACATAAACAAATGCAAGAAAGGTGCTTGCAGTCCCTTAGAGTTTATTGTAATGAGACCCGAGGCTTGGAAACAAGGATTCCGATTTGGCCTATGAATTGCAGGATCTGGATCAGATCCAGGAACCATAGTATATATAAGATTAAATACCCAAGCCCACAGGTCATCCAGGTACCATATCCATAACACTTTCTACGAAACCATGCATGTGAATAAGTTTGAGATTCCTCATCCTTCCCAGAATTTATTCTTAGATTTAGCCGGAGCAGTAGTAACTAGTCTCAATATTTCAGATTGTTACTTTTGTGGGGGAACACAAATGGGTGACCAGTGGCCATGGGAAGCCCAAGAATTAGATTACTCTATGACTTACAATCAAACTGAATTACACAAGACTACCAGCGAGTGGGTGTTAGCACACTCAATAGTTGGACGTCTTTGCTATGCCAGAACTGGACCTCAGTTCACTCAACAGGTGGGACAGCTGGTCTGTCTCAGCCAAACGTTTTATAATGCCACCTCCAAAAAGACGACATGGTGGTCAGGAATTAAAGAACCTGAACCTCCTAATCCATTAGCAAGATTCCCTGAGCTTGCTAGCTTATGGACTAATCTTGCCAAACCCCATACCTGGCAAGCCCCACCTGGCCTATACTGGATCTGTGGAAACCGAGCATATGCCCGACTCCCTGTACACTGGGGAGGAGCATGTGTCTTAGGGACCATCAGACCTTCTTTCTTTCTCTTACCCACAGAACATGGAGAACAATTAGGATACCCAGTGTACACAACTCACAGACACAAAAGAGCACTAAGACAGAAGAGAGCACCTCTACAGATAGGCAAGTGGGAGAAGTGGAAGGGTGATGATTGGCCACCAGAAAGAATCATTGATTACTATGGACCTGCCACTTGGAATGATGATGGTATGTGGGGCTATTGGACCCCAGTTTTATATGATTAATCGTATTATCCGCTTACAAGCAGTAGTTGAAATAATAACCAATGAAACTAGCCAAGCTCTCACACTTTTAGCTAGACAAAGCACCCAAATGCGCACTGCTATATATCAGAACCACTTAGCACTTGATTATTTGTTGGCAGCTGAAGGAGGAGTATGTGGTAAGTTGAATTTAACCAATTGTTGTTTGAAAATAGATGATAATGGTCAAGTAGTTGAAGAACTTGCTGAAGATATGCGAAAACAAGCTTATGTGCCAGTACAGACTTGGCACTCACTAAAGTTTCCTAACTGGTTTGCTAATCTTTTCTCATGGCTAGGAGGACTTAAGACTTTCCTTATGCTAGTACTAATAATCATTGCTGTAATTTTGCTATTACCATGTATAATCCCATGTTGTATGCGTTCCATTCACAGTGCTATTGAAAGTACAGTAGAGCGGAAGACCGCAACTAAGATTATGGCCTTATGGCAACCTAGTCCTCCTGTGTATAGTCGGAATCCTCCGACCATGGTATAACCATCTTAAGTGATTTAACTCTCACACCTTATTAAGTAATAGGGTGAGATTAATCAAAGGGGGGAATGTGGTAGGCAAAGGCCTGTGATCCATGGTGTCTGAAGTATGCAGACAGGCCTAACTAGCTTGACCTGTAAATGAAGCCTGTGGAGAGGCCCAAAGGAATTGCACATCCCCCAATAGGCTGCTATTGTAGAATTAGAACTCAGTAAAGCATTGAATTAGCTTAGACAAGCAAAACAGATGGAAAAATACAGAAAATATGTTAAAAAAACTGCTGACAGAAAGGTTACAGAGCCCTGCTTCCCTACACGTACCAACTAGCTAAATGGCCTTGGAAGTAGGAATGTAACAAGATGGTGAACTGGCCATTGTAACTGGGACTAGAGGAGGGGTAAGCAGGTGCTGAGTCCACACGAAGAATATGATTGGATAATCATATCAGTACCGGGACCAATAGAAGGGGTACGGGAGGTACGGGAGGTTACCGGGACCAATGGAATGTTTTCCTATGTCTAGAATGATAGAAAAGTCTATAAAAGTTGTTGTATTGCCAGAGAACATCGCTCAGCCATTTTGAATCTGACTTTGCTTGAGACTTGTGCACAAATAAATGATTTGGACCTTCTGAACAGACTCCTGGTATCATTGGTTTGTCTGCGCTCTGCTGCTACAATAGAAGGTGTACGGGAGGTTACCGGGACCAATGAAATGTTTTCCTATGTCTAGAATGGTGAAAAAGTCTATAAAAGTTGTTGTTTTGCCAGAGACCATCGCTCAGCCATTTTGAATTTGATTCTGCTTGAGACTTGTGCACAAATAAATGATTTGGACCTTCTGAACAGACTCCTGGTATCATTGGTTTGTCTGCGCTCTGCTGCTACAATATTACAATTGGAGGGTTACATTTAACATTAGGGTACATGTAAACATTTAGACAGTACAGTTACATAACAGCATTTGGACAGTACAATTAAAGGTTACATTTAATATTAGGGTATTTAATAACGTGGTATAATAAACTTTGTGTGGATAGGATGGTGTGTACTTAGCTGGCAGCATAAGTAGTATTTCAGCTTGGGTATGGGGTGTTGCCTGGATGCTCATATGTTTCTATAAATAGAATGTTTTGAGGTCTTTGCGGAATTCTGTGAGGTCATCTAATGCTTTCAGGCTCGTTGGGAGGGAATTCCATTGTATGTGGATGCCAGTAGTGATGGTGCTCTTTTTGAAGTTGTTTGTTTGGTTTTCTGATAGCCTGCAGGTGTACTGATCATGTTGTCGTTACTGGTTCTTCTTGGTCTATTGCTGATTTCCCTTGTTATAACGTTTTGGAGTGCGTCCACTGAGAGATGGTGAATGACTTTGAAGATGATCATGATTGTTTTGTATTTAGCTCTTGTCACCATTGGGAGCCAGTGCAGTTGCTGTAGGACGGGAGTGATGTGCTCGGTCCTTGGTGTGGCTGTAATGATGTGTGCTGTGGTGTTTTGTACCATCTGTAGTGGGTGGAATGTCTGCTGAGGTAGGCCTTGATATACTGAGTTTCTGTCATCAAGCAGTGGTATAATGAGTGCTTGGCACACTGTGCGGAAGTGGTCCTGACGGAGCATTGGTTTGATTTGTCTAATTGTTTTCAATCGTTGCTAGACCTTGTTTGCGGTTTTGGTGATGTGGGATTTCAGGTTTAGGGCTCTGTCTAGTGTGATGCCCAGATATTTAACTTCTTCTTTGACTACTATGTGTTTGTCTAGGATGCTCATAGTTTGTGGAGGTATGAAGGGTGGGGTTCCTGGTGAGGAACCTTGCCTCAGTTTTGTCGTAGTTGACCGTTAAGTTGTTGGCTATGAGACAGTCATTCATGTCTTCGAGGCATTTGGTTATTGTTGTGGTGTCTAGTGCTAGTAGGTTAATTGGAGCGTACACCATAATATCGTCAGCATAGATGTAATAGTGAAGTTTGTGGTGCTTGATGATATTGCATATGGGTTGTATGTAGATGTTAAAGAGTATTGATGATACAACTGAGCTTTGAGGTATTCCCTGCATGACAGGGAATTGTAGTGATATCTTTTGGTCGCATTTGACTTGTTGCGTTCGCCCTTCCAAGTATGATGTAAACCACTTCAGGGTATTCTTGCATAGTCCTATCTGTTGTAAGCGTTGCAATAGCTTGGTGTGGGACACAGTGTTGAAGGCCGCCGAGATGTCCATGAACACTAGCAGGAAGCCATTTTTTATGTCATCCATGCCTCTTAGGAGGTTGTCAAAGAGGGAGGTTAGTAGTGTTTCCACGCCATGTTGGGGCTTAAATCCATGCTGATGTATGTCCAGTGGGGCATTTATATCAATATGGTCCTGAAGTTGCCTTTGCACTGCCTTTTCCATGATTTTCGCAAGGAATGGAAGGCTGGAGATGGGACGGTATGATTTTGGTTCGGAGGGGCTCAGATTGCTACTTTTAAGTATTGGTCGTATCATTGCGTGCTTTAGGAGTTGCGACATGTATCCTTGTTGGAGTGAATCTTTGACAATTTTTTGAATGTGATGAGAGAGCTGGCTTTTTGTAGCTTTGAACCATGTCACTGGGCATGGGCCTGACAGTGATGTTGTTGTGTTTAGTCCAGATATAATGTCTTCTACTTGCTGCTTTGTTGGTATGTTGAAGCTCTCCCATGTTTGATGTTGTTTTTTTTATCATATGATCGTTTTTTTGTGGTGTAGTAGAGCATGTTTGGTTAGTGTTTTTTGACTTCAAGTAGTCTGCATATTTTTGTGGGTCAAGATGGTGGTCACTTTGTTGCGTGTCATCCTTGGTGAGCTTTTGGACAATGCTAAAGAGTTCTCTTGGTCTATTAGTAGCTTTCATGATTAGGTTGGTATGGTGTTGCTGTCTACGCTCATTTATTAGATTGTGGTATTTTTGTTGTTTGTCTCTGTATTGGGTTAGGAGGTTGGGTGATTTGTTCCGTCTCCATTTTCTTTCCAGTCTTCTGAGTGTGCGTTTTGCAACTCTGATTTCATGTGAGTACTATGGGGCGTTGGATCTCTTGCGTGTTTGTGGTTCTTTGGTAGCTGGGGCAGATGCTACAATGGATATTATTGTGTTCCATTCTTCTATGTTTAGCTCCAGGGTGTCATGTTCCTGTTGAAGTTGTGCAGTGATTTCGTTTATGAATGAGTCTCTGTTAAATATTTTGAACCGTGTAGTTATCCTTTCATCTTCTCTGCATTGGGCGGGGTTATTCAGGGTCATGGTGAATTCAATCACAGGGTGGTCTGACCAGGGGACTGGCATCATTACTGGTTTTGTGGTCTTGTTCTCTTCCACTAATTGCAATGGCATGAAGACCATGTCCGGCATTGTACCATGCTGGTGCGTTGGGGCGTTAATTGTCTGGCAGTAATTTAATGACTCCATAGCTTTTAAGAATGGTGCAGTTTCTCTGGTGGGTGCGGATGTTAGGTTGTAGTCTCCTAGTGCAATGAGAGGTTTCTGTCGTCTGTTATGTGCGCATATCGTTTCAATTACTGTGGATAGGTGTTTAGTTGTGGTTCCAGGTGGTCTGTATGTGAGGGAGATGCTTAGGTACTTGTTGGATATAGTGAGTGTGTTAGATTCAATTTTGTTAGTGGTGGCTATTGTTTTGAATCTGTATTCTTTTTTTTTTTTTACCGTTTTCGTAAGCGTGCCACATTGCTCTCGCAATGCCTTTCGCTTGTACTTTAACACACAATCGCGCACCTGAGCAGGCACGGTTTTCATGCTGCCAACATCCTTGCATTGTCGGGAATTCTATTTCATTCCAAAAGTGCCTCTTTTCTCACTAAACCTATGGGGACCTCCAAACAGCAGGCAACTCAACCGAGTGCGCCGATGCCTTGTGAAAAGCGAAAAAGAACTTGCAAAGATCACTATCGAGCGCGAACAAAGTCATCCTTTCTCTTTTCACTTCTATTCATCCCAAAACATTTGCAGCTGCCTGTCTGTTGCGTTCTCACGGCTCTACCTTGGCATGCGTGCTACTCGTGCCACCCCCTCTACCGCTCTAATGCCTTTCTGCACTAGTCTGTCGCTGCTTGAACCTCAGTGAGGTTTTGACTCCTACAAGAGAAGCCAGAAATCCCATGTGGCTCTCTGCCACCTTCTCCGCAAAGCAGGCTTAACTTAGATTCCTCCTTGGCTTTCCTGCGTTCAGCTTTGGCGGAAGACTCGTTATGCTTGGAATATTGAATTCCGAGCAGAACGCTGTTGCTTTCTGCAAGCAGGTGAGCTTTTCAGCTCTCCTATCGTGCATGCCCTACCCTTTCCTCATTCTAGGGAGCACATCTCTGGCTGTCCACGGGACCATGACTTTCAGGCACCCTGTCGGTGACTTCTTTAACTTGCTCCCACATCCAAACCTCCAATGTCCTGCCAAAAGCGTGGTCTCCGTCACAGGTCTCGTGGTGGATTTTGGCCTCTTCCATTTTTCTACGAGACAGCCACCCTTCTCTTTTGGAACACGGGTGGGGGAGTAGGGGGCTTATTCATTTTCCTGAGGAAGCAAAAGCTTCACTAGTACCAACCCTCAGCACTGCCCTACAGGCTAAGGGGAGAAGGGCAGGGACTTGTCTGGGAGTTGAACCTAGGACCTCTCGCACCTGCCTGCCTGTTGCGTTCTCACGGCTCTTCCTTGGCACGCAAGCTACTCTTGCCTCCCCCTTGACTGCTCCAATGCCTTTTTGCACTAGTCTGTCGCTGCTTGAACCTCAGTGAGGTTTTGACTCTTACAAGAGAAGCCAGCAATCCCATGCGGCTCTCTGCTACCTTCTCCGCAAAGCAAGCTTTCCTTAGATTCCTCGTTGGCTTTCCTGCATTCAGCTTCGGCAGAAGATTCGTTGCACTTGGAATTTTCAAAACCGAGCAGAACGCTGTTGCTTTCTGCATGCAGGTGAGCTTTTCAGGTCTCCTGTCGTGCATGCCCTTCCCTTTCCTCATTCTAGGGAGCACCTCTGGCTATCCACGTGACCGTGCTTTTAGGCACCATGTCGGTGGCCTTTTTTGATTTGCCCCCACCTCCGACCCTCCAATGACATGCCGAAGGCGTGGTCTCCTTCGCAGGTCACATTTCTCATGCTGGATTTTGGCCTCTTCCATTTTTCTACTAGACACCCTTCTCTTTCGGAACACGGATGAGGTAGTGGGGGGCTTATTCATTTCCTCGAAGAAGCAATAGCATTACTAGTACCAACCCTCAGCACTGCCCTGCAGGCTAAGAGGAGAAGAACAGGGGCTCTTCGGGGAGTTGAATCCAGGACCTCTTGCACCCAAAGCGAGAACCATACCCCTAGACCAACAAGACAGTGCAAACTGTTGTCTCCTTTTTTCTGCTGTTGCTGCTGCTGCAACACTCTGCTGAGCCCCAGGAAAAAACGCAGCGTGTCACAGGAGGCCAACCAAAAAAATAGCAGAGGATGGTTTCAATCCATCGACCTCTGGGTTATGGGCCCAGCACACTCCCGCTGCGCCACTCTGCTTGCCTCCTTGGTCAGCTTTTTGTTTTACTCATTTCGTAAGCGTGCCGCATTGTCTCTAAGAAGCGCTTTCCCCCATTGCTCTCGCAACGCCTTTCGCTTGTAGTTTAACGCACAAGCACACCTGGGCTGGCACGATTTTCATGCTTCCGACCTCCTCGCTTTGTCGGGAATTCTATTTCATTCCAAAAGTGCCTCTGCTCTCCCTGAACTTATGGCGACCGGTAACCAGCAGACAACTCAACCGAGTGCGCCGATGCCTTGTGAAAAGCGAAAGAGAGCTGGGAAAGATCACTATCGAGTGCGATCAGAGTCATCCTTTCTCTTTTCACTTCTCCTCATCCCGAAAGATTTGCAGCTGCCTGCCTGTTCCGTTCTCACGGCTCTTCCTGCGCACGCGAGCTACTCTTGCCTCCCCCTCGACCGCTCTAATGCCTTTTTGCACTAGTCTGTCGCTGCTTGAACCTCAGTGAGGTTTTGACTTTTACAAGAGAAGCCAGCAATCCCATGCGGCTCTCTGCTACCTTCTTCGCTAAGCAAGCTTTCCTTAGATTCCTCGTTGGCTTTCCTACGTTCAGCTTCGGCGGAAGATTCGTTGCGCTTGGAATTTTGAAATCCGAGCAGAACGCTGTTGCTTTCTGCATGCAGGTGAGCTTTTCAGGTCTCCTGTCCTGCATGCCCTTCCCTTTCCTCATTCTAGGGAGCACCTCTGGCTATCCACGGGACCGTGCTTTTCAGGCACCCTGTCGGTGGCCTTCTTTGATTTGCCCCCACCTCCGACCCTCCAATGACCTGCCGAAGGCATGGTCTCCGTCGCAGGTCACATTTCTCGTGCTGGATTTTGGCCTCTTCCATTTTTCTACTAGACACCCTTCTCTTTCGGAACACGGATGAGGTAGTGGGGGGCTTATTCATTTCCTCGAGGAAGCAAAAGCTTGACTAGTACCAACCCTCAGCACTGCCCTGCAGGCTAAGAGGAGAAGTGCAAGGGCTCGTCTGGGAGTTGAACCCAGGACCTCTCGCACCCAAAGCGAGAATCATACCCCTAGACCAACGAGCCAGTGCAGAAAGCTGTCTCCTTTTTCTGCTGTTGCTGCTGCTGCAACACTCTGCTGAGCCCCAGGAAAAAAACGCAGCGTGTCACAGGAAGGCAACCAAAAAATAGCAGAGGATGGTTTTGATCCATCGACCTCTGGGTTATGGGCCCAGCACGCTCCCGCTGCGCCACTCTGCTTGCCTCCTTGATCCGCTTTTTGTTTTACTCATTTCGTAAGCGTGCCGCATTGTCTCTAAGAAGCGCTTTCCCCCATTGCTCTCGCAACGCCTTTCGCTTGTAGTTTAACGCACAAGCACACCTGGGCTGGCACGATTTTCATGCTTCCGACCTCCTCGCTTTGTCGGGAATTCTATTTCATTCCAAAAGTGCCTCTGCTCTCCCTGAACTTATGGCGACCGGTAACCAGCAGACAACTCAACCGAGTGCGCCGATGCCTTGTGAAAAGCGAAAGAGAGCTGGGAAAGATCACTATCGAGTGCGATCAGAGTCATCCTTTCTCTTTTCACTTCTCCTCATCCCGAAAGATTTGCAGCTGCCTGCCTGTTGCGTTCTCACGGCTCTTCCTTGGCACGCGAGCTACTCTTGCCTCCCCCTCGACCGCTCTAATGCCTTTTTGCACTAGTCTGTCGCTGCTTGAACCTCAGTGAGTTTTTGACTCTTACAAGAGAAGCCAGCAATCCCATGCGGCTCTCTGCTACCTTCTCCGCTAAGCAAGCTTTCCTTAGACTCCTCGTTGGCTTTCCTACGTTCAGCTTCGGCGGAAGATTCGTTGCGCTTGGAATTTTGAAATCCGAGCAGAACGCTGTTGCTTTCTGCATGCAGGTGAGCTTTTCAGGTCTCCTGTCCTGCATGCCCTTCCCTTTCCTCATTCTAGGGAGCACCTCTGGCTATCCACGGGACCGTGCTTTTCAGGCACCCTGTCGGTGGCCTTCTTTGATTTGCCCCCACCTCCGACCCTCCAATGACCTGCCGAAGGCATGGTCTCCGTCGCAGGTCACATTTCTCGTGCTGGATTTTGGCCTCTTCCATTTTTCTACTAGACACCCTTCTCTTTCGGAACACGGATGAGGTAGTGGGGGGCTTATTCATTTCCTCGAGGAAGCAAAAGCTTGACTAGTACCAACCCTCAGCACTGCCCTGCAGGCTAAGAGGAGAAGTGCAAGGGCTCGTCTGGGAGTTGAACCCAGGACCTCTCGCACCCAAAGCGAGAATCATACCCCTAGACCAACGAGCCAGTGCAGAAAGCTGTCTCCTTTTTCTGCTGTTGCTGCTGCTGCAACACTCTGCTGAGCCCCAGGAAAAAAACGCAGCGTGTCACAGGAAGGCAACCAAAAAATAGCAGAGGATGGTTTCGATCCATCGACCTCTGGGTTATGGGCCCAGCACGCTCCCGCTGCGCCACTCTGCTTGTCTCCTTCATCAGCTTTTTGTTTTACTCATTTCGTAAGCGTGCCGCATTGTCTCTAAGAAGCGCTTTCCCCCATTGCTCTCGCAACGCCTTTCGCTTGTAGTTTAACGCACAAGCACACCTGGGCTGGCACGATTTTCATGCTTCCGACCTCCTCGCTTTGTCGGGAATTCTATTTCATTCCAAAAGTGCCTCTGCTCTCCCTGAACTTATGGCGACCGGTAACCAGCAGACAACTCAACCGAGTGCGCCGATGCCTTGTGAAAAGCGAAAGAGAGCTGGGAAAGATCACTATCGAGTGCGATCAGAGTCATCCTTTCTCTTTTCACTTCTCCTCATCCCGAAAGATTTGCAGCTGCCTGCCTGTTGCGTTCTCACGGCTCTTCCTTGGCACGCGAGCTACTCTTGCCTCCCCCTCGACCGCTCTAATGCCTTTTTGCACTAGTCTGTCGCTGCTTGAACCTCAGTGAGTTTTTGACTCTTACAAGAGAAGCCAGCAATCCCATGCGGCTCTCTGCTACCTTCTCCGCTAAGCAAGCTTTCCTTAGACTCCTCGTTGGCTTTCCTACGTTCAGCTTCGGCGGAAGATTCGTTGCGCTTGGAATTTTGAAATCCGAGCAGAACGCTGTTGCTTTCTGCATGCAGGTGAGCTTTTCAGGTCTCCTGTCCTGCATGCCCTTCCCTTTCCTCATTCTAGGGAGCACCTCTGGCTATCCACGGGACCGTGCTTTTCAGGCACCCTGTCGGTGGCCTTCTTTGATTTGCCCCCACCTCCGACCCTCCAATGACCTGCCGAAGGCATGGTCTCCGTCGCAGGTCACATTTCTCGTGCTGGATTTTGGCCTCTTCCATTTTTCTACTAGACACCCTTCTCTTTCGGAACACGGATGAGGTAGTGGGGGGCTTATTCATTTCCTCGAGGAAGCAAAAGCTTGACTAGTACCAACCCTCAGCACTGCCCTGCAGGCTAAGAGGAGAAGTGCAAGGGCTCGTCTGGGAGTTGAACCCAGGACCTCTCGCACCCAAAGCGAGAATCATACCCCTAGACCAACGAGCCAGTGCAGAAAGCTGTCTCCTTTTTCTGCTGTTGCTGCTGCTGCTGCAACACTCTGCTGAGCCCCAGGAAAAAAACGCAGCGTGTCACAGGAAGGCAACCAAAAAATAGCAGAGGATGGTTTCGATCCATCGACCTCTGGGTTATGGGCCCAGCACGCTCCCGCTGCGCCACTCTGCTTGTCTCCTTCATCAGCTTTTTGTTTTACTCATTTCGTAAGCGTGCCGCATTGTCTCTAAGAAGCGCTTTCCCCCATTGCTCTCGCAACGCCTTTCGCTTGTAGTTTAACGCACAAGCACACCTGGGCTGGCACGATTTTCATGCTTCCGACCTCCTCGCTTTGTCGGGAATTCTATTTCATTCCAAAAGTGCCTCTGCTCTCCCTGAACTTATGGCGACCGGTAACCAGCAGACAACTCAACCGAGTGCGCCGATGCCTTGTGAAAAGCGAAAGAGAGCTGGGAAAGATCACTATCGAGTGCGATCAGAGTCATCCTTTCTCTTTTCACTTCTCCTCATCCCGAAAGATTTGCAGCTGCCTGCCTGTTGCGTTCTCACGGCTCTTCCTGGGCACGCGAGCTACTCTTGCCTCCCCCTCGACCGCTCTAATGCCTTTTTGCACTAGTCTGTCGCTGCTTGAACCTCAGTGAGTTTTTGACTCTTACAAGAGAAGCCAGCAATCCCATGCGGCTCTCTGCTACCTTCTCCGCTAAGCAAGCTTTCCTTAGACTCCTCGTTGGCTTTCCTACGTTCAGCTTCGGCGGAAGATTCGTTGCGCTTGGAATTTTGAAATCCGAGCAGAACGCTGTTGCTTTCTGCATGCAGGTGAGCTTTTCAGGTCTCCTGTCCTGCATGCCCTTCCCTTTCCTCATTCTAGGGAGCACCTCTGGCTATCCACGGGACCGTGCTTTTCAGGCACCCTGTCGGTGGCCTTCTTTGATTTGCCCCCACCTCCGACCCTCCAATGACCTGCCGAAGGCATGGTCTCCGTCGCAGGTCACATTTCTCGTGCTGGATTTTGGCCTCTTCCATTTTTCTACTAGACACCCTTCTCTTTCGGAACACGGATGAGGTAGTGGGGGGCTTATTCATTTCCTCGAGGAAGCAAAAGCTTGACTAGTACCAACCCTCAGCACTGCCCTGCAGGCTAAGAGGAGAAGTGCAAGGGCTCGTCTGGGAGTTGAACCCAGGACCTCTCGCACCCAAAGCGAGAATCATACCCCTAGACCAACGAGCCAGTGCAGAAAGCTGTCTCCTTTTTCTGCTGTTGCTGCTGCTGCAACACTCTGCTGAGCCCCAGGAAAAAAACGCAGCGTGTCACAGGAAGGCAACCAAAAAATAGCAGAGGATGGTTTTGATCCATCGACCTCTGGGTTATGGGCCCAGCACGCTCCCGCTGCGCCACTCTGCTTGCCTCCTTGATCCGCTTTTTGTTTTACTCATTTCGTAAGCGTGCCGCATTGTCTCTAAGAAGCGCTTTCCCCCATTGCTCTCGCAACGCCTTTCGCTTGTAGTTTAACGCACAAGCACACCTGGGCTGGCACGATTTTCATGCTTCCGACCTCCTCGCTTTGTCGGGAATTCTATTTCATTCCAAAAGTGCCTCTGCTCTCCCTGAACTTATGGCGACCGGTAACCAGCAGACAACTCAACCGAGTGCGCCGATGCCTTGTGAAAAGCGAAAGAGAGCTGGGAAAGATCACTATCGAGTGCGATCAGAGTCATCCTTTCTCTTTTCACTTCTCCTCATCCCGAAAGATTTGCAGCTGCCTGCCTGTTGCGTTCTCACGGCTCTTCCTGGGCACGCGAGCTACTCTTGCCTCCCCCTCGACCGCTCTAATGCCTTTTTGCACTAGTCTGTCGCTGCTTGAACCTCAGTGAGTTTTTGACTCTTACAAGAGAAGCCAGCAATCCCATGCGGCTCTCTGCTACCTTCTCCGCTAAGCAAGCTTTCCTTAGACTCCTCGTTGGCTTTCCTACGTTCAGCTTCGGCGGAAGATTCGTTGCGCTTGGAATTTTGAAATCCGAGCAGAACGCTGTTGCTTTCTGCATGCAGGTGAGCTTTTCAGGTCTCCTGTCCTGCATGCCCTTCCCTTTCCTCATTCTAGGGAGCACCTCTGGCTATCCACGGGACCGTGCTTTTCAGGCACCCTGTCGGTGGCCTTCTTTGATTTGCCCCCACCTCCGACCCTCCAATGACCTGCCGAAGGCATGGTCTCCGTCGCAGGTCACATTTCTCGTGCTGGATTTTGGCCTCTTCCATTTTTCTACTAGACACCCTTCTCTTTCGGAACACGGATGAGGTAGTGGGGGGCTTATTCATTTCCTCGAGGAAGCAAAAGCTTGACTAGTACCAACCCTCAGCACTGCCCTGCAGGCTAAGAGGAGAAGTGCAAGGGCTCGTCTGGGAGTTGAACCCAGGACCTCTCGCACCCAAAGCGAGAATCATACCCCTAGACCAACGAGCCAGTGCAGAAAGCTGTCTCCTTTTTCTGCTGTTGCTGCTGCTGCAACACTCTGCTGAGCCCCAGGAAAAAAACGCAGCGTGTCACAGGAAGGCAACCAAAAAATAGCAGAGGATGGTTTCGATCCATCGACCTCTGGGTTATGGGCCCAGCACGCTCCCGCTGCGCCACTCTGCTTGTCTCTTTGAAAAGCTTTTTGTTTTACTCATTTCGTAAGCGTGCCGCATTGTCTCTAAGAAGCGCTTTCCCCCATTGCTCTCGCAACGCCTTTCGCTTGTAGTTTAACGCACAAGCACACCTGGGCTGGCACGATTTTCATGCTTCCGACCTCCTCGCTTTGTCGGGAATTCTATTTCATTCCAAAAGTGCCTCTGCTCTCCCTGAACTTATGGCGACCGGTAACCAGCAGACAACTCAACCGAGTGCGCCGATGCCTTGTGAAAAGCGAAAGAGAGCTGGGAAAGATCACTATCGAGTGCGATCAGAGTCATCCTTTCTCTTTTCACTTCTCCTCATCCCGAAAGATTTGCAGCTGCCTGCCTGTTGCGTTCTCACGGCTCTTCCTTGGCACGCGAGCTACTCTTGCCTCCCCCTCGACCGCTCTAATGCCTTTTTGCACTAGTCTGTCGCTGCTTGAACCTCAGTGAGTTTTTGACTCTTACAAGAGAAGCCAGCAATCCCATGCGGCTCTCTGCTACCTTCTCCGCTAAGCAAGCTTTCCTTAGACTCCTCGTTGGCTTTCCTACGTTCAGCTTCGGCGGAAGATTCGTTGCGCTTGGAATTTTGAAATCCGAGCAGAACGCTGTTGCTTTCTGCATGCAGGTGAGCTTTTCAGGTCTCCTGTCCTGCATGCCCTTCCCTTTCCTCATTCTAGGGAGCACCTCTGGCTATCCACGGGACCGTGCTTTTCAGGCACCCTGTCGGTGGCCTTCTTTGATTTGCCCCCACCTCCGACCCTCCAATGACCTGCCGAAGGCATGGTCTCCGTCGCAGGTCACATTTCTCGTGCTGGATTTTGGCCTCTTCCATTTTTCTACTAGACACCCTTCTCTTTCGGAACACGGATGAGGTAGTGGGGGGCTTATTCATTTCCTCGAGGAAGCAAAAGCTTGACTAGTACCAACCCTCAGCACTGCCCTGCAGGCTAAGAGGAGAAGTGCAAGGGCTCGTCTGGGAGTTGAACCCAGGACCTCTCGCACCCAAAGCGAGAATCATACCCCTAGACCAACGAGCCAGTGCAGAAAGCTGTCTCCTTTTTCTGCTGTTGCTGCTGCTGCAACACTCTGCTGAGCCCCAGGAAAAAAACGCAGCGTGTCACAGGAAGGCAACCAAAAAATAGCAGAGGATGGTTTCGATCCATCGACCTCTGGGTTATGGGCCCAGCACGCTCCCGCTGCGCCACTCTGCTTGTCTCCTTCATCAGCTTTTTGTTTTACTCATTTCGTAAGCGTGCCGCATTGTCTCTAAGAAGCGCTTTCCCCCATTGCTCTCGCAACGCCTTTCGCTTGTAGTTTAACGCACAAGCACACCTGGGCTGGCACGATTTTCATGCTTCCGACCTCCTCGCTTTGTCGGGAATTCTATTTCATTCCAAAAGTGCCTCTGCTCTCCCTGAACTTATGGCGACCGGTAACCAGCAGACAACTCAACCGAGTGCGCCGATGCCTTGTGAAAAGCGAAAGAGAGCTGGGAAAGATCACTATCGAGTGCGATCAGAGTCATCCTTTCTCTTTTCACTTCTCCTCATCCCGAAAGATTTGCAGCTGCCTGCCTGTTGCGTTCTCACGGCTCTTCCTGGGCACGCGAGCTACTCTTGCCTCCCCCTCGACCGCTCTAATGCCTTTTTGCACTAGTCTGTCGCTGCTTGAACCTCAGTGAGTTTTTGACTCTTACAAGAGAAGCCAGCAATCCCATGCGGCTCTCTGCTACCTTCTCCGCTAAGCAAGCTTTCCTTAGACTCCTCGTTGGCTTTCCTACGTTCAGCTTCGGCGGAAGATTCGTTGCGCTTGGAATTTTGAAATCCGAGCAGAACGCTGTTGCTTTCTGCATGCAGGTGAGCTTTTCAGGTCTCCTGTCCTGCATGCCCTTCCCTTTCCTCATTCTAGGGAGCACCTCTGGCTATCCACGGGACCGTGCTTTTCAGGCACCCTGTCGGTGGCCTTCTTTGATTTGCCCCCACCTCCGACCCTCCAATGACCTGCCGAAGGCATGGTCTCCGTCGCAGGTCACATTTCTCGTGCTGGATTTTGGCCTCTTCCATTTTTCTACTAGACACCCTTCTCTTTCGGAACACGGATGAGGTAGTGGGGGGCTTATTCATTTCCTCGAGGAAGCAAAAGCTTGACTAGTACCAACCCTCAGCACTGCCCTGCAGGCTAAGAGGAGAAGTGCAAGGGCTCGTCTGGGAGTTGAACCCAGGACCTCTCGCACCCAAAGCGAGAATCATACCCCTAGACCAACGAGCCAGTGCAGAAAGCTGTCTCCTTTTTCTGCTGTTGCTGCTGCTGCAACACTCTGCTGAGCCCCAGGAGAAAACGCAGCGTGTCACAGGAAGGCAACCAAAAAATAGCAGAGGATGGTTTTGATCCATCGACCTCTGGGTTATGGGCCCAGCACGCTCCCGCTGCGCCACTCTGCTTGCCTCCTTGATCCGCTTTTTGTTTTACTCATTTCGTAAGCGTGCCGCATTGTCTCTAAGAAGCGCTTTCCCCCATTGCTCTCGCAACGCCTTTCGCTTGTAGTTTAACGCACAAGCACACCTGGGCTGGCACGATTTTCATGCTTCCGACCTCCTCGCTTTGTCGGGAATTCTATTTCATTCCAAAAGTGCCTCTGCTCTCCCTGAACTTATGGCGACCGGTAACCAGCAGACAACTCAACCGAGTGCGCCGATGCCTTGTGAAAAGCGAAAGAGAGCTGGGAAAGATCACTATCGAGTGCGATCAGAGTCATCCTTTCTCTTTTCACTTCTCCTCATCCCGAAAGATTTGCAGCTGCCTGCCTGTTGCGTTCTCACGGCTCTTCCTGGGCACGCGAGCTACTCTTGCCTCCCCCTCGACCGCTCTAATGCCTTTTTGCACTAGTCTGTCGCTGCTTGAACCTCAGTGAGTTTTTGACTCTTACAAGAGAAGCCAGCAATCCCATGCGGCTCTCTGCTACCTTCTCCGCTAAGCAAGCTTTCCTTAGACTCCTCGTTGGCTTTCCTACGTTCAGCTTCGGCGGAAGATTCGTTGCGCTTGGAATTTTGAAATCCGAGCAGAACGCTGTTGCTTTCTGCATGCAGGTGAGCTTTTCAGGTCTCCTGTCCTGCATGCCCTTCCCTTTCCTCATTCTAGGGAGCACCTCTGGCTATCCACGGGACCGTGCTTTTCAGGCACCCTGTCGGTGGCCTTCTTTGATTTGCCCCCACCTCCGACCCTCCAATGACCTGCCGAAGGCATGGTCTCCGTCGCAGGTCACATTTCTCGTGCTGGATTTTGGCCTCTTCCATTTTTCTACTAGACACCCTTCTCTTTCGGAACACGGATGAGGTAGTGGGGGGCTTATTCATTTCCTCGAGGAAGCAAAAGCTTGACTAGTACCAACCCTCAGCACTGCCCTGCAGGCTAAGAGGAGAAGTGCAAGGGCTCGTCTGGGAGTTGAACCCAGGACCTCTCGCACCCAAAGCGAGAATCATACCCCTAGACCAACGAGCCAGTGCAGAAAGCTGTCTCCTTTTTCTGCTGTTGCTGCTGCTGCAACACTCTGCTGAGCCCCAGGAAAAAAACGCAGCGTGTCACAGGAAGGCAACCAAAAAATAGCAGAGGATGGTTTCGATCCATCGACCTCTGGGTTATGGGCCCAGCACGCTCCCGCTGCGCCACTCTGCTTGTCTCCTTCATCAGCTTTTTGTTTTACTCATTTCGTAAGCGTGCCGCATTGTCTCTAAGAAGCGCTTTCCCCCATTGCTCTCGCAACGCCTTTCGCTTGTAGTTTAACGCACAAGCACACCTGGGCTGGCACGATTTTCATGCTTCCGACCTCCTCGCTTTGTCGGGAATTCTATTTCATTCCAAAAGTGCCTCTGCTCTCCCTGAACTTATGGCGACCGGTAACCAGCAGACAACTCAACCGAGTGCGCCGATGCCTTGTGAAAAGCGAAAGAGAGCTGGGAAAGATCACTATCGAGTGCGATCAGAGTCATCCTTTCTCTTTTCACTTCTCCTCATCCCGAAAGATTTGCAGCTGCCTGCCTGTTGCGTTCTCACGGCTCTTCCTGGGCACGCGAGCTACTCTTGCCTCCCCCTCGACCGCTCTAATGCCTTTTTGCACTAGTCTGTCGCTGCTTGAACCTCAGTGAGTTTTTGACTCTTACAAGAGAAGCCAGCAATCCCATGCGGCTCTCTGCTACCTTCTCCGCTAAGCAAGCTTTCCTTAGACTCCTCGTTGGCTTTCCTACGTTCAGCTTCGGCGGAAGATTCGTTGCGCTTGGAATTTTGAAATCCGAGCAGAACGCTGTTGCTTTCTGCATGCAGGTGAGCTTTTCAGGTCTCCTGTCCTGCATGCCCTTCCCTTTCCTCATTCTAGGGAGCACCTCTGGCTATCCACGGGACCGTGCTTTTCAGGCACCCTGTCGGTGGCCTTCTTTGATTTGCCCCCACCTCCGACCCTCCAATGACCTGCCGAAGGCATGGTCTCCGTCGCAGGTCACATTTCTCGTGCTGGATTTTGGCCTCTTCCATTTTTCTACTAGACACCCTTCTCTTTCGGAACACGGATGAGGTAGTGGGGGGCTTATTCATTTCCTCGAGGAAGCAAAAGCTTGACTAGTACCAACCCTCAGCACTGCCCTGCAGGCTAAGAGGAGAAGTGCAAGGGCTCGTCTGGGAGTTGAACCCAGGACCTCTCGCACCCAAAGCGAGAATCATACCCCTAGACCAACGAGCCAGTGCAGAAAGCTGTCTCCTTTTTCTGCTGTTGCTGCTGCTGCAACACTCTGCTGAGCCCCAGGAAAAAAACGCAGCGTGTCACAGGAAGGCAACCAAAAAATAGCAGAGGATGGTTTCGATCCATCGACCTCTGGGTTATGGGCCCAGCACGCTCCCGCTGCGCCACTCTGCTTGCCTCCTTTGTCAGCTTTTTGTTTTACTCATTTCGTAAGCGTGCCGCATTGTCTCTAAGAAGCGCTTTCCCCCATTGCTCTCGCAACGCCTTTCGCTTGTAGTTTAACGCACAAGCACACCTGGGCTGGCACGATTTTCATGCTTCCGACCTCCTCGCTTTGTCGGGAATTCTATTTCATTCCAAAAGTGCCTCTGCTCTCCCTGAACTTATGGCGACCGGTAACCAGCAGACAACTCAACCGAGTGCGCCGATGCCTTGTGAAAAGCGAAAGAGAGCTGGGAAAGATCACTATCGAGTGCGATCAGAGTCATCCTTTCTCTTTTCACTTCTCCTCATCCCGAAAGATTTGCAGCTGCCTGCCTGTTGCGTTCTCACGGCTCTTCCTGGGCACGCGAGCTACTCTTGCCTCCCCCTCGACCGCTCTAATGCCTTTTTGCACTAGTCTGTCGCTGCTTGAACCTCAGTGAGTTTTTGACTCTTACAAGAGAAGCCAGCAATCCCATGCGGCTCTCTGCTACCTTCTCCGCTAAGCAAGCTTTCCTTAGACTCCTCGTTGGCTTTCCTACGTTCAGCTTCGGCGGAAGATTCGTTGCGCTTGGAATTTTGAAATCCGAGCAGAACGCTGTTGCTTTCTGCATGCAGGTGAGCTTTTCAGGTCTCCTGTCCTGCATGCCCTTCCCTTTCCTCATTTTAGGGAGCACCTCTGGCTATCCACGGGACCGTGCTTTTCAGGCACCCTGTCGGTGGCCTTCTTTGATTTGCCCCCACCTCTGACCCTCCAATGACCTGCCGAAGGCATGGTCTCCGTCGCAGGTCACATTTCTCGTGCTGGATTTTGGCCTCTTCCATTTTTCTACTAGACACCCTTCTCTTTCGGAACACGGATGAGGTAGTGGGGGGCTTATTCATTTCCTCGAGGAAGCAAAAGCTTGACTAGTACCAACCCTCAGCACTGCCCTGCAGGCTAAGAGGAGAAGTGCAAGGGCTTGTCTGGGAGTTGAACCCAGGACCTCTTGCACCCAAAGCAAGAATCATACCCCTAGACCAACAAGCCAGTGCAGAAAGCTGTCTCCTTTTTCTGCTGTTGCTGCTGCTTCAACACTCTGCTGGGCCCCAGGAAAAAACGCAGCGTGTCACAGGAAGGCAACCAAAAAATAGCAGAGGATGGTTTCAATCCATCAACCTCTGGGTTATGGGCCCAGCACACTCCCGCTGCGCCACTCTTCTTGCCTCCTTGGTCAGCTTTTTGTTATACTCTTTTCGTAAGCGTGCCGCATTGTCTCTAAGAAGCGCTTTCCCCCATTGCTCTCGCAACGACTTTCGCTTGTAGTTTAACGCACAAGCACACCTGGGCTGGCACGATTTTCATGCTTCCGACCTCCTCGCTTTGTCGGGAATTCTATTTCATTCCAAAAGTGCCTCTGCTCTCCCTGAACTTATGGCGACCGGTAACCAGCAGACAACTCAACCGAGTGCGCCGATGCCTTGTGAAAAGCGAAAGAGAGCTGGGAAAGATCCCTATCGAGTGCGATCAGAGCCATCCTTTCTCTTTTCACTTCTCATCCCAAAAGATTTGCAGTTGCCTGCCTGTTGCGTTCTCACGGCTCTTCCTTGGCACGCGAGCTACTCTTGCCTCCCCCTCGACCGCTCTCATGCCTTTTTGCACTAGTCTGTCGCTGCTTGAACCTCAGTGAGGTTTTGACTTTTACAAGAGAAGCCAGCAATCCCATGCGGCTCTCTGCTACCTTCTCCGCTAAGCAAGCTTTCCTTAGATTCCTCGTTGGCTTTCCTACGTTCAGCTTCGGCAGAAGATTCGTTGCGCTTGAAATTTTGAAATCCGAGCAGAACGCTTTTGGATTCTGCATGCAGGTGAGCTTTTCAGGTCTCCTGTCCTACATGCCCTTCCCTTTCCTCATTTTAGGGAGCACCTCTGGCTATTTATTTATTTTATTTATTTATTTGCATCTCTTATATACCGCGCTATTACAATCAGTGCGGTTTACAGTGGAACAGAACATAAAACAATGTAGCAGTTACATTGGGTTTACAATAAAACATGGGATACAAACTTGGAAAAACAGGGGAAAAACTATGTACAGTGTTATAGAAGTGGAGGATTAAAGATCAAATGAGGGCATGGTTAAGGGTTGTAATGTAAAGAGTGGATATGTAACAGGAGGGGTATCAGGCTAACGGTTTTTGTAGTTGGGGTTGCGTTAATTGTGAATCTTGGAGAGTACGTGTATTATGTCGGGGTTGGCTAGGGGGGATAAGATCGGAATAGTGTTTTAGGAAAAGATGGTGTTTGATAGCCTTTTTGAACGAGATTATATTGGTAATGGAACGAATTTCTGGGGGGAGGGAGTTCCATGCTCCTGGTACAAATAGTGAAAAGGCTCTATTGGATGTTGTCTTTGAACATTTTGTGATTGCTTTAGGCACTTCTAATTTGTTCAAGCATGACGAGCGTCTGTATCTGTTTGGTGGTGTATGTTGGATAAGCTTGGTAAGTGGGGTGGTGGGCTGATTTCTTGAGGCCTTGAAGGTTAGTACGAGGGCTTTGTAGACAATTCTAGCTTGTAAAGGCAGCCAGTGTAGGTTCATCAGCACTGGAGTTATGTGCTCCGATCTAGATATTCCGGAAAGTATTCTTGCAGCGGAGTTCATGGCTAACCTCAGGGGGTTCAATGTTGCTTGTGGGAGCCCAAGGAGGATGATGTTAGCGAAGTCAAGGTGGGGGGTTACCAGTGCTTGGAATATGGTGCGGAAATCAGACGGATCAAGTAGTGGTCGTAGGTGTCGTAGTGAACGTATCTTGTGGTAAATAGATTTGGCAGTATTTTTGATATGCGGTGACATGTCCAGCTTCTGGTCGAGGATGATGCCCAAGTACCGGATGGTAGGCTTGACTGTGAGGTCGTAGTTGTTGACTCGCAGGGATGTCGGTGGTATGAAGTTCTGATTGCGAGTGATAAAAAGGACATCAGTCTTGCTGTGATTAATGCGCAGGTTTTGGGATAGGAGCCATTCGGAGACAGCATTGAAGCATTTTATTATTGCTGAGAAATCTGGTCGGTCAAGCTTGAAGGATGAGTACATCAGGATGTCGTCTGCATATGCTAAGCACTGAATATTGAAAGAACGGATCAGGTCGCAGATGGGTTGCATATAAATATTAAACATGAGAGATGAAAGGGATGAGCCTTGGGGGACTCCTTGTTTGAGTGTGAATGGATCGGATGTAGTGGATCCTACTTTGACTTGTTGTGACCTGTCGCTCAAATATGACCTGCACCATGCTAAGGCTGTTCCTTGTATACCTTTTTCTTTGAGGCGGATTAAGAGTGTCTCGTGGTTCACAGAATCAAACGCGGCCGCAATGTCCATAAAAATAAGGATGAATCCTTGGTGTATATCATCGATTCCCATGACCAGGTTGTTGAATAATGTAGTAAGGATGGTCTCTATACCGTGTGCTTCTCTGAATCCATGTTGTGAATGGTCCAGTGGTGCTTCAGTGTCAATGTGCTGTTGGATTTGTAATTGAACTACCTTTTCTGTAATTTTTGCAAGTAGGGGGATGCTTGAGATGGGTCTGAACGACTCGACTTTAGATGGGTCGAGTTTGCAGTTTTTTAATAGTGGGCGGATTGATGTGAACTTTAAGCTTTGCGGGAAGTAGCCTTTTATGAAGGATTGGTTGAGGATTCTACTGATGGTTGGGCTGAGGGTGGTTCGCAGCTCTTTTATCCAGCTGGAGGGACAGGGGTCATTAGGTGCTGTAGTGAGGTTGATAGATGAGATGATTTCCTCAATTTGTTTGGTGGAGACCTCTTGGAATTGAGACAGCGCTGCTGGTTGAAGGGTGAGGTCTGCAGAG